>JALJEV010001430.1:1880000-2505000 GCA_026586105.1 Hylodesmum podocarpum | reverse complement strand
GCTTATATATTTATGTGTAGGAATATACAAATTCTGCTTTATTATATAATTGTAATTCATTAGTTGTGGCAATATTATCATTTAACAATAAGTAACTCTTCAGGAATGTTTTCTTCTTTCCTTTATTTGTTTAGCACTGTCTAGTTTCTTTCTGGAGCATGTAATTATTTTTTAACCTAGATATGATGATCTTTCTTGAGTGATATACCTTTTGCATTTTCAAATCCCACTAATTTTGCTGGATGTGACAGCGAGCCGATGCATCAACTGTTTGGAAAGAATTCACCACTTCAGACGGAAGGAAGTGCGTTTTCTCTCCTGTTGTATGATTTCAATTAAAATAATCTGTATACAGCTCTTTTTGGTACCCTTTCTGTGTTATTAATTTGTAGTACTTGATGTAATGTTTTGTTTTGGCTGTGACATCTTGCAGGTATTATTTCAATAAAGTTACTCAGCAATCAACATGGTCAATACCAGAGGAACTTAAGGTTTGTTATTAATGATTGTTTCTATTTTATTTTCCAACAGCATTTGTTTTCTTATCACAAATTGCAATATTTCTGTTCAGTTGGCTCGTGAGCAGGCACAGAAAGCTGCCAACCAGGGAATACAGTCAGAAACAAGTGATACATCCAATGTTGTTGTCTCATCCACAGCAACACCAACGGCAGCTAATGTAGCTAGCTTGAACTCTACTTTGACATCAAATGGGCTTGATTCCAGCCCATCTTCTGTCACACCAATTGCAGCAACTGATTCTCAACAGTTGGTTTCTGGATTATCTGGAACTTCTGTTTCCAACTCTTTAGTTACCCCAAGCACCACAGGTGTTGAACCAAGCACTGTGGTAACTACAACCACTTCACCAACAGTAGTTGCAGGAATCTCCGGACTAGCTGAGAATTCACTTCAACACTCCAAAATGCCAGCCATGTATAAAACTATGTTCTGCATGTTCATTATTCACTCTTTCTCTCTCTTATAATTGAATTTTAGTTTTCAGTGCTGACTTTTGTATTGAAATTACCCGCAGTGTTGAAAATCAAGAATCTCATGATATTGCTTCTGTAAATGGATCTTCTCTTCAAGATATTGAGGTCCTTTTCTTTCTATATTTTAGAATTTATTGTAGAGTATAATTATTAATCTATAATAATCATAACTAATTGATTTTATTTTTATCTTTGATTAGCATGTACAGATTCTTATACTCTTTAGAGTTGTACAGTGTTAAATGCTTGTTTGATTATCTTCTCATTTTATTGGTTTTCAAAACTTTTTTTTAAATTGATTTTGTGCTACTTAGCAATTTCTCGTGCAAAATTTATTAAGTTTTGAAAATTGTTTCAGGAACAAATGTTTCAAGAACCAAAAACGGAAACACCTGTATATATTTTATCATTCTCTTCTGTTTTGTGGTCCTAGCTCAGGGGTGAGGCATGGGGTTGGAGTCGGTGTTTGTTTTTGTTTTTTTACCCCAAAAATAAACAATTTTTGAAAACAAAAATCAAACATACCCTTAGTCTCTTGAAATCCCTGAATTGAATGTGATGAAGTCTGTATATAGGAGTGGCTATTTTCCTTTTTAATTATTATAGATTATCAAATTAAATTTGCAGGGCCAGTTTTTTCTCTCATTTAAGAACTGTAGAACAGAATAAAAACTTGTTTCACAAGAGTGATATTTCAAAAACTATTTTCATAACTAATATCTATTTTTAGTTTTTAGAACAAAAAACAAGAACATCTTTTTGTTGGTTTGGTGTTCTACTTTCCGTTTTCTATTGCTCATGTTATTCCTTGCACTTTCAAGTCTTCCTACCTCATTCCTACTCTCCAAAAATTAGTTTTTGAAAACCATTTTATTAAATAGTTTTTAAAAACTAAAACCCAGTCAAAGACACCCTCAATTTCTAACACATCTTTTTAGTTTTCAAGTTGGTTCAGTCATCAGAGCTCTTGATCTTGGGGGCTCTGCTTGTGCATCTGAAATCTATCTGCCTTCGTAGTATTTCTCATCACTCCAAAAGTCTGGCCTCTTTGGAGACACATGGCACCTACTGTGCATATTAAGCCCAACATAAAAGCACGCTAGAATACTAGAGTAATTGATCACTTTTCCAACTTTGGTGCAATACCGTGTCTAATATTTAACCATCTTAAAAATTAACACTTATGAAAATGGACCAACCATATGCAGTAGGATTATGTGCCAATAGAAATTCTAGTTTTCATTGGAAGTGTTTAAGATACATCAGGATTATTTTTTGTTGCTACTGTTTATATAGTTAGAAAAACCAGGTGACAACTGAGAGTAGAAAACTCCTGGAAGACAATCTCATTATATAGTTAGAAAAACCTGTATTTAAGTTACTTATTAATTTTTCTTGCAATTCAGGAAGCCAAAAGTGGATTGCCTGTGGTTGGAAAGAATGTGACTCCACCTGAGGAGAAAACCAACGACGACGAAACCTTGGTATATGCAAATAAGCAGGTAAGTATTCATGCGATGGACAATATCCCTTTTAAAAACCTTTAAAGATATATTATTCTTTTCTATTATTATGTATAATGCCACCTTAAATTGCTCTTTTAGGAAGCAAAAAATGCATTTAAAGCGCTTTTGGAATCTGTGAATGTTCAGTCTGATTGGACATGGGAACAGGTGGGCAGTGTGCCTTTAACCCCCCCCCCCCCAAGTCTGTTGGTGTGCTGCAAATGCTAACTTTTAGTGTTTAATTGTAATTCAGGCAATGAGAGAAATCATCAATGACAAAAGGTATAATGCTCTAAAAACACTTGGTGAGCGAAAACAAGCTTTTAATGAGGTGAGAAACAAGTTCACAGTGCAAATTATAGCTTGCGGTGGATACTTAAATTTGCATCAACTAATTCAGTGGTGTGATGTAGTTGCATATCATTTTCTATGAATTTGGTAATAAGCCCATTTGGCTATGTAACACTGAATCATTTTCTTCTTGTATTAAGTACTTGGGCCAAAGGAAGAAGCTGGAGGCTGAAGAGAGGCGCATGAAGCAGAAAAGAGCCCGCGAGGAATTCACAAAGATGTTGGAAGTATGTTGAATAGAATACTTGATTAATTTGTGCTTTATTGATTAACTCTTTAACATATTATCTTTTCAGGAGTGCAAGGATCTTACATCATCCATGAGATGGAGGTATCTCTCTGCATGTTTTGGTTAATAGTGTGTTTTATTTGGGTTTTTATGGTTGAAATAATCCATCTTAAAGTTTCTAATTATTTATTTACTGTAATCAGCAAAGCTATTAGTATGTTTGAAAATGATGAACGATTCAATGCTGTGGAAAGACCAAGGGATCGAGAAGATTTATTTGAAAGCTACATGGTGGAACTTGAGAGGAAGGTGATAATATGCTACATTTTGCATACTTATAAACCTTTGCCAGCTTGACATATCATTTTATTCTAGATTGCCCTAGGAACGTACTACATAAATCTCTTGCTTAGATTTGTGAAATTTCTCTGTATACTTGTAACTTTTGGGAAGATTCATCAAGATTCTTGTTTTTGTTTGGTCGGTAGTGGCAGGCAAGTGGATGTTATTGTCACCACTGATCACCATTTTTTCATGAGTTGGATCTGGGAAAGTATTTTATAGCACTTCCTTAAAATACACATTTGTCTGGCCCTCTAATTATGTATTCAAAGTGTGAATTAAGTGCAAGAAGAAGAATCATATTGCCTCTTTCTAGTTTTAGCCTACTGTTTGGAATTATGAACATATTTTAGGGTAGGGTTGATAAGTATGCCTCTGTTGATTGTTTTTAATTCTGGGGTGGATACCCATCTATTCCCAGAAGTCTAGGATGGATGCTCATCATGTTGATGAATGATTTGCTTAATCTCCAAAAAGGGCTCGGCAGGCCGTTGGCACCTGACACTTGGGAGAATGAGTCCCTGTTTAGATTAAAATAGACAATGAGTGGGTGGTGTCAACTCATCTTGATTTTAATTAATGTTGCTCTTCAAAACTGAACAGCTAAAGTTTTGCAATAGATGTGTCAAATTTTGTTTCATGCCTTATTGTTATCCTTTCTGTGAAAAATTTAGGAAAAGGAAAATGCTGCAGAGGAACACCGGCGGAATGTAGCAGAGTATAGAAAATTTCTGGAGTCCTGTGATTATGTGAAGGTACGATTTTCAAAATGGAGTGCATTTCTGTTGTTAAGGTTATTGTGTCCCTGAACCTTTTCCTTACTATTTTCATTTCATTTTAGGTGAATAGTCATTGGCGAAAACTCCAAGATCGGTTAGAGGATGATGATAGATACTTACGACTTGAAAAAATTGACCGCTTGCTAGTTTTCCAGGTATATTTTCTTTTAGTTGGTTATGTATGATGGATGCATGAGCTGATATTTGCTTTGCAGGACTATATTCGGGACTTAGAGAAAGAAGAAGAGGAACAAAAGAGATTACAGAAGGTAGAACCTAAGCGTGTGATTATTGGTTATGATTTAGTCCATATTCTTGTTTGTGTAAACACATTTCTATGACTATGATATAGGATCGAATTCGTCGGGGTGAAAGGAAAAACCGCGATGCATTTCGGAAGTTGCTTGAAGAACATGTTGCTACTGGAGTTCTTACTGCTAAAACTCAATGGCGAGAATATTGCTTGAAGGTAATAATAAAACTTTGCAATGTTTACAGTGAAAGCTTGAACAATATAGAAAAAGATAATTTGTGTTTTCTACTTTATAGGTCAGGGATTTACCTCAATATCAAGCTGTTGCCTCAAATACATCTGGTTCCACTCCAAAAGATTTATTTGAGGATGTTGCTGAAGATCTTGAAAAACAGGTTATCATATTTGTTTGTGTTCTTTTAAATGTTGATCTAGTTTGTTATATATGTGTTATACTGTTGGAAACTAGAAGGAACTAGAAGGATTACTGTTGTGCTCTATCCCTGTCTGGGGGATGAAATCCTGTTTTGACTACATCCTACATGCTCAGTTCTGAGGATTTGGGCAAGACAATAAGAAAGGAAGTAAATTCTGTCCATTTATAATTTAGATTTAGAGTTTGTTGTTTGTTGACTTCAACTGATTTAAAATAATTTCAAGAAAATGAGATTGGTTTCATATTTTAAATTTAATGTCTGATTGAATATTTCTTGGATGACCTGGATTTAAGTGATGAAGTACTAAATTATTTGAATTTTTTTTACATGTATGTTGAGTAATGTGAACCTATAGTATTATAGTGATTTCTGAATTCTTTATTTTTTAACTTGATTTTTTTTTTACAGTATCATGAAGACAAGACGCTCATAAAAGATGCAATCAAGTCAGGCAAGGTAGGCATCAAAAAGATCTTCATTGCATGATATATGTAAGCATATGTTTGATGACAATCTGCTTACCCGAGCCTCCTGTCTCATTCAAACAGATCACTGTAGTGACTACATCAGTATTTGAGGACTTTAAGGCTGTTGTCTTTGAAGAAGCTGCATGTCAAAAAATATCTGAGATCAATTTGAAGGTAATATATTTCAGTTGTATTCTTTCTTTTAATTTCACTTCTTGCTTCTAAAATATAAATATGTAATGTATGGGAATAGTTATTGAAATGACCGACTATCAGTTACTCCATTGGTGTTTAAAGGCGATTAATATCTGTGGACTTCTCTGATTAACTTAGCTGCTATAGAAAATTGAAGACAGCATTTTTAAGCTCTGATAATATAATCAACACGAAAAGTGAACAATTTGCTGCATTAGTTTCAACTTTTGTTGGTTTATTTTGGATATAATTCGATTAGGCTTTCTTTATGCATGTTATTGATATAAATTAAATCTATTTGAGTTTGTAACTTCAATTTAAAATTTATGTCATCATTCTATCATTATTTGCTTCCCCTTATGATGTTATTGATTTTTGTTAACCTGATGGCCTATTTAATGTTGTTTACGCCTTTGCAACATGCATTATCAGAATTTGGTAATTGGTTTATTTTGTAGCTTGTATTTGAAGAGTTGTTAGAAAGGGCTAAGGAGAAGGAGGAGAAAGAAGCCAAAAAGCGCCAACGCCTTGCTGATGACTTTACTAACCTGTTATATACGATCAAGGTAAACTAAGATTCTGCTGATTTATGTTTCACATTGTTTGGGTAAATTAATTGATATTGAGTATCATATATTGTTTTTGTAGGATATTACTACTACTTCAAAATGGGAGGACTGCATGCCATTTTTTGAGGAGACTCAAGAGTACAGGTATATTTATTATTTTGAGTTATGTATCTGAAGCAGTTGTTCCAAGTACAATGTGTATACATGATGGAGGAATTTTTTGCTTGATGTTTCCCATCCTGTACTGCCCTGTAGGTCAATTGGGGACGAAAGCCATAGTAGAGAAATTTTTGAAGAATACATCACATACTTGAAGGAAAAAGCTAAAGAGAAGGAACGCAAACGTGAAGAGGAAAAGGTGTACAATTTTTTTATTCCAGTTTTTGGTTTCATAACAATAACTCTATTCATGTTTTGATCTTATCTAATTCAATCTGGTTTCGTAAGCCCCTGAACTTTCAAGTTTTTATTGCACTGTAATGATCTTGTATAGTCATTGAAATGGGTGCTTATTGTTTCTCTCATTTTAACTGCACTTTTATTGTGAAAATAGTTTCCTTATGATCCTATAACAAATCGAACCTAGTAGGGAACTGCATTGATATTAATTATTATTTGTAGGTTAGTGTTGCTTATGGGAATAACTATTTAAATTACAAATACTTATTTTCAGGCAAAAAAGGAGAAAGAAAGAGAAGAGAAAGAAAAACGGAAGGAGAAGGAGAAGAAAGAAAAGGACAGAGAACGTGAAAAAGAAAAGTCTAAGGATCGTCACAGGAAGGATGAAACAGATAGTGATAATCAAGACATGACTGACAGCCATGGTTACAAAGAGGAGAAGAAAAAAGAAAAGGATAAGGAAAGGAAGCATCGGAAAAGGCACCAGAGCAGTATGGATGACGTGGATTCCGAAAAGGAAGAGAAGGAAGAATCAAAAAAATCCCGAAGGCATGGCAGTGATCGCAAGAAGTCTAGGAAGGTATGTGGATAATTTTCCATTTTTATTTAGTTAAAATCTTGATCATATGCTTTTACATTTTAGAATAGGCATCTGAAATGTGTGGAACCATTCTTGCAGCATGCAAACTCTCCTGAATCAGACAATGAAAGCCGGCATAGACGACACAAGAGGGATCACTGGGATGGTTCCAGGAAAATTGGGGGGCATGAGGAACTTGAAGATGGTGAACTCGGCGATGATGTAGAGAACTAGTTGTTCTTTCCCAACCTTTTTGTAGTGACAAGATAAAATATTTAACATGCATTTTTTTTGGACAATATTGACTTTCTTTGTTGAGTATCTTTCTTGTTACTTCTCTGGACACATCTGTGAATTTAGGATCCCCGAATGTAAAGAAATCTTTTGATTCTCTGTTATAGTTTTGACATATCTGATGGCCGCTTAATTATACCAAGAGTTGTTGCTATGAATACTACATATACAAATTTAAACTATTTCTATCACAAAGATTCGTTTCTATGCTCAATATTGGCATTTCGTTTGTGCATAAATGCTGAACCATTATAGATAGATTTATTTCTTCTGTTAACATTATTATTACCGCAACTAAAGTGTGTCCCTCAGGTTATGCAAATTGATGATATTACTAATTCAAGTGATATGTTATAATTAAAATCCAAATTCTGAGGGAAAAAAACATAGCTAGACATCAAGAAAAAAAATTCTATATATTTGGTGTATAAGTTCCAATCAATTCTAATACAATTTCAATTTTGATGTTATCCAAAATTGCATCGGTGATATCAAAGCTAATGTCCTTCACGTGCGGTTCAAAATTTCTCCATTCCATGATTGAATTAAAGTAATCCAAAGTCAATAAGTTGGTCAGGTTTGCTCCACCGGTAGCTAGATGGTCCCATTGTTTTGTTCTCTGACGATTGACCTTTCCTATCTCTATAGGCCCCATGAGTTGTTTGTTGTAATCTTTGTTTCTGTCTTGTTCTGTTGGAAGGGTTACTGCAATATCTTTCACACAATCAAACAGCATCTTCTTTATTCTATGCAATACCCTTTTAGATCTCAATATCTGGGAAACATTAGTCCCAGGAAGAAGCACTTCTAACTCCCTAGTACAATGCCCTCCCTTTATTGACTGATCAAGTAAACTACTCCATATTGCTGCTGATAACAATGAGTCTTCAGTTATTCTCTTCGGCAGAATAACACCACAACTCCGTATTCTTTGTTGCATCCTCCTAACATCCTCACTCACTGTTCCATCAACACAAGAATCTCACTCATACATACATCCTTATAAAACCATCTTGCAGAAATTATTGTAGGGTCCAAAGCCATTACATGTCTATGATTCTGGTCTATATCCATGTCGTACTAAATTGTATTTTGTAATTTACAAGAAAAAATTAATAAAATTGTACTGTTTCACATATAGATTGGCCGAGACCATAAACACGTGATGGTCCAGGATTGTATACTGTATGTTTGGAATGTAGTTGAAAATATTATGCGCATGTTCCAATACAAAAACAAATCCAACGGATTAAAGTAAAATGAATGCAGAAGCAACTGATTTCCAAATATATCTTGGATAAACTTTCAACCATAGTGAACCTGTGTTTATAATTTATAGTACAAAATGGCCAAAGAAAACTTACCATTTGGAACTCTGTGTACAGGTATCTTTCTCAGTGATTCAATGCTACCTTCTATGCATCTCTGCCTCTGCCTTCTATAGTCAGTGACAACAACAAAATCAGTTAATAACTTTTTTTCTAAAAGATAAAAATTTGAGGTTAAAAGAAATTATGAATTTGAGTTAGTACCTCTGCGGTTCCATGTTGGATAAAGTGTGAGAACAAAACAAGTGTTGGTCTCTGCGTGACAACATGGAAGTTCCCTCTTCATCAATATCTGAGCATGAATTGAACACAGTAGAGCTTCTATCTGATGAAAACTGAACAATAGGTTCAGGAACACCTTCATGTTTGTGACTATGGTCATGAACATTGGTTAAAATATTTTCGCTTTCTTTGTTGAAAGAAAGCTTGTTATATAGAGCTTTTAGAACTTGGAAAAAAGGGAGTCTAGCCTTTTTCTTTTTGCTTAATATAGTTGTTGGTTTCTCTGAAGTGTTGCTTGTTGAATCTTCACTGAAACTCCACCTTTTTGAACACTCTCTTTCTGAAAGGTAAACCTCTAGGATGAAAGGTTCTTGTTGCTCATTGAGAAAATCTCCTAGTCTTTTTTGTGGTTTTGGTGTTGGTGAAGCCATTTGAGGTGTGAGACTATGTTGAAGGGTTTGAAAAATTTTAAATGGATTGTTGAGGACTGAGAACTAAGGACTAAAGAATGAGTAAGATGTTGCAGTTAAACTGAGGATAGAGAGTATGTGCATATCTTAGAGCAGCCATATAACAAAGCTTTGGCAGTTTTTGACCTCTGAGGCACTGGTACCACACAGGTAGATAGGATACAAATTCTATAAATGACAAAACAAACACATCTTAAATTAAAATAGATTAAACTATCTAGGGTAAAAACAAATATATTTTTAGCTATTCTCCTTAAAATTTCATAAATTTAGTTTTAGTCCCCATAAATTTTTCTCCATGAGACTCTCTAATTTAAAAAATACATTATATTTGGTTAGTGTTTAATAATGATTATAAAATGTTATCTAATTAATTTTTGAAAATTAAAATGAAAAAATTTCTAAATTAGATGAACTAAAATTAGGCCATTTTTAATTTTTTTTAAGTTACAACTGAACTTAAGATAGTTTGAAGGACAGAAATGCATATTTTTCCAATTATTTATTTTAGTCCTTATAGTTATTGTCATTTTTAGTATTTTTTACCATTATTCTCATTATAAAGATTAAGTTTCAGTCTGTGTCAGTGATAAAGGTTAACACCAGAGCAACCTTTCTAGCAGTATAGGACCACAACATCATTTTTCTAACAGCAATAAATCACTACATAGAAATTTGGATATGGACTAAAACTAGTTTTGTTTTTCTTTTTTTAATTAAAACATATATATAGACAACTATAAAGATCAAATGAATAGTTTATCACCAACTTTTTGAAAGTTTGTATTATAGCAAGCAACCATTGCTTTTTATGCTGAGTGGGGTTAGTTACCTAACATGGATTAAACAAATTATTTAGCTCAAAGTCATTCTTCAAGGTTTTGCTTGTGACTTTTCTTTGCTCTTCTCTGATTCTTGCCACAGCACTATGATCTACTCTTTCAGTTGAATCTCTTACGAGTTCTCCACACAAGCAAATTACTTAAACTACGCTACTTAGTTAAAGTTCTTTCGGTATTAATTTTTTATATTCTCTTATTAAAATTTGATTTTATTTCAATGATTTATATAACTATTTAATATGATTCTGAAATTCTAGTTTTGATTAGAGAAAATAAATTGTAATTAAAAAATTGTTCCTAAATTTTATCCATATTTTAGCATTTTTTTAGTATCTTCATAATATTATCAAGATTTCGTCTTAAAACTAATTGACATGAAACTCAATAAATATGTAAGTCACGCCTGAAAAATAAATGCAGAAGATGTAATACTTCTCCACACTTGGTGATGTGAGACTTTCCAACACTCTCGTTCTATAAATGTCTTTTGGACCAAGTTAGAACACAAATGTGATCTAAGCTCTGATATAATGTCATATTTTATCTTAAAATTAATTGATCTTAATTAAAGGCACTTGAGACTTTCCAACACCCTCACTTTACATATGTCTGTTGGACCAAACAGTCTATTAAAATACACAAACATATGGGATATAACTCTTGTATCATATTAAATTTTATCTAAATATTAATTTCCACACAAAAAATATGTTCAATAATATGTCCAGCAAATATTTTAATCACACCTAAGGAACTAATGATGAGGTTTCCTACTATCAAATAATGCGGGACTTTTCAATTACTCTAATAAAACATCTTATTTCTATTACATTATTTATATATATATATATATATATATATATATATATATATATATATATATAAATAAAAATTAATGTTTAATTAGAATTTCTACTTGTCCTACGATAACGAATTATTATATTATTCTTTAGTGTAATTCTTATATAATAGGGACAACACCTCTAGAATTGAATTTCATCAATTTTTTAATTGTGCTAACTTAATTTTGGTGTTAGTTATAATGCTTTGCCGTATAACATTGGGCTTATGAATTAGTTATTGAGCATTTAATAAGCATATTAACTACATTCTTAAGTATACGGACTTTAGATAAAAGAAAGTATAAAATAATTTTATATTACTATTTAGTTAAATATTTTTATTATTAAATATTATTACCTTAAAATTAATAAACATTCAATATATAATGAATTTTGTCAAATAAACTTTTTTATGCTAACAATACATAGTTCATTTTCTCACACACACGTAGGGTTGCAAGAAGATATAAAGTGACTTCTAACCATTTGAACATGTGAAAAAGAAATAAGTGTAAATCGATAATCCTTTGTTATACTTTTACAATGTGTTAGTTTGATTGTTAGTCAATTTACATAGTTAGGGTTCTTGATTTTGTTTTTCACAACAAATATGTACATCACTCTTCTCTGATTTTGCCAAAATGATTGGTTGAATTTAGCATCTTTTCTTAAATTAAAAAAAAAAATAGAAGTACAAAAATAAGTAATAACCCATAATAGAGACAAGTATGATTCAATTTAGCATATTGTTTCTTTGAATTTGATAGTGTTATAACTCTATATTTAAATTAGGTTTATTATTGAATGAACTGCATTGCTGATATTAATCCTAAAAAAGAAATAATGGGTACTATGAGCCCGTGAACAACCAACTATTATATTATAAAAATTGGATTGGTATATTATGATAATTGGAGCCTCCTAAAAGAATCTACTAAATTCATCGAATATTTCTAAGGTATCAAAACAATCGATTATTATTGGCTCTCCGTAAAATACTCGTTTGGACGGGGTTTCTAAATACATAGTAAGTTAGACTTAGACCGACAAATAATCAACCTTCAATGAATAGGAAGGGTATAATAATGCTATGAATAATCTAATATTAAATGTTGACAATAATATCAACAAAAGAATGTTCTCTTTTCAAAACATGTTAAACTCTACGGAATCTCAAATTTGAAAAAGTGAATTTAAAATTAAAACATTTATTTGTCATGTTTAATTTTAATGAGTCAAGAATTCATTTCGTGATTTAGATATGATAAATATAATAAAATGAGTAGAATATATTTTGATTCTATCTGATATTCGTTTACACATAATATAAATTAAATAATAATAAATATAAGGATAACATCAAGCATGTCATGATAATGTTAATGGTAATTATTATAAAGACAATGGTAGTAACAATAATTATAATAATAATAATCTAATAATAATCGTAACGATAAATAAGTTAACAAATTATCCATTAAACATAATGTAAAAAAATATATAACTATAACTTACTAGTTTATTTCTTTAAAAAAAAAAATAAGCAGAGTAAACAAACCCTGATTAAATATATTTTATAATTTACTCAAAATAACATTTACGATCACACTGGTTATAAATGATGTTATTTTGAAAATCTAAGTATAAGTCTTAAAATAAACACGCTCTAAGTATCACATACTAACTGTAAATGAAATATAAAATATGCTTAGCAAGTATTTTTTTATGAACTATGCTTAACAAGTTATTGCAACTAATGAATTATTGAGAGAATTTGACTGAAATAAAAATATTTGATAAATGAGTTTGTATCATTAATTTTAAACACTTTTTCAAAAACTTTATATATATATATATATATATATATATATATATATATATCATTTTTTTTTTTTCAAACTCCTTTTCATGAACAAAATATAAATCACTGTCTCCATTCAAGTTTCTAAGAAAATTGAGATACGTTTAGTTTACGGTCGTCAGACGGTACATCAGTGGAAAACAACGTTTTAATTAAACGAAGTCTTTAAGTTTTAGGGTCAGGAATTTAAAAATATAATTAATACTAAATTTTATAAAATTATAATGTAATTTTTTAATATATTGTTTATTTTCATATTAATTAGAGCTTTCTCTTATTTGCAATTGTATTTCATTTTATAATTAGAACATCTGCGTAATTTAGATTTTGAACTCCTATTTTAGCAATTTTTTTTTATTGCACGTAAGATTTAAGGTCACTTACTAATTTTATTGTATTTTATTTTAGAGCAGTGACATATCTACTCTTTATATTTTTAATGCTTAACACGGTGGTTATATATATATATATATATATATATATATATATATATATATATATAAACCCACAAAAACTAAAAATTCATTTTTGTCGTACCGTCAAGAAATATTTCCTTTTTTTATAATATAAATTTAGGTGAGATGAATGTAAAAATATAATAACAAGTTATTCACACATTAGTATCAAGAGACAAACTCACGTTTTTATTGAATGAATTTTGTCTTCATCAACGAAATTATTTTTTGTTGGCTAAGAAAAATGATTCCTTATATATTTCTTATCAACAAAATAATTAATATTTTAATTTCATAATTTCATTTCATTATATTTTTTCCTTTATTTAAAATAAAACAAAGCTCAATTTGTCCTAGAAATTGAATTATACTATAGAGGAATATGAAAATTAAACAGACGCATGATTATCAAACTTTCCTTAATTTTTTCGAGTTTACGATGTGTAAATTCTTTTTTCAACTTATTCCGGATAAATTCAACAAACTCTTAAGTAAACTCAACGTACTCTCGAGTTTGTCACCAAATTTATAAGTCAACAAATTCCAAAAAAAAAAAAAAATTAAAATATACGTCATTTGAAATCGTTTACTGTACATCTAGAGTTATATTAATTTAAAAAAATCTCGCAATAATAATTCTAAATATTCATTCTTTAGTGTCAATTCTTCATGACACGTTTTATTTATTAACCACATATTATTAAAATTAATTATTATTATAAAACTTATAGTTAATATTATATTTTATTATATTATTAAAATATTAATTATAAATATAAAATAGACTCAAACATTCCTTTACGAATCTCTCACAAGTACATCAAAATCTTGAGCTTTACTACCTTAAATAAAAGTACTCACAAGCCCAAATTCAAATAGCGTAAGTAGATGGGTTTAATTCTTGTTTAAGGAAAAGTTGAAAGGAGTACCACTGCACTTGTTTCATTAAATTTGGTTTGAGATTGGTACAACTACTAATCATGCATATTTAGATAGCCAACTTAGATTCAGTGACTTTGAAAATATATGACTTTAGCTTTTTTCAAGTTTTATCATTTTTCTAAAATATATATTTTACTTCAATTATTAATTGAAGAGTCAAAAATAAAAATAAAAAATTAAAAATTGTACTATCCACTTACAAATCCAAATCTAATTGGAGATCTTTTCTTTTTATCATAGTCTAAACCTTGTCTGTTACTTTGTGTCTTATTCATGGGCTTTGAGTATGACAATACATCAATAGGTGCAAGTGTGTGTGTATCATGAAAAGCTTCCTCATTTTGATGTGGGGTTTTGTGATTCTACTTTATTGGAAAAACATGGAAACATGATATTCAATTCTTTGGTTTCAGCCAAATCAACTCAGCTGATTTGGACTCAAACTATGCAAACAACCATCAATTTTCACATAAAGAGAAAGCATACCTACCTTGTTTCGTCACTAAATTCAGAAAGAAAAATTCCAGAGTTTTCATCACATTTTTGTACAACCGTTCATCTTATGGATAAGTTATGGTCCCTGCATTTATATTTTTTAAGATTTATTTTCAGAAGAAAAAAAGTTATGAAGTGTGCACACAATTAGATCTCAAGTATGCTATCGATATCACTTGGAGAAGGATATTAATTGGTTAAACCAATCAAGCTAATTCGATTTCTTTTATCAAATTTAAACTAATAATAACTCACCTTCATCAATTCAAATATAAAATTTTATTTCACCTAATTTTATTTACTAGTTTTTCTTCGCGATAAAAAGTAATAAACTCTAAACTCAGATTCTAAATGTTTTTAAAATTTTATTAAAGATTAATTTAAAATATTGATGCAAAGAGAGTTATACCCAATTATATATATACACAATTATATATATACACAACAAGACTCCAACATCACATCAAATAGAGTTTAATATTAATTTTTTAAATTTATTTTATTTGTGAAAATTATTTATAAAAATTAGTATGAAATATTAATGGAAGGTACTATCTCAATATTAATAAGATTGTATTGAATATTAAATTATAAACTTAACTCAATTCTAAATTATCGATTTATAAAGTGAGAATTACATTTTAGTTATAAAGAGATAATATTTCTAGGCGAGGTTTAAATTATTGAAAAAAAATATATAAAATATCAATTTCTAATTTTATCCAACAGGTCAATCAACATATTTTTGACCGATTTAATTTAATTTAAATTTGATGAAATAGTTAAAATTGAACAAAATAATTTTAACTAATTCAATTTTTATTTTCTTCCAAATAAAAAACCAAACCACCCTATAAACACTCTATTAACATGAGAAATGAAAGTACTATTTTAGGTGTACTATGATGCTGGAATAAGTACAAACTTTAATCATTCACGTTAATTGTGGAATAATTATATAATAAATCTAATTAAATACATGAGGAACTGAAGACTAAAACATTAAAGTTATACATACAACAACATATCTCTATTCCTGACACCCAAAAGATTTGGGTACCAAGATTTGAGTCTGGGCTCTCCAATTCTCAATATTGGCCTTAAGAACATTATGAATCGAAATGAGTGATTTCTGACGACTAGCAAAAGTAGCAGTAAACTGCTTAAATTCCCCTTCTATATTTTTCCTTCTCTGTACTTCAGTATTTAAATCTTTCAAAGCATTTTCCTTTTGGCTGAAAGCCATTGCTAGTTTCTCGGATGATTCAGAAAACATCTGCTGCAAAGAGTCTCTTTCGACCTTCAAGTATTGTAACTCCTTTTCCAAGTTTTCATATCTTTCATTCAAATCCTCCTTTGTGTAAGCAGTTTCTCCTCCCAAATCAGACTCCTTTGTCACAAAAATTTAGTTTAGGATAATCAAGAACAAACTACTATGCTCTTTCTCAAATTTTATGCTAGCATGCATTTCTATACTTTCACCTATGGCTCTCTTTAGAAAACTTAGTGCACAAATCTGTCCATAAACTAGTCTACAAGAGGCTTCCTTCAGCCTGAGTTTTGATCTATCTCATCAATTTTGCCTTTTTAGTCTCTTCAGTAACATTTGATTCTATAAAAAGCTAAGAAATCGCTACAAATATGTAAATCTATAAAGGGATTTTCCTAACTGTTTATTCCTACCCAATAAAAATTCCCCAGCTTTAAACTATTCAAGAAGTTCACTTTAGTGATACTGACAATTCATATGGGTAGGATAAGCTAGCAAAATATGAAGCAATGTGAAGGACACGTACTATTGTAAATCTCGTTAAACAACACATTTTATTTCTTACAATTGTTATGCTACAAAGGAAAGACGAAAAGAATAAAGCAATGATTATATTGTTTTATAAAGTAAATAATCAAGTGGAAAGCTACTATATATATAATTTCTTAATTATTTGCTCAATTTCACCTATTGGACAAGTGCCAGTCAACAGTCAAGGCTTTCAGTTACTATTGTACTATGGCAATAGAATTCTGAAAAAAAAACACAAGATGCCCTACAAACAAAACAAAAAATAAAGCCATGATTGATGATTGATATCTTGATACCTTGCGTTCACAGCTGCACTTATGTTTCCTCTCCTGGTCTTCAGCTATTGAGCTTTCTGATGACTCCAGTGATGTAATAATATTATCAATCTTCTGGCGGAATACTTTTTGTTGTTCATTGATTAGAGTACAGTTCCTTGTGGAAGACCTTTCACCATCCATATTCGCTGCAAAATGACCTTCCAAAGTTGCAAATAGATGAAGTCCAACTTCACTCATGGTTGAAAGTAGCTTTGTAGTCGATAGTGTGCGACCCGACGCAAATCTCTGTTTAGAAGACAGGAGAAAATTAATTTAATGTTTCTTGAAGAGATTAAGGCAAATAAAATTGTGAGAAACTGATATGGTGCTCTCATTCAACCTGCATTGCTGACAAAACCTCCTCAAAGCCATCTTTGAAGTTTCCCACAGATTCAGATAACCTCAGAGGCAATTCATGAATTAGTGGCGTTTCTTGTTGATGTTTAGGCGTCTCACCCATTAATAGCTTGCCTGATGATGGCACTTCCTTTGAATGCTTTTGCTGAATTCACATACATTAGCACAGAACATGTCAGAAAAAGGAGCTCAAACAGAAAATGCTAGTATCATGCTCAACAAGGACATGAGAAGAATGGAGTGGTATCTCTTTCATTCTCGTTGTGAAACAGGCTCAAGATACACGTATTTTATGGATGTTCAGCTCTATAGAAACGATGAATTATATCTCTGTATCAGTAGTTCAAAATGGATACAAAATATTAACAAATTGAAAATATTTTTAGATGGCATAAGAAATATGTTTAATTCTCATTATCGTAATTACAATTAGTAACTTCATACTGGAACTGGAAGAAGTATCCTTTTTATTTTATTCATAGATCAAGTTAAACAAACTTTTTTAAATGATCATCTGGATTGATAAAAGTTCTCTACAAGTCAAAATTTCAGTTTCACAAACGTGAGAGAAAGTACAACTATCAGATACAAACCTCGAGTTCAATTATCCTTTCTTCAGCAAGTTCCAGCTGTCTCCTCAAATCTTGAATCTCTTGTTCATACTTCTCGAATTCACTTGTGCAGCCCTGACAAACATAAGCCAGAGGAAACTAAGTAACTAAAGAAAAGGTAGCATATAAAAAAAAAAAAATTAAAGATGTTAATATGTATTACACTATTACTTAAAAGTACAAGCCACGGGCATAAACTGTGATAAAAAGTATTGAACATATAAACTGTAAGAATGGTTCGCACAAATTCCAGTTTTCGTAAAACCTTTTAATACATGATTTTGGTGAGGTGAGTCTCCAATAGTTAAATACCATTTGGCTAAAAGAATAGCAAAGCAACAGAGGAAATGTCGCATAATCCATCAACCAAATTAGGTAAAAAATAATCTCCTACAGTTATGTCTACACCGATCTCTTTTCTATATCATGTATCCTCGGTTGTGGAGGACAACCTGTGGGTAGCGCCACTCTTCCTTTACTCTTAACTTAGTTCCTTTTGGGGGAGATGTAGATGGATGCAACACAATAGAAATTCAAGAGCAAGGCATAAAAGAAAGTTCCTTTGGTAAAAAAATTAATAAATATGAACTCACAGCAGTTGAGTCACTTGGCGGGAATGACTGAAATTTTCGATTGGGAGTAGCTTGAAGGGAATCAAGGTCTGCAACATAACCGTTATTCATTTTCAACCACATATCTTCATCAGCCACGTTGTTGAACGCATGTGGAAGGGGGCTGCAATCTGGCAATGTTGAAAACTTTGATCGCCTGGCTACAAAAGCAGTGGGATCTACCTTAGGAGATTTGAAAACATCTCCCTGAGATATACTACTAATGTCACTGTACTCTTCCATAATTCCGTGCCTAAAGAATCCCAGTCCCTAAAGAAGAAAATGGTCAAAAAATTATCAGGAAGATTGGGGAAGAAAATCAAGTTGACTACAGAGCATCACAGAAAGGAAAACTATGAATTGTTGCAGTGGAACAAAAATGATTATGCAAATTCAGATTAACGTAAGGATCTATAATGGCCATTCTGATGAATGAGGTGTACCTGACTGTCATTCGTCCCACATTCTGAGAAAGACTTAGTAGTGGAATTTCCAATTTTCATCTGTTGCTCCCTAATCCATTGATCACGTGATTTCCTCTCCTCTTGCAGTTCCATTTCAAGCTTCCCACGCTCCATTTCATACTGTAAAGTAGCATATGAACAGATATTTAATTAATACAAAAAGGTAAAATAAAGTTCATTTAATGCTTTAGAATGAATTTTTTATGGCTCTAACCCTGCACGGTGCATAGAAACTTGAAAGGTAAGACCTACCTTGAGCAAATCGTTCCTGAGTTTAAGAATTTCTTGCTCCAGCACCCCCGCATGGGATCCCTATAAAGAAATTTTTATCATGT
The DNA here is from genome assembly GCA_026586105.1 of Hylodesmum podocarpum. NCBI lineage: Eukaryota > Viridiplantae > Streptophyta > Magnoliopsida > Fabales > Fabaceae > Hylodesmum > Hylodesmum podocarpum. The sequence goes on along the minus strand of JALJEV010001430.1, from coordinate 2,485,652 downwards.
AAAATTTTCTAATCTGAATGTAGAAATTATCATCAGGAGATGATTACCTGAAGCTTCTTACGCAGCTCCTCTATCTCTAATTGTTGCCGTTTTAACAAGGCTGCTTCTGTCAATATCTGTAAAATTCCTACTGTCAAAACACAGGCTACAAATGAAGTACCAGTTTGCAAATGGAAGTAAACCATATACGCATATAGCTATAATTGAAGTTTCACTATTGAAAAACCTATATTAACTATTCCGTGACAAAAAAACAAGTAAATCTGTTCCTTCATTAAATTAAAATTCTTGTTGGCCTGAGTAAGCTTCGTAATGTGATTCTGATTTTTAACATTCAAAGTCAAATAATAGAACATTCACTCGATTGAATACACTGACATTAGGAAATAGAACCTTACCAGTATGTATATTCTTCAAATTAATGCAGAATTAAGAAAACAAAATACTATGTTAAAAGATAATAATATGAATGGTGGAAACTTTTCATCCGAAAGCATAAGCATTTCACAGTTAATGTAACCTAGGAGTGGCTACACTTGCACCTACAAAACCTACACCAAGCTCGTAAGTATTAAGCAATATGAAACACCTAAGGCGAGCAAATACAATTAAAAAGGGCAACATGAAGTGCACAAAAATACACAGACCTCATTAACTTGAACACAATTCGTGATGCGTTTGGCTCTACTAGCAAACTGAAGAGTTCCCCTTGTTTCTTCAATGTGAATCTGAATGGATTGACAAATATTTCTATTAAAATATCAATCTCCAAAGATGAAAAGTGCAACACAAAAACCGAAATAACAGCCTCTACCTCTTCTGGTGCTATAGTGCAAATAATGGACGTTTTGGCATTACCACCAAGAGCAGGTTGGAGTATACGAGTTAATTTACTATCACGATATGGGATATGCCCCCTGTCATAAAACAAAAAGGGTGGAACATTATTATCTTCTCATGTCTTAAAAAATAAAACAGTGTAGAAAAGGCAGGGAACAAAATATATACCTTTGCTTCGAACCCTCACTTAGTTTGTTAATAACGTTTCCCAAAACCATCAAGCTCTTGTTAATATATTTTCCTTCTTTTAAACGTACTCCATCAGCTCCAGTCTTGGCAATCCTTTCAGAACCAGCGAGATCTACTAAATTCTAATTCCATAAACCCAAGAATAAGCATGAGAATTACTTGTGAGAATGCCTGTTATACAAGGTGTAAGAAAGGATACAAACCAAGACTGAAACTCGAACAACATCATTAATTGAACAATCATTGGAAGAATTCGAATCCTTTGCTTTGCTTTCAATCACCTGCATATTTTATTTTTGCATATGATTTATGAGTAATTTTATGAGGACAGGTTTTCTTAAAAACATATGTATCGCAAATGAAAAAATTTGAGGGATACCATTCTAAATATTGTGTGCGATCTGCTACTCCTTGCATTCATATTTGTCTCACCAAAGTGTCTGTTAACTAGATAAATATAAAACAACAATTTCTAACTTAAATATAGCATGCATATACGTTCAAACTTCAGAGAAAATTATGAGAATGTATCAATATAAACACAAACCTTCCCCTGCTTTAATGAGATTCAGCACTTGTTCAGCATTATTTACAATTTCCTCTTTCAGCCCTGCAACAAATACTCCACGCTGGCAAAAATTAAAAAACAAAAAGCAAAATCAGTATCTGTATACCATACATGTATTATGTACAGTATACACTATACAGGCACATCAAATATAAAACGGAACTCATCTAGGAACTAGGCAACCTCCAAACTCTCATGAATTTGCAATTTCTGGTTTTCAACAACAAGAAGGTCATTAATTTCTTCGTTGTAGATCTCCATGTAGGAAACTCGTATCAGAAACTCTCGATCAGACATCTGAGGCACCAAATTGGATGAACCAAACATCGTCAACATCACATGAATGACACACTAACTTCAACTAACTAAAACAACCTCGTACTATAACACTTCACCTACCGTCTCAATTGTTTCAAATATGTCTCTAACTGCTCGAGGAATCACTCCTACATCAGTTTCAGAACCATTCATGGTGAAGGTCTTGCCACTACTGGTCTGTCCATACGCAAATGCAGTTCCTGATCATGGCATCAAAAGTTGAAAACATAATCTCAACAAATCAACACTTACATTTAGAATTTTTTTGAAATAATTCCAACAGTAAGTCGATTTACTCAGTATCATCCAAAATCACGTTGAAATACTAGGGATTATAAATGAAAGTTCACATGTTTAGTCTTGTTGAGTGTTGAGTAATTGATTTTCAGATGAAACACTTGAATATAAACTTTACTACTAACTTACTTTTAGGATAAAAATATTACCGCAACATAAATTATTTTATTTCAAAGTTATTTTTAAGTTAAACTATTCACTGGTTCCCTACAATTGTCCCTATTTATGTTTTAGTCCCAACACAAAATAAATTTGTAAGTTTTAATCTCTTCACAGTTTTTTGCAGTGGTTTATACTAGCAGAAAGATTTCCAAGTGGTTCTACACCGTTAGAACAGATTTTCAGCTAACCACATAGACTAAAACCTAAATTTTATGTATGTGTAGTAACTAAAATTCACAATTTTCATGTATAATAAATACATAGACTAGAAGAAAATAAGAAAATAAAATAAACTTCTCCATAAATTAAAATTAGTTTGAATAACTAATGTGAAAAACCCTACAAGTTCTCATACATAAGCTAATTTTAGCATTTTAGCTTATGAAAACATAATTTTTTTTTTGCTTATTTGTTTTCCTTGTTGAGACCTTTATCTAAATATGCCATCCACAAAGACGAAATGAACAATATCAACCTTAATTTTAACTAAAAAAACTTTGTAGTACTTTTTAGTTTTGACTTAAATTGTTTTTAACCTCTCAAATTTAAAATAAATAATTTTAATCCCTTAAATTAAAAAAAAGAAGTGATTTTAGTCTCTCAGACTATTTCTGATAGTGGTCATAAGTGTTATCTAAGCTAATGAAAATCACATTTTTTATAAAAATTTGAGAGATTAAAAATATTAATTTTAAATTTGGAAAACTAAAATCAAATTTAGTTCAAATTTAAAGTACTAAATACATAATTTTTTTAAAAAAATCTGAATATTCCGCACTGTGTAGTTAGTACTTAGTTGCGAGTTGAGCTAAGCTAAGAGTGAGTGTTAAATTAAACTAAAATAATTAAAATAAAAAAAATGCGTAAACGAATGAGAATCGAATTTAGAATTTTGGATACCGTTGAAGCCGTCGAGTGCGGCGTGAATGATATCCTTGGCGAGGAGTTGGTAGACACTAGCATTGGTGCTTCGTTCATCGAATATGTGATCTGAAAGAGCGATAAATGAATCAACGGTGCAAAATCGAAGAGTAATTAATCTGAAGAAGAATACAAAACAAAAGCATGAGAAATTGAAAATGATGAGGATGATGATGTACCGAAAGCGTAAGAAGAGGAAGAGAGAGGAGTGCCGTGGATCTTGTGAAGAGAGATGCGGTTATCTTCGACCTTCCAGAAGGTTCCGACGACGGAAGAGTCTTCGGAGACTGAAGGACGAAGACGAACAGCGACGCAGATTTTCTCCATTTTCTTGTTTTCTGATCTGACGACTCTGATTCTGCTGTTTGCACCAGTGAGGAGCGGGGAATGACTCGACCTTTTTGTTTTTTACTAACATTTGAATTTTTGTTCATTGACGGAAATGCCCTCGCGGATCGTCGCCCAAGGGTTCGGTTTGATTTCTGGGCCTTAACACGCGTGGGCCAACATGCAGAGGAACCAATTAGGTTTCTTACATGTGATGTGATGCATGAAGTATGATTTTTTAAAATGGAGAAAAAAATTAAAATATAAAACCGAAGAAGAATTAAACGAATGGATTTTAAAAATATTGTCTCTAAAATTTGGATTTAAAGTTAAGGGTTTATGAATTCATTAAGTCTATAAGATAAGTTATTTTAGCTTTAGGTTTAAATTTTAGGGTTTATAAATATAATAAGGTTATAAGATAAGTTAAAGATTGAGGTAAAAATATGATAAATGTAGAATTTAAAGTAAGGGTGGCACTACATTAGGGGATGTCGCCCCAAAACTTTTATATATATAATAATAGTATTAAAGTTTTAATAATAATTTTTTTAATAATAATAATAAATTTTAATTTTAAGTTTATTTTAATAGAATAAGTGTTTAATTTCTTCTTAAGTGTAATTTTATATAATTTTAATTTTTTAAATTAAATGATAAATAATAAAAATAAAGTCATTTATGATTTAAAGAAAATTAAAATATAATAATAAAATATTTTTTAAAAGAATATTATGTTCCTTCGTAATAAATTAATTTTATTTTTTAAGTCATTAACAGTAAGAAAGACTAAATGAAAATAAAAATATACCTAAAAAATGAAAAAATAAATTCATTTTAAGTTTTTAAATTTTATCTCATTCTAACAAAAGCACATCATACGTGTTAAACTAATATTCAAATCTTAATTTGCGAAAAAAACTGTCTAACCATATCTCTCGAATATGATTGTCCTAAAATAATTTTAATAAATAATAAGCATGTAGAAATAAATGGCTAGTGTTACACAATTTGATAGATAAATAATAGTTCATAATTTTAAAAATGATTAAGTACTTTATTTTTCTACTCGAAAAATTACCAAACTAATCTTTTTTTTTCACTGACTCAAGTACTCGAACTTTTTTAAAATAGGTAAAATTAATCTGTCACCCTAATTTTATTAACACTTTTTGAAAATGTGATTAATATGGAATGAATATGATTATTTCATTTCTCTCTTCTGGCACACTTTGTATTTTCTATTTTCTTTCATTTTCATATTCTGTAGATAAATTACCGAAATAATTTATTTTAATAAAAAAATTACTATAATGAGATTATTTATTTATTATAAAAATTTAATAAATAATTTCATATGTTGAAAACTAAAAAATTAAAACAGGACTTGATATCTTAAGTCATCGATATTGATTTTTTAAAATAGAATTTTCTTTAACTGTGTTAAATTATGTAAGAAAAAATTGTTGTACGAAAAATGATTAATTGATACCAAATGCTAACCATTTTTTATATTCAACTTAGTAAAAGTGAAGTATATTTTCATGGACATGACCAGAAACTCCTAAACGAACAGGAACGTATACAGTGAATTATCTTCTCTTATCCATTGGGAAAAAAGAAGACTTCGAACCCAAATAAATAATGCACAATCATACATGGAAAACAGATATTGTGATGTTGATTAACCTTTTTCTAGAATTAAAGTTACAGTATTATCAAAGTGTCTAATATTGGTCAAAAGATGACACCTCTTTCTTTAATCTTTCCAACAAATCAAAGATTTCTGGTAAGTTCTTAGAACTTGCTTAATTATTATGATAAATACTAAATATATAACTGGAAAAAAAAAAACAACTACGAAACATAAAATGGAAAAAAAAAATGGTCCGTTAGTGAGAAAAAGGTTTTTATAAGATTTATATACAAGTGATAGAATTAATTATAAGTTTTTAATTCTTACTTTAAATATATTAATCTTAAAAGACTAATAATTAAAATAAATTTTACAAAAACAAAAATAATTATTTGATAATTTAATTAAAAGATTTTTTGCATCATGTATATCCTAATTAGGGTTAGGAAAATGGTTGTGGATTTTAACTGATCGAGACTGATTCTTTTTGGATTTCATGGGGGCTACAAATCTGAATTTCAAATCGATTCTTTGCATTTGGATAAAAAACAAAATCACAAAAAAAAAATAAAAAAAGTGATTGCAACTTTGTGATAATTGACTTTACTTGACTTTGATGTGTTTGCCCATCTTCATCTATCTAGTCAATGATTGGTATTATAGGAAACAAGGAAATAATATTGTTCTAATTGCATGTTGGTGTTTTATACATAAAAATATTTTGATGTTAGTGTAGTGAGATTGAGTATTCTGGTAGTAATTTATAGAAAAGTTTGTTTCCTCAAAATATCTATCTATCAATATATGTAATTTTATTAATTTAAACATCAATTTATAAAACCTTATTGATCACAATAGATAAAGTCCATAACTTTTTTTTAATGAAAAATGATATTATTCGATTTTCATTAATAATATAATGTATTTCTTAAAAGTATATGTTGCTCATTAAATTTCATAATAAAAAATTTCTGGTTTACTTAAATTTTGGTGTACTTAATTATTAAGAATTTATATATAAATATTAAACAGTTAAATTAATATTATATATGTATATAGATATATTTTATTAACGTAAGTAACGTATTAAAAGTTGAGTTATATTATTATATATGCATGGCCACTCTGAAGTTTTATACCGTGTAAACTAATTAAAAATAATAATTAGCATGATATTTTAAGATATTTACTATAAAAATTAAAATATAATAGTATATTCATTTGTGATTGAATAATTGTTTAAATTTATTTAAAAAATAAATATATGTATTATTGTATGAAAACTTTTATAAAATTAACTAATCACGTCTTAACATGCATAAGATTTGATCTATAATTTATTGATAAAATATAAAATCATTTTTTATTATCACTGCATAGTTTTAAACTCCTTTACACATATTTATATTTTATTTCCATTCTCTTCTATTTTTTTTTATTTTTTCTTTTTATTCACCAAACTAGTGTTAATATTCAAGATTTGTTAATCTCTTCCGATAAGTTGTTACTCCCTACTAAATATTCTTATCGATGTTTATTCTCTACTCAAAAAAGAAAGAAACATAAATTAATTAACAATATTTAGTGTCTTAAAATCTATTCTACATAAATAATATTTATTATTTATATTTTCTCATATATAATTTTTACATACATATATATATATATATATATATATATATAAATCATCTCAGCTATGTTATTTATAATTTTCCATATATAACATTTGCATAAAAACATTACAAACCATCTTATTTATAATTTTTTAAAAAAATTACAAACTCTCTTGTGATATTAGATATATTACTTAAAATTTAATACATTAGACTTAAAAAGCATGTGATGCAGTGAAAAAAAAAACTGTTACTATATACATAGATCTTTCACTTTTTTTCTTAATATTTTAAATTAACAATATATATATATATATATATATATATATATATATATATATATATATATATATATATATATATATATATATATATATACTTCGAAAGAATTTGTCTACCGAAATAATTAAGTTTTAAAATGGTGATATATACGTGAGGTGATCCTCTCATAATTCAATCATATATCTATCCAACAATCTGAATGTTGCGAAAGATCCTTAGATACGTAAGAGTAATTAATCATTAATCTATAAGTAAAGTAATTCCACACTATGAGTTACGGTTAATTAATTTGTTCACATGTGTGGGTCCTGTGTGACCTCATCACTAAAATTTTGGCCACATGTCTCTTTTCCTTCTTTAATCACTTTTTCTTAGGGCAGCTTTGTGTATTTTATTTATTTAATTTCTTTGAATATAGGGACAGGACAGGGTAGATAGCACAATCAACCAAATATCTTTGTCCACATCAGGTCATAGTCAATTCAACAATTCGATATAGTTGACGATTATCCAAAACACACAAAAAGAATAACACAACATGATTTATAGCATTATGCTTCCTTGGCCCATATATAACCATTAACTAGTGTATTTACATAAAATTAATTTGATTGGCACAAACAACATATTCCATGAAGATACCATTCGTGACTCACTAATAATCTCTTACTACAATTTAATTACAAAAGCTACCAAAGACAAAACAAAGTGGCAACAAAACCATAAAAGTAGACACACACCCCCCAACGTTCACTTCCAACAACGTGGGGTTTCTCGAAACTACCACATGCATGTTTATTTCCTCTTCTCCAAAATAAAAGAGAAAATAAACTTCAAAGAAATTAGAACTAGTTTCTAACTAGCTCAATTTTGATGGTTGGAGGGGTGGTAATATACTAATATATGTTCACTATGGAGAACTTAATTTATTAACTATAGTAGCTAGTAAAGTTATACATACATCGTCTATTTTTTATGCTGTTACTTTTTAGTTATAAACTATATATGATCTACTATTGTGAAATCATGGTGGCTAAAATTTGATAAAGATTCGAGAGTTTAGCTATAAGGGTAATGGATTCCGATCTTAGACGTTCATTCTCCACGGAAAGTTGAAGATTTTGATGCATGGTAAAGCATAACCGGTTTTTTAATTCTCGGTTTTCCAATCCCAACCGGTTCACTTGGTTCGTGAGGTTCTCCAAATGCCGCTTCTTTCTCCAACGGGACCGCCGGGCCGATTCCCGGTTCGATTGCATTCGCCTAAGCTTTCGCTCGCACGTGGACCGAACTGCCCGGTTCGAATCCTGTGAACCGGACTCTGGACTGACCGGTTCAACCGGTTCGTTAACGAGGGAGAATAGCTCCTCTATTTCACTTGAAGTTAACATGGTTTCGAGAACCGGGAAGCATGAGGACTGAACCGGTTCTTCGGCTTGGTAGCAGAACATTGTTGTGACAATGTGGAAATTGAACCGGTTTGTGTTCTTAAGAATGGACCGGAGGGAGGAAAGGTGGGGAAAAGGGAAGGAACTAAGCGTAGGGGATGGGTATTTAAGGAGTGAAAAAGGGTGCAAACGCGCTTACACGTGGGGCCTACTATGGCAAAAGAAATTGAAAAGCTATGAACACATTTGTCAAAGAGAAAAAGTAGGGTAAACAGTGTCATATTCTTATCATAGATAAAATTTATAGTTATGAAAGTAGGTATCATGTTTTGCTTTTTCCACATGATAATTTTCAAAAAATAAGTGTAAAAGTAGTCTTCAACTCTATCTATGTCAATTTTTTTCTAGGATATTTATCTAAATTAATGATAAATATTAATATTTTATCTCTCACGTCGTTTACATATGTAACTTAATTTATTATATGTATATAAGTGAGAAATAATTCTTATTTTACAAGTCGATTTTGTAAGATTGAGATAGACTCATTATCCACATTTTTAATTAAAGGTATAACTTCTTTAATATGATATAATTTTGATATAATATTTCATAAATATTAAAAATTCATAATTGGGGACCGTATTATAAATACTAGTGACCAATAATTTTTTTTAAAATATTAATTAACGGTAAGTTAAGTTGATACATACTTTATACCTATAACATGGCATTTAACAAAAAGAAATGTAGATGCTAAGATGAATTTTGCAAAAGAAAATTATGTTTTATGAAAAAGGAAAATAAAAATAAAAGTGGGTTTTAGACTTTTCAGATGTACGTATGGGTGTCTTTGTTTTAGTGAAATCATCAACTATTCAATTCCATGCAAACTTTAGTGGTGGGGATTCATTAGAGGCCAGATGAAGAGCTTTCTTTCTTTCTTTATTATTTATTTTTGGTTATGGTGAAATAATGGGGTCCTCATGAAGATTGGCTTTAACTTAATGACGAAGGATCAATCACAAACACATATATGCAACAAATTGGGTTAGAAAGTTACCAGACACCCTCCCCTACGCCGAAGTCATTTTGGACACGCACATGAAAGGTGCAAAAGGCAATGAAAGTTGCATCCATGAAAATTTTAGAAAAAAAATTTAATTAGTGTCGTCAAGGTGGACTAATGAGTGTTTAATACGTGGAAAATCATGGCCAAATCATCCCACATAGCTATTATAGTTGTGGCTATAAATTTGATCTTTTTCTCTCCCACCCTAATGCACCCACGTCCTTAATTAATCAATGGCTACAATCACTTTAATTTGAAATATGAATAGACTCATAAGAGAATTAAAAATCCATTGGTCTTATATCGTTGTCGCATTGGGCACTCAACCAATTCTTCATAATTGAAGATAGGGTTTGTGAGTTATAGATTAGCCTTCTATATGCATGTTTGAATAATATTCAAACACATCGGGAACATAACTAGAGGACATATAAACAAATTAAAATGCATACAGAGTTACTTAGTTATTTGTTGAATCGAGTGCTTTATATATATACTCTATGACTTGGTTAGCTTTAATATTTTATTAATCTTTTAAACTAATATCATTTGCAAATGTAACAATCTCTCTTGCTATAGGCATGCTATTAACTGTATAAACTTATCTTTCTGTATTTTTTTATATTGAACTATCATTTTAGTCTCTAAAAATGGTAAGAATCAAATAATTTGGTCTCTAAAATATAAAAAATAATAAAAGTACTTCTTAAAAGATATTTTTTTTGTCATTATACTCCTTAAATTTGACTATTTGTTAATATTTTAGTTTTTAAAATTAACTATTTATTCTCATTTTAATCTCTTAAATTAAAAATTAAAAAAATATAATAAAGGATATAATTTAGGAATTAAAATGACAATATCTATCCAAAATTAAAAATAATAAACAAATTACACTTTCAACAATTATATTGTTATTTTTAATTTTTTTAGACACTGAATTACCCTATTTTAACTCAAGTTATGTTGGGCTGAGAGCTAAGGATCAATTTTCTAGAATATTGGCAAATATTTTTCTTCTACACAAATGTAAAGAGTGAACTTATCTATTGATGGATCCTAATACAGCAACTTTGTTTTTTTTTTTTTTAATAAACACTGTCGTGCGACCATGACAAATTCACAATTCAAAGCGTCTATTGGGAGATGGAAATAGAAAAGGAAGCAAATTTCGTGTTATATCAAACTACCAAAACTCAAAGATAGCTTTATTTCATTCTTTTTGTTGATTTTAGTCATAGATACCAAGTATCTACAACATTCTTGAAGAATATGGTTACCTTTTTTCTACTATTTCACTAGCTAGCTAGCTTATGCATGTGATGTAGTCTAAAGATATTTGTTGCAAAGATTAATGGATGTCGTTATATCACTGTATTGCATGGTGTGTACTCACCTTCAATAACTAAAGACATGAGAAAGAATATGCAAGTCCTTATAATTAATATACATCTGCTTTGGTCGAATGTTTGTAAAGTAAAGTCCAAATACCATTAATGCTTGCACTCGAGGGAGAAGTGAAAAAAACAACATTGGTTAAGGCAAATGATACTAGTTTGTGTTATCCAGAGATTCATATCCAAACTTCATGCATGGAAGACACCATATTAAAAGAGAATATTTATTTTATGTGTATACTTACAATATATAATATTATATTGTTTTAACTTGAAGTGCATAATTATTAAATTTATATATATATAAAAAAAAATGAGAGGAATATTCTTTGTTGGTTTTGATAGTCTAGAGCATTCTATAGCTAAAGAGGGACAGTTTCTACTTTGATTGGCAGTTGGTTCCCCTCAACAAAATTAGCAAAATAGTACTAAAGCAGTTGTGAGTGGAGGATAACATGCTATGTGCCGTTTCATTGTACCATGATTTATTTAAAGAAGCAAAAAGAAGAGAATTTAGCAACATCGTCTTTTAGCAAACCAAAGTAGTTTGCATGTGCTCCAAATAAATTTTAATGGAAAGAGGAGTAGTATCATTGGGATGCCCAATCCTTTATATCATTTATCAACTCTTTGCACGTTGTCTTGTGCAGGCACTAGAGGGCATGTCACTTTAGCCTTGTATCCTTTGATTTTACCTTCCCATCCCTCTTTGACATAGAAAAATTATTCGGTATGCAGGGCTGGGAACAAATTAGATTAGGCTATTTACACGTAAAATTTCTTTTTTATTTTATAAGTTTAAATTTAGCGGGTGACCTGCAATAGAACTTATTTTCTAGTTTGGTCTGACCTTAACTATGACTTGATAGAACGGTCTATTTCTATAAGTCTATTAATAGTATTTGTTTTTAAAATCTGTTTATTTAAATATAGATATAATTTTTTATGATATTTATAATAAAAGAACATTATAGTGTAATAATTAATGATTTTTTATTTAAATATTGATATATGGGTTCAAATCCTAAAAAAAGTAAATTAAACTTGACTTATTTATAAAACAAGTTAGACGGAAGACAAACAAGATTGTATGCTTTTGATAATTGTTCTCATCTCTATCACTAACCTACTATCTTGATCTTTGAAAATATGTAATATAGATAATTTAGTTTTTTTTTTTAAAAAAAATGATAAAATTATTTTTATTTTATTTCCTAATTCAAGAGATGAAGGAGAGAATAAATGATTAAATTCATGGATTAGAATGAAAATAAATAGTTAAATTAAAGGATTAAAATAATAATAAATATTTTTCTGGATTTATTTTATTATTTTTCTAATATTAAATTATCCCATTCTTACATTTCGAGGGATTAAAGAATTACACATGATACAAAATTATTACTTGTCTACACGGCTAATCAATTTTTGTGTAGCATATAATTGTTTTTTAAAATAATTAATAAAGCGTTTAAATTTTGATTAGGTTTTAATTCATTTTAAAATTCTCATTTTTTAAGCATATATTCTACAAGAATCCCACATCAACTTTCATGCATATGAGTTAGTTCATTATAATAGACTCAAGTGTATATAAGTGGGCACAGCATCAATATAATAAGCAAATCTTGAACACACGGGCATGGAAGAGTGTGTCGATCATCACAATATCATGGTCCTCCATAATTCTTTTTGTTTTTTTTGTCCTTTGCATAACATTACAACTTACAAGAGAAGAACATGCAGCTCAGAGGAAATATCTAATTGAATAAATGATTTGCTTAACTATGCAAAATTATATTGGTCCAAAAAAGTACAAGTATATGTCCATGGCATGGCACTATAACACTTTACAATTAATTAGAAGTCACATTCACTATTCACATATATATTAAACTCATTCATTTGTCAGCTTATTACCAAAACGAACACTTGATCTTATCCATTTAATCTTAGTGTAAAATAGTTAGAATGTTCATCCATTTACGCAGTGTTTGACTCAAATTAAAATTGTTTATATTGTGCATTTCAAATATGGTCTTAATTATAATTTGAATTCCATTTATCAACTTGTCGTTGTAGTATAGTGGTGAGTATTCCCGCCTGTCACGCGGGTGACCCGGGTTCGATCCCCGGCAACGGCGTTTTTCTACTTTTTTTTTTCTTTTGTTTGTTTTATTTTTTTGGGGGTCAAAATAAAAGATTAAATATTTAAAATTTATATTAAAAAGAGCAGCAAAATTTATAATATAAAATGGATTTTTATCTTAATTTTAATGGTTGAAAAAAAAACTTATTTTTAGTGTGTCTTCTTTTATTATTCTACCACGTCGTAAAATCTCATTTTAATTTAAAAATAAATGTCTATTAATATCATTTTGGCATTTGAAGTACACTAGTTCAAGAATTAAGAATTAAATGAATAATTTTTTTCTTAAATAATTATTTAGTTCAATTATTTATTTATTTCAGTCAACTTATGTTATTATTATTATTTTTGTTTTAATTAAATATAAAATTTATAAAACTGGATTAATGTAAACCGTGCTGTTGATATTTAAAATTATAATTACGTAAAAATATAAACTTTTCTATAGAATTTTAATGGAAAGAATCTCATATAATATAAAATCATGGAAAATATAAATTTCATCGTATCTCAATCACCGAAATTAGTGTAAAGATCATATTGAATTAATTTAAAAAATTAGGGACAAAAGTTAATGTAAATATTAACAAATGAGATGAAATTTATAAAAATGAGATCAAACAAGCAGTTAACTCATTTTTTATTAGAATACACAATTTTGACATAATTCTTTTTACACTCATCTTCAAATTAAATACTTTATTTTTTTAAATTTTTATCAGAGACTTAAGGCAAAAGGACATGTTTATCTCCCAGGTACCAGCCCTATGTATTCATTGAATCATACTCAGAAAAAGAGTTGAGGAAAAACACCAAATAAATATAATAGCAAAATAGTAATTTTATTCTATTTCAATTCTCCATTTTCATTACATAAACTAACTATTAGTCTTGTAATGACAATTTTGAAAAAGAAAGTGAATCACTTAGCAGTGATATCTACATATGCATTGATTAGATTCACTACATAGAGGAACTGCTTTCTGGCCATATTTTATGGGGCAATCAGTGAAACAATTTTGTTCACAGTAGTCGTACAATACTTCATCACAAATTTTGGCCTCTGTCACCTTCAATGGACCTTCATTTCCTGTCACACAAACATTATTAGTTAATATTAAACCATAAATCACTGATTTGTTTAAACAAATGGAAAATAAAACATACCAATACCAATGGAAAGAATAAGCAAAACGAAGAGAAATGGAATGAAGCCCTTCATTTTGATTTGATTTGAGAGAAAAATGTAGTTCTTGATTCAATTTTTTCTTGTATAATGAATGGATATATGATATATGATATATTTATAGATGAAAATAGACACAATATAGTTAATGAGCTTTAATCTATAATAATATTAAATATGTTTGACTGCCATTTTAAAAGCCACGTGTTAGTTCAATTTTTTCTTCAATTTTTTCTATTTTATTTCTGTTTCTGACTTTTTTCAACTTCAAGCCACTTGTTTTTATTACTGTGTGCTAGTTACTTTTTAAAGCGTTTTTTTTCCTTTTTCTTAATGTATAAAACTGATGAAAGAATTATGAAACTGGTCAAAAGCTTGATTAAAAAAATTGATTAAAAGAACAGTTCATCATAATTAAATAAAAAATGTAAATATAACCACATTTTGATTTTCTTCTAGAAGAAAAATAATATAAAGTACTATATGCTTTATATAAGAAATTATTTTTATTCTTATTACAAGAAATATAAGACTATTTTTTTTATCCTTGATTAAGTGAAATTATTATTATTTTATGACAAATTAATTACTTTTATCATATATTTGTTTCTCCTATATAGATTTAGGTAATAAAAGTATTTTTTGTTCTAAATTTAATTTTGTTCTAAATTTAATTTTGTTATTATTAATATATATTATTGTTTATTGTTAAAACTTAGAGCTAATTATTGAGAATACTCAATCTATTTTAAATTACGTGACATTTTAGAGAATATTAAAGATAACAAAAATAATAAATAAATGAATATGGAGAGATTTATATTAATTCGTTTTAAAAAATATTACAAGAAAAATTAAGATTCTACTATTGTTTAGTGAAAAATAAAAATATTATTTGATCTTAGCCACTTTTAGCTATCAAAATATTTTCAAACATAACCCTTTTCATGCTAACAAACACAAGTATTATTTGAACTCAGTCTCTTCAACCTAAATACTGCAAATATTTCTTGGACCTAACTTTCTTAGGTTAAATCAATATTATTTGATCTCATCTTTTTTAGGTTAACTACCACGAATGATGGATTTTGAAAAAGGGGTTGTATAACTTTTTAGATTCAACTTCTACGTAGAGTGATATTTACAGTAAAAAATAGACTAAAGCTATTTATAACAAATGAAGAAGAGTTATATAGATCAAACTAATCAAAGTTTTGTGTTCTTTGAAACAAAGTGTCTCACTAGTTTTAATTCTTCAAACTCGAGCCTTTACATAAATGAAAAGTTGAGGTAACTATTAGAATCAACAACTTTGATTTTTTCTCTCCATTCAACTTTGATTTTTGCTCAATGTCCTTCAACATTTAATGAAACGTAGGCTTGTCAACATCAACGCAAAAAGTTATTCCTAAACTGAGGTTGAAAATTGAAAAAAGTAATTATGCTTTCTGTAAACAAATCTCTGTGTCAAAAGATATTTTCTTTTACTTTTACTCTGTTGGGCACATTGAGATTTGGAGGATTCTTTTTTATTTGAACGTTGGTTTCTATTAGATATGTACTTTCTTCTGCAAGAATAATTAGATTAGTTAGAGTTTGAATGTACAAGGATAAAATACAAAACTAATATTTATCTTACTTTTCAAATTACCTTTGCCTCATCGTTAATCTGCATTGATTTTTATCTAATGACCTTTACTTCATATATTTGAGTTTGACTTTATCTGATAACTCTGAAAATTTCATTCATACTATAAGTTCAACTCTTGTATAATATCAAAATTTGAGGGATATAATTTGCTTTTAATCAAATTTGGCTTAACCGAATGATTCATCAATATATGAATTAGAAACGACATAATCTTCATCATCGTCGTTATAATGTAACACAATCTTTTTTATTAGATCTACCAACATTTAACTCAATTGCACCCACATCATTGACACTAAAGAATTTAAAACATTATGCATAGACACACCACCAACAACTTTCTTTACACATAATTCTACAGGACTCGTGTCTTGTTGTAAAAAATTAGTAGTCAAAATTTTAACATCTTTATTATTAACTATTTACAATGCGATGTTTTTATTTCTTACAAAATATCTCGTTACAATAGAATCAATAACTTAATTAGAATTTAACTTAAATTTATGATGTATTTTTTTTATAATCATTAAAATTTATTTCGTGTTTGATTTGTAAAACTATTCTTGATAGTTCAAACATTACACCTCTATCACTTTCAAAAATCCTATAATTAATGTAAACAACAATAATAATTACAAAAGTTAACTCTTTACAAATTATCTACAATAAATAGATATTTTCATTTACAATAAACTAATTAATTATTGAAAATATATGAAAAATATACCATTAAAATTATCATGAAAAAATATTTACCTTGCAATTATCAAAATGTTAATAACTTTAATTTCACACCATTAAAAAATGATAATTAATTTTTTTAAGCAAAATAAAAATAAATATCAATTTTAAAAACATTTAAAAAAACAATAAAGAGAGGAAAGGTAAGGAATTAGAATCTTAGTACTAAAATTGCTAGTGGGGAGGGGGAATTAGATAGAGTACTAAAGACGTCGAGAAGATTGTGTGTTGTCAAGTGATCACATAATTGAAAGTGTCAAACCCGCAATGCGACACTTGTAATTTGGCCACATCATAGAAGGTGTCTAATCCACATCATGGAAGGTGTTTAATCTAGAGACTGAACTGTTAAGATCCATGATCCAAGTGGCTTAACGCGCCAACATCCAGGCAAGACTTATGGATGTTCAGCCACAAATGCAAAAATGCCTATACTTAGACACTTTGAAAAAAAAACCTAACCATGATGAGTTTGACACTTTACATCATCACTTAAGCAAATCTCTCCATCATAAGTTTTTAACTAGCTCGCAAAGTATAATAAGATTTTGAAACTATACTATTTAAATACTTTTGCCAACCTAGTAATAATGTTGTTAACCTAATACATCAAATTTATCTGAATCACGTCTAATTATTTTCTCATGGTAGTACAGTGATAAGTATTTCTATCTATCCCTGACAACGACACTTTATCTGTAATTTTTATTTTTCTTTTATTTATTTTCAACTTACTTATTTTATTGAGGTGATTTTTTTTTGTTTTATCTTGATCCAGTGATTACGAAGTAATTATTTTGGGTTAAAATGAAAGAGCCAATATAGCCCAACAAAGGGTACAACCTTCCAGGGAAGAGATGGGTCCTTTTGATCTATTGGCAACTGCACAAAATCAATCAAATTTCATATCTATATGCGATAAAAACATCCTAAATTAACTTTGGAGGTTGTTGAACATAGTAAATTTATATTAAAAAAGAATTACAAACTCTATAATATAAAATGAGTTTTTAACTTAATTTTAGTGTTGGAAAAAAAAAACTTATTTGAAGTGTCTCCTTTTATTGTTCTATCACAATTTTACAAGTGGCACTTCTGTGTTTAAACAGTTGTTTAAATTCTTTATGATATATAAGTTAAACAAATTCTATTAAAAATTAAACTTTAAATATAGGGGTATTCTTATTTCTTATTTTATCATAAGGTTTTGAATTGATACCCCGATTATACTTTGTTAAAGAAAAAAAAATAAGAATTTTTTTAAAAAAATTATGATCCAAAAAAAAAATTTTTTATGGTAGACCTTATTCCTAATAAAAATACAATAAAATCACCTTCCCACTATGATAACTTTCATTTTGACTTAAAAGATAAATGTCGATCAATATCATTTCGGCACTCAAATACACTAGTAAACTAATTAAAGAATTAAAAGAAAATTTATTTTTACTTAAATAATTATTTAATTTCATTATATATTTATTTTAATCAAATTCATCTTATTACTATTTTTTACTTTAATTAAATTTAACATTTATAAAATTGAATCAATGTAAACCACGTTATTCATATTTACCATTAAAATTATATAAAAACATAAAATTTTCTCGACAGAATTTCAATGAAAAGAATCTCATAAAATATAAAATCTTAAAAAAAATACAAATTTCATTGTGTCTCAATCACAGAAATTATTGTTAAGATCATGTTGAATTAATTTAAGAAGTTAAGAATAAAAGTTAATTTAAATATTAATAATGAGATGAAATTTATAAAATTGAGATCAAACAGGTAACAAACTAAATTTTTTTATTAGAATACACAATTGTTGACATAATTCTTTTTACACTCATCTTCAAATTAAATACTTTATTTATTTTTTTATTTTTATCCGAGACTTAAGGCAAAAGGACATGTTTATCTCCCAGGTCCCAGCCCTATGTATTCATTGAATCATACTCAGAAAAAGAGTTGAGGAAAAACACCAAATAAATATAATAGCAAAATAGTAATTTTATTCTATTTCAATTCACCATTTTCATTACATAAACTCACTATTAGTCTTGTAATGACAATTTTGAAAAAGAAAGTGAATCACTCAGCATCGATATCTACATATGCATTGATTAGATTCACTGCATAGAGGAACTGCTTTCTGGCCATATTTTATGGGGCAATCAGTGAAACAATTTTGTTCACAGTAGTCGTACAATACCACATCACAAATTCTGGCCTCTGTCACCTTCCATGGCCCTTCATTTTCTGTCACACAAACAACATTATTTAATATTAAACCATAAACCACTGATTTGTTTAAATAAATAGGAAAATAAAACATACCAATCCCAATGGAAAGAATAAACAAAACGAAGAGAAATGGAAATGGAATGAAGCCCTTCATTTTGATTTGATTTGAGAGAAAATGTAGTTCTTGATTCAATTTTTTCTTGTATAATGAATTGATATATGATATATGATATATTTATAGATGAAAATAGACACAATATAGTTAATGAGCTTTAATCTATAATAATATTAAATATGTTTGACTGCCATTTTAAAAGCCACGTGTTAGTTCAATTTTTTCTTGTATAATGAATTGATATATGATATATGATATATATACATAGATGAAAACAGACTCAATATAGTTGATAAGATTTAATCTATAATAATATTAAATATGTTTGACTGCCATTTTAAAAGCCACGTGTCAGTTTAATTTTTTCTTCAGTGTTTTTTATTTTATTTCTGTTTCTGACCTTTTTCAACTTTAAGCCACTTGTTTTTATTACTGTGCTAGTTACTTTTTAAAGCGTTTTTTTATTCCTTTTCTTAATGTATAAAACTGATGAAAGAATTATGAAACTGGTCAAAAACTTGTTTAAAAAAATTGATTAAAAAAACAGTTCATCATAATTAAATAAAAAAAATGTAAATATAACCTCATTTTGATTTTTTTCTAGAAGAAAAATAATATAAAGTACTACATGCTTTATATAAGAAAATTTATTTATTCTTATTACAAGAAATATAAGACTATTTTTTTAAGCTTATTTTCCTTTTTTATCCTTGATTAAGTGAAATTATTATTATTTTATAACAAATTAATTACTTTTATTAGATATTTGTTTCTCCTATATAGGTTTAGGTAATAAAAGTACTTTTTGTTCTAAATTTAATTTTGTTATTATTAATATATATTATTGTTTATTGTTAAAACTTAGAGCTAATTATTGAAAATACTTAATCTATTTTAAATTACATGACATTTTAGAGAATATTAAAGATAACAAAAATAATAAATAAATGAATACGAAGAGATTTATATTAGTTTATTTTAAAAAAATTACAAGAAAAATTAAGATTCTACTATTGTTTGGTGAAAAATAAAAATATTATTTGATCCTAACATCTTTTTGGCTATCCAAATATTTTTGGACATAACCTTTTCATGTAATAAACACGAGTATTATTTGAATTCAGTCTTTTCAAATTAAACATTCCAGGTATTCTTTGGACTTAACTTTTTTAGGTTAAATCAATATTATTTGATCTAAGCTTTTTTAGGTTAACTACCACGAATGGTGGATTTTAAAAAAAGGTTATCTAACTTATCAGATTCAACTTCTACGTTGAGTGATATTTACAGTAAAAATTAGACTAAAGCAATTTATAACGAATGAAGAAGAGTTATACAGATCAAGACAATCAGAGTTTTGTATTCTTTGAAACAAAGTGTTCTCCCTAGTTTCAATTCTTCAAATTCGAGTCTTTACATAGATGAAAGGTTGAGGTAACTGTTAGACTCAACAACATTGATTTTTTCTCTCCATCTGATAAAGATGTGTTCAACTTTCTTCAACGTTTAATGAAACGTAGGCTTGTCAACATCAACCTAAAAAGTTATTCCTAAACTTAGTTCAAAATTGAAAAAAGTAATTATGCTTTCTGTAAACAAATCTCTGTGTCAAAAGACATTCTCTTTTACTTTTACTTTGTTGTGCACATTGAGATTTGGTTGATTCTTTTTGATTTGAACGTTAATTTCTATTAGATATGTACTTTCTTCTGCAAGAATAATTAGATTGGCTAGAGTATGAATGTACGAGGTTAAAATACAAAATTAATACTTATCTTATTTTTCAAATTACCTTTGCCTCATCATTAATCTGCCTTGATCTTTATCTAATGACCTTTACTTTATGTGTCTGAGTTTGACTTTGTCTGATAAGTTTGAAAATTCCATTCATACTATAAGTTCAAACACTTGTATAATATCAAAATTTGAGGGATATAATTTGTCTTATATTAAATTTGACTTAATAGAATGATTCATCAATATATGAATTAGAAACGACATAATCTTCATCATCGTCACTACAATCTAACACTGGACAACCTTTTTTATTGGATCTACCAACATTTAACTCAATTGCACTCACATCATCACAAATTGACACTAAAGAATTTGAAACATTATATATAGACACACCACCAACTACTTTCTTTACACATAATTCTATAGAACTAATGTCTAATTATCGAAAATTAGTAGTTATAATTTTAATATCTTTATCATTAACTGTTTATAATGCAATGTTTTTATTTCTTACAAATTATGTTGTTACAATAAAATTAATAATTTAATTAGAATTTAACTTAAATTTATGATGTATTTTTTTTATAATTATTAAAATTTATTTCGTGTGTGATTTGTAAAACTATTCTTTGATAGTACAACCTTCTAGTGGAGAGATGGGTCCTGTTGATCTATTGTGAACTGCACAAAATCAATCAAATTTCATATCTATATGCTGGTAAAAACATCCTCAATTAACTTTGGAGGTTGTTGAACATAGTAAGTTTATATTAAAAAAAGTAGCAAACTTTATAATATAAAATGGGTTTTCAACTTATTTTTAGTGTGTCTTCTTTTATTAACTTTCATTTTATCTTAGAAGATAAACGTCGATTAATATCATTTTTGCATTCGAAATACTCCAGTTAAAGAATTAAAAGAATTATTTTACTTAAATAATTATTTAGTTTTATTATTTATTTGTTTTACTTAACTTTATCCCATTACTACTTTTACTTCAATGAAATCTAATATTTGTAAAATTGAATCAATGTAAATTACGTTATTCATATTTACAATTAAAATTATATAAAAATTAAACTTTTCTCGACAGAATTTCAATGAAAAGAATCTCATAAAATATAAAACCTTAAAAAAAATATACAAATTTCATTATGTCTCACCTCTCAATCACCGAAATTAGTGTTAAGAGCATGTTAAATTTATTTAAAAAGTTAAGAATAAAAGTTAATGTAAATAGTAATAATGAGATGAAATTTATAAAAAGGAGATCAAACAAGTAACAAACTCAAAATTTTTATTGGAATACATATTTGTTGACATAATTCTTCTTACACTCATCTTCAAATTAAATACTTTATTTATTTTTTAATTTTTAATTGAGACTTAAGGCAAAAGGACATGTTTCTCTCCCAGGTGCCAGCCCTATATATTCATTGAATTATACTCAGAAAAAGAGTTGAGGAAAAAAACCAAATAAATATAATAGCAAAATAGTAATTTTATTTTATTTCAATTCACCATTTTCATTGCATAAACTAAATAGTAGTATTGTAATGACAACTTTGAAAAAGAAAGCGAAACACTTAGCATTGATATCTACATATACATTGACCAGATTCATTGCATAGAGGAACTGCTTTCTGGCCATATTTTTTGGGGCAATCAGTGAAACAATTTGCTTCACAGTAGTTGTATAATACCACGTCACAAATTCTGGCCTCTGTCATCTTCAATGGACCTTCATTTTCTGTCACACAAATAATATTAGTTAATATTAAACCATAAATCAATGATTTGTTTAAATAAATGGAAAATAAAACATACCAATACCAATGGAAAGAATAAGCAAAACGAAGAGAAATGGAAATGGAATGAAGCCCTTCATTTTGATTTGATTTGAGAGAAAATGTACTTCTTGATTCAATTTTTTCTTGCATAATGAATTGATATATGATATATTTATAGATGAAAATAGACACAATATAGTTAATGAGCTTTAATCTATAATAATATTAAATATGTTTGACTGCCATTTTAAAAGCCACGTGTTAGTTCAATTTTTCTATTTGATTTCTGTTTCTGACTCTTTTCAACTTAAAGCCACTTGCTTTTATTACTGTGCTAGTTACTTTTTAAAGCGTTTTATTATTTTTTTAATGTATAAAACTGATGAAAGAATTATGAAACTTGTCAAAAAATTGATAAAAAACAGTTCATCATAAATTCATAATTAAATAAAAAAATTAAATATAACCTCATTTTGATTCTTTTCTAGAAGAAAAATAATATAAAGTACTACATGCGATCCTGTATATAAGAAAAAAATTTTATTCTTGTTACAAGAAATATATTTTCCTTTTTTATCCTTAATTAAGTGAAATTACTATTATTTTATGACAAATTAATTACTTCTATTCTTACCGATGTGTTAGATATTTATTTCTCCTATATAGAATTAGGTAATAAAAGTATTTTTTATTCTAAATTTAATTTTGTTATTATTAATAAATATCATTGTTTATTGTTAAAACTTATAGCTAATTATTGAAAATACTCGATCTATTTTAAATTACATAACATTTTAAACAATATTAATTTTTTACTTAAATTTAACTCACATCATTCAATATCTTTATTCAATATATTTTTTAACTCAATTTTAAAAGATATTTTCTCTCGATCCAGTCCCAATTAATTAAAAATAACAAAAATAATAAATAAACAAGTATAGAGATTTATACTAATTCATTTTAAGAAATAATTTAAGAAAAGTTACGATTCCACTAATGTTTAGGAAAAATAAAAATATTATTTAAGTTTAGTCATTTTTAACAACCCAAGTATTTTTTTTATTGTCTTTTAGATCAAAATATTATTTGAATTCAGTCTCTTCAAGCTAAACATTCTTGGTATTCTTTGGAATTAACTTTCTTAAGTTAAATCAATATAGTTTGATCGCTAACTATCACAAATAGTGAATTTTAAAAAAGGGGTTGCCTAACTTATAAGATTCAACCTTTACATAGAGTGAAAGTTACAATGAAAAACAAACTAAATCTATTTATAACGAATGAAAAAGAGTTAAACAAAACAAAATAATTAGTGTTTTGTGTTCTCTGAAACAAAGTGTTCTTCCTAACTTCAATTCTCGAAACTCGAGCCTTTATATAAATGAAGGATTGAAGTAACTGATAGACTCAACAACTTCGATTTTTTTTTCCCATTCTGATAAATGTGTGCTCAATGTTCTTCAGCATTTAATGAAATGCAGGCCTGTCAACAACAATGTAGAAAGTTATTTCTAAATTGTGATTTAGAATTGAAAAAAGTAATCATGCTTTCTACAAACAAATCTCTATGTCACAAGACAATATTCTCTTTTACTTTTACTCCATTAGACACAATTTTTGATTGAGATTTGGTTGACTTTTGTTTTGTTTGTTTGAACGTTGGTTTCTATTAGTTATGTACTTTCTTCATACTCTACGAGAATAATCAGATTGGTTAGAGTTGAATGTATGAGGATAAAATATAGAATTAATACTTATCTATTTTTCCAAACTATCCCTGTCTCATCATTAATTTGCCTTAATGTTTATCTGATGACCATTACTTCATCTATCTGAGCTTGATTTCGTTTGATAAATTTGAAAATTTCATTCATTTTATAAGTCCAGGCTCTTATATAATTACAAAAATTTGATCTACCAATCATAAATGACATAATCTTTATCATTGTTGCTACAAAATAACGTTGTACAACCTTCTTTATTGGATCTACCAACATTTCCCTCAATCGCATTCACATTATCATAAATTGACACTAGAAAATTTGAAACACTATACATAGACACGCCACCAACAACTTTTTCTACATATAATTTTATAGAACTTATGTCTTCTTGTCAAAAATTACTAATCATGATTTTAAAATCATCATTAATTATTTACATTGCGACATATTTATTTATCATAAAATAACTCATTGCAATAAAATCAATAACTTAATTATAATTTAATTTAAATTTATGATGTATTTTTTTTTTATAATTATTAAAACTTATTTCATATTTAATTTATAAGATGGTTTAAGTATTACTCCTTCATTACTTTTAAAAATCCTATAATTAACATAGAGAACAATAATAATTACAATAATTAACTCTTTACAAATTATCTGTAATAAATAAATATTATGATTTATAATAAACTAATTAATTATTAAAAATATATGAAAAATATACCATCAAAATTTTCATGAATAAATATATGTCTTGTAATTATCAAATATTGATAACTTTAACTTCACACCACCATAACAAAAATGATAATTACTTTTTTTAAGCAAAATAAAAATAAATATTAATTTTAAAAATATTTTAAAAAAATAATGAAAGAGGTAAGGTAAGGAATTCCAACCTTAGAATCAAAATTATTTGAATCACATCTAACTACCTTGTCATCTTAGAATAGTGATAAATATTACGCGATATTCTATTCCCGACAACGACATTTTATCCATAATTTTTCTTTTTCTTTCGTTTGTCTTGAAGTTACTTATTTTATTGGGTTGTTTCTTTGTTTTATGTTGGTCAAGTAATTATGAAGTATTTCTTGGATGAAAATAAAAGAGCAAATATAAACCAAGAAAGTGCACAATCTTTCAGGGAAGAGATGGCCCTTTTGATATGTTGTCAATGGCACAAAATCAATGGAATTTCATATCTATGCTGGTAAAAGCATCCTCAATTAACTTTGGAGATTGTTGGAGATAGTAAATTTATTTTTTAAAAAAGTAGCAAACTTGATAATATAAAATGGGTCTTAAACTTATTTTTAGTGTTGAAAAAAAAAAAGAACTTATTGGTTTATTATTCTATCACGTGGTAACTTCTATTTTAAATTAAAAGATAAACGTTGA
Organism: Hylodesmum podocarpum; assembly: GCA_026586105.1. Classification (NCBI taxonomy): domain Eukaryota; kingdom Viridiplantae; phylum Streptophyta; class Magnoliopsida; order Fabales; family Fabaceae; genus Hylodesmum; species Hylodesmum podocarpum. The sequence goes on along the minus strand of JALJEV010001430.1, from coordinate 2,459,889 downwards.
TAAATATCATTTTGGCATTCGAAATACTCTAGTTAAAGAATTAAGAGATTTTTTTTTCCTTACATAATTATTTAGTTTTATTATTTATTTGTTTTACTCAACTTTATCTTATTACTACTTTTACTTCAATTAAATCTAATATTTGTAAAATTAAATCAATATAAATCACGTTATTCATATTTACAATTAAAATTATATAAAAATCTAAACTTTTGTCGACAGAATTTCAATGAAAAGAATCTCATAAAATATAAAACCTTTTTAGTGACGGACGCTGAATACATAATTATAAAAAGGAGATCAAACATGCAGTTAACTAAAATTTTTATTAGAATACATAATTAACATAATTTTTTTGACACTCATGTTCAAATTAAATACTTTATTTATTATTATTTTTTTACTTTTAACCGAGACGTGAGGCAAAATGACATGTTTATCTCCCAGGTACCAGCCCTATGTATTCATTGGATTATACTAAGAAAAAGTGTTGAGGAAAAAAACGAAATAAATATAATAGCAAAATAGTAATATTATTTTATTTGAATTCACCATTTTCATTACATAAACTAACTATTAGTATTGTAATGACAACTTGGGAAAAGAAAGTGAAACACTTAGCATTTATATCTACATATGCATTGATCAGCTGCAAAATTGCATAGAGTAACTCCTGTGTGGCCATATTTTATGGGGCAAACAGCACTGAAACAATATGAATCACAGTTGTTGTATAATACCTCGTCACAAATTCTGGCCTCTGTCACCTTCAATGGACCTTCATTTTCTGTCACACAAATAATATTAGTTAATATTAAACCATAAATCACTGATTTGTTTAATTAAATAGGAAAATAAAACATACCAATCCCAATGGAAAGAATAAGCAAAACGAAGAGAAGTGGAACCATGCCCTTCATTTTGATTTGATTTTAGAGAAAATGTACTTCTTCCTTCAATTTTTTCTTGTATAATGAATTGGTATGTGATATATGATATATATAGAGAGAGATGAAAACAGACTCAATATAGTTGATAAGATTTAATCTATAATAATATTAAATATGTTTGACTGCCATTTTCAAAACCACGTGTTACTTTAAATTTTTTCTTCAATTTTTTCTATTTTATTTCTGATTCTGCCTTTTTCAAATTTAAGCCACGTGTTTTTATTACTGTGCTAGAATTAGATAATAATTAGAACTTTTTATTCTATATTTAACATTTTTATAATTAATAAATATTATTTCATATTGTAAAAATTTAGAGCTAATTATTGAAAATACTCCCTCTATTTTAAATTACATGACATTTTAGAAAATATTATTTTAAAAAATTAATGAAATATAAATTATTTTATTTCAATAATATTATTAATTAAAGTTAATAATATTAAATATTTGTTTTATTAATTTATTTGAATATTTAAGAAAACGAGAAAAATGATATATTAAAAAAATTATTTTTATATTTGTGTTCTAAAATTCTAAACTATTTGCTGGCTTAGCTTTTATATGATATTAATTTTTTAATTAATAAGTCTTAAAGACTTTCAAGTAATAAAATTATCTAAAGGATGTAACTTAAAATAATCTATGTTTCTAAAAATTTATAAAGGTTTTTAAGTATAATTGAAAAATCTGATAATAAAGAATTATTAATATAATTTTACCTAAGATGGTACCACATGATATATTAATAAAATTGAGGATAAAAAATGAATTATATAGAAAATTCTCATTTAGTCACCATTTAAAAGAAAAAATTATTTAATTATTTACTTAATTGCTATATATATTAAAATTTATTATTTGAAACTTATCCTTACGTATTTGTGTTTGTGGTTTGACACATGTGATGATCCTGAATTTTATTCAGGGGAACACATTAACAAGTTGAATTTGGTGTGAAGAATGAATTGTTTAAGGATAGTTTTATTTAAAGATTGGATAGTTACTTGAAATTTATTTGTTAGTGACGGACGCTGAATATTTTTTTGAATATCTGCGAATAATTCACTGTGCTGACATATTAGTTGATAATATATTTAATAAAGTTTATTTCTAAAATAAAATATGGTGACATTTTTGTATAGAAAACATGATTTTTATCATAAGATTTGTTCAATTAAATTTAAACAATGTTTTATGAGAATAAATAATTTTGTTAAAAATAAAAGAACAAAGAAATTATTAATATTTTAATAATGACAAGACAGACATGTTGTAATACTCAGTATGATGTCATTCCATTATCCTGTTATTTAAAAAGAAAAATTTACTTATGAGAAATATTTAATATTTATAAATACATTTTCAGAAAATAAATGTTATTTAGGTAAAAGAGGAATTACAGAGTATATATGATGACAAAGTCGAAATTTTAAATTTTGAATGATGTTATTTTCATAAGTGTGATGAGTCATTATTTTAGTGACAATGTAATTGAGTAGTTTAGTATAACAACGTTTAAAATTTTTAGGGTGTGTTAGAATAATGTGTTATAAGTTATGTACTTTCTTCGTACTTTACAAGAATAATGAGATTAGTTAAAATATGAATGTACAAGGATAAAATACAAAATAATATTTATCTTAGTTTTTTGAATGCCTTTATCTTTTCATTGATCTACCTTGATTTTTATCTGACGGGCTTTACTTCGTCTGTGTGAGTTTGACTCTGTTATCTGTCTACAAATTATCTACAACAAATAAATATTTTCATTTACAATAAATTAATTGATTATCAAAATTATATGAAAATTATACAATCAAAATTACCATAAATAAATATTTACCTAGCAATTATCAAATATTGATAATTTTAACTAGCAATTTGCTTAACAAAAATGATAATCACTTTTTTGAAGCATTTAGATCAAGATGATTAATATCCTTAGTTTTGATTAATTACAGAACAGATGATACAACATCAGACTGAAATATTGCAAGACAAAGTCAGACGAAGCAAATATAGATGAAGAGAGACTCCTCAAAGTTTACATCTTATGAAGTCATCATCTGTTCTTAATAGACTCAAGTTATGCCTCAAGACGAAGATTAAAAGATTGAAGACAGACGAAGAAATGAAGACCCTTCATCTATGAAAATCTATTGAAATATAAGTTATCCGTCTGAGTAACTCGCGCCAGATTTCAAATCAGGATGTTACTCAAAGAAGCTTCCAAAGTTGGTTAGGAAACTGTGCAAAACCTCTGCAACGCAAAAAATAAATTATGCTTTTTGTTTATCTCTCTGATTAAGTCAGAAAAAACTCTGAAATTGTGCTGACTTCGCTTCACATCATTAATTATTCTGATTGATCTCTAACACACGATTGAAAGCTTCAAGGAAAAAGACAATAATCTCAAGAATGAGTTTAACAGATCTCTCAAGACCTTACCTACATAAAGACTTCAACATCTTCAGTTTTAGTTGGTCAATTTACGCTTGAAAAACTATCCATTGCGATTTTGTTCTCTATCAATTGAACTCTGCACTTTCATTTGTAAACACCTCTCTACGAAGAGGATTTTCATTTCTTAGAAACTCTTTCAAATCCACTTTTGTGGTGCCCTTAATATGAGGAGACTGCGTTCCAAAGAATACCTTTGTATTTTCCTGAGGAGGCTGTGTTCCAAATAATACCTAGTTGTTTAGCTTGAGAAGACTGGGATCAAATAATATCTGTATAGTCAGAGTGGTTGGGTGCAAAGAATATTTGTAACCTCTTTTCACGGTTTGTAGTGAAAACTTAGCGAATTGCTAAGTAACTAGACGCAATCTGCTTAAGACGTACCAATATAAAAATATCTTTATTTTTATCTGCTTTTGATTTTAAGACTAGCAGGGATTAATCAACTTGAACATTTCAAACATTAAAATTAACAGTTAAAGAAAAATGAAGTTGCATATGACCATTTGAAAACAACATACGCAAAAACACAAAAATTTTAATTAATACAATTCAACTCCTTTACTTAATTTTTGTCTTTTGCATAAGCAAACTAAAAATGAATACTAATTTTAAAATACTAAAAATATAATAAAGAGAGGTAAAGAGTTTCAATGTCGATGCCGAAATTGGGCTTTTTGACCAAACTAGTATTTGTAGGAAAACATTTTACTGAAATGGAGTTGGTTAGAAAATATTTACGGATATAGTATTGTTTTGAGAAACCGCAAACGAGATTGCGGAACCGAAACTGCACCATAAATTGCGGAACCACCAGTTTGCGACACGTATCCCAACTGTAACGCCCCGCTATTTTTCATTGCTAAATTATTTTCTTTTTTATCCATTTATTATTATTATTTGAAAATGTTTCCCTTCATTTAGATTTCTTTAAATAAAATTTTAAAATAATTTCCCTTGCTAACAAAAATGTCACCAAAATAAAAACACATCACATAGATCACATCGTAATCATACATCAAAAGTTATTTACAAAATGTCACATAGTACGTAATATTGTGATAATTATAATATACACATTATTCACAAAAATTCTCATGTTTGCTTATCCTTCGTTCACATCTCCAATAGATTTATCCTGTTAATCTGCTCCCCCAATTAAAATTTAGGATCATCACAGGTGTCAAACCACAGACACAAACACGCAAGGGTAAGTTCCAAAAATCTTAATAAAAGTACATATCATATAAAATTATTAATATAATACATATCATAATAAAATAAATAAAGAATGAATTATGACTTAAATGAAATTTCTATATGATGCATGCTCCAACCTCAACTCCAAAAATATGCAATGTGGTACCATTTCAGATAATACGACATCATCATCGTAAAACTTACCGACCAGTTGGGATTTCACAGTGGTGCACAGAATCTCATAAACAATCATGTGATCATCATGATTTAAATGAATTCTCACTATAAAAATCCCCCAAGTCTGGCATCCCACCTAGACGCACAGATTAAGTTATTATCTGCACCTCTAACCGAGGCCACCTCTTTTGAGGCATGCATGAATGAATGAAAACTTATCTCCCTTTCTAAAAATCTCATTTAAAACAACACCAATCTTTATTGATATTATAAGTCCACTCCATCATTATATTTTATGTTATGGGTTAATAATTTATAGTATAATAGTCATAGTTTTCATCACAGTCTTCAACGTGCATAGCATAGGTAATTAATCACAGTCTCAATCATCATCCAAGTTCAAAGAAAAGGTAAACATACACATTCTAAGTCATCATCCAAGTACACATCCAAAGTTATTCAAATTCAATCAAAGGTCATCCAATTTCTAAGTATAGAAAAATTAATCGTTGTAATATTATATAAATAACTAAAATTATGAAATCAGTAAAGGTGGCAGAGCCTCCTAGTTAGATCTCATAATTTTAGGTCGTTGTGATATTATATAAATAACTAAAATTATGAAATCAGTAAAGGTGGCAGAGCCTCCTAGTTAGATCTCATAATTTTAGGATCTCCAAATATTATATGCAATATAAATAAATGAAAACAAAAATATTTCAGTATAAAGATATAAATATGCGGTATTATAAACAAAAGTTGGAATAGCTCAGTTGGTTAAGACATGCTTTAGAATCTGAAGGTTATGGGTTCAATTTTGTTTTTATATTTTTTTTATATGCATTATTTACAAGAGAATAAGATTATAAAAAATTAAAATATAGAATATATTTTTTTTTAGGATTATTCTATTATTTTATATTATTTTTATTTTTTATTTTATATTATTTTTATTTTTTTTAATTCTTAAAATGTTTCTCAAATCAAATATAAAATAAGATTTCTTAATAATAATATAATTAAAACAATGAATCTACAGTAATTCGGAAATTTAAAATAATGTTCGAAATATCAAGTAATAATAAAAATGTCAAACAACAAATTTATTTTTCTACTACATTTTTATTTAGAAATGTAATCATAATTTTCTCAAATTACGTAATAATATTGCTACCCAATGATAAATTATTTTTGAATTACATTTTCTGTCTAATCAAATTATAACAGTAAACAGTTAATATGCACATTTTTATAGAATTTTTTAGTAAATGTTTTAACTACGAAATTATTTATGAAAATTAATTTTGAGGGTGTTACACCAACAACTCTGAGGTGGCAATGAAACCACAAAACAAGTTGCGGTTTCACCACAACATGACACGTGTCCCATTTAGGGCTCACGTGGAAGCAGAGTTGGATTTATGCATGACACGTGGCGAAACCGCAAGGCTTTTTGCGGTTTCACTACGGGGTGCCACGTGTCAAAGGATGGTTGAAACCGCAAGACAGATTGCGGTTTCGTTGAAACCGCAATTCCCCATGCGGTTTCAATGAAACCGCAACACTGTTTGCGGTTTGTATTATTCCGCTACTATAGTTCTCGGTTTTGTGTATATATATATCCGCCCCTGCCCAACCTTCAGTGCACACCGAAATTTAACGAATAATTTCATTATCAGGTATGTGATATTGTTATATTTTTGTTTCTAGGTAGTATATTTATGTATTTTCAGTATGACATAAATTTTTTTGTGTATATTTGAATTATATGTTTGTTGTATTTGTAGTAAAATTAACAAGAAATGACGTCAAAAATTGTGATCCTTGTATACATTAATGGTAGAATCATCGAGGGGGAAGAATGAATCAAGTTTGAAGGATCAAGAAAGGTTATGCAAATTGAAAGAAATATTAATTTTAAACGGTTAAAGAAAACAATTCGTCATAAATTTAAGTTTCAAGGAAATCAAGTAATAGGATCTATTACAACTAGATATTTTATAGAAAATAAATATGCAGCATTTCAATTAGTTGATGATGATGATGTAAATTTGATGATAACACATTTTGAACAACCCGACATGAGTCATATAGAATTATGTGTAGAAGTTGTTACTACCAGTAGTGCGTCTTCATATAATCAAGGTCGAGGATTGGCATCTTCGTATAATGAAGGTCGAGGATTTCAGTCAGATAGTCGTAGTTCGTATGATAGAGGATGTAGTGGAATAAATTCAAGCGACGATGATGAAACGTATATGGTATCAGATTCTTACGCAGATTCATCATCCGACTCTGAAGATTTTGAAGGTCATTTACCTGAATCGGATGATAAATTAAATGTTGATATAAACAGTTTAAGTGTGAACGTTCAACCAGTTGCAGTTGCTCAGTCAGAAACAGGTGATAAATTAATTTATGTTTTATATATTTCATTTATAATTTGTATGAATTTTAAAAAATAGAACTTTAACCGATTTGAAATGTTGCATGTTTAGGTCAACTACCGTTTTGGCATAATACACCACATTACACTGGCATCAATTAGGATTACTCTGATGAAGAAGATATGTGGGGTGTAAATACACATTCAAACTAGGATGATGGTCAGGAATTATATGTTGGTTTGGAATTTCAAAATAAGAAAGCTGTGCAAAAGGCTTTGAAACAATATTTGATGAATGTACACCAAACAACCAAAGTCATGGAATCCAGACCTAATACTTTTGTTGTTCGTTGTCATGAAGGTAATACAAGTGTGGCATGTCCTTTTTATATGCGAACTATTCAATCTAAGAGAACACAAACATGGAAAGTCACGCAATGGGGAGGTCCTCATACTTGTTTAAATCCCAGTTTGACACAAGACCACAAAAACTTAGATTCTGATTTGATTAGTACATGCATTTTAGGTAATAATCCGTTAGTGAATTATTTTGATTGTCATATATGTCGTTAATATTTAATAATGAAATTTGGTCTAATTTTTACAGGAATGATTAGAGAAGATCCATCGATTAAAGTTGGACTTGTTCTAGAAAGAGTGTCTAGTATTTTTAATTATAAAATTTCTTACAGGAAAGCCTGGATAGGAAAGCAAAAAGCAATAACCATGGTGTATGGTGATTGGGCTGAGTCATATGTAGAACTTCCTATTTGGCTGGAATACATGAAACGACACTCTCCAGGTTCATTTTATGAAATTTGTGATGATGAATATTTTGTGAATAATATCCGCAGTCATGAATGTAGAAAATTTGAAAGGGTGTTCTGGACGTACAAATAATGTGCCGATGCATTCCAATATTGTAAGCCTATTATACAAGTGGATGAGACACACTTGTATGAAAGATATCGGGGAACCCTGTTAATTGCCACCGCACAATATGGTAATGGTTTTGTATTACCTCTTGCATTTGCTGTTGTTGAAGGGGAAACACAATCAGTTTGGTCGTGGTTTATGAGGAGATTATGTGAATATGTAACCAACAGATTAGGCATATGTGTCATATCTGATAGGCATCGCATCATAAAGTCAGCAATCGAAAATGAACAAAACGGTTGGAATCAACCTTATGCATATCATGTGTATTGTATTAGACACATTTCGTCCAATTTCAATTACAGATTCAAGAACCAAAAATTGAAGAGCATGTTGGTTAAATTAGGTATGAAAATCTTGTTTCAAAATTATATTGTTTTGTTATTAATATTTAATAGTCTCTTGACTTTTGTCTATCGTTGGATATTGTAGGATATACTCCATGTAAGCACATTTTTGACAGACAACTTGAAAAATTTTGTGATACAAGCCCTGAGGTTTGTTCTTGGATAGAAGGGATATCAAAAGAGAAATGGAGTATGGCCTATGACGAAGATGGACGTCGTTATGGACATATGACCACAAATCTCTCTGAATGTGTCAATAAGGTTTTTAAAGGTTGTAGAAATCTACCAATCACAGCCCTTGTTAAGGCAACGTACAGTAGATGTGGAGAGTATTGTGTTGAAAGGGGTCGTCGAGCTCAACAGGAATATCTAGACGGTCAAATCTACTGTTCAAAAGTCTCACAAGTGCTTCAACGATATCAAGATGAAGCAGCTACTCACATAGTTCAGGTATATGACATACAACAGACTAGGTTTGAAGTTGAAGAAGCATTCAACCCCAGAACACAACGTGGTGGTCATAAATGGATAGTGAAGTTAAGTGAACGATATTGCCAATGTGGTCATTTTAAGGTTTTTCATTATCCATGTTCACACGTGATAGCTGTGTACGGATATGTGTCTATAGACTTTTATCAGTTTGTTGATAATGTTTACAAAAGTGAATACATAATGAATGCATACTCAGGTGAGTGGTGGCCGTTGGGAAATGAAGAAGCACTGCAACATATTCAACAACCTTGGAAACTCATTCCTGATCCGACAACTATTAGAGGAAAAGGTAGACCAAAATCGACAAGAATCAGGAATGAAATGGATTGGACTGAACCTTCTCATAGAAGAGTAACATGTGACAAATGTGGTCAACAAGGTCATAACAGAAGATTGTGTCCAACAAACAGTGAACATTAAAACATGTGTATTTAATGTGAACAATATATGTAGTTGTTGTTATTTACATTATATTAGTCATGTGGTTTTATTTACGAATATGCGAGTTGAAAACTTCAATTCATAAACAATTAATCTAAAATAGTTAGAAGGTTCATACAAAACGTTTCAGGTACATAAAAACAAATCAAATAAAGATCTACTAATCATGTCAGTCATGTCCGTGCCTATGACTAATCCCACACCAACGCTGAATACCACGTGCATGTCTCTGTGGATTACGTCGCGGAGGATGAATGTCATCAGCTGCAACATCGAACTGTGGACCAAGATCACCCCCTAACAGATCATCCATATACTCAGCATCAGAAGGTATGTTATACGGTGGGCCTGCCTGTGAAGTGGGTGTATGGAAATCAATCGAAGCTGTACCCATAGGTGAAGTCCCAAATATATCATGTACAACAACATCTGGATTATGCTGATACTGATGTAAGGCCGGTGATGGATGATATGATGGCATGGTCGGCTCATGTGAGGATGATGAGTGCGACAACCCAGGAAACTGGTACATGGGAGGCAACTAAGATGGAGGCTGAGTAAACTGCGAAGATGTATAGTACATGCCTTCGCTAAACTCAGGTACCGGTGGGATGATGTGTGGCTGTGGATCTAACTGACTCCTCCTACGAGATAAGCCGGTAGTCTCCACAGTCTTGAACGACATCTGAACATCATCAACAGGAACCCTCTCCACACCAATAGGGACACTCGTAGCTGGCTCCAACACCCTAGCACACTCAGTACTCATCTGTGCCAACCTCTGACTCAATGCATACATCACATCTGTAGTAGCTGTAGCCAACCCTTGCGGAGTGGAAAAAAATAAGAGATTCTCAGAAATCTCACTCTGAAAATAAACAAAGAAACTTCATATTAACAAAATATATCATGACAAACATAATGAATGTTTTTTAACCAGAGCGTAGAAAGTTTACCAAAGTAGCCGATTGCGCGTTCTTTGGGTCAATAAACATGATGGTTTTCTTCTTATACCAAACCATGTACTCATCGTTATAACTCAGTGGGCGAGAATCTGGAATGCTATCAACAACGTACTGATGACGATTCTCCCAGATTTGTAACACACTCTGAAGCAAGGAGGTCCAATGTCTGTCCTCTTTCCCTCTCAAAGTCAGCTGGTGGAGACCGTCAAGCTGAGAAGGAGCTGATGGTATGAACTGTCTCATACCAAACTGTCTCAGCACCCTATCTGGCTGGTGCCACTCAGCTATTTGGAAACAAAAAAGTGGCACAACGGCTCTCCAAATACCACTACCACCAAGACAAATCTCAGGTAAATGCTGAATATTGGGACCAGAATATGGTTCCCATTCAACCTACACATTAAATAAACAGTTAAAATATTAAAAATTATTTTAATAATGCCAACATTAATTTGTTCAAAAATTCATATTTACCTGACCATTTGTTATCACATCTAACTTCAAACGTATCTGCTCAATAGCATGGTCCACGTGAATCTGGTGCATAACAGGTATCCACCTACACATAACATTAGAAGAAATAATTAAGAACATGACAATAAAATTCAAATAAGTACAAGTTGATACTGACCTGTAACCAATCGGTGTATGCTCCATATGAGGTGCTATGACACGTGGAACGATAGTCACAAATCTTTCCCACGCCCAAAGCTGGACCAAGACTGTCATACCCCCAATGCCCACATTCTTATAATTTGTGGCATTACACATCTCTCTGTATAAATTGCCTAGAACGGCAGCACCCCATGCATAAGTACTGATCTCCGTATAGTCGATCAAAAACTGCAACCACTTTAAGGAGACCCTAAATCCACTCCTTTCAACAAACGTCACACCTCCAAGAAAACGCAGAATCCATGCTTGTGCGTATCTGCGTAAGGCCTGCGGATCCCCCAAAAATGGTGTAATATCACCAAAATGATCAGCTAACCAGCTAAGCTTCACCTGAGAACCTCTCATGACATCTGATGTCGGTCTAACTCTTAAGACCGCCTCACACAAATCAGCCCAGGGTGCATGTGTATCAACAATCATTGGTTTACCATCAACTGGTAAAACAAGTAACATCCCAGCGTCCTGCAACGTAATCGTACACTCTCCACAACGCATGTGAAACGTGTGGGTCTCAGGTCTCCATCTCTCAATAAAGGCATTCAGGAGACCCTGATGTACCTGATTAATATAATTTTTAACATAAATGATATAAAATAAAACAATCAAAAGAAAATGATATAATAAAAAAGCAAACACATAAATTTATTAACCAATAAATTGATAAAAAAAAAACAACAATATACTAACAAATTACGTAATTTAAAAAACATTAAATTAAATTTAAACAATAAACTAACAAACGTAACAAAAAAATTAAAAAATAAATTTATAATAAAACAAATTATGACAAACAACTAACAACTTACGTAAATTAATTACCAAATTTAAATATTGCGACCAATCAATTTTTAATAAAATAATAATAATATTTAATTAAACAATTTCAATTATCATGTTTCAATAGACATTCTAAATATTAAATATTTATTAATACTAAATTTAATTCTACCATAGTAATTATTTTAAGTCGACTATATTAAAAAATTTAAAAACTAAGTTGTAACTATTTTTTAATTTTTTTTACTAAGCTACCAATTTCCTAATTAAATCAACTATCAACCTAGAATCCGTAATAAAATATTCAATCTATAACTAACAACCTATTTAATTACATAAATTACGTAATCTAAGTCTCTACCTTAACATCTAATTTTTTACTCTAATCAATCTAAGTCTTTATTTAAATATGCTACATAACAAATTATAAAATTAACATATATCTAAACATTTCAAAATATTAATTTTAAATAAATACCTTCATGTAGCCTATTTTAAACACCCACAAAAAACCCGTTTCTTGTAAAAGATCAACTATGGCATCAGGAATGACTGCTTGTCCTAAATAAAGGGGAACTGTTCTCCTCATTTGTAGCTTTCTGCTTTCCCCAGTATTCCAAACATGCTGTGAAATGTGGGACTTTTGAAGCCATAAAACATCATTTTCCACTGGCCCACATTCAATTTTTACACCGCTTGATGAAGAAGAGGAAGCCATTGTGAATAAAAAAGGCAAAATTGATACTCTAAATGCTAAAGAGAAGTTGAAAACGAATGAAAGTAAAATTTTTTTACTTCCTTCGCTATATATAGTGGTCCCGGGAAGGAGGGTCGCGTCAAAACATGTGGGGAAACCGCAAGATAGATTGCGGTTTCATTGAAACCGCAAGGGGATTTGCGGTTTCAATGAAACCACAATCTATCTTGCGGTTTCAACCACAAATGGACACGTGCAGCACCCAGGTAAAGCCGCAGAGAGCCTTGCGGTTTCCCTATACTCAGTCCAACTCTGCTTCCACGTGAGCCCTAAATGGACACGTGTCATGTTGTGGTGAAACCGCAATTTGTTTTGCGGTTTCATTGCCACCTCAGAGTTGTTGGGACACATGTCACAAACTGGTGATTCCACAATTTTTGGTGCGGTTTCGGTTCCGCAATCTCGTTTGCAATTTCTCAAAACAACACCATATCCATAAATATTTTCTAACCAACTCCATTTCAATAAAATGTTAGAGGTTATATAGAGAACTAAAAGTGTCGAGGAGGTGATGTGTATGATTTGACTACATGACTAACTAAAAGTGTCGAGGAGGTGATATGTATGATTTGACTACGTGACTGAAGGTACCTTGCCTAGAGATTGAACCGTTAGGCTTTGCCATCCATGTGGCTTAACATGCCTAGGCTTAGTGTTAAACACTAATGGATGACATTCTATCACATGGACAAAGGCACCAAATATTAGACGCAACCTATTTTGCCACGTGGACGGAGGTGTTGAGCGGCCAGTCACAACCTATTGATGTTTTACCATGTTTGCGAAAATGTCTATCCTTGGGCGCTTTAAATGCATAGTCTTTGGCTTGACCAGTTATTCCTAACATTGCATAACACTGCATGCCTTAATGCGACCATTGACACCAATTACGCCAAATCGTTACACATTAACTTAAACAAACCCTTTGGCTAAAATAACTTTTTAGCTGACCCCGCATTCCTAATAAATTTTTCCTATACCATTTAAATACTTTTACCTCTGTTGTGTGTTAAAACTTATTTGGATCACATCTAACTACTTTATCGTTGTAATATAGTATTACTTATTCTTGCCTGTCACGCATGTGACCCTTTCCCCGGCAATGACGTTTTATCCATCATTTTTCTTTTTCTTTTGTTTGTTCTCAAGTTACTTATTTTATTGGGCTATTTTTTTGTTTTATTTTGGTCTAATGATTACGAAGTAATACGTTTGAGTTAAAATAAAAGAGCAAATATAGCCCAACAAAGGGCACAACCTTTCAGGGAAGAGATGGACCCTTTTGATATGTTTTTAATGGCAATTTTGTATCTATGCTGGTAAAAACATCCTCAATTAACTTTGGAGGTTTTTGGAGATAGTAAATTTATATAAGAAAAAGGTAGAAAATTTAATAATACAAAATGGGTTTTAAACTTACTTTTAGTGTTGATAAAAAAAACTTATTGTTAGGGTGTCTCCTTTTATTATTCTACCAGATGGTAATTTTCATTTTAACTTAAAAGATAAACGTTGATAAATGTTATTTTGGCATTAGAAATACTAGAGTTAAAGAATTAAAAGAATTTTTTTCCTTAAATAATTATTTAGTTTTTTTATTTATTTGTTTTACTCAACTTTATCTTATTACTACTTTTAATTCAATTAAATCTAATATTTTAAAATTGAATCAATGTAAATCACGTTATTCATATTTCAAATTAAAATTATATAAAAATCTAAAATTTTCTCGACAGAATTTCAATGAAAAGAATCTCATAAAATATAAAACCTTAAAAAAAATACAAATTTCATTATGTCTCAATCACCGAAATTAGTGTTAAGATCATGTTGAATTAATTTTAAAAGTTAAGAATAAAAGTTAATGTAAATATTAATAATGCGATGAAATTTATAAAAAGGAGATAAAAAATGTAGTTAACTCAAAAATTTTATCAGAATACAAAATTAACCTAATTTGTTTTACACTCATCTTCAAATTAAATACTCTATTTATATTATTTTGTTTATTTTTAACCGAGACTTAAGGCAAAATGACATGTTTATCTCCCAGGTACCAGCCCTATGTATTCATTGGATTATACTCAGAAAAATAGTTGAGGAGAAAAACGAAATAAATATAATAGCAAAATAGTAATATTATTTTATTTGAATTCACCATTTTCATTACATAAACTAACTATTAGTATTGTAATGACAACTTGGGAAAAGAAAGTGAAACACTTAGCATTTATATCTACATATGCATTGATCAGCTGCAAAATTGCATAGAGTAACTCCTGTGTGGCCATATTTTATGGGGCAAACAGCACTGAAACAATATGAATCACAGTTGTTGTATAATACCTCGTCACAAATTCTGGCCTCTGTCACCTTCAATGGACCTTCATTTTCTGTCACACAAATAATATTAGTTAATATTAAACCATAAATCACTGATTTGTTTAATTAAATAGGAAAATAAAACATACCAATCCCGGTGGAAAGAATAAGCAAAACGAAGAAAAGTGGAACCATGCCCTTCATTTTGATTTGACTTTAGAGAAAATGTACTTCTTCCTTCAATTTTTTCTTGTATAATGAATTGGTATGTGATATATGATATATATACATAGATGAAAGCAGACTCAATATAGTTGATAAGATTTAATCTATCATAATATTAAATATGTTTGACTGCCATTTTCAAAACCACGTGTTACTTTAAATTTTTTCTTCAATTTTTTCTATTTTATTTCTGATTCTGCCTTTTTCAAATTTAAGCCACGTGTTTTTATTACTGTGCTAGAATTAGATAATAATTAGAACTTTTTATTCTATATTTAACATTGTTATGATTAATAAATATTATTTCATATTGTAAAAATTTAGAGCTAATTAATGAAAATATTCCCTCTATTTTAAATTACATGACATTTTAGAAATTATTATTTTAAAAAATTAATGAAATAAAAATTATTGTTTCAATAATATTCTTAATTAATATTAATAATATTAAATATTTGTTTTATTAATTTATTTTAATGTTTAATTAAACGAGAAAAATGATGTATTAAAAAAATTATTTATATATATATGTTCTAAAATTCTAAACTCTTTTTGTCCATATTATATTCTTGAATTAATAAGCTTTAAAGAATTTCAAAGTAATAAAAACATCTACGGGATGTTACAACAATAATATGTTTCTAAAGGTTTTGAAGTGTAATTGAAAAATTTATTAATAAAGGTTGATTAATATAATTTTGAGGTGATTTGACACATAATACCATTCAGTCATGTACGGAAAAATGACAAAAGCTGGATAACTAACCGAATTGGATAGCCTGACCGAGGTCTCGTGCCAAGGTAATATGTCGAAGTGCACGTCTGTAACTTCAATGACTCGTTATTCTTCTTGAGCCATACGCCCAAAATCTACGTGTTCTACAAAGGACATACTCCTTAAATGATTCCACCATCATCATTGTCCCGCTACCACCCAAGGCTAGGTAGGTAATGATGATTTGCTTAACAATAACTGATATAAATGGGTACTTCAGTAGAGGAGAAGGGGACTTTTGGGGAGGCAAAAAAAGAAAAAGTTCTCTCTCTCTACTTTTTCCTTTCCCTTAAACACAAAACATAAAAAAGAAACACAACGACGTTTTACTAAGAAACATACTGATTTTGACATCGAAGTGTCTTTTGCAGGTACCACTCGGCATTCTCCTCGAGAAGATCGTCAACCTCACCATTTGGACGCTGCTAGGTGATTGGCTTCAGTCTCCATTTTTTGACGAGAACAAGTCAAAATATTATAAAGTAAGAAAATAAAATGACAACACCAATTAATATTAATTAGAGAAAGGTTCTACTATTAAAAATGTTAAAATTCTAAGTTTATAATAACTAACATCCTTTGCTTTGAATTTAGATATTTTATGTTGTGAACTTCGATAATTATTTGGATTGTGTTGCACTAACTTTGCTTTAAACTTCGATATCCTATTATGTGAAATTGGATGATGATTGAGATTGTCTTTAATTATCTATACTTTGGACGACCTGTATTATGAACTTAGATGGTTTGGTTTATAAATCATTAGTCCATATCGTAAAATGAAATTATGGATTGGAAATGTAATACCAATGAATTTGTATTGTTTTAAACTGGTAATTTTGAGAAAAGGAGATTAGATTTCATTCATTCATGCATTGCCTTGAAAGAGTTGACTCAGTAAGGGGTATAGATAATAAATTTAATATGTGTGTCTAGGCATGATGTTAGACTTGGAGGATCTTAAAGCAATTAGAATATATTCAATTCATGATGATCACATGCTTGTTCATGATATTCTGTGCACCACTGTGGGATCTCAACTGGTCGTTGAGTTTTACGATGATGACGTCATATTATCTGAGATGATACAACATGACATATTAATGAAGTTGAGGGTGAAACATGCATCATATATAAAATTCTCATTTAGTCATCATTTAAAAGAAAAAATGATTTATTTAATTACTTAATTAATATACATGTCAAAATTTATTATCTGGAACTTACCCTTGCGTATTTGTGTTTGTGGTTTGACATCTGTGATGATCTTCGATTTTATTCGGGGGAGCAGATTGACAAGTTGGATTTGCTGCGGAGAATGAATTGTTTAAGGATAGTTTTATTTAAAGATTGAATGACTATTTGTAAATTATTTGTCAGTGATGGACGTTGAATATTTTTATGAATATTTGCGAGAAATTTTTAATTCACTACGATGACATATTAATTAATAATATGTTTGATAAAGTTTATTTCTACGAAAAAATATGGTGACATTTTTTATAGAAAATGTGATTTTTATCATGAGATTTATTCAATTAAATCTAAGCAATGTTTTAAGAGAATAAATAATTTTGTTAAAAAAAAACAAAGAAAAATCGAGTATTTCAATAATGACGAGACGAACATGTTGTAATACTTAACATGATGTCATTCAGTTATTTAAAAAGAAAAATTTACTTATGAGAAATATTGAATATTTATAAATAAATTTTCAAAAAATAAATATTTTTCAGGTATAAAGAGGGATTACAAAGTATATTAATGATGACAAAGTCGAAATTTTACATCTTGAATGATGTTATTTTCATAAGTGTGTTGTTGAAAAATTATTTGTTTTAAAGTGAAAAAAATGAAATATTTTAGTAAGAAAATAGTTGAGTCGTTATAATAATAGCATCAGAATGTTTAAAGCTTTTAGGGTGTATTAAAGCGAGACATTACCAATTATGTAATTTCTCCATACTTAACAAGAATAATGAGATTATCTGGAGTATGAGGATAAAATATAGAATAATACTTATCTTATTTTTTGGAGTGTCTTTGTCTTTTTATTGATCTACCTTGATCTTTATCTGATGGTCTTTACTTTGTCTGTCTAAGCTTGACTCCGTCTAATAAGTCTTAAAATTTAATTCATCTTACAAGTTTATATTCTTATCTTAATAAATTATATTTAGCAAAATTTAAGAGATATAATTTGCATTTAAAAAAATTTGACTTAACATAATAATTCATCAATATAAGAATGAGAAATGACATACTCATAAATGAAAAGTACCAAATTAATTATATTCTTTTAATTTTTTAACAAGAATATTTTGAATGCCGAAACAATATTGATCGACGTTTATTTTTTAAGTTAAAACGACGTGATAGAATAATAAAAGGAGACACACTAAAAATATATGTTTTTTTTTTTCAATAAAACCTATTTTAAGGAGTTCCAATTTTGACGCCGAAATTGCTAGAAGAAGAGATTATATAGAGTATAAAGGTGTCGAGAAAGTGATGCATTGTCAAGTGACTATACAATTAAAGGTGTCAAGCTCAGGAGGCAACCCCTTATTGTTCGGGCATGTGGCTAAAAGTGCCTGACCTAAGGATTAAACTATTAAGCTTTGTAGTTCATGTGGCTTAACATGCCTGGTGCTAGGTGCAATCGGATGACATTCTACCACTTGGATGAATGAACCAAATATTAAACGCAACCCATTAACATTTTACCACGTGGGCAATGATATTGAGCGTCCGGTGGCAACCTTTTAATGTTTTGCCATGTTTGCGAAAATGCCTATGCTTGGGCGCTTTGAATGCATAGGCCATGGCTTCACCAGTTATTCCTATCACTGAAGGGTTAACTTTAATGCAACCATTAACACTAAATATGTCAAAGATTGACTAATTTAAAAGTCTAAAGTGAGAATAAACTAATGATTAGTATGTTATGGATATCATTATAAATAGAGATTTTGTGTGTAAGCATACATTTTTTTTATCTTTAATAATAGAAAGCTTTCATTTTTTCTCCAACAAACTGGTATCCAGAGCCTGGTTCAGATTCAAGGACGTTCTTGTGGGTTGATCTACAATGGGACACATCAGCGCAACCTTACAGTTGAACCTTCTTGTTCTTGACGGTAAGAACTGGAATCGATGGAGTATCCAGATGAAAGTCATTTTTGACTTTCAAGAAATTACGGAGATTATTGAAAATGGCTACCCAGAACTTGCTACAAATGCAACAGAAGCACAGAGGGTGGCACACAAGGAAAACAAAAAGAAAGAATGCAAAGCCATGTGTCTTCTTCATCAGAGCGTCGACGATGCACACTTTGAGAAGATTGCAGAAGCAAAGACGTCATAGAAGGCATGGCAGATTCTGGAGAAATGTCATCAAGGAGCAGATCAATTGAAGAAGGTGCGTCTCCAAACTATGAGACGCCAGTATGAGTTGATGCAAATGGAGTCAAATGAAAATATTGCTCAATTCTTTAATCGAATCCTCACTCTCACCAATGCAATGAAGGCATGTGGTGAAACGATGACTGATCAAGCGATTGTTGAGAAAGTATTACGAACCCTAACCCCTAACTTTGACCACATTGTTGTGGCCATTGAAGAATCCAGGAAACTTGAAGAACTGAAGGTTGAAGATCTTCAGGGCTCCCTCGAGGCACATGAGTAGAGGCCCATTGAAAGGTCCACTGAGAAACTTGTAGAACAGGTTCTGCAAGCCCAGACTTTGAGGAAAGGAGGCTACGATGGCAGGGGTGGATTTAGAAACCGAGGAAAGGGGAAAGATTACAGAGGAAAGGGCAGAAGTTCTCATCAAGAACAAGAGAAGTCTGATCAAGATTAAACAGAAACCTCCTCAAGGAGGGGAGGATCCAATTGGAAAGGAGGAAAGAAGAAAATAGATAGAAAGAAAATCAAATGTTTCAATTGCAATAAAATTGGACATTTTTCTTCTGAATGTCAAGCTCCCCCAAGCCAGTTTGATCGTCGCAGGAAACAGCATGATGAAGCTCATATGGCAAAAGAAGAAATGAAAGATAACAGGGATGAAAGTCCTGTTCTGCTAATGGTGACAACGGTGCAGGAAGATTTGTGCCCGTCCGTTTCGGACCCGTCCGTTTTGTCTGCGTCTGTAATGTTGCAGATGACAAATACTCAAGAAGTTTGCAGTGAGGAAGTTTGGTATGCAGACTCTGGCTGTTCTAATCACATGACAGGCCATAGAGATTGGCTCATAAACTTTGATTCAAGTAAGAAAAGAAAAGAAAAGTTTGTTGATGATAGAATGATTCAAGCCGAAGGCATTGGAGATGTGATAATCAAGAGGAAGGATGGTGGGAATGCGTTGTTGTATGATGTGCTCTTTGTGCCTACCATGAGTAGCAATCTAATCAGCTTGGGATGACTATTGGAGAAAGGTTTCTCAATAGCCATGAAGCACGGATTCTTGGAAGTCCTTGATGCTGAAGAAAAGAAAATCATGAAGGCACCGCTTGCATCAAACAACTTTCCGTACACCTTAATCTTTGTTGAAACTCAATGCCTTAACTCCGAAATTCTATCTGATGATACTTGGTTGTGGCACATGAGGCTTGGTCATCTTAACTTCAAAGATCTTAGCCTCATGAAGTCCAAAGAAATGGTTCTTGGGCTTCCGTCTGTACACGTGCCTAAGAAAGTTTGTGATAGTTGCTTAATCAGTAAACAACCCAGTTCATCATTCAGCAATTATACTGCATCGAGAGCCAATAGTTTACTGCATGTGGTATATTCGGATGTGTGTGGTCCATTTGAGGTTCCGTCCTTAGGAGGGAACAAGTATTTTGTGACATTTGTAGATGATTTCAGCAGAAAATTGTGGCTTTATCTTATTAAGGCTAAAAATGAGGTGTTTCCCATTTTCAAATCCTTCAAGTGCTTAGTTAAGAAGCAGTCTGAAAAATCCATCAAAATACTGAGAACAGATGGTGGTGGTGAATTTACTTCCAGAGAATTTGATAATTTTTGCATGGAAAATGGGATTGTGCATGAGATAACAGCACCTTATACTCCTCAACATAATGGGGTGGCTGAGAGAAGAAACAGAATCGTCCTAAACATGGTTAGGAGTATGTTGAAGAGTAAAAATCTGTCACACGAATTTTGGGGAGAAGCTGCAGCAACTGCAGTTTATGTGTTGAATCATTGTCCTACAAAGAGGCTGGAATTTAAGGTTCTAGAAGAGGTATGGACAGGGAAGAAGCCTTCAATCAGGCACTTCAGAGTTTTTGGTTCACTATGCTATAGGCATATTCCATATAAAAAGAGAAGGAAGTTGGATGATAAAAGTGAACAAATGATCTTCGTTGGTTACAACTCCACTGGATCCTACAAGCTCTTCAATCCTAAGACACGGCAAGTAGTATTCAGCAGAGACGTGCATTTCATTGAGTCAAGCATGTATCCGTCCGATCATAACCCAATGTTGCACGCGTCTGATCATGAGAGATCGCATGCGTCCGGTAGTGGAAGCACGTACCCGTCTGTTCATGACATTATGTCTCCGTCCGATGCACCAGAGTCAGAGTCAAGGAGTTTGATGTCGTTAGATAGAGACGAACCCAGCACTGAGTTTCAAGGTGCAAATTCACCTGAGAGATGTATTCAAACAAGACCCACCAGATCCAGAACTCTACCAGCAAGACTCAGAGATTGCGAAATTACATTCGATGATGCTGTCACTAACGAAGGAGAATTACTCCAGCATATTGCACTTCTTGCAAATGCAGAACCTGTCAGTATTGATGAAGCTTTAAAAAGCAAAGTATGGAAGGAGGCTATGCATGAAGAATTGAAGTCGATAAAGAAGAATGAAACTTGGGAGTTGGTGAAACTTCCAGCTAATAAGATGCCTATTGATGTAAAATGGGTATTCAAAACTAAGTTGAATCCAGATGGCACTATTACCAAATACAAGGCAAGACTAGTGGCTAGAGGATTTATGCAAACAGAAGGGATTGATTTCTCTGAAGTGTTTGCACCAGTTGCAAGATTGGAAACTGTTAGACTGGTTGTTGCTCTTGCTACTTTGAAAAACTACGAATATGTGGCAGTGCATTGGATGTTAAATCAGCATTCCTAAATGGACCTCTTGAAGAAGAAGTCTATGTTACTCAACCTCCAGGTTTTGTTATAGAAGGAAGTGAAGACAAGGTCTACAGACTGAGAAAAACTTTGTATGGCTTAAGGCAAGCACCAAGAGCTTGGAATAAAAGGATTAATAATTTCCTTTCAAGTTCAGGTTTCAAGAAATGTAATGTAGAGCATGGTGTGTACATTAAAGCAATGGGTGGTGGAGGTATTCTATTCATTTGTCTTTATGTAGACGATCTGCTCATAACTGGCAGTAATACATGAGATATTGAAGTTGTGAAGCAATGCTTGAAGTCTGAATTTAAGATGACTGATTTAGGAAGGTTGTCATACTTCCTTGGCATTGAGTTCAAACAAGTTGATGGTGGACTGTTTATGCACCAAAAGAAATACATTCATGATGTATTAAAGAAATTCAATATGCTGGAATGCAATACTGCAGAGACGCCTGCAAAAGCAAATCTGAAACTTGATAATGGTGAACAGGAATCGGCAGTGGATGGTACTTTGTTTAGATAGATGATTGGCTGTTTGAGGTTTATTTGTCATACAAGGCCAGAGATTTCATACAGCGTTGGCTTGGTAAGTCGATTTATGAGTAGTCCGAAGAAGTCGCATTTCATGGCAGCTAAACGTATTCTGAGATATTTGTGCGGCACACTTGATTTTGGAGTGCTTTACTCAAATCATTCAGAGAAAGTTGGGTTACAACTTGTAGCCTATTCTGACTCTGATTGGTGTGGGGATTTATTGGAGAGAAAGAGCACCATGGGTTATGTGTTTTTACTCTCTGGTTCTCCAATCTCATGGTGTTCCAAGAAGCAGGCTGTTATAGTTTTATCAACCTGTGAAGCAGAGTATATTGCTGCATGTCATGCTGCGTGCCAAGCTTTGTGGTTAGAATCGTTACTGGAAGAACTTAAGGTTGGCTTTGATGGCTATGTTGACTTGTTGATAGATAACAAATCTGCTATCAATTTAGCTAAGAATCTGGTTGCACATGAAAGGAGCAAGCACATAGAAACGAAGTATCACTTTCTGAGAGATCAAGTTGGAAAAGGGAAGATCAGACTGAAGCATTGCAAAACAGATTTACAAATTGCAGATATAATGACTAAGTCATTAAGAGCTGATAGATTCAGAGAGCTTAGAAGATTACTGAATGTTGTTTGTCTTTAAATGTTTTTTGTAGATTTTGAATTAGGGGGGAGTGTTGAAGATTGACTAATTCAAAAGTCTAAAGTAAGAATAAACTAATGATTAGTATGTTATGGATACCACTATAAATAAAGATTTTGTGTGTAAACATACATTTTTTTTTCTTTAATAACAGAAAACTTTCATTTTTTCTCCAACAAAATACACCCAATACTCTACACAAATTCACTCAAATAAACCCGTCCACTAGAAGAAGTTTTTAATGACCCAACATTCATAATACTTTTACTTGCCTAGTAATAATGTTCCTAAGCCGACACATCCCTCTATTATTCTATTGTGTGTTAAAACTTATTTGGATCACATCTAACTACTTTGTCATTGTAGTATAATAATACGTATTCTTGCTTTCAGGGGCCTGTTGTTATGTTGTCAATGGCACAAAATCAATGGAATTTCATATCTATGCTGGTAAAAGCATCCTCAATTAACTTTGGAGGTTCTTGGAGACAATAAATTTATATTAAAAAAATAGCAAACTTGATAATATAAAATGGGTTTTAAACTTATTTTTAGCGTTGAAAAAAAAATTTATTGTTAGAGTGTCTCCTTTTATTATTCTATCACGTGCTAACTTTCATTTTAACTTAAAAGATAAACGTTCATAAATTTCATTTTTGCATTCGAAATATTCTAGTTAAAAAATAAAAAAAGAATTTCTTTAAATAATTATTTAGTTTTATTATTTATTTGTTTTACTCAACTTTATCTTATTACTACTTTTACTTCAATTAAATCTAATATTTGTAAAATTGAATCAACGTAAATCACGTTATTCATATTTCCAATTAAAATTATATAAAAATTTAAAATTTTCTCGACAGAATTTCAATGAAAAGAATCTCATAAAATATAAAACCTTAAAAAAAACAAATTTCATTATATATCAATCACCGAAATTAGTGTTAAGATCATGTTAAATTAATTTTAAAAGTTAAGAATAAAAGTTAATGTAAATATTAATAATGATATGAAATTTATAAAAAGGAGATCAAACATGCAGTTAACTAAAATTTTTATTAGAATACATAATTAACATAATTTGTTTTACACTCATCTTCAAATTAAATACTTTATTTATTATTATTTTTTTACTTTTAACCGAGACTTGAGGCAAAATGACATGTTTATCTCCCAGGTACCAGCCCTATGTATTCATTGGATTATACTAAGAAAAAGTGTTGAGGAAAAAAACGAAATAAATATAATAGCAAAATAGTAATATTATTTTATTTGAATTCACCATTTTCATTACATAAACTAACTATTAGTATTGTAATGACAACTTGGGAAAAGAAAGTGAAACACTTAGCATTTATATCTACATATGCATTGATCAGCTGCAAAATTGCATAGAGTAACTCCTGTGTGGCCATATTTTATGGGGCAAACAGCACTGAAACAATATGAATCACAGTTGTTGTATAATACCTCGTCACAAATTCTGGCCTCTGTCACCTTCAATGGACCTTCATTTTCTGTCACACAAATAATATTAGTTAATATTAAACCATAAATCACTGATTTGTTTAAATAAATAGGAAAATAAAACATACCAATCCCAATGGAAAGAATAAGCAAAACGAAGAGAAGTGGAACCATGCCCTTCATTTTGATTTGATTTTAGAGAAAATGTACTTCTTCCTTCAATTTTTTCTTGTATAATGAATTGGTATGTGATATATGATATATATAGAGAGAGATGAAAACAGACTCAATATAGTTGATAAGCTTTAATCTATAATATTATTAAATATGTTTGACTGCCATTTTCAAAACCACGTGTTACTTTATATTTTTTCTTCAATTTTTTCTATTTTATTTCTGATTCTGCCTTTTTCAAATTTAAGCCACGTGTTTTTATTACTGTGCTAGAATTAGATAATAATTAGAACTTTTTATTCTATATTTAACATTGTTATAATTAATAAATATTATTTCATATTGTAAAAATTTAGAGCTAATTATTGAAAATACTCCCTCTATTTTAAATTACATGACATTTTAGAAAATATTAATTTAAAAATTTAATGAAATATAAATTATTTTATTTCAATAATATTATTAATTATTTGGATTGTGTTTGATTAATTTGCTTTATATTTGGATAATCTTTTATATGGAATTGGATGATGATTGGGATTGTCTTTAATTGCCTATGTTTTGGACTTGAAAAATCTATGTTGTAAATTTAGACGGTTTGGTCTATAAATCATTAATCTATATCATAAAATAAAATTATTGACTAGAATTATAATTCCAATGAATTGGTATTTTTTTGAATGGATAATTTTGAGAAAAGGAGATTGGATTTCATTCATTTATTGCCTCGAAAGAGTTGGCAACGGTAAGGGGTGTAGATAATAAATTTAATGAGTGTGTCTATGTGTTATGGTAGACTTGGGGAATCTTAAAGCAGCTAGAGTACATTTAATTCATGATGATCACATATTTGTTCATGATATTCTGTGCACCATTATGGGATCCCAACTGGTCGTTCAGTTTTAGATGATGACGTCGTATTATCTGATATGGTACCACATAGCATATTAATAAAGTTGAGGATGTAACATGTATAATATAGAAAATTCTCATTTAGTCATCACTTAAAAGAAAGAATGATTTATTTAATTACTTAATTGTTATACATATCAAAATTTATTATCTGGAACTTACCCTTGCGTATTTGTGTCTGTAGTTTGACACCTGTGATGATCCTGGATTTTATTCGAGAGAGCAGATTAACAAGTTGGATTGGGTGTAGAGAATGAATTGTTTAAGGATAGTTTTATTTGAAGATTGGATGGTTACTTGTAAATTATTTTCCAATGATAAATGTTGAATATTTTTATGAATATCTGCGAGAAATTTTTAATTCATTGTGGTGACATATTAATTGATAATATGTTTGATAAAGTTTATTTCTAAGAAAAAAAATATGATGACATTCTTGTATACAAAACATGATTTTTATCATGAGATTTATTCAATTAAATTTAAACAACATTCTATGAGAATAAATAATTTTGTTAAAAATAAAGGAACAAAGAAAACCAGAGTATTTCAAAAATGACGAGACAGACATGTTGTAATACTCAGCATGATGTCATTTTGTTATCTTGTTATTTAAAAAGAAAATTTTACTTATGAGAAATATTGAATATTTATAGATATGTTTTCAGAAAATAAATGTTTTTCAGGTAAAAACAAGGATTACGGAGTATATTAATGATGACAAAGTCGAAATTTTAAATCTTGAATGATGTTATTTTCATAAGTGTGTTGAGTCATTATTTTAGTGACAACATAGTTGAGTCGATATAATAATAGTATTAGAACATTTAAAGCTTTTGGAGTGTTAGAGTGAGGTATTACAAGCTATGTACTTTCTTCGGACTTTACAAGAATAATGAGATTAGTTAGAGTATGAATGTACGAGGATAAAATACAGAATAATACTTATCTTATTTTTTGGAGTGTCTTTATCTTATCAATAATCTACTTTGATCTTTATCTTATGGTCTTTACTCTGTCTATCTAAGCTTGACTTCGTCTAACAAAAAGTCTTAAAATTTCATTCATCTTACAAGTTCATACTCTTATATTAATAGACTATAATTATCAAATTTTGAGGGCTATAATTTGTCTTTAAAAAAATTGACTTAACACGATGATTCATCAATATATGAATTAGAAATGACATAAATTTCATCATTGTTACTACAATCTAACGATGTACAACCTTATTCGTTGGATCTACCAACATTTACCTCAATTATACACTCATTATCACAATTTGACATTAAAGAATTTAAAACATTATACATATAGACACCACCAACATCTTCTACACATAATTCTATAGAATCAATATCATGTTGTTGAAAATTAGTAATCATAATTTCAACACTTTATCATTAACTATGTATGGTGTGACATATTTATTTTTTATAAAATATCTTATTATCATAAAATCAATAACTTCATTAAAATTTAAGTTAAATTTATCAAGTATTCTTCTTTTAAAAAAAAAATCATTAAAACTTATTTCATGTTTGATTTATAAAATTCGTTTTGATTGTTCAAACATTACTCCTACGGGATCACTTTAAAAAATTCTTCCATTAATAAAGAAAACAATAATAATCGTAGAAGTTATCTCTCTACAATTTATCTACAACAAATAAATATTTTTATTTATAATTAATTAATTAATTATTAAAATTATATGAAAAATATACCATCAAAATTTTCATAAATAAGTATTTATTACACAATTATCAAATTGATAATTTTAACTTCGCACCGCATAAAAAAAAATATAATCACCTTCTTTAAAGCAAAATAAAAATAAATACTAATTTTAAAGTATTAAAAAAAGAATAAATAGAGACAAGGAGTTCCAATTTCTGTGCCAAAATTGCTAGTAGGAGAGTTATATAGGATATTAAAGGTGTCAAGCCCACGAAACAACCCTTTGCGGTTTGGCCATGTGCTTAAAGGTGTCTGGCCTAGGGATTGAATGTTAGGGTTCGTATTCCATGTGGCTTAAAGTACCTAGTGTTAGACGCGATTGGATGACATTTTACTACTTGAATAAAGGTGCCAAGTGCTACTACATGGACGAAAGTGTCAAGTGTCAATTATGACAATCATCATTTTATTATATGTGTAAACCCGTTCATCTTGAGTACTTTGAATAAGCAGACCTTGATTTGACTAGTTATTCTTGACACTAAAAGTTTTACCCTTGATATAACTATTAACATCAGAGGCTTTTAACTTTTGACACATTCACTCAAATAAACCCCTCCACTAAAATAAGTTTATAACTTACCTCACATGCACAATAAGTTTTTCTATACCATTTAAATACTTCTTGCCTATGTTCCTATCCCAACACATCCCTTTATTATGTGTTAAAACTTATTTGAATCACGTTTAACTACTTTATTGTTGTAGTATAATGATAGGTATTCTTGACTGTCACGTAGGTGGACTACCCGGCGACGACGTTTTTTCCATAACTTTTTTTTTTTTAAGTTGCTTATTTTATTAGGCTTTTTTATTTTATTTTGGTCTATTTATTAGTAACTTTTTTAGGTTTAAATAAAAGAGCAAATATAGCCCAACAAAGAGCACAACCTTTCAGGAAAGAGATGATCGACCTTTTGAATTATTGTCAACGGCACAAAGTCAATCAAATTCCATATCTATGCTGGTAATAGCATCTGAATTAACTTTGGAGGTTGTTGAACATAGTAAATTTATATTATAAAAGAATAACAAACTCTATAATAAAAAATGAGTTTTTAACTTATTTTTAGTGTTGAAAAAAAAAACTTATTTTTAGTGTTTTTTTATTATTCTACCACAGTTTTACAAGTAGTACTTCTGTATAAGAAGCAGTTGTACAAATTCTTTATGATATTTAAGTTAAACAAATTCTTGTTAACCGTAAAAACGAAGCTTTAAATACAAGGGTTGTACTTGTTATAAGATTTTAAATTGGCACCCCATTATATTTCGCTTTAAATTAAAGAAAACATTAGGTAATTTCTCTTTGATCCTAAAAGAAAATATTCTTGTGATAGGTCTTATTCTTAGTCAAAAAATACAAAGAAATCACCTTCTCACAATGAATTATACTCAGAAAACGAGTTGAGGAAAAAAACCAAATAAATATAATAGCAAAATAGTAATTTTATTTTATTTCATTTCACCATTTTCATTACATAAACTAACTATCGGTCATGTAATGAAAACTTTGAAAAGGAAAGTGAAAGACTTAGCATTGATATCTACATATACATTGACCAGATTCATTGCATAGAGGAACTGCTTTCTGGCCATATTTTTTGGGGCAATCAGTGAAACAATTTGCTTCACAGTAGTTGTATAATACCACGTCACAAATTCTGGCCTCTGCCACCTTCAATGGACCTTCATTTTCTGTCACACAAATAATATAAGTTAATATTAAATCATAATCAATGATTTGTTTAAATAAATGGAAAATAAAACATACCAATCCCAGTGGAAAGAATAAGCAAAACGAAGAAAAGTGGAACCATGCCCTTCATTTTGATTTGATTTTAGAGAAAATGTACTTCTTGGTTCAATTTTTTCTTGTATAATGAATTGGTATATGACATATGATATATATAGATGAAAACAGACTCAATAGAGTTGATGGACTTTAGTCAATAATAATATTAAATATGTTTGACTGCCATTTTCAAAGCCACGTGTTACTTTAAATATTTGATAAAATGATGTATTAAAAATTTATATTTATATTTATATAAAATTTAAAATATTAATTAAAACCTTTAATATCATCTAATCTGAGATGAATGGAGTATTTGATATTAAAAAAATTGTGTGCTATTATTATTAAAGAGTCAAGTTTTTTTTCTTGGTCAAAGGACATCGGTTCAGAATCTAAAAATATTTAATGCATAAATCATGAAGAGTACAGAAAAAATATTCAATGATTTATAATTTTTAGTTTTTTCTATTTTTAATTAATTATTAAATATAAAATTTCTCTAATATTATTTATTTATTTATTATGATATTAATACTTGTTTGACTTCATATTAATTTTTCAACCGTTCAACAATTTGACCAATTCATTAGTAAGTTTGTTTTTCTAAATCATTGTTTTTTACTTTCATCTTTTATTTTTATTTTAATTTTTTCATTAATATATAAATAAGAATGGACATAATCTTCGTCATCGTCGTTATATTCTAGCATTGTACAAATTTCTTTAATGGATCTATCAACATTTACTTCAATTGCACCCATATTATCACAATTTGACATTAAAGAATTCGGAACATTATACATAGACACACTACCAACATCTTGTAAAATATAAATATACAAAAAGGGGATTGAATTGTGTCTATCAATTAAAAAATTTTCAGACGATGTTTTTTACATCTATATTGAAAAGGTTTGATAAAACGCAACACTTAAAATTTTCTTTTAAAGATTGATTTTAATTAAAGATTCAGTTTAAGTTATTAGTCACGGTTAGTAAGCAGATAAAAATAATGAAAGCAATAATATTTTTATACTGGTTCGTCTATTCAAGACTACGTCCAGCTACCCAGCAACTTACTGAGGTTCCACTATGAGTATTCTTTGAACCCAGCCACTCTTGACTAATTACAGATATTCTTTGAACACAATTTTCTCAAGCTAAACCGGTATTCTTTGACCACAAACTCCGCAGGCTAAACTCAGGTATTTTTTGAACCCAGCCTCCTTAGGCTAACCAAAGGTATTCTTTCAACACTTAGCCTTCTCAGGCTAACCAAAGGATATTCTTTTGGACCATAGGCCCCTCAGGCTAAAACTCAAGGTATTCTTTAAACAATTAGCCTCCTCAACTACAGATTATCACAAGGTTTACAATTAAGACCAATAAAAATATCTTCTACGTAGAGAGAGATTTTATAATGAGTTCTATTTTAAGTTCAAGGCGAGTGAACTTTTAACTTGAAAGTTTGAGAGCGAGATTTGAATATAATTTTTGTAGAGTAGTTCGCCAACTTTAACTCGTTGTGATGAAGTCCTTATATAGATGTATTCTTGAAGTATCCGTTAGACTGAAGATGTGAACGTTAGTCTTTTGTCTTGGGTACTTCCACATTTGGCAGAGTGAACAATCAGAACATTTAATGCAAAGTCAGCGGATGCCAACGTGAGATCGGGCTTTGACTGATTTGCTCAGAGATTTCATAGAAACGTGCAACTGTTTTTTCGTGTTGCAGAGGTTTACTTCAAAATCTCTTCCCACCTTTAGAAGCTTCTGAGTAACGGCTTCATTTGAACGAATGTACGTGTTACTCAACGTCTGAACTTCATTAACTTGATAGACAAATGAACAAATAGATGAGTTGTGTGTTAAATTCATTCGTCTGTCTTCTTTCTTCGTCTTCAACTTCAGTCTTCATATCTTCACTCTTTAGCGCATGACTTGAAATTGGGACAAGCTCTCTGTTTGATCCCTGAAGCTTCTTTCATCTGATGAAATTGCCTTGAAGAATGATGACTTGAACACTTCATCTTTTGCGTCTTCTTGTATGAGGGTGCATCTTTCGTCTATGCTGATAATGATCCGTCTGATCATTCTTCCCTCTGCGTCTGTTGATACATTCGTTTATCATGTAATTATCAAAATTAAGATTCTAAGTTATTTTGACTTAACACATCTTCTTCCACACATAATTATATAGGACTCGTATCATGTTGTTAAAGATTAGTAATTGTAAAATACAAAACACAAGAAGGGGGGATTGAATTGTGTTAATTTAAAATTTAAATCCTTTCATCTGTGGTTTTGAAAAGGGGTACAGACGAAACAGTGTTTTACTTCAAAAGTTGATTTTAGTGGACAGACGTTATGTTTTAAGTTATCCCCGTTAGTTTAACAAAATTGATATATAACACGGATATTTTTATACTGGTTCGTCTCTTCAAAACGACGTCCAGTTACTCAGAAACTACTGAGTTTTCACTACCAACCGTGAAAAGGTTACAAATATTCTTTGCACCCAGCCACTTCTAGCTATACACTGATATTCTTTGAACACAGCCTTCTCAGGCTAAACAGCAAAGGTATTCTTTGAACCTAGCCTCCACAAGCTAACACCACACAAATAGATTTTAAAAAGATATTTTAAAATAGAAGGATTCCTCTATGCAGAAAGGGTTTTACAATTGAGTGTATTCAGAAGTCTTGAGCGAAATCTCAGAAGATAGAATAAGAGAAGCGTTTTCGCCAACTGAAATTTGATGAAGTGAAGTCTTTAAATAGGCATCCTCTTCAAATGACCGTTAGACTCATATGAATGTCGTTGAAAAGTTTCTTGAAAACTTTCCAAAAGGTGTCAGATTGTACTTGATTGATTGATGGAGTGCGCAACGGATGCAGCGGATTTAGATTGCGTGCGTAGTACTTTTTCTGACTTGTACATAGACTTTGACAAAAGGTGAAGACCTTTTTGAGTTGCATGTGTAAGCACGAATCCCTATACTGATTTTGGATGCTTCTAATGAGTACTTCTTTAGATTTGAAATCTTGGCGCGAGTGACTCAAACTTTGCTTCACTTTTTGGACAGACGATATATGTCTTCAGTCTTTAATCAATTTCGTCTTATCCTATCGTCTGATGACTTCAACTTGAGACAGACAAATGACTTCCGTCTGAGGAGTCATCTTTCGTCTGTGCATGTTCCGTCTGACTTGCTTGCTGATCTTCCGTCTGAGAAAGTTTCGTCTGTCTTGTAAAAATCAAAACCTTTGATGAGTTAATCATCTTGATCTAACAATCTCCCCCTTTTGATGATTACAGACCATACTGATAAATTTTCTCAAGAAGATATCTGTATAAGACAATGTTAGTGATCACAGATAAAATGCAAGTCAGATTTACATCAAGACGATGTTTTCTGAAATAATACCTCTTTATAAAAGAATTGTTACATCAATGCGATGTAAACCTTATACAATGTTACAAAGGTATACAGAAAACCAATCGCTAAAAGAATACATGTATGTTCTTTACAAAAAAAATCAATACAATACAAAAAAAAATGTTCCCCCTCAGATGCTACAGGTTGCTCCCCTTCAGACGATGCTTTCTTGCTTGATCGCTCCCCCTCAGACGATGCATTTTCCCCTTTTTCTTCCTTTTTCCTTTTTTCCTTTCTAAGGTATTCTCTCCCCCTTGGGCTAAGAATCATCAAAAATCACAATCACGAAGAAGGTTTGGGCTTCTTTTGAAGAAGGCTTATAACAATGTCCTTCAGTTGCTACACTTCAGATGAGAGAGAGGCTTGATTGTCCTCAAGCTCTTTATTCTTCAGTTTCAGATGCTCGCAATCCTCTTCTAAGACATCATATTTACGCTTTAGAGTATTATACTCTTCAGCGTCTTTAGTGTCAGCCTCAGTAACCTTAACTTTATCATTGACCTCCACCGTATCATCAATCTGTACTAGTGGTGTTTGAGGCTCTTCCATTATAGGTGTAGTGTCATCTATGATGAACACTATTGGTCTCCTCTTCAAACACAGAGTGAAGAGTGGAAGTGTGAGGTATGTCATGAAGTCTCTTTCCCATTGCCAAGAATACAATTTTGAGGGAATAGAGAGCTCAAGATCTGGATGCTCCTGAGATGGATGTGTGTAAGCAAAGGCTTCACCAAGAAACACCCTGCCACAGATTGTGGAATCCTCATCAAATGAGGTTCCAGAATAGAATGCAGACGTGGCTTCATGATCTTCTATCATCCTTTGTATCTTCGGATTGATAGGTCTTGAGGCATGACTTTGAAGAGCTTTGAGATGCGAGTATGCAGCAGACGGAAGACGCCGGGGAATGTGCCTTGCAAATTTGAAGGATCTGGAGACAGACGGAGTCTTCTTCTCTTTTCCTTTAGCCAAAAGCTTGACCAAGCAAGGTCGTTTTCGGTCTAAGACAATAGAGTACTTTGTTTCATCTGAAACTAGAGAGGAGAATTGTGATCCTACAAGGAACGGACAGTCTCTTTTCTCCTTCTTTGCTCTTCTTTCAATGTGATAGAAGGAAGTTGATCTAGCTTTTGCTTCCCTTCTATAGGCACCGGCCATCAATTTGAAAGACAAATTGTAGTCTTCAGGAAGAACGTGAGCAAACTCTTCGGGGTCTTCAAATTCGTCGAGGAGGATGGAGTAGCAGGGGCAGATCCCTGAACAGTGAGGCCTTGTCCAAGGAAGTACAATTCCCAGAGTATGTCCTAGACCTACATACTCAGTTTGATTCATGGGAATTGTGAATGGTACCGGATCATGGCGGTCAATGGCATCGAGATGCCAATGTGAGCAATCCTTTGGCTCATAGATGGTGGAGCCAGAGTCTCCATATCTGCAGTGGTGAAATGCAGGTGCGTTGATTTCGCGTTGAACCTTTCACTTGTTGTTTTCTCTGAAAGGGATGTGGGGTTCATAGCCAAGAGCTGGTCCTTCAATCACCGACTCAGCTAGATGATCCTTGTACCTCTTTATATCTTCTAAACCCTTGATGTCTAAGGTGGCCAGTATGTCCCAGGGCAGACGCTTCATCCATTCGCGTTGCTCTTTGGGAGTGTAGATGGAATCTTCTTTGAAATCCACTGGCTTCAGGGGTTTATGGTAGATGATGGGATTGACAAATCTCCCCAGTTGAAAACCCTTTTTGCCTTTATATCGATAGGGGTTTCTCAACTTAATATAAGGAGTGTCCTTTATAAAGCAGTCTTCATCATCTGCCAAGTGACCATCTTCAGCAGACTCAGACGGTTCACCATCGTTGGAGATATCTTCAATCTTCTCTCCAAGAATCCAGTCAGACTTGACTGGTCTTTCAGCATAAGAGCTTTCAGCAAAGCGTCTCATAACTAATTCGTTGAGAAACAAATAGTCTGTCTTGTGCTTGGGTGGTAGATCTTCTTTGAAATCCACTGGCTTCAGGGGTTTATGGTAGATGATGGGATTGACAAATCTCCCCAGTTGAAAACCCTTTTTGCCTTTATATCGATAGGGGTTTCTCAACTTAATATAAGGAGTGTCCTTTATAAAGCAGTCTTCATCGTCTGCCAAGTGACCATCTTCAGCAGACTCAAACGGTTCACCATCGTTGGAGATATCTTCAATCTTCTCTCCAAGAATCCAGTCAGACTTGACTGGTCTTTCAACATAAGAGCTTTCAGCAAAGCGTCTCATAACTAATTCGTTGAGAAACAAATAGTCTGTCTTGTGCTTGGGTGGTAGATCTTCAAGATTAAAAACTTCGGCGTGCGATCTCACCCATGATGCATCCACCTTTATTATTTCCATATGTTCTTCATCAGACGAAGAACTTATGTCTTCAACAATTATTTCTTCAGACGGAATCTCCATCGTCTGTTGGTGGGATGCTTCTTCAGACGCAGCAGGTATCGTCTATTCAAAGGCAGCGTTGAGAGGAGACGCAACAATAGGATCAGATAAACTTGTCCTATGTTCGTCTTGGAGTGTTGATGTAGAAACCTCCATAGTAGAGACTTCATCATTGAGCATAGTCTCCAACTCCTCTGCTAACTGGGCATTATCCTTCTGAATCTGGGCAGTTTCTTCACTGTTCATGCCCTCTGAAGTTGCTGGA
Source organism: Hylodesmum podocarpum (assembly GCA_026586105.1). Taxonomy (NCBI): domain Eukaryota; kingdom Viridiplantae; phylum Streptophyta; class Magnoliopsida; order Fabales; family Fabaceae; genus Hylodesmum; species Hylodesmum podocarpum. Next base: position 2,424,452 of record JALJEV010001430.1, on the reverse strand, counting down.
GCAGACGCACCTTCAGACGATCCAATACCCCTAACGCTTTCGAGAAAAATTCTTTCTCGTTCAGCATAAAGCAGAATAGAGACCCTCATAGTCTCTTTCAATTGTTTTTCTTCGTCTGTTTCGCCAACAACTACAGACGCAAGCTTCTGCTTCATCTTTTCTTTGCCTTTTGCAGCCTTTTGAAGAGCGATTTCTCTGGCTCTTGCTTTTTCTTCAGCTGTTTTCCTCTGCTTCTCTTCGTCTGAGAGTATTTTAACAGACGGAACTCCTTCAGACGATAGCTTATCCCCTTCATCTTCACTCGGGGATATCGTCTTTTCTTGCGTCTTAGCCGCAACGTGCTTTATTCTGATAGTCCTCTTTTTCTTCTTAAGAGGCTCCTCTAGAGCATCTTCAAAAGGGACTTCAGAAATAACCGCGGGTGGAAGAGGTACGGGTGTTTGGGTTTGTGTTTGGTCTAGTGTTTGGGATTGTGTTTCGGCTTGTGTTTGGGCTTGTGTTTGGGTTTGTTTTTGGGTTATGGCGCGTTTGATGCGAGCTCTGTGGGGGGGGGGGTCTTTGGTGATTGGTGAAAGAGGAGCTTGTTCTTCTCTTGGGGTATGTTGAAGGAAGCCAGGATTTAGGTGCATCTTAGCAAAGGTGCTTCCTTTGACTTCCTTGCCTTCTTTGTGCCACACAACGCCAGTGACATCAAAGCCTTGGTTGATGATTATTTTGGTGAAGAGGGTGGCGTAGGGAATGCTGTTCTTCCTACGTATGTTTTTATTCTTTAACGCACTTACCCAGTGGTCAAGAATGATGTGAGGAAGACTCATCCTCGCTTTCCTCAGACAGTAGAAAATGCAGAATCTGTCTCGAGTACTTACGTTGTCTCGTGACCCGGTTCTTGGAGTGAAGATGTTGTAGAGAAGGTTGTGGATGACTCTTGTAGTGGGACAGAGATTCCCTGATCTCAAAAACTTGGAATCTTCGGAGCTGCGAATCTTCCCGTAGATAATCTTGTCTACGTGCTCTTAAGACTCAATCCTCATCCAGTCAGGGCTGTAAAACGCCCTTCTTGCCTTGCAACTTTCGGCTTCAGCAATGGAGTCTATTGTGATAATATACTCCTTGTTGTCCCTGATTTGATGTGTCCCCATCATTGCCTTTTTAATGATTGATTTGACTTCTACAATTCATAGCGCGTGCTTCTCAAAGTCCTAGAATAATGCAATAAATGACAGACACATTTATTGCTACTTTTAATTTGTCCCTACACACTTAACTTTAACATAATTAAATAATATCCTTGCGTCTGTTGAATTTTCTCAGACTGATTCAACTTGATCAAACGCAAAGTTTCATCTTAACACAAAAACATATATAAAGGTACAGACGAAATGAAATGCTCAGACGAAAGAGAAAACTTAATCAATTAAAGAAATAATTCCTAAATTTTCCTTAATGAAATTAAAGCGAGTTTCGTCTAAAGCTTTTATAAAGATATCTGCCCATTGAAAATCAGTTTGCACAAACTGTACATCGAAAATACCTTTTTGAACATAATCTTTTATGAAATGAAATTTGATTTCAATATGTTTGGCTTTTGAATGTTGAATAGGGTTTTTGCTGAGATTTATTGCACTTGTGTTATCACAAAATACTGGTATTTGAGTTTCAAACCTGGAGTAATCCTCAAGTTGATGTTTTACCCAAAGTAGTTGTGAGCAACATCCTGCCGCAACAATATATTCTGCTTCAGTAGTTGAGAGTGCAATGGAGTTTTGCTTCTTGCTTGACCAAGAGATTAGTGATGAACCAAGAAACTGACATCCACCACTTGTGCTTTTTCTCTCCACTTTATCTCCAGCATAATCAGCATCACAATAGCCACTTAAATTGAAATCACTATTTTTCTTATAAAAGAGAGAGATTAGTAGTTCCAATAAGATATCTTAAAATGCGTTTAACAACTTGTAAATGTGATTTTCTAGGATCAGATTGAAAGCGTGCACATAGACAGACACTAAACATAATGTCAAGTCTACTAGCAGTGAGATAGAGAAGAGATCCAATCATACCTCTATATACCGTCTGATCAACAGTCTTACCTGATTCATCTTTGTTGAGATTGGCTCCAGACGAATGCATAAGAGTTTTCATTGGTTTGGCATTTTCCATTTTGAATTTCTTTAGAAGTTCCTTTGTATACTTCTGTTGATGAATATATATGCCTTGTTTAGTTTGTTTGAATTGAAGTCCTAAGAAGAACTTCAGTTCTCCCATCATGCTCATCTCGAATTCTTCCTGCATTAACTTAGAGAAATCCTTGCACAAGGATTCGTTAGTTGCTCCAAAGACTATATCATCTACATATATTTGAACAATAATAAAGTCCTTTGAAACGTTTTTCTTGAATAGTGTAGTATCAACTTTCCCTCTTGAAAAATCATTTTGGAGAAGAAAGGAACTTAGTCTTTCATACCAAGCTCGAGGAGCCTGTTTAAGACCATACGGTGCCTTTTTTAGTTTGAAAACATGATCTGGTTGAGATAAACTCTCAAATCCAGGAGGTTGTCTTACATATACTCCCTCTTCAATAAAATCGTTTAGAAAAGCACTTTTTACGTCCATTTGATATAAGATAATATTCTTATGAGCAGCAAAGGCAAGTAAAATTCTAATAGCTTCCAATCTAGCTACAGGAGCAAAAGTTTCAGTGAAATCTATACCTTCTTGTTGATTATACCCTTGTGCTACTAACCTTGCTTTATTCCTTACCACTTTACCAGCTTCATCGAGCTTGTTTCTGAACACCCATCTAGTGCCAATGATACTTTTGTTCTTTGGTTTCTCAACTAAGGTCCAAATGTCATTTCTGGTGAACTGATTAAGTTCTTCTTCCATAGCCAAGATTCAGTCATTGTCTTGAAGAGCATCTTCAATATTCTTGGGTTCTATTTCTAATACAAGAGCATAGCTTGAGATGTTCTTCACTTTTGATCTTGTTTGAACACCTTGAGATTTATCTCCAATGATCAAATCTTGAGTGTGATTTGAGGTGAATTTCCAAGATTTGACAGGCGCATGATCATCAGTCTTATGAGGGTCAGACGAAGAGGGTTCGTCTGAGCTTCTATCGTCTGCTCTTGTGTCGAGGGAGTAATCTGCAAATTATCAAATAAATTTTCTAGGTCTGATATTTCCTTATCAGCCTTTGAGTTATCTTGGAATTTTACATGAATTGATTCCTCTACAACTTGCGTCTTAGAGTTAAATACTCTATAGGTCTTAGACGTATTGGAATATCCAAGTAAGAATCCCTTCACCACTTTTGAATCAAATTTTCCAAGATGATCTTTGGTGTTTAAGATGAAACATTCACATCCAAACGGATGGAAATAAGAAATGTTGGGTCTTCTTCCTTTCCATAGTTCATATGGAGTCTTATTCAATATTGGTCTTATCAATATTCTGTTTTGAATATAACAAGAAGTATTAATTGCTTCTGCCCAATAATATTTTGGAAGAGAGCTTTCATGCAACAAAGTTCTAGCCATTTCTTGTAAGGTACAATTTTTCCTTTCCACAACTCCATTTTGCTGAGGAGTTCTTGGAGATGAAAAATTGTGAAAGATATCATTTTCAAAACAGAAGGCATTGAACTCAGAATTTTCAAATTCTGTTCCATGGTCGCTCTAACGATTTTAATACATATTCCTTTTTCTTTTTGAACACGTTTGCAGAATATTTCAAAAACACTGAATGACTCATGCTTATGTGCTAGGAAGTGTACCCATGTAAATCTAGTATAGTCATCTACAATTACAAATCCATATCTCTTCCCTCCAAGACTTTCGATCAGAGGTCCAAAGAGATCAATATGTAACGATTCCAAATGGCTCTTGTCGTGGAAACAACATTTTTCGATTTAAAAGAAGCTTTGAGTTGTTTCCCATGCTGACAAGATTCACACAGACGATTGGATTTCCAAGATATTTTTGGCAGACCTTTTACAAGATCCATTTTAGAAATTTTTGAAATATACTTGAGACTCAAATGTCCAAGCTTTTTGTGCCAAATATCTCGTTCATCATCTGCTGAAATCAAACATGTCACATTCTGATCACTAAGGTCAGAAAGACATACCTCATAGAGGTTATTCTTCCTTTTCCCAATGAACAGAGTGGATTTGTCTTTGTTTTTAACTATACATTCATCAGAGTTAAAAGCTACTTCATATTCACTGTCACAAAATTGACTTATGCTAAGTAGATTGAAGTTGAGACCTTTAACATAAGAGACATTCTGGATAAGTGGATTGGGTGTCTTACCAACAGTCTCAATACCAAGGATTTTACCTTTACCAGAGCCGTACGAGACAGACCCTTTACTTGGTTTGAGGTCTTGGAACATAGACAGGTCTCCCGTCATGTGTCATGAGCATCCACTGTCCATGTACCAACTTGAAGTCCTCTCTTTTCCTATTAAGGATATCTGTAACAGGAATAATGAGTGACCTTGGTACCCAAATCTTTTTGGGTCCTTTTTTGTTAGTTACAGAAGGTTTCTTTTTGTTTGTAATTTTGGCCTTCTTGTAGTTGTTAGGAACCTTGTTATAGTTCCTCTTCTTCTGAGCAAACGAAACAGATTTATTTTTCTTTCCGTTTGTCTCTTTAACATAACCAAGTCCACTTTTATCAATAGGTGACCTTCCATAATTTAAAATATTTTCAAGCATGGAGGATCCCTTTGTAAACTTGGTTAAGTCATTGAGTAAGGACTTATTTTCTTTCTTTAGTCTTTCAATCTCAAGAATGAAAATATCCTTTTTAGATTCAGATGAAATAACATCTGATACTTTCTTTTCCAGTAACTCTTTTTCAGATTTTAAAACTGCATTTTCTTCCAAGGTTTGTTTCAGCTTGGTTTTGCAGGCTTTGTATTGCTCAGCAATAAAGTGAGAGTTAGCTAGAAGTGTATCATATGACATTTCTTCTGATTTTGATTCAGACTCAGAAGAGGAGGATGAAGAGGTTTGAGTGTCATTTATCTCAGTTGAGACATGGTCTCCAGCCATGAGACAGATGTTCGTTGTTTCTTCTTTTTCAGTAGATTCCTCTGAGCTTTCACTGTCAAGGTCTTCCCAAGTCAGTAAGCTCTTCTTTCCTTTATCTTTACGAGGGTTCCACCTCTTTTTCAGCCTGGGACATTCTGACCTCATATGCCCCGATTTTCTGCATTCATAGCACATAATCTATGTGCTTTCCTCCTTGTTTGATGATTTCTCAGGGAGCTTTCTCTCCTTCTTCTTGAAGAAGCGTTGACCTCTCCCCTTTTTCATCATCATCCTCTTAAACCGTCTGGCCATAAGAGAAATTTCGTCTTCAGATGAACCATCAGACGATTCCGATTCTGTTGAGTCAGCCTTCAGAATCTTCATCTTCTTCTTTCTGTCTTCCTTAACAGAGTCTTCTTTGGGAGTGGCTCTTGAATCTTGATCTTGTCCCTTTTACATAAGAGTACCTCATGTACCCTTAGAGCACCAATTAACTCATCTAGAGTTAATGTCTTCATATCCCTTCCAACAGAGATGGTCGTAGACATAGCTTCCCAAGGAGGTGGGAGACTATCCAGAAGTTTCATATTGTTCTGGGCCTTTGTGAAGGTGATTCCCAGAGCAGTGAGTCCATTCAATATTGTTTGGAATCTCCCAAATATCATATCGATTGACTCTCCTTTCTTCATGGAGAACATTACATATTCTCTTTGAAGAGTGACAGCCTTTCTCCATTCGACGTCCTACGTGCCTTCATATGAGATATTTAGAGCATCCCATAATTCTTTAACAGTTTTGTAGGCACAAAATCTGTTGTATTCAGTTCTAGAGAGTGCGCACATGAGAGCGTATCAGGCTTTATTGTTCAGCTCCATGATTGAATATTCTTCACTTCCCCATTCTTTTTCTGGCTTCATGATGAGAATATCTCCTTCAGTGATTATGTTTCATAATCTGTATTGGGTTGACTTGATGTACATCTCCATCCTATCAGCCCAGTATGAGTAATCATCTCCAGAGAACGCTGGAGGTTTGTTCATCGAAGCTCCTCCGGATAAGAATGAAGGCCCTTGTGAGTCCATGTTGGATCTTTTCCTCTAGCAGCTACCAAGCGCTCAACCCTTAGAGGCTGAGCTCTGATACCAAACTGTAAAATACAAAACACAAGAATGGGGGGTTGAATTGTGTTAATTTAAAATTTAAATCCTTTCGTCTGTGGTTTGGAAAAGGGGTACAGACGAAACAGTGTTTTACTTCAAAAGTTGATTTTAGTGGACAAACGTTATGTTTTAAGTTATCCCCGTTAGTTCAACAAAATTGATATATAACACGGATATTTTTATACTGGTTCGTCTCTTCAAGACTACGTCCAGTTACTCAGAAACTACTGAGTTTTCACTACCAACCGTGAAAAGGTTACAAGTATTCTTTGCACTCAGCCACTTCTGGCTATACACCGATATTCTTTGAACACGACCTTTCTCAAAGGCTAAACAAAGAAAGGTATTTTTTGAACCCAGCCTCCACAGGCTAACACCACACAAGTGGATTTTAAAAAGATATTTTAAAACAGAAGGATTCTTTTACGCAGAGAGGGTTTTACAATTGAGTGTATTCAGAAGTCTTGAGCGAAATCTCAGAAGATAGAATAAGAGAAGCGTTTTCGCCAACTGAAATCTGATGAAGTGAAGTATTTAAATAGGCATCCTCTTTAATTGACCGTTAGACTCATATGAATGTCGTTAAAAAGTTTCTTGAAAACTTTACAAAAGGTGTCAGATTGTATTTGATTGATTGATGGAGTGCGCAGCGGATGCAGCGGATTTAGATTACGTGCGTAGTACTTTTTCTGACTTGTACAGAGACTTTGACAAAAGGTGAAGACCTTTTTGAGTTGTATGTGTAAGCACGAATCCCTATACTGATCTTGGATGTTTCTAATGAGTACTTCTTTAGATTTGAAATCTTGACGCGAGTGACTCAAACTTTGTTTCACTTTTTGGACAGACGATATATGTCTTCAGTCTTTAAGCAATTTCGTCTTATCCTATCGCCTGATGACTTCAACTTGAGACAGACGAATGACTTCCGTCTGAGGAGTCATCTTTCGTCTGTGCTTGTTCCGTCTGACTTGCTTGCTGATCTTCCTTCTGAGAAAGTTTCATCTGTCTTGTAAAAATTAAAACCTTTGATGAGTTAATCATCTTGATCTAACAGTAATCATAATTTCAACATCTTCATCATTAACTATCCATATTACTACATATTTATTTCTTATAAAATATCTTGTTGCAATAGAATCAATAACTTCATTAGAATTTAACTAAAATTTATCAAGTATTTTTTTAAAAAAAAAACTATTAAAACTTGTTCTATATTTAATTTGTAAAACTATTTTCAATTGTCCAAACATTACTTCTTCGATATCACCTTCAAAAATTTTATCATTAATATAAACAACAATAATAATTAAAGAAACTATCTTTCTACTAATTATCTACAACAAATAAATATTTTCCTTACAATAAATTAATTAATTATTAAAATCATATGAAAAATATACAATCAAAATTACTATAAATAAATATTTACCTGTCACACGTGTACCCCTCTCCCGGCAACGGTGTTTTATCCATAGTTTCTCTTTTTCTTTTGTTTGTCTTCAAGTTACTTATTTTACTATGCTATTTCTTTGTTTTATTCTTATTCAGTGATTACGAAGTAACTTTTTTGGGTCAAAATAAAAGAGCAAATAGCCCAACAAAAGGGCACAACCTTTCGAGGAAGAGATGGACCTTTTTATCTGTTGTCAAAGGCACAAAATCAATCAAATTTCATAGTAAAAATTTCAAATTTTGGAGGTTGTTAATCATAGCAAATTTATATTAAAAAAGAGTAGCAAACTTTATAATATAAAATGGATTTTAAACTTATTTTTAGTGTTGGAAAAAGAGAATTTATTTTTAGCGTGTCTCCTTTTATTATTATCGCATGGTAACTTTAATTTTAACTTAAAAGATAAACGTGATCAATATCATTTCAGCGTTCGAAATACTCTAGTTAAAGAATTAAAAAAAATTAAATTAAATAATTATTTAATTTGATTAATTATTTGGTTTACTCAACTTTATCTTATTACTACTTTTACTTTACTTAAATTTAATATTTGTAAAATTGAATCAATGGAAATCACGTTATTCATATTTTCAATTAAAATTATATAAATATCTGAACTTTTCTCGACAGAATTTCAATGAAAAGAATCTCAAAGAATATAAAACCTTAAAAAAAATACAAATTAAATTATGTCTCAATCACCGAAATTAGTGTTAAGATCATGTTGAATTAATTTAAAAATTAAGAATAAAATTTAATGTAAATATTAATAATGAGATGAAATTTTTTAAATTGAGATCAAACAAGTAATTAACTCACAATATTTATTAGAATACACAGTTGTGGACATAATTCTTTTTACACTCATCTTCAAATTAAATACTTTATTTGTTTTTTTTTTAATTTTTAACTGAGACTTAAGGCAAAAGGATATGTTTATCTCCCAGGTACCAGCTCTATATATTCATTGAATTATACTCAGAAAAAGAGTTGAGGAAGAAAACGAAATAAATATAATAGCAAAATAGTAATTTTATTTTATTTCAATTCACCATTTTCATTACATAAACTAACTATTAGTATTGTAATGACAACTTTGAAAAAGAAAGTGAAACACTTAGCATTGATATCTACAAATGCATTGACCAGATTCATTGCATAGAGGATGTGCTATCTGGCCATATTTTTTGGGGCAATCAGTGAAAGTGAAACAATTTGCTGCACAGTAGTTGTATAATACCACGTCACAAGTTTTGGCCTCTGTCACCTTCAATGGACCTTCATTTTCTGTCACACAAATAATATTAGTTAATATTAAACCATAAATTACTGATTTGTTTAAATAAATGGAAAATAAAACATACCAATCCCAGTGGAAAGAATAAGCAAAACGAAGAAAAGTGGAACCATGCCCTTCATTTTGATTTGATTTTGGAGAAAATGTAATTCTTGGTTCAATTTTTTCTTGTATAATGAATTGGTATATGATATATGATATATATAGATGAAAACAGACTTAATAAAGTTGATGAGCATTAAATAATATTAAATATGTTTGATTGCCATTTTAAAAGTGTGTTACTTTAAATTTTTTCTATTTTATTTCTGATTCTGCCTTTTTCTGATTCTGATAGAATTAGATCATGATTAGTAGTTTTTATTTTATATTTAATTTTGTTTTAATTAATAAATATTATTTCTTATTGTAAAAATTTAGAGCTAATTATTGGAAATACTTCCTTTATTTCAAATTACATGACATTTTAGAAAATATTATTTTAAAATATTAATGAATTATTAATTATTTTGTTTCAATAATATTCTTAATTAATATTAAGAATATTAACCTTATTCCTTGTAATTATCTATTTATTTGTTTTATTAATTTATTTTAACTATTTATAAAATGAGAAAAATGATGTGTTAAAAAATTATATTTATATTGATGTAAAATTTAAAATATTAATTAAAACCATAAATATTATCTGATTTTAGATGAATGGAGTATTTGATATAAAAAAAATTGTGTGCTATTAATATTAAGAAGTTAAGTTTCTTTTTCTTGGTCAAAGGGCATCGTTTCAGAATCTAAAATATTTAATGCATAAATCATGAATGAGTACAGAAAAAATATTCATGATTTATAATTTTATTTTTTTTCTAAAATATTCAGAATCTAAAATATTTAATGCATAAAAGATCTGTCTTCAAAACGTTAAAATTTATAAATATATGTAGTTCTTTTTTTTATCAAATTATATAAATTACAACAGGATTTCATTCTTTTGTCAAAAAAAAAAATCTAAAGTATTTATAATTTATTTTATTTTAAATTTAATTTTCTTATCTTTTAAATTTATGAAATAATTTATTACCTTAAATGTCTTTAATAAAATTTAAATTTACTTAAAATTCAATATTATTTTTATATAATATTTTATTCGTCATTAAGCAAATCTATTATTTTACTAATTTTATGACGTCTACTTTTTACTTTCTTTACCTAATTTCTTTTCCTTCTCGTTATTTTCTTTATTTTTCTGTGAATTATACTTTTAAATAAAACTTTATTTCATAAAAATGTAAACATATATACATATGCATGATAATATCTTTATTTTTCTAGTATAAAAAAATTAATTTTTAAAATTTAATAATATAATATATTATTTAATATAATTTTAGGCCAATTTATAAACCAATCATGTATAGTTCAAATATAACTTATCTATTTAGAAAATTTTAATTTTTAACTTAAATCTAACTCAATTAATGTCATTACATCAATTATTAAGTTAAATTTTAAATTATATCAGGTTAATTTAATTTAGAATAAAATAAGTTTTTTTCCATCAAATTTTTAAGATTTTAATTTTACTCCCTAATAAAATTTAATCTCATTTATTTTCATCAATAATTTTAGTTATTAATATCAAATTAACCATTCTCACAAAGGTACCAAGAAAACCCTTTTCACTTGAATATATAATACTTAATTATTCTAATTTAAAAACTGGAACTAAGTAAATAAAAAATTAAGATTAAAAATTTATTAAAAATGAAATTTAAAATCTTAAAACTTTAGAGGACTAAAATCTGATTAATTAACCCATCCATTTATTATCCATCTCTACGGCTAAATCTTCATTGTTAATTAATAATTGTTTTTCAAAATATTCCCAATATTCTAAATTTATTTTCACACATTCACACATCTACTTTTCTTGAAATTCGTGTCTCTTTTCTGATGGAAAAAGTAGGGGGAAAAAAAAAGTAAAAGAAGCTTTACCTAATGATAAATGGCGATGATCATCACATCATTCAATATCATAGACATAGAGGGACATACATACACACAATAATAATTTCAAAGCTACCTTAGGTCTTGGCACTACTTAACTTTTACTACAAGTTCATCTCTTTATAATTCAACTTGAAAGCATGATCAATCTTCAAGAATTGCCACTAAATTGTTCTAAAAAGTCACACAAAAAGCCTTACACGCATGATCCTAGTAATGATGATCCCAACCCAACACATCCATGCCCTACTACTACCTAACTACCCCAACACCATTTCCTTTCCTTTTCCTCTTACTATTTTTGGATTAGAAACGAAATTCACCAAAAACAATATTAATCACTAATTAAATCAAAATAAGCCTCATCAAGAGTGGGTAGTTTCAACATCTTCCTTCCTTTTAAACCAAATAAACAAACAGAAAAACTTAATAGTATTTGAGTAGAAATATTTAGTTACCAATGTCAATTATTTTATAAAATATAAAGAAAAAGAAAAAAAGAGAAAAAAGTAATAATAAATATATATATATATATTATGTGAAGAAATTAATTGATTAATTTATATTGAAATTGACTATCAAATATTTTTTGTTTGTGTAAGATTTTCATCTAATACAATCTTTAAGTTAAATTTTTTAAAATATAATTAATTAAGTTCCTAATCTAATAGTTAACATATTAAAATTTGGTGATAAAATTCTAACAAATTGATATCAACACTGGTTTTCATTACAAGTAAATCAAGTAGTCTTCAATCTACATGAGTTGTTTTTACCACCAATCATGATTTCATTCCATATGTTAATTAATCTACCTCACCTATGTCCATTAACTATTACGCATGATGAAAGTAAGACCACAGAAAATCTTACTCTGATAAAAAAATATACTCGTCGAAAATTTGTATATACTCAAAGGCAAAGAATGAAAAACACTGTCCAATTTCATTCATAATGCTGAAATTACATAATTCCAAGAACTCTCCTGCATTATATCATAAAACAAACTTACCAAGAAATTTAGAGAAACGTTGACATTCACTGTTATAGATGGTCAACAAGAATTTCCTTAACTTTTCTTCCCTTTCACGTTCTTTCTTCGATTGTTAGTATTATGGTGACGAATATTTCCGTCATTGAAGATCAAAGGCATGTCATCGTTATTGTCGTCACCATCTTCTTCTGTGGCAATACGGATGCAACAATGTTGCAAGGAAGCAAAGAAAGCAGTTGTGACACCATTGATGAACCACATGGCTACACCATCAGGTTTTCCACATCCACGAAACTTTGACACAACACCATTATTTGTTGATCGGAGATTGAAGAAGCCATTGCAAGTTGAAGAGGAAGTTGTGGCTGCCATAGCTTCAATTGAAAATGAACAAAACAAGTACGAACACACAGCCAAAATAAGAAGGTTCAGCTGTTTAGGTTTTGTAGATAATGAAGTCTAACTATGTTTAGTTATAATTATATAATTTTATTATATGTACGTACACATACAAGCTGAAATAAAAAATAACTGAAACCAATGATACTAACATGTTTTTATATGTCTTAATTATTATATTTTAATTATATAGTTTTAGTTCATTCATTAATTTAATCATCTAATATTTAATAAAATAAAATGTTAAATCAATGTGAATGGGTTGATATGACAACACAAAAAGGTATCTAAAAATAGGAGATAAAAATAATACAATTGATATTTTTTTTTTGGGTGAATGATATGGACACTATTGATTGTTTTTATTATAGTAATATATTAAAATGGAAACAAATAATAGTGCTTATTGAGGATAATGGGCCTGGATGCCATGTGAAGGGCCCAGTAATAATTGTCTCAGTGTTTTGTTTGCAGAAGTGATGATAAAAGAAGAAGAATCACTTTTACATTTTTATTTGACTAAAAGAAAAGAAAAAGTGTGTGTACTGGTTAGGGTTCATGTGGTTTGGTCGGGTCAGAGTTAGAAAATTCCAAAATTCAAATAAATGATAAGAGTTTGGGTATAATTTGATTGGTTTAAACAAAAATATTAAGTCCACCAACAACTCAACTAAAAGAAGTTAGTTTGATCCAATATTTTTTTTCATTGATGTTGAAACAACTTGTTGAAATGAAATGTTATAATTTATTAATTATAAAAAATATGTTCCACCTGTTGTTCTAATAGTATGGGATATTATTTATATTATGAGAATATTGATATATTTTATGAAAGATTTCATAAATTATATTATTGAAAATCCAAGATTAAGATTTTTTTTCTGCCAAGTTATGATAATGATGTCATTCTTACATGAAAAAACATTAGTCATACATAGGTCACAAACGATTTTTTTAATGGACTAATTTGAAATGGATTGGTAAAACTGCAAATGTCATGTGAAGAAAACTTTCTGCACGATTCATGATTGTTTTTCTTTCTGGATTAGTTAGTAAACTTATTGGATTAGTTCATAAACCTTCTGGGTTAGTTCATGCTTAATGATCAAGTGGCCTTTCCAATAACTAAAGTTTAATATGGTAATTGAAAGTGACAACCATGGACACTTTCTAGAGAGGAAAAAATACACTATGTGGGGTAATTGGATATAATGGCTAAATAAATAATTGAATATTTAATATGATATAATATTGGCTGCATCCATGGCCAATACTTTATATAATCCATGAAACATGAACATGATTAATCAGAAATTGTTATTCACCTCCTTTTTTTATTTATTGGGTAATGTTAGTTTACTTTTTCTATCTTTAGAAAAGATTATTTTTAGATAATAATCTATATATATATATATACACACACCTAAGTAATTTGGTGAGGAAAATAATACAAACTTTACATATTTATAAGTCGGTACACATACTAGTATCAATAAAAAAAATAACCCTTTTTTAACATTCTCTCTGACAATTTAGATAATATTCACCAAAATTTATTTTATTATTTTATTTAGTAATTATCTCTCTTCATTTATATTATTTCAATCAAAATATATTGATTTCAATAAATTTTAATTAATCATAAAGAGAGTATTAAAAAAATATTGAGTAAGAATAACATTCCTCATTTGTACAATTATTCTTCTCTGCAATATGCCAAATTGTTAATTTTAAGGATATGACTCATAGTAATATTGGTTAAACATTAAATATAATTCTCTTATTATATCCTAAGGAATCCGCTGTTGAGTGAAAAAAAATGCAAAAAAAATACTAATAGTATATATAAGAAACAAATCTAATTAATGAAAAATAAATAAAGCATATAATAAAAATTGCATGATAAATTTTACAAAATAATATTAACTAATTTTCTTAATATTTATATCGAAATAATAAATAAGGTATCGCTAATCAATGCCCTCATATTAATTAAAAAAAATAAAAAGAAGAAGTATTCATATCTGAGTGAAAAATAAGTTATATAATATAATTTTATTAAAGTTCAAAAAAAAAATTCTCTTTCTAATGCCTTAATTTAGAACTGTCAAAAATAAATCATAACTCGTACACCAATCTTATTCACCAAATTTGGATCAGGGTAAACAAAATTCATTTTATAATATATACAAAAAAAAAAAATTGATCTGACATACAAAGATTAAACTTGTAGTGGACAGAACTAACCCACAAATTACATGAAACTCTAATTTATTAACTTATTAATCATTTAATTGTTATATTTAGTTTTAAATAAATTTTTTTATACAGTAAATATACATATCTACATATACACGAATTTTATTAATTTTAACAATAACTATTAAAATTAATAAATTTTATAAATTATTACCCATGGATCAGATAGACCTTAAATCAAATCAGATCATGAGCTGTAACTTAGTCATGTATGATCTTGGGTAATAAAAAAGTCAATAAAATCTTGTCCAAAAAGCAAATCAATAAAAATCACCTTTAAAAAGTCAACAAAAATAAATGCATTTAATTCTTTCATTTATGTAAAGCATTTAATATTATATAAACTTTATGCATATAATTATTTAGTCAAAACAATAAATTAAATAATAGAATAAGTTAATTTTTATTTATACAAAAAATGTTGAAAATTGTTGGTAATCAGTGTATATATAAACACTAGCCACTGTGTTCCCAATCAACAGAGAATTTGATAGGTGATAAAAAATAATAGAGAACAATGTCTAAAGTTGCCATCTTTTTCACTCTGGCTCTTCTATTGAGCTTCAATTTAATCCATGCCTCTCGTCCCAACCTTTCTTTGAAGGAGGTATGTTTTCATTCTCACTTTTCATCCACCCAAGTAATGATTAAATGAATTCAGATGTATATATATGAAACATTTTTTTTCTTTAATTTTTTGTGTTTTTTTATTTAGATAATTGATTCTTAACTATTTTGGTGGTGGCATGCAAAAGTCCAAACTTTTTTATTTTATCATGTAACATGATGATGAATTGAGATGTTTGATAATTGATAGTATTGTTTATCAATTTTTTGTTCATTTTGAAATTGGTTTTGGTGCTAAGAATTGACATGTTTCAATTGAAGGATGCTGTGGCCACAAAATCAGAGATAGATAATGAAAATTGTGAAGAAGGGACAGAAGAATGTTTGACAAGAAGAACCCTAAGTGCACATGTGGATTATATCTATGGTCAAAAGGGTAAAGGGGGTCACCACATTTAATGGCATCAATAAGATATATCAATAAACATGTCAATGTGTGTACTTATTTCATCAATAAACATATGATTTGGTTGAATTTTGTGTATGTTAAGTTCACTTATATTCTCAAAATTATTCCAACGATGAGTGATGAGTGATGAGTGTGATAAAAATATAGCATACTCTATAAACTTCTGGTTCTCTGAATTGTTTCTGATGATATTGGTAAATTAAAAATCTTTCGTTTCTATTGGTGATAAGATATTTAGAGATTTTGGAAATAGTGTTTAATTAATATTTGACTTTTCTCATAATAATGTATTTTAGTTTTAATGTGGTCAACATATTCTGAATTAATTACCATGGGAATCGACAATTGATTTTAGTTTTATTGTTTATTTTATTCCCACTTATTTATAAATTAAAATTTCAGGAATCTTTGATATATTTTTATTTTTTATATTTGTTTAATAACGTATTTTAAAATATATAAATTGATACCTCTAATTTTATATTTGTTTCCTAATTATAAGAAATATAGGTTCATTTTCAAATCTATTAATTAATTATTAATTTTCTTTTATATTCTTTATTTATTTGAGGTGTATTAACGATATATTTAATGGTTAAATTTTCCATAAAAGTGGATATAAATTTCATGTAAACTATTTAATTCTATGGATATTTTTTAAATTTGAATTTTATTCTACAAGTACTCGTAAAGTTAAAATGGTTTGGACGAAAGTTATATTTATTTTTATAAAACACGGATAAATGTGTCATTGACTTCACATTAACTATGGATATACAAGAAAATAAATAATATTCACTTGAAAATGTGCTTCTGCTTCATCAGGAGTAAAAAAAAAGTACTTTTAAATTGTTTCTTATATATAAGGTCCGAAGTAGTAGAATATATAATAAATTGTTTAATTAAATACTACTTTAATAGTTTTAAGTTCTAGAATTAAGTCTTATTCTCAAATTTGTCTCGTCAAGAAGAAATTTAGAATGTCTTTTTACATCATATTTTTTTACAACAGAGTATCATATTTTTTAAAATTTACTTTTATTTAATGATATATTTTAAAAATAAATATATCAACTATGTCAAAAGTCATATACCGTATCGTTTTTATTTGTAAGGAACTGTTTTATAAATATAATTTTTTAAAATTATCTTAAACTATAAAACAAATTATACATATTTATCTATATCTATTGATTTAGATAATAACTCTATCGTGTTGTCCATTTAAGATCGACACTGTAAAATTTATTTTTTCTATTCTCTATTCATTTCTAAGATTGATTTTGGTTATGAGAGGACCATGTTTCAATTGAAGGACACTAGTTGCACATACTGATTATGGCAATTCTATAAATCAATGTAATAACATACATACGTATGTGTACTTATTTCATTAATAAATTAGTGATATATGTTTTGCTTGAATTTTGGGTTATTGTTATACTTCTTTCTAATTAATTACATTTTTGTAATGAGATTTTCAGGGAAAGGGGTATTTAGAAGAAAAAAATGTTGCCATAGGAAAATTGTGACTAAAACAATTGTAAAAGAAAGTTAAAAACTCACACGAGTAGATGCATACGCACTTCATTTAATGTCCATAGAACAGTTTCATTGTTTTAAGGTTCCAGAATTAATGGAGGAGTCAAACTACACGGCATGAACCTCTTACCTAGGATATTGAATAACTTTAATGTGACATTAAATGAATGAGACACGCATTTACATCTTCATGAAAACTTGTGAGTAAATAAGGGATGACAAAGGGAGAATCATCCTGTTTATCTAGCTACATTTTTCCTTTGTTTTATGTGTACATATGAATCAAATATAAACATAGAAGATTTATAACAATTCACGGTTTAATTGAGCTAAATTTCTTTACTTGTCTGTTTGAATTTATAACACTCAAAAAAATAATATATCTTAAAATATAAACAAATTACTCCAATAACAATAAGTTAGCAATTAATTATTTTCACACTCAAGAGCAAGTAGCACATTGCTTTTACTATGAAGAGTCAAAATTTACAACATAAAGACGTGAAATCAAATTTAAATAACTCTTGCACTACAGTGGCTCGGCAGATTGATCCATCTGCGTCTGTTTTCTTTTCTCGGCAGTTTCTAAATTATTTACATGTCTATTTACATGTCTGAGTCTTACATTCAGGGTATGAGTGTAATCAACATCATTTAAGTTACATTTAACTCGAAAACGGATCCAGTTGGGCGGATCCTTTTAGGTGAAGGTTAGATTACGCTTAATTTATGGACAGATCCGACTATGTTCAGCCCATAAGCGGAACCTGCTAAGGTGAAGTCACGTGTTTTCTCATAATATTTTATTTAAAAATTAATAATTTTTTCACTATACTACATAGTTTTTGATACTTTTATTTTTTTCATAAATATATTATATTAAAATGTTGACATCATTTAAACTAAAATAATTTTAATTAAATGGGATAAAATCCAATTGAGAATCTAAAACTTTTTACAATCATATTAAATAAATTTATAATATTAAATACTGATATTTTTTATTTTTATTATTTTTATTATAGATTATGTAAAAATATTTATATAATTATTACATAAAAATATATTTAAATCTAAATAATAAATATTACATAAAAAAAAAAACGTGATACTTAGAGTTTTATTTGAAATGAAAAGAAACCCAGATCTGCCCAATGGCTTATTTCTCAGGGGAACTAAGCTATAACATTTTATTACTTTTTGGCTATAAAAGAAATATACTACCGTAGATGTAGGTTAAGTGAATTTTGTAAAGTAGTATCCGATATTGAATGTAAATGTGTTAATAAAAAAATTCTCTTTCTCTAGTACGTGTGAGTAATCGTGTGAGTGTAAAATTTTATTTTTGGGCCACTGCCTTAAAAGAACATCAAATCTAGCCCGAACCTTTTACATGAGGCTTTTTTAAAAATTATTTTTAATTAATTATAAGGATTCAATTAAAAAAAACCTTGAATTAATGAATTTCATAAATTGATCAATAATATAAAATAAATAAAATATTTAATTTTCTTACATTATGAGTATAAAATTTTTACACAATTGTCTAATCAAAATTTATGATAAATATGATTCTTAAAGTATTTAAATTTTGACTCTTATTCTATATATTTTAAAAATCAGTATTATACATAAATTATGATTGGGTGATTACGTCGACTGAAATTGCAATTAAAAATTACGTGTTGTACAGAGATCTACATCAAATTTCCTGCTTGGAAACGGCATATATAAATATTCCAAACTGTAGCAATTCAAAAAGTCAACAAAGTTTGAGACACGAGAATTTTATGTTTGAAGTTTCAATGTGGTTTTTTTTGTTGTGTTTACACTCTGAATCCCAACCATACCCTCAACTTTGTCTATATATAAAAAGGCTATTATAGTACACTGTCTTCCCACCCAACACAAAGTATCTCAGTGTTAAGAAAAAAAATAATAGAGAACTGAGTATGTCTAAAGTAGCCACCCTCTTCACTTTGGTTCTTCTACTGAGCTTCAATTTAATCTATGCATCTCGTCCTAACCCTTCATTTAATAAGAGTGTCTCTTCTTTGCATGAGGTATGTTTTCTATCAGAAATCTACATCGCATAGAGATATAGGATATATTATTGAGGAACAGTCCTCGCGTACAAGTCAGTTTTATAAGGTCAAGTTCACCTACATATTTTCTTGTCAATTAAGTTTTCAATTCACCTAATAAGTAAATCAATCCATGTGAATTTATGATTTTTTTCATTTTACTTTTTTCTGTTCTGTTTTTAGAAAATTGGTTCTTATCTTTTAAGAAAAAATCCAAATATTTTATTTTATCATCACATGACGAGTTGCTATGTTTTTGATAGTATATTCTTCATCCTTTTATTTATAGTTAATTTTTTTTAATTGATTTTGATTTTGAGAATTGGCATGTTTCAATATTTGTAGGATGTTGATGAGGCCACAAAGTTATCAAAGGCAGAGATAGATGACGAGAGTTGTGAAGAAGAAACAAATGAATGTTTGATGAGAAGAACTCTAGCTGCACATGTTGATTATATCTATACTCAGAAGCATAAACCAAAACCTTAATGGCATCACTAGACTTTCACGACCATATATATAGCAATAACATAAATCAATATACCATATACTTATATATATGTTAATTAACATGTGTGTACTTATTTCATAAATAAGCATAAGCTTTGGTTGAATTTTGGGTGAATAATTTTTGTTATTATTCGCATATAATTATTATTCAGTGTGATAAAATGAATGATACATGTAATCAAGGGATCTAGATTAATCAGCTTAATTGTCTGTATGAGTTGTTGTAAATCTTGATATTTTATTCGATTTTCACAAGTAAAAAAATAATAATATATGCATTTTCATCTTCTTCAACACTTGTGAGTAAATATACCCTAGATTTATTGGATTATCAAGTTAATTTTATCATATGTGAATGCAACCATCCGTGATGATCATCAAGATTTTTTTAACCTGAATTATCACTGTCACTTATACTAACACAATGATATTTGGTAGCAACTTAACATCACTGCAGTTACATTCAAAAACCTCTTCCAGCTGCTATGAAAACTACTGATGTATGTGAAAACCTTTTGGAAGCAATAATTATGCGAATCTGAGTACTAAACTGTACTTTAACTGTAACTGAAATAATAAGCTCTCCATAATTGATACTATAATAATGAAAAGCAATCATTTTAATTAAATTATAACTAAATAGTTATATATAGTTTTGTTTTTACAAAAATGTAAGGATAGAATGATAGAATGATAGAATGAATAGCTAGCCTCACAACAGAAAGTCTTCATTCTACAGCTATGGTGTCCCACTCAAGGCTCACATGATAGAAACTCGTCAGTTTCACTTAGCAAAAACAAGGACCACGTTTAGAAAGAAAAAGGGTAAGAGAAAGAAAAGGCCAAGAGTATACAGAAGTTACGTGATTAAAATGTCATCTATATAATCTAGTGATAAGACTCAACTTGGTGACTGAGAGAGAGAAGGCACTAAATTCCATGCTTTTGAGTCAAACAAAGTCAGACACCAACCATTGTTTCCCATGATTAAGAATATAATGTCAGTTTATTTACCATTATCAACCGACTCACATGTATACTATATTTTTTATTGTTAAAATTGTATAGTCGTGGTAAGAGGTTATTATTGTGTTACTGTTTAAAAAGACCGCATCATATAGTTGATATGACTATTTTTATTGAATAATTGATCTATCAATTTAGGTATGTCTTTAAATGATACGCCTAAATATTAATATTCACTTTTTATCGTTATTTGTATTAACTTTTAGCTTTTAGTAGAAGTAATTTTTATTATATATCATTAAAAATACATGTTAATTTGTTAAAAGTTTTGAAATCAAACTTCGACATATAAATGTTAAATGAATATTTCTTTTAATATTTATCATAATTAACTCTCTCACTTAAATTCTTACTAACTTCTTGTACTTACGTTTTTTATAAAACTTTTAAAATATCACATCGCTTAGATATATATATATATAAATAAGGAGTAAATATTATTATATAAATTAATTTTGTAAGGTTGAGTTAAGTTCATCACCAACATTTTTAATATGATATTAGAGTATATCTTAAGATCATTTGTATTTTATTGTAAAGGATTTTTTCCTTTGTAAACTGTTGTAGAAGATTCTTCTCTATGTATCCTATTGTAAGGTATTCTTTCCTTTGCATCCCATTATTGGAGATTATATTTCATTGTTGGAGATATTATGTTGGAAATATTACATTATTTAAGGATAGAGTCTTATCTTATATACAAAAAATAATTTTCATCACATAAATTGATTTGTAAGGTTGACTGGATTCCTAATCATTTTTTATATTTTTACAACTGGCTTAATTAAGACACTTATACATCTATCTGATATTATTTTTAATAAAAAAATTCAATCAATGTAACGTAATAAAGAGTTATGATTATTAATTTATAACATATTTATATTTTTTCTCGTATTTTCTATAATATATAAAAATTACTTGTAAATAAAATTGGAACGTGTAACATCGTTCACGTTTTCCGACCAATTTCAACATTTGATGTAACTATCAATGTTATGGTCCACCACTGTGATGTGAATTTGTCCCAACACCTAATGCAGTGACACAAAAGTAAAAGCAATGTCAAACAAGGCTGTGTACACTTGTCATCACGCGTCAATGTTGTCCCAAACATCATCTCAAGGTATCGAATTCCCAAAATAAAATGTGAGGAGGAATATTAATCAGATGACTAATGTTTAAAATTGGATAATCATGTTTTATGACTGGATTTCTATGAATACCCTTCACACGTAGTTGCTGCCAACACGTGGAACTTAACGTGGAAATTAAAGTAATTATTTTATAAGAAAATTTAAATGAATTTCATTTGTAATGAGAATAAAATTTTATTGGTATACATCAATATCAAATTATATGATTAATTAAAATAATCAGTAATGTAATTAGTTATTCTTTTTAATATAGAATTTTAAGACTCTTTAATTATGTGGTTAGTTACCATAATTACTATCTCATAAGTTTATTAATTTGCCACAAAAATTATCTTGTTCCATGAATAAAATAATTAGTTATAAAGGTTAGCCACGGTATATATATACATGAGATCTTCATTGAAGTTCTTTTTATTCTTCAAGAATTAGTATATATATGCCTACACATCTTTATATTCTCTTTTCATTTATGTTATTCTATGATTTTAATTATAAAAATCAATTTTAATTTTCGTTGCGCATGCTTTAAACACTATTCTCCTATCAAAATCCATATTTTTTTTGTGAAAATATTTAGCTAATGTAATATGATATGATTGATATGATAATAATTTTACCATATTTTTTAAATGCGTGGTCATCATTTCAATTCACGGTGCGTATATATGAAAAAGTTTATTGAACGAAGTTAGATGTTTAAATAAATTTTTAGTTTTTAATTATTTATCGAAGAATACTTCGATTTAAAAATATGTGTTTACCCATTCGAACAATTCCAATTTAGTGCATGAACATCGATCATTCTTGTAATGCATTATGGGTGTGTTCAATATTTTGAATAGTTCTTCCTGTGTTCCCACTATTTTTGGTAAAAGAGGCTTTCTGATTTGAGTGATGAACAAGCCTAGTTGAAAATTTGGACGTACAGCACAAGAAAAAAATAAATGGTGATGCATGATTGATAGATTTAAGCATATATCTCGATTAAAATTCGGGACCTACACACACATAATTCAAAACTAAGAGACCCATGTTAGCCCGAGCATAAGAAATATATTTTCCACAACTTCTGATTATGATTCTTTTTCTTGTCTATAAAGTTGTAGGTTCAGAAATATGCCACTAGAAGATGCAAATTTGATGGTGATGAGTAACTGAGTGATGAACAAGCAATCATTCGTCATTGCCATTGAAAAATATTACAAAAAATTAGCCACAGAACATTTGTGAGCGTTTAACAGTTGAATAATGCTAATATAGAACTAGATTGGATTCAATCAAGAAAACAGAAATGGAATAGCAAATCATTGTCAATTTGCCACTAGCGGTTAATCAAGGTTTAATTACTCAGCGAGTGATACCATTTTCAACGTGGTTAAATGTAAGATATCTTGTGTGTTAATAGAAATATCTAAGTGATATTTGTTAGAGAAATTATTTTTTATTTTTTATTTTTATTTTTTACTTTTTTTTAAAATGATAAAAACAAAATTTTCAAGAAAATCAACTAAATACATTTCACTTCTTATTTTCTATTTTCTATTTGTGAAAATGAAAACAGGAAACATTAGAAACAAATGCTACCTAAGATACTTTATAGTTAAATAACAAAAGTGAAAGGATGTTGTTATCTAATGACATTAGAACTTCAATTCACAGTTAGCGTAAACAAAAATTACCGAGACAAAATTTTAATTTTAATTTAAAAATAACATCAACAATGTTTATGAAATCACATAAAATTTATCCTTTAAAAAAAATTTGCTCACTTTATTTAAAAAATATCTTTCCTGTCTAAATATATTTTGGTAAATTATGACATAAGTCAGAGTATTTACTAACTTAGTTTATGATTATTCTCTAGTGAATATCTCTCATTTTGACCACTTTTTTTCCATTTACAAAACTCAAACTTTGGAGGTCTTGTATAAGGGAGATCTAAGTAAATTGTTTTGCTACGACCAACCACGTGTTGGTATTAAAAATAACTTTTAGTTAAATGAAAAATATTTGGGGATGATATCATTAAACAAAGTGAACTTAATTAAAATTTGCGTATATTTTAATCTCTATATTTTTTTTAAAAAAAATATTAACTATATATTTTATTATTATAAAATGATTTTCTTAAAAAATATATATATATTTTGATCTGTTCTAATGTAAATATACAAATGAACTATTCAACTCATTGATCTCCTTATAGACAATATTCTCCTTTTTGTTAAGTTCCACCATTAATTAAACACTTTACATAGATTTCATCACCCAACCTTAAATTTTACTATAAAAGGAATGTGAAAAACTAGGTTTAAATACGTAACGAACTTTTCTTTCTAAAATATTCTCTCAATTAAGTGTTAAAATCCTTAAAGACACCTAATAATTAAGCAACTTTAGAACACTTCTGGGAAATTTGATGTAACACTTATCCAAAGAGGTAGGATGGCTGTGAGTCCAATTTAACATTTAGATGAGATACTAATAAATAGAATTAAGATAATTAAAAAAAAAAGTTATTAACATTTTTCTATTTTGACTTTTGTGACAGATTAGAATACAAAGAGCGAGAGAGTATTATGAGTTATCCATGATGTGAAAAGAATGTTAAGTATGCATGTTGCATTCATACTAGTTATGGGCTAAACCCACGTGTTGTGTATATATAAGGGACTTTGTATATTTCATTCATATTGTTTATGGTGACGATACATGGGTATATCTAATTAGAATAAGTGATTATGATAAAGCCTCGAACAAGAGAATATAAATAGAAAGTTTGTTATAGAAGATAACAGTGTAAACTTGAATAATCAGATTCAGATTACTAGATTTAATAAACTCATGACTCAAACTTAGTGTGTAGGACCCTATATCGTGCATAAAATTAATAGAGAATTAGCTCCTAACAACCACAGTCAATGGTCAATGAGGAGATAAGAAGAAACACACTCACCTAACTATCTCATCAACATTTTCAAAATTAAATATATATATATATATATATATATATATATATATATATACTAGCAGCCAGAATTTTTGTAGTATCTACTTTTGCCCAGAATTTTTTAATCTTATAACTATTAATATAAGAGAATTTTCTTCTTTATAATTATTTTTTCTTATATTTTTTCAGATAATTTTACCTTTTTAAAGTTTTTATTATTTTTTATATTGAAATCATATTTTTTGATTTCTACATAACCCTTAATAAAATTTAAGAATTAATTTAGTTTCATGTGAATTTCTATAAAATATTTTATTTTTCACGACTTGTAACTAAACTTTAATTTATTTGAAGAATTAAAATTATTGAATTCATTATCTAATATAAATTAAAATTACCAATATTTTCTAACGTATACAATATATGAATATTTTTCTTTATTAAGCAGCTACTATTTATGTCAATATATATTAATTATTAATTATTTTTAGTGTAAAACCAAAGTTTCATAAAATTTTATAAGTAGATTAAAAATGATTTCTTCATTTTATTATAATTATAATGTTACATTTTTTCTAAAGTATTTGAATTAAAAATCATATAATAGTGCCCACCTGGGTTAACATTGTTGCAAAATTGAGTTTAGTTAAAATTAATTTTAATGAAATATAATTTATATTTAAATATTTTTTATTATAAATTAAATTAATAATAAAATTTAGTATTTTTTTATTCAATACAAAAGTTATCTAAAATTATTTCAACTCATAATAATTTTAAACTCGAATCAATTTTAATTTTTTTTAATATGTAATTAAACATGAAAAATTTATTTAAAATCATTTAGGAACCCAAGGTGATTTCCAGGTGAACTAGAATTTCTCCAATAAGTCAAAACTTACCCATCAAAACACTGAAATCTATTTAAGAATCTATCGTCTCTGTCTCTCTTTTTCTTTGTTTAGATTGAATTTTGCTACTTGAAAGTTGAATTACAAAAAATAAGTTACATGATTTTTATCTATTTTTATCATATCACATTATCTATTGATTTTTTTATAAAAAAAAAATCTTTTATTTTTTAATCTTACTAGATATCAAGTAGCACACGGGGTTTACACATTATTTTTCATATTGAAAATGCTTGAACTAAACTTTACTTAAGTTCATGCATGATTGAATAGTAAATGAAAACTTTTTGCACTAAATAAATATATTGTCAGTGTCATCATAAATTATATACATCTAATCAAATAGAAAATTGATTGAGGATGTAAGTATGAGCAACCACTTAAGGTATGGTGTAACTGATTAAGTAGTATAAAAAGATACAATAATTATAAATTAAGTTACCAGTGGGTTGGTTGTACCATTTTCAAAGCATGTCAAAATGTCAATACGTAAAATAATTAACTAGACATAAATGAAAAATGTCTATAGACACCATTACTCTTTGGCCACGGACTCACTATAACTCTTAACATGGATCCAAAGACAAGCAGAATCTAGTTATATATTTGGACCACCACAGCCTATTTAGGTGAACCCTGTGGGCCAAATCAAATTCAAGCATTGTACCAAGTTAACATTAGTAAAGCCCAACTTTATGTAGGTCATGTTAGACAAAAGACCATTCAACATTTCATCTAGCTCATTATAAGTGTGTAATAATTAATATGATGTTTTTTCTTTTCACATTATATTTTGAGGTTAAATGTTATGTATTAACAATGTAAATACACACTCCATTAATTATAATTAAATTTTATCACAGTTTTAAAAATTTTATTCTATGATTAATTAAACGTGTACATCATGTTATATTGGGGTAGAAAATGTATTAAGGACTGTTACATAAAGTAATTACGCAACTAGGCCTGGTTACAAAATTATTATACGAGAGAGTCCGTTTAGACCAGACACGGTGAGAACTGAGACGTATTTAGGTTATTACAACGCTCATCTTACAGAAGCAAAAGGTCCAATTAAAACGCGTCTACTGCATGACGTCTTTTTACTGTAAGTGAACCACGTAACTCAATGTAATTAGACGTAAATATTATCCCATCTTACAATAGATCTTACGGTGGAGCGTGTATTAGATTGAATTGTCTAACGCATCATATTTGTATGTTCTATTTTTATGTACAAAACTGAAATGTGGCTTGAAAGGATTCAAATCTCATACTACTTTAACCCATTAATTTAATGTTGATAGCTAACATGAGTTTACAAGTATGGATGGAGAATTGGGCAAGAGACAGCAAGACAAGAAGGGAATGGCAATATTGGTTTGAAATTTGAAACATGAATGGACAGTCATAACTTATGTCTTCTTTGTGAAATAAATAGTAAGGTACAGTCCCCAGATCTTGACCAAGCCTAAACACACCTGATCCAGATCCTTTCTTGTTGACTCATTACCTTTTTCGAACAAACAAACATTTAATATTCATTATTTCATACTTTAATACTGCAATTGTCCACAATTTTTTTATTATTTTCTTAAGCAAAAATAAATGTGACACATTGCAACTTGGACACCATTTTTTAGTCTCCATTTTAAAATTATGTTCAAGAAAAAATGGAAAACAACTACCAAGGAATCTTCAAAGTGTAGAAACTTGGAAACAATTTTAATATTGATACAAAATATACATAATTGAATACAATAACTAAACCTTGTTGAGGATCATAAACATACACAATTATTCTTCTAACCATTATTTATTTAATCAAAAAATATCATCTGTAATATCTATGTTAAAGTGTTTTACCCAATCAAATCATTTAACTTATCTTTATAATAGATTTTCTGATTTTAACCAAATCTCTATAAATTTAGAAATTTTGATTATGCATATCCTTTTAAATCTAAATAAATTTCAATTCTCTGTAGGAGAATACAGCGTGGAAGAGTATGGACTGGATCACTAGTATATCAATTTCTATTATTTCACAACTCAGCTTTCAAGAATTTATATCAGTTGCAAGATTGGCATCAAAGACAGCAAGGATGCAAATTTGAAATCAATCACCAACTAGCTATATCATAAGCCTTGAATTTATTTACAATTTCTCAATGTTCAAAAAAAAAAATACAAATCTAAACTTCATAAACATGTGAATACAATTGGACAAACATCTGATGCTATAAACAAAATTCTCCACTCTTTCATTGTATTGTTGTGGTGAGCATACACTTAGAAACCAAGATACTAGTAGAGTAATTCAAACTGCACATTTTCAAAAACTCAGAAGACATTTGCTTCAACACAGGGTTACATCCACTCTGAATCACCAACAGAAGCTTTGATGCCAACCCTGCTTCCACAGCTTGTGAGGCACATTCTTCAGGAGCAAGTTTGTATATAGCCCACAAAATTGACAATGCAAACTGAGTGCACCTCTCTGAGACTCTCATAAGCAACTTGACCACATTTGGAATAATATTTGGACACTCTTTCAAAGCCATTCTTCCCTCAGGAAGTGTTGACAACACCTCAAGAATGTAAAGTGCTACCTCCAAACACTCATTATTCAAACTTGGTAAAATTTCAATCAATAAAGGAATTGCTCCAATGCTTATCATTGACCCTCTAACTGATTCATGTGAACATACACACTTTAGTAACACAAGACCAGTTACGACCCCATTTTGATGTTTCTTGTCCTTAACTAACCTCAATAAACCAACCAAAAGACTCAAACTTGAAACAATCTCATTTTTCCCTTCCAACAACAACATCTCAATTAACATGGCACAGTTCATCTTTGTCTCAATTGTTCCCTCATTCATAATGTCAACCAACAATGAAACCTTAGCTGGATGCATGAGACTACCCTTCAACTCCAAACTCAAATCCAACATCACTATAATCCCAACAACTTCAGACCCAACAGCATGTGAAGTGAAAGGACCCAACAATGAAAAAACCAAAGCAGCCCCACCATTTTCCTCAACTACTTTCCTTGCATTCACATGAGAAACCACAAGTTGCCTTAGATCTTGAAGTGCTCTAACTCTGGCTTGACCCTTTACCTTCTTGAGTGTGCTCAATAGTTCCAAGGTTCTTCCTTGAACATCCTCAAGATTCTTCTTCATGGCTAAGTACTTATGAGAGAACCAAGTGAGGATCAAGTGGGAGAGGGTGATGTTGGGAGTGACAGCATTATCCCAAAGCTCTTGCATTGTTGTGGGACATGTTTTGTGACCAAGTTTGAACCATTTGAGGATGTTGGATCTATCATAGGTTTGACCAGTGCAAAGGGTCACAGGGTCTTGCATTGGTGAAAGTGAGATTGGACATATGAACACAGAAGGAACATCAATTGAATCCAGCTCCTCAATCATCACTTTCAAATCCACTTCAACATCAATCTTCACATGGTTAAGATCTTCATATTTTCTCTCCAGAGATGCCATTTTTGCATACCCTTTTTCAATCAACATGGCTCAAAACCAAAAAAAAAAAATGAACAAAATTTGGGTTGAGGAAGGAATGAAGAAGGGACCCAAATGAGCAAAGATAAGAAGCGTGTGGGAATGATGAAAAGGAAGAAAGAAGCAACAATGAGAGGGAAAGGGTTATGACAGAAAGAAACAGTAGTCAAAGACTCAAAGTGACAAGGTTTTAGTTTTATCTATGCTTTTCTTTTTCTTCTTCTTTTTTCACTCTTGCTTTAACTCTATGGTCAAAAAGTATAGCCTTGCTTCTTCAGTTCTTCATTATCAACCACATGATTGAATTTTAATTTTCTTCCCTAACACCAAAGCTATCTTCCACTTCAAGCCCCCCATAAAGTAAGATATTATCAACCCCATATCAACAAAAAGAAAAAAAAAATGGAATAAAAAGGTTCATGAGAAAAAAAAAATAACTCTAATCTAAAAACTTATTTTTACAAAAAAAAATAATTGGTTGACAATTACACAATCAGAAAATTTAATTATAAAATGTAAAAAAGAAGAAATAAAATTAGTTATAAATAATGAAGAAAAATAAATAAGTATATATATATATATATATATATATATATTTATATATATATTTTGTGAATGAGTTAAATGATTAATTATTTATTGAAATTGACTTAAAATAAAGTTAGTGTTATTTTTATTGACGTGCAGATGTCTTTATAATGATGAGATTTGTTAATTTTAAGAATTTAATTTTACTTATGGTTCTAAAGATTTTCTTATTAGAGGAATTATTTTCGGTACAATATTTTAATATATATTTTAAAATTTAAAATAACATTTTTTAGTTTTCTAAAATTTTTTTTTATTTATATGATACAAGATTTTTAGTTAATTTAATTATATAATTTTACTTGACATTGAATATTTAATGAAAAATTGTGTAGCCTTTGTTAATATAGTATTGTTTTTCACATTGTAACTTTCTGAGTCCTAGTAGGAGACCCTGCAACACACGTGGTGCCATAGAGTTTTGAGTTAGTGACACAGTGTGGTCTTCGTTCTTTAAATTTTATGTCATAAAAAAGTTTGATTCCCTCCATCTTTGACTAAAAAAGTTGTAGGACCACAAAGGGACAATCTTGAATTTCAAGACGCAGCCTGGGACAGATAGTCAAAAAGCCAATTAGATGCCATCAACCCAAATTCCAACCACATATCATATTTTAATATTTTTCTTATCAAATTTATTTTAATATATGGTTAGTATAAAAATGTTTATATCATTGATTGAATAAAACTTTTAATAAGTAATTCTTTCAAAAATATATTCTTTTTTAAGAAAACAAACTGATCAACCCCATTGTTAATGTATTTTTCATGTATGAGTTACATTGTAAATATATTATAGTTAAATTCACTTTATAAAATACATAATAGTCCATAGAATTTAATGGCTAAATAATATGTATGAATTGTTGAAAATCTTTGATTTTGATGTTCCATTTCTATTACAGAAAAAATCTTTGATATTTTTTATTATTTTGTACTCATATAAAAGATTGTCCACCTGATACTCACAGTTTATAATTCTCACAATTAATTTCTTTCTATTTTTTCTCCATCTCCACTCAGCCGACCTATGATTTTAAATCTCCAGTTGTAGTAAAAATAAAAAATCACTTTCTTGCGAATGTCTTTTTATCTAGGTGAGTTGAAATATCATGGGTTCATATGAGTTGTTATACTATATACGATAAATATCTTTGTATTTAAAAATAATATAATTTCAATAGATTATATCAAACAAAAAAATTATTTTTTATTAGTTAAAAAAAAGAAAAGAATACCACGTTGAATATATATATATATATATATATATATATATTTGTATAATAGAAATTTTCTGATTTCGGTAACCTTATTATATTATTTGTATTCAATTATTATTAATTATTAATTTACTTATTTATATATTTTTACATTCTAAATTTTATAATATATAATAATATTATAAATTATATAAAATTAATTAATACCAAGATATTTAATAAATTTTATATTATTTTAGCTTTAAATTTATTCACGGGTGAATGTTGGAGTATGAGTAAAACATTTTAAACACAAAATTGTTATTGTATAGTTTCATACTTTTGTGACACACTACTGCGCCTATCTCGTAATTGGGCCGAGTTCTCTTGCGGCCTTTAGACTGTGTTATAAGGACTTGTCCTCTTTGTATTTATTTTTCAAAAAAGAAAACTTTTCTATTCTCCGAAAGTACAATTTTCAATAACATTGTGAGATCCAGGGTGATTTATTACAAATAATGTTAAAATTCAAACATTAAAGATATTATATTAGGTTGGCCTAAATTTGTCTTCGTAAATCATTCCTAATTTTGTTTTTGTCACAAAACGCTCTACTCACAAACTAGTGAAAAAATACATCAGTAGTCACACACTATCTATAATCTAAATATATAGACCTAAGGTTTGGTATGAGAGAATAAAACACATCACTTTTTCTTATATAAGTGTTCTGCTCATTTCTCTTTCTGAAACATGTCGATATGCGACTTTGAATTAACAAAATATACAACAAATCCTCCCTTAATTCAAAGTCCAATATTATTACAAATTCTTCTGCAACAGCAAAATCTTCTGTGGTTCTCCTTTAGACTCTGCACAACGTGAGACATTGTTTGAATTCCAACACCTAGGCCATGACATTGACCCCTCCGGAACTAACCATTTTAATTTCATTCATCTTCATTTTTCAAAAACATTTTCTCTTCACTTAGCATTTGTGATAATCGTCGTCATTTCCTTGCAACACCATGCCTACTAAGCTTGTTCCCCAAGGGCAACCTCACTACTCTTCCATAGTAGTAGACATCCATCCTTTTCACTTTCAAACAATTACAACCGATTATCATGAACCTAAGTAATTTATCAACGTAACATGCTCCACAAAATTAATATCTCAACTTACACCAATCGTTCAACCATAATGGAATCTACAACATGGACCCATTTACAATTCATAGGTAATATGCACAAAGAATGTAACTGGAGTAACAAAAGGAATAAAATAAAAGAAAACTAAAGTAGGAATCAAAATAGTTACACATTGCACACATAATTAATTAATCAAAACCATAGTTATAAGATAAAAGATTAAAGTATTAAAGACATCTTGTAATAATTGGTTGTTTTAAAAATAAAATAAAATAATTAAAAATATAATAAAAGATAGGATAAAAATCGAAAATATCTTCGGTGTATATATTTTAGGGGAGTGAGTGAGTGGGCAGTTGCTACTATCTCACCAAAAACTCTACTTAATTAATTTTTTCCTGTTCTCCTTTTTCCTATCACTCATGATATATCTCTCATATTCCCTCTGTTGCAAAATTTTCCTAAAAGTAGACTGAAACTTCTGGCTAAGAATAAATATTAGAATCCTGCTTATCTCAAATTTTTCTCGACTCATATTTAAGTCAAGTGTTCTCAATTTTTACTAATAATAATAATAATAATGCATTATTTTGTTTTCCTATTCACGTTTCACCTAATGTTGTGTTGTTCTCATTACTTTTAAATAAACGATAATAATAAGTTTCTTAATTGTCTTTTCTCTAAGTTGTTCATTCGATTGAACATTAGTGACATCAAACTTTCTCTTCCTTCCTTTCTTTTATTCTATATTTTTTTATTATTATTTCTTTACGTGTGGTTTGAACCCCACACCTCAATTTTGTTGCGTTGTACTTGACTTGTTTGTCAATTGTGGCTATTTTGTGTTCGAGATGTCAGGGTGATTTGACTAGGTGAGAAGATGTTACTGAAGGTGAAGAATGGTGTGATGTTGATGATTGTCGTTAGTGTTGTGGATGGTGGTAATGTTACCAACGATAGAAGTCGTGGCTTACAGTGTCATTTTGGATACCTCGGTTTAAGGCACTACTGTGCGTTGAGGAAGAACCAGGTGGACTGACCTGTTTGACCCAAATCAGTAAGAAAAAAAACTAATAATAATTATAAAAAAAAATTACATCTAAAAATTAAACGTAATTACATAGTTTTTGATGAAAATTCAAATTCAAATATAATAATAAAAGATATTAAATCTTATGTAATACTCGACGGTTAGTTTTCACGCATAAAAAATAAAATAAAAATAAAAATAATTAATATTTTTTCTCGTCAATTCAAATACGTCCCATGATATTTAAACAATATATTTTTAAGTTTAAAGGATGAGAATAAGTATTTGAATTAAATTATTTATTTAATTCATATTTATTATTTAATATTTATTATTTTTTTATTAAATTACATTGTTTATATTATTTTACGTCAAATTATTTGTTGATAATCATTATATATATATTAATTATGTATTTCAAATTTTTGTCTTAATTAATTTTTTAATTGCTCAGTGTAGTATTTTATTAGCTATCGTGTTGTTGCAATTATTTTATGTTAGTTGTAATTATTTTTTTTTAATTATATTATGCTTTTCCATAAAATCACGATGAACTTAACTTATTTTTTAGTTATTAAGCGTAAATATTGCTTTAATTCTTTCCGGTAGCTAGCCCTTCATTGCCTTATTTATATTTATTTATACTTATTTCTAGGTGTATGTTAATTTTAATTCATTTAGTTATGGTGTTAAATAAATAGGATTCACACAAGACACAATCACATCACAGATTGGGTAACTACTACGAAATTGAAAAGGAAAAATAGGGAAATCAATTTCATTCAATCAATCAACAATACAGAGCTTCAATTCATAAAACAAAGACATTATTACTCGTACGGAACATGACTAATAAGGACCCCTAATCAATTTCAATCAAATAACTTAAAAATGGATTTCTCCAATTCCCGTTCAATTTACACAATTTTCATCAAGAAACTCTTTAACTGAAAATTTCTCAGTATTGTCACTAATAATGAGAACAAACCCAATCTAAATTGAAGAGAAGACACTCTTAAACGGGTAGGAATTGAGAGGAGTACTAGTAGGATTCCAAAACC
Organism: Hylodesmum podocarpum; assembly: GCA_026586105.1. Lineage (NCBI taxonomy): Eukaryota > Viridiplantae > Streptophyta > Magnoliopsida > Fabales > Fabaceae > Hylodesmum > Hylodesmum podocarpum. The sequence goes on along the minus strand of JALJEV010001430.1, from coordinate 2,390,069 downwards.
CAAAATCCAAAAGTTCTAAATGCCATGAAATCCAAATGGGATGATGTAGAAGGTGGGGTGTGGTTCAACTCCGGTTCCTATTTGGGGTTGATCAAGAGTAAATTGTTGATGGTGTGAGTGAGAGAAAAGAGAAACTTATTGCAATGAGTAAGAGAGCAAAACTTGCACTCACACTAAATATGAGAATCAATAGCACTTAAGGCAGTTTCATGAGTTCAAGAATTTATAAGGGTAAAAAAGGATAAGATAAAAGAGAAATCAAGTTTTTAATTATTTTTTTCTCACTCGATTGTCAGAGTGTTAAAGAGAGTAAAGTATAACAGGTTGAAGGTGTCGTAGATCTGAGCGCCTTTAATGAGATTGGTCCACATGACAACAGTTTGACCGAAATTTGACTGGGTCGCGTCTGAGTCTACCTAAGACACGACACCTAGTCCAACCATATATAGAGCGAATGTGAAGGAGTCATAGAACAAAGTGTCTTTAAAAGACATTAGCCTATATGACCCTAGTTTGAACAAAACTTGACTCAGTCACATCCACATTCGACCAAAATACAACACTTGGCACCAATCCTAGAGACACCTTCTAGCCAACGCTTTCATCTGACAAGTGATTGGACCATTTATTACTTGCTCTATTGCTTTCCGATGAGAAACGTCTAACCATCTACGCCTTCACTTCCTATTAGGTCACATTTCTCCTTCTTAGTGAAAGCGTTTCTTACATGACGCTGTCATGTTTTGATGGCACCTGAAAATTGACACTTTCACCCAAAACATACTTCCTCTCATAATTAGTTTATAACTAGGCTTATTTCGATAAAAAAGTTGTCTATAGTTAAATTAATTTACCTATTTATTTATTTTTGATAATTTTATCTTTTATCCAACATTTAGTTCTACACATTTTAAAAATTAATTCTCATGACAATTTGATAAATGTTAAATATGTGAAATCAACAACATTAAATGATATATTTTTTATTATTTTTAATTTGTTTATAAAAACATAATAAAAGTAAACATAATTTTTAATGCTCGTCGTTAAAATTAAGTTAGATAAACGATTATATAAAAAATTGGAAATCTTAATTTCATTGCAGCGGTTAATAAATAAATGTTTTTTTACTATTTTTTATAAATCAAATTTAAAAAAAGTAATTAAAAAAATTAACTGTTTCAATCAATATTACTATGAGAATGAAATTTCTGAATTTAAAAAAAAATGAAAAACTAAGTATTTAAACTACGAGACAATTTTTAAAATTATAAAATAGAAAAACTAAATTTACTTCTAAAAACTTATTTTTATCTTTAAAAAAATGATGAAGGGTTTTAAGCTAACAACCAATCGGTCAATAGAAAAAGTGATGAGGCTAATATTATTTTTTTTATTTATATTAAAATATTTAAATCATTTTATACCTATCTTTTTTATTGGAGAAAAAAATTATCTTTCCATTCTATATTTTTCCCCACTTCAAAATCATTTCTATTTCTTCTCTTTTCATTTCATTCATTTTCTCTCTTTTTCAATTTTACTCTTAGACCAAACACACTATTTAGTGTTGTTCATCTTACTGACCCCTTTTTCTCCTGAACATAGTTAACCTGGCTCACACGTAATTGGGGAGCATTGTAAAAAATTGAAACTACAACATCCAATTGAATAATACTTAACATGAACATCAATTAGAGAAATATTTTGCGTAAGCATGCGAGCAATCGAAAATAATTGAGTTTGAATATTGTTTTTCCTTCAAAGAAAAATTAAAATAATGTGATCATGGTTATTTTCTCTTTATGTACAATAAATTAATGATGGAAACTAAGGCTTCATATATATTATCTAAACTCTATCATACAATATCCTTCTTGAACCAATTTATTTTCACTCAAAAATTACTTATAGGTTAAAATTAAAAATGAGAGCTTTAAAATATAAATTAAGTAACTTATTTTTAGTTTAAATTTTAAGAACTCGTTTAAAGCAAAATGTTCTTCACGATTTTTTTTACAAAATTTCTATTTTTTTTTATTTTTTCCTTATTAAATAAGTTATTTATTTTTTGAAAAACTTATTCTAAAAATTGTTTGATTCAACTTCTCCTTTTAAGGACAAAAATATATATAAAGTAATAAAAGTTCGGTATGACTTTGTGTTATTGCTTATGAAGTTGCCCTTAATTATTTTTCCTATCTTGAGTGTGATATTTATTTAATAAAAAATAATAATAATTCAATGTTCAAATGCCATTGAGATGAGGTAATATAGACCCATGGAGGGAACATTGAAATGGTCCTTCTACTTCGAAGAGAAGACTTGTTAATTCTCAATTTAACGGTTTGAATTGAAACAAATTCTTAATCTATATTTGAATTCCAATAACCATGACTTTATGTGATGATCAAATTAATATAACGATGAAACACATTAAATAATAAAACTAGAGTTACTTGGACTCAGTTCAATTTAAAGAGATATAATTAATCCTGCTTTTTAAATTGAACGTCGTTAAAGTGAGGAAACTTGTAATTAACTTAAGAAAATTAAACTTCATTTAAATCAAATGTGTTTAACACCAATTCAAAAGAAGGAATATTTAAATGAAACCTACTTTAGTCAACGTGAGTTAAACTTTAATGGTGCATCCAACAAGACTATGATATTTAAGTTAATATTTGCGTGAAAAAAAGATGAATATGTAAAAGTTAGAAAATGTATAAACTTAATTAAGGCCTTTATAACCTATTTAATTATTATATAGTACTTGTAGTGATTCTTAATTACATAATGAGTATTGTGTGAAATTTAGTGTGAATAAACTTAATATTGTTGGGTAAGTATATCGACACTACTCTTAATTGTGGGTCTAAATCTTCTAAAAATAAGGAAAAGTTAAAAAAAAAGAAGAAGAATTTTTTGTAGGATTAAAGAAAATTTTGAAATGATATTTTAATAATATTTTTTAAAATATATTCATAAATCTAAACTGAATTATGGATGTTAAAAAATTTAAATTAATTTTTTCTCTAACAATTTTTATAAACCTAAACAAAATATAAATCTTTCAATTATCAAATTTAAATAATTTTTAATGTTTAAAACAAAGATTTTAATTATTTTATTCTTCAACTGGTCCTGGAGGAGAGAGACAAATCAAATAAAAGAAATGATTGATCTTCGTTGAACATTTCTAAATATTCTTTTAAACAAGAGATTCAATCTTAACTTTGATCAAGTTTGGCTTGCAATTTTATCAAGCATAATAGTTTTTTTTTAAAAAAAAAATTAAGTCTAGTTATGACTTTTTCATCATATTTCGATGACTAGAGTCCTTATTATTTGAATCCAATTTTAATAATCATTCTCAAAGATCATTAGTAACAACTAACAATCACTCAAAATTAATTTAGTTTAAAAGGTACATGTTAGAACGAATCAAATAATTTTCAGCAAACACTGTAAAAACTTTAAGTTCTAAGATTTAAACACTAAAAAACGGTATTATATTGTTTCAAAAGTTTTTTTTTTTTTTTTCGCTTAAAAGAAATACTTATACTTCTCTCGTTTATTAATATTACAATAAGCTTAAATATTTATTGATTAGTGGGTTTCATTAAATTTTGAAGATTGTGTGAGTAATGAAATAAAAAGACATAAATATTTAACAAGTATTAATAAACACAGTAAAATATAAAAATGTATTCACCAAAATATATACATGTATAAATTTCACAAATAATATTAATATAAATTTATTCTGTTACGAATTTAATTTGTTTTATTTAAAACTAAGGCCATAGACATACTTAAATTTATTTTGTTCTAATACTATTTTAAGTTTTGCATTCATTTTGCATCTTATTTTATTTTTTTATACATTACTTGCAAGATTAAATGCCCTTTTTTTACCCTTTTTAAAGGTTTGTATATTTCTAGAAGCATAAAAACAAATTCTTATAAAACTGTACCTCCCATTTTTTAAAAGAATATATATACATTATTTTTTTTATTATATCTCTAATTGAAATATATATGTATATACATTATTTTTTTTATTATATCTCTAATTGAAAATGGGCTGGCCATGTTAATAATTTAGAAAAATCTATTTATTTAGATAAATTGAGTTTGAATTTAAGAAAAAATAAGTCTGAAAGATCAATTTATTTATCTATTTAAATATAACTAAAAGTATTTTAAACCTATCAGAGGTTATATATTATTTGATTGGGCTTTCGATAGTAATTTAATAAGATTAATTTAACAAGATAAATTGGCAAAAATAAACTATAGTAATAATTTATCCAAATTATTCCGAAGATAATTCCTCCAGTTACTTTTATTTTTAATTAATTTTCAACTACTGTAAATGATTAAAAACAATACATATAAAAAACTAAGACAAATTTTATACTTTTAAAACAAACTAAACTCAATTCTAATAAAATCTGTCGTTTATAATATTCTGTACACATCCTTAAATCAGTTATTGAATTGTATTTCTCATCTTCAGAGATGTCTTGTCAGTTGTCACGCACTTTGAATTATAGAGTATTCGTATATACTTAAAAACATTAATATTAAATTTTTAATCACAAACACTTGACTTCAACTATATACATTATATTATCCTTTGTTTTTTCATAGTTTGCCTCCGAAGAATTTTGAAACTTCCGTTACACATGTTGTTTGTCTCGGGTAGGAAATTAGCGGGATTTACGTGAAACTAAGAAAACAACAACATTGTTTATAGGTTTGTTTGGTCCACAAACATAGGTGAGGTGGACAAAATCGTGTGTTGTCAGTGTTTTCTATTATGAGATTTTTCAAGTTTCATGTATGAATAGTTTACATTTTACATGAATCTTCTTTTCCCTCCATTATTAAAAAGCCATTCAAAGTGGGAGTGACAAATCTATTAGGGGCGAGTTTGAATATATGTTTGCCTATGTATTTAAATTTAAGTTGGGTGAAACGTGATTAGAGATATTTATGAAAAGTGAGAAATAATTTTCAGATAATTTTATAAAATTGAATTAATTTTATAATTTATATTTAATTTATTTATTGTCGGAAAGTTAAGAAAGTTGATAATATGATGATAAAAAAGTCGACGTTAAAGTCCTAAATAAACAATAGTTATAATTATAATGGTCATAAAATAATTAAATTGTTTATCGAATAAGTTTTAATCTGTACAAAAGACATATGATTTGGGCTCAAACTTAACATATATATTTCAATTTAAGTTTAGAAAGATATTTTGTGTTATCTAAAAAGTACGATTATAAAAGATTTAATTTTAACGTTAATTTAAATAATGTAAAAAGGATAAGATGATTTTCAACGTTAGTTTAAATAATGTAAAATGGATAAGATGATTTTATCGCTTAGGGCAAAGAAAAACAAAAAAAATCTTTATTAGAAAAGTTGTTTTTGATTTTTAAACCTAAAATTGATTTTTTTTACTGCTTGGTTATTTTTAGAAGAAAAATATACACACTAAGAATTTAAAAAGTTGGTTTTATGATTGAAAAAATAATTATTTTCAGAAATAAAAAAGACAAAAGCAAACATGCTCCAAATTTGTATTATTGAATTTTTTTTATTCCGTCTGTATTAATTTCAAAAGATTAATGATTCTTTAAATATGACGATAGGAGTTTTATTCCGGCTATATTGAAAATTAAATAAAATCCATTTTGATAATTTCTATCCTGAAAAGAAATTAATTAATCATCAACTTTTGGTTAAAAAATATTCTTGATAAGAAAAAAACTAAAGATTTGAAATGCCAGGAGTACTATATATAATGTGAAGGTCCAAATAAAAATAAGTCTTTCATATACAACACATGATAATAAATTATAAATTAGAATTTGTAATTAAGAGAAACAACAAAATATATCATATTCTTCTAGATGGTTAGTACAATGTTAGGCACCATTTGTCGGTGATTTTTGCTATATGTTGGTAGGTAATTGTGACAAATAGGTCAATGCCAATTCAATCAATTTTGTCTCAGTGAGTTGCCAATGTGGGAAAACTAGCTTTATTATTTCTTCTGGAAACATATATAACCCTTCCACTCTAGACACCACTCTAGAGCTTAGAGGCGTGTTGTTTCTTTCTTCTTAGTCGTATGCCATGCACCTAGAAGAGTCTAGAAATTAAACCTAATCTATATTCTTAAATATTGGTTAAAAAACTAAAAAAATTAATATAGAAGTTATAAATAAAACATAAAAAGATTACACAATATAATTTTACGTACTTTGAAAAACATTTTTCTCTAACTTTTTAACCAGTTCCTATGGTAATTTCCATAAAGTTGAAGTAATAAATTTCCACTTGCACCCTCCATGCTAATGGCTCAGTTAACTGTGCATGTTGTGAAAATGTTTTGACCATAGTTACACTGAGAGCTTCATACATGATATACATGATATGTTATAGGTTAAATATTGATGGAAATTATAGAATTAATTCAACTCTATAAAATTAACTGAAATTTGTTTACCATTTACATACATACAATAAATTATGTCTGAGATTTCCAACTTTACATACTTAATCAAATGAGAAAATTGTAAAAGAAGATAACAATATAGTTGAAAAACAATGTTAGACGAAAATTAGCCAAAATATAGAGCCTTTTGGGCTCTAACCTCTCACACACAATATTATTGGTTACAATATACCATTATTAAATTGCAATATTCTAACATTTTTAGTAATCATTTACTCGTCAGTTATAAATTGAACGAAGAAAGAAAAAATTAATAATTATCCTGATTGATTTCAAAGATTCACGTATAGAGTAATAGTAAGCTTACGCGTTCCATTGAATTCAATGGTTTTGTTCTTATCTTGAATAAATAATAATTTTTTCCCAAATCCGGTGTGCTATGAAAAAGTCCACCTCACTATGGTTGCTCATAGTTTCTTACACAATTTCATTTCCTCATCAAAGTCCAACCATATCTATTCATATATATATATATATATATACACATATCAATTGACACATAGTGTGTCCAATTCAATTAAAATTGCAACAATTTTGATTAGCCAAAAAAAACTAAGCAACATGAGGAGCAAAGAAGAAAAGAGCAAGAACAAGACATTGGTGAGGATAATAGGGTCTCCAATAAGAGCGTTGGGAAAAGCGCGTGACATGTACGTGAGAAGCATAACAAACTGCGGCAACCACGTCAGCTACGGTGACCCCACCGAAGGTGCAGGGAGATTCTCGAGGAGCCACAGCGTTGCCACGTCGACAACAACAACAACGTCGTACGTTTCCGAAGATTATGCGGAACTTGTGAGAGCCGCCTCGGCCAGAACCTTAATCAATCGAATTGACATGGATTTGGTCCTCAAACAACAACAACCACAACAACAAGTGATGAATTCGAAAGTATTGCCTAAGAGTAGCAGTGTTGGGATGTCGAGAATTGACGAGGATAAGCCTTGTGATCAATCTGAAGAGGGTGGTGTTGTTGCCACCAATTTTTATCCAAGGAGTAGAAGCTATGCTGTTGGTGTTGCTAAGAGATAAACAGGTTTTGAAAGTTGAAGATTGTGACTTGTGATTGGTGAAAAGTGAGAGAAAGAGATTGATTTTAGTTGAATTCGTAAGAATTAATCCTTCTTCGTTTTATATCTATCTATCTTTGTCTTGTGTTTTGGATATAAACAAATAATTATGGCATGTCTTGTGTTTAATTTGTTGGTAGTTTGCATTATGGTGTGGGATATTGAAAATTAGATGTATAGATTTGATTTTTTTTTTTTTTTGTTTTGTGATTTTGTTTTCTCAAGAGTAATTGTTTTCGGTAACAAATTTGATGATTTGGTTTCTTGATTTCTTTGATGACACCATGACTTGTTTTCGTGAGTTTGAGTTTTGCAGATTAACTATGAAACTTGAAAGATTATCACTTCACTCAAAAGAAAAAGAAAGAGAAATTATTATGTAATTTTTTTTAAATTATCATATGGTTTAAATTAAATAGAATCGGCCAACATTAACTTTCAGCTTTTTTTTTAAAAAAAAAAATTAGTTATTTAATCACTAAGCTAGATAAAAATTTTCACTTTAACATTTAAAACAAGTAAAATTATTAAAAAGTTATTTAAATAATATTTATCTTTCACTTTAATCCTTTTATAAGTATTTATTATTTAATAGAATAATTTTAGCCTATATAACGTAACACATTGCCATATCATGCTTCCTGTCATATAATTAATTTTTTTATTATTTCATTTTATGTTATATTTAATTAAATAAATTACCAGATAAAATAAATTAGATTAAAAAAAATAGAAAAATAGTCATTACATGGTTAAGTATTAATCCGACAATGAATGTATCACGTTATTCACATGGTTAAATATAAAAATATATTCATAAATAACTAAAATAAATAATGAAATATTAATTTTTTTTTTCAATTTTTTTTACTTTTTTAAAGTCAATAATTACGATTAACATAACTATTTACTTTTTTTTTAAGAAAAATCACAAAAATAAAATGTCACAAGTGAACATAAAAGATTGATTGATAGCGTGTAATTTTATACCTTGGAATAATTATCAAACTCGATCGGGTCATTTTCCTCCGGCAATTAAGAGATTTTTGTTTTTTTGTGGGTCCTGCAATTAATTATTAGCTACGTTTTTTATGATCATTTGGATTGAGTTAATGCGATAAGACACCGAAAGAGAAGAACCATTAATTGAGATCGTTATTAATTATGATGTTAGAGAATTCGTGTTATGATTTTGATCACATAAAATTTACACCATGCAAGGACCAGATTTGTTTGGTGCGAATTAAATTGAATACGAATATTGGAGTTTCTTTTGAACTTGTTAGGGGGGTTTAAGGGGTTCTGCAGTAATTAATTTACTATGATTTAATTGAATAGAATTAATATATATATATATATATATATATATATATATATATATATATGAGTATTTTTTTTAATTTCTATTTTATTATAAATATTACTTTTACTCTTTAAAGAAAGGGTGGGAACAAAGTATGTAATAGATTATTATTTTTTTTTTGTCTAGATTAACTAATTTAAAAAATCTGACTTAACTTATGATCTGATAAACTGACCTGTTATTCTAAGTTTATTTACAAAAATCTGTTTGTAAAGTTTGTCAATAATATTTATTTTCAAAACCTGTTTCTAAGGCTTGTTTTAATCATTTTTATGGTAGTTTATAATAAAAGAAAATTATAGTATTGTAGTTAATTTTTTGTTTAAATTTTGATATATATTTTTAAATCTTATCTCCACATATTTTTAATATCAAATTCAAGATGTGAAAGAATTAAAATTTGAGAGATTAATTAATTTTAAATTAGAAACTAAAATTAAATTTATTGTATATTCAAGCAATTAAAAAAATATTTGAATCTAATATTTACATGACCAACCCATGCATTGGATTGATTATCGTAAATAATTAATTTGTCTTACTACAAGTTCCAAATCCTTTATGTGAAATATTGATTTTACACCTTGGTATCCTTGATATCTCTGTACTTAGAAAATATCCATAAATCTAAATTATTATATTCGTTATTAGTACATTGCATTCTGCAATTTTATATCTTAAACATGTCCAATAGTATGAGTGGTTAATTAAGACAATTTTGATGAGCAATAAAAAGAACTTCAAAATTAATTAGTCTGTTTAGTTACAAAACAGATGAAAGTAGAAATATTTTTTATGCGAAAACATAGTTCAATGAGTTATTAATTTTAACTTATCGGATTGGTATTATTTTTAAGACTATATATAACTGAGTTTAAATAATTTTATACAATCATAATTAAAATTGAGAAGATTTTTAAGAATTTTATTGTAAAATCAGGAAATTATTACACACGTCAATGAGTGAATTTTTTTTCTATAAAATTTTATATAATTTAGACATTTTTAAATATATTCAACCATTAATATTTTTATATATTTTCCAATAGAATCCAAAGAAATACTTAAATAATTTTATAATTATTTAATATTTTATATTTATGATTTTATTATAAGAATATTAAATTAAATAATTAAATTGATTAAATTTAATTTATATAAAAAATTATAAAAAATATAAATCAACAAATTATACCTCTAAATCAAGTGACGCTACATAACATGTCATGTCATATATACAATAATTATAACTTAAAAACCCAATCGTTTGGACTATAACGATTTTATTTTAGATAAGATTATAGCCATGAAATCATTATTTATGGTCAAATTCAACATAAAATTGGTCAATATTATTGATTACAAACATTTCTAAATGTTACACAAGGTATATTCTCATAATGAAATCATTGTGTTGAAATGACAGTAACATGATTGAATTCAACCTCCATAATTACTCAGTGACGTAATGACTCCTTCAAATTATTATGATTATAAACAATTTTAAAATGGCAATTTTCTAAGATTCAAATGTTATTCCTTGTGTGTAAATCAAATGACTTTTGAAGTTGAAAATGATAACATTTTATGTGTAGATAACAAATAAGATAAGGCCAAAAGTCCACAAACAGATATGAAACTTGGAAGGTAAGAAAACTGAATCCGAACATATCCTCGTGGTACTTGGGTGAGTGAAAAGAAGAAGAAAACATGAAGAAAAAATAAAATTATTTTTTTAAAAGTTGTATTTAATTTTTTACTAATTAATTTGTAGAAGTTTATTTTAAATTTTTTTAAAATATATGAGGTTTTCTGTAAATTATTATTGAGAAACTAATTTTAATTTTTTAAAAATAAATTTATTTTTTCTTCTATAAATTTTTCTAGAAGGAAAATATTCAGACAACCTCTTATTTAAAACCTGTTCTAATATTGATGATTTCTCTTGCATTTGAATTTTAACTAATTTTTTAGTATAAAATTATATAAATTACTCATTTTAATGATAAAATAACATATAAATTATTATCCTTAACTAAAAATTATTTTATTCTTTAATTTTTTTTATTAAATTTTTTTATTAATTATTTTAATATATTATTGAATTTAAAATACAATTAATAATTTAATATATATATATATATGTATTTAAGAATATATAAATAATTCTTTTAAATGAATTTTTTATGAGTTAATTCAAATCTGATAGAACTTGACGAGAATTAAAAAGTTTTATAATCTTAAACTTATTTATGAAAATTTTAAATTTAAATCAATCGTGAAATTAAGTGTAGGAATAACTAAATTCACCTCGTTGTCGCATAAAAGATACTGAAGAATTTGCGAGGAATTATATATTTTTTAAAATATTTAGAGCTTCGTAAATTTTTTGTCTTATACATTTTTAAAATTTTATTTTTAATTTTCTTTGAATTTGTTAATTGGTCATGATCATTTATATTTTTATTCTCTTTTATTTTGATCTATATCTTAAAATTATTCTATCAAATAAGAAATTAGTGGATAAAAAATCATTTAAAAAGCTCTAGAAGAGTGTATTATTAATATTATTATAAATTTTTTTCATTTTTAATTCGCAAATCAATATCCTAAAAACATTTAGTAATGTTTTTTTAATCAAAATAAATAAATAATGGACACATATGACTGAGTAGCAAACAGTAATACTATTACATTTCAGTTTATATCAATCTACAAGGAATTATCAGACAAGTTACGACTTAACTGAAGATGATAATAATCTAGTAACTGAAATTTTACTAACTTAAAGCCATTGTATTTTAATTAAGTTAAATTAATAATAAATATATCCACATAAAAAAATTTAAATTAATTATACATATTCTCTAATAATTTACCTTTTTAAAATATCATTTCATTTTAAAAAAAACTAGTATGCACAAAAATTAACGACTAACAAATACAAAACATAATTTTCAAATTAAAATATATCTGTATTTATTTTTTTCTAAAATGTGTTTTATATTTCATTCAATTTTTTTTTGGTAAAAACTGATTTTTTTATATTTTATAAACAGTAAATTTTTTTTATATTCTTTATAATTAACTAACAAATTCACCAGCGTCATTTCTGTGTGACTAAAATATAATAAATTTAGTAATTATTATAAACTAAAAATCATAGTAAATTAATTCACGAAGAATAAACTATCTATACAAGTAAAAGTTTAATTAATTTTTATATTTTATTAAAAATAATATAGAGATTAAAATTAATAATTTAAATGTAGAATATAATAAATAATTTTATAAATTTTTTCTTTTAATAAAGGAGATTTCTTTTATAGAATTATGGACACGTAGTTGCTGTTGTGGTTGAAACAATCCAAAACATGTTTCGAGAATAGACTAGGAAAAGAAACAACGACGGTTTAGGTAGCGAACATGGTGGTGCTGTCGGACGAGGATGAACTCGATGAGGAGCCCGGCGAGGTTATCGAATCGGCGCCGCCGCAGAAGGTCGGCGAAGAGAGACAAGTCGGCGCTCTTAAGAAGAAACTTGTCAAACGCGGTCACGGTTGGGAAACCCCCAACTTCAACGACATCGTAACGGGTCAGTCACCGTCAATAAAAATTCATCAATTTATTCTCACAACATTGATAGAGAAATGTTACTTATAACAGCTAATTTGATCAAAGATGCATTTTTATATTAGTTATTCACATTCAAAGAACAGTGAATGAGTCCTTCATTTTTTAATTTACTGAAATGTTTAGTCCATAGAATAGTGAACTTCTTCTAGAGATTTCTCCTCTTCTCTAGTGGAGAACATTGTTATACTATGATATGTTAGGTGTTGTTTCTTTGGTAAGAGTCATAGGAGAAGAAAAAGAACTTGAAATGCACTCCTAGTTTAAAATTAGTTTTTTTTTTTTTTTTTTTTTTTTTTTTTTTTTTTTTTTTTTTTTTTTACGTGGAAGCTCCCAAGTTTTAACTTTTCTAAAAGAAAAATAATTAATCGACACCCCCATATGCTATAGGACAACTAGATATTGAGGGGGTGTTTGATAATTTTGGATGTTTATGCGTTTTTGCAAATTAGCTAATAAAAATTTAATTTTTACTTTTAGATAAGTAAATTGTATTTCTTTTCTTCTTATTTGCTCCTCTTATAAGGACTTTCCAGAAGAAAAACACTCAAAAAGGCCATAATATGACAATGTTCTACATAGTCCAGCACCGTACTGAAAGTCTAGGATGTTGTCACTTTAGTCCCTAAAAGTAGTAATAAAAAACAATCCCTAAAAGTGTGATTAATTATTTATTCTAGTACCTGAAAGTGTTTAATGTTATTCTGGCCATAAAGTTAATCACTTAATGTCATTTTAGTTCCTAACATATGAAATGATAATAGATACTTTCAAGGATTAAAATGAATAACTGATTACACTATGAGGGAACTATTTTGAATTTTATTACTTTCACAAACTAAAGTTACAACAATTCACACTTTCAGGACCAAAGTGTGAATGTTTACACAGAACTTTTATATTTTTTTATCTTATGTACTTTAGTTTTTATATCCCTTTAATAGTGGATAATAATGGAGATAGATGGACTCAAAAAGTGTTGTTGAACACATTGTTGTATGTGTATTGGTTCTCAATTGGTTACTACATAATGCTTAATGTTCAATGCAGTTCACTGTGTTCAAACCTTGCTCGATGGAACCATGGTTGATTCAACCAGGGATACGGATCGACCTAGGACGTTTGCTCTTGGACAAGGTGATGTTGCTGGGTTGGACAGTGGGATTGCCACTATGAAGGAAGGGGAGGTAGCATTGTTCACATTACCTGAGGCTGGTGACCTTCCAGACAAGGTTGTGCAGTTTGAGGTGGAACTTGTTTCATGGATCACAGTAGTGGATGTGTGCAAAGATGGTGTTATCAAGAAAATTATGGAGAAGGGGAGAGGGAATGAACACCCTGCTGATCTTGATGAAGTGCTTGGTAATCTAGTGGTAACTTTTGCTTGTGCATGTTTTTTGCATTCCATTGGTTGAACAAGTCACCAAGTTTAGAGTTATATTGTTAGAGCTTGATTTTCATATCACATGTCAACCAAGTAGAAATCACTTTAGATTTGATTTTTAAGGTAGTTATTGCTAAAGTTGTCAAGTTTACTGTATACATGTCCATATGCCCTGTATGGATAAACTTATGAGAAAATGTTTCTGTTTCCTGTTTTCATTTTTAATCACAAAACTGTCACGTTTTTAATTTGTGTCTGGTTTGTGAAGTTTGTTAGGGAAATAGAGAAACCAACCCAAAAAAGTCATTTTCATTGTCTCCCATACAAATATTTGATCATTGGAAACAAATTGAAAATAGGGTGGCAATTTTATTTATTGAAAGTGAAATCGAAAATTTTTCTCCAAGGCCTAACTTCTCCTACCCTAAGTTTAAATTAGGTCATGCATGAGCTAATTTATACAAGCCCACATTTAATGTCTCCAAAAACTGATTATAATTTATGCTTAAGTTAATTTTATATCTTATTGAAGAAACCAAATCTTATTCTATAAGTAGTTATTGAAAAGTTTATCCAAATAGACTCTTGGTTATTCATGATTAGATTTGGTTGCCATCATATTTTAATTAATATCATATTGCTACCTATTTTGATGTTTTGGTTGCTGTATCTCTTTTAACATTTTATGGATAAAGATTGTCAGCTTATTAGTTCTTGTTGGATGTTTTGCTACTGCAGTGAAGTACCGAGTGGCACTAGTTGATGGCACTGTTGTTGCAAAGACACCAGAAGGAGGAGTTGAGTTTTGCGTGAAGGATGGTATTATTGTTGAGTTATGCTCATTATTTGATGGAATATAATTTCATTTTTCATTTCTCAGTTTGTTTGACCAATTATGGTACCTGTTGAAGGTCATCTTTTTCTCATTTTGCCGAAAGTGATCATGACTATGACAAGTGGAGAGAAGGCTGAATTAGTTGTGCAACCTCAGTGTATGTCTTTTCTCTTGTAATTCACTTATTTTTGGTGTTTCTGGTAACCAAATGAAAGGTTTATAATCCGGGCATATAATAATCTTTACTACTTTTAAATTCTGCTTGGCTATGATCTTTTGAGATAATTCGCAGTCCAATGTCTCAAATAATTAATTTGGAATTCATTTTTTATGGATGCAGATGCGTTTGGGGAGAAGGGTAGAGAAGCTGGCAATTGGCTCTGTTCAATTCCTCCAAATTCGGTGCTGCATGTTAATATTGAATTAGTGTCCTTCAAACCTGTCATAAATGTTACTGGTGACTCCAAGGTGCTTAAGAAGATTTTGAAAGAAGGGGAGGGTGCTTCCATAGCCAATGAGGGTGCAAATGTCACTGGTAAGAATACAATATACATTTAAGGTCAACAAGTTATACCACTTGTGTTGCTGGGTTATTAATGTAGTTTGATTTGAGTTAGAAAGGATCTATAATCGTAAGGCTTATCGTCATATGACTTGAAAGGAAATGTCAGATTTATGGCCATGGTTAGATGTTTCATTACAATCTATATTTGGCTTTAAGATGATGGAGTAATGAATCACATAAACTATGTTACTCAATTGTGAGGTTAATTTAAATTTGAAATACAATAATTTAAAGTTGCAATGAAAGAAAGATTCAGTTCATATATATCTTCTATACTAAAGTTATAAATTGTGGCTAGTTTCATGTTAATATTCTCAAATCCAATGTCACTTTACATTATTGAAGACAAGGGTTTAGTGTTCTTTTTCCCATGTTATCTGCCAATTCAATTTCAAATTTACTTTAATGATTAATCGTGACATTTTTTTTAAAAAGGAAAACATTAAAGGAAATGTATTAACTTCTGCATTTATACTAATAAAAAAGACACAATGACTATTGTAGTGGTTAACATGTACAGACAATACAAATTCTACAACGTAACTTGTTGTATGTACCTTCTTTCTAGTATGTTTGCTGGTAAAACTCTCCTATTGTGAAGTATATAAAATTTTGATTTTTCTTCAATGTAAGAAGGTGCTGCAACTATCATTGTTTTTTTTGTCAAAATTAAAGTCAAATAAGAAAGGAGAAAAGCATCGTTTTACTAATTGCTTTTGATGAAATTGCCATGACAGTGAGTTTCACAGCTATGCTAGAAGATGGCACTGTATTTGAGAAAAAAGGAATTGATGAAATACAACCCTTGGAATTCATAACTGATGAAGGTGAGCTTATTCTTAACCTATTTTAACTGGACTCTTATATTCGTAGTTAGAATATATGAAATTACTTTATAAATTGTGCCCTGGATTGGTTTCCATATTTCCTAATCGTCTCTTAGAATTGATTTCGATATTTTCTTATCTTACATGATTTGTTTCCCTAACTAATTAATATTATGACTGCTATAAGTATGGGTTAGCACTCTATCTTTTATGAACTCATCAAGACATTGTATTAGATCTTAGCGGCTGAGTTGATAGTAATTCAGCATTTCATTTTCTTTTATGTCTCTTCCTCCTTATACCTAAAACTTCACAATTTCAACACATGCATTTTCCCCTTTGTTTGGTGATGAACTAATTGTTATTAAGTTTTTTTTTTCTTTTTTGATTATGACATCTAGGAAATGATGATAATAGTGTTTTTATTTTGATGTTTGTAGAGCAAGTGATTACCGGTCTAGACCGAGCCGTGGCAACTATGAAGAAGGGTGAGAGGGCCATGATTAGCATACATCCTAATTATGCATTTGGAAATGTTGAAGTGAGAAGAGATCTTGCTATTGTACCACCAGGCTCAAATGTAGTATATGATGTTGAGATGATGGATTTTATTAAGGTAAAAAGGGGGTGGGGGGGGGGGGGAAATAAAAACATCCACCATGTCTATTGAGAAATTGAAGATCTTGTTTTTTCCTATACACTATGATGGAAACTTGACCACACTATCAGTTACTTTTAGAGTGGAGGAAATCAAAATGATTTTCAGTATGCTTTAGTTTCTGTTGAAGTGTATAGTCTGTCTGTTACTTGCATACATTTATAGTTTCTCATGCAGAATTGCTTTTAATACTTCTAACTTTTCTCTGATTTATAGGAGAAAGCACCATGGGAATTGAATAGTAAGGAGAAGATTGAGGTGGCTGGGAGGAAGAAAGAAGAAGGAAATGTATTATTTAATGGTGGGAATTATAAGCGAGCAGGGAAGAAGTATGAAAAGGTAAATCCTTGACTTCAGTTGACATTTTCTTTTTGAAGTTTCATTAAGATTTCTTTAGTACACATGGCTTCTGCCAGATCCATGATACATCGTTCTTTCTCAGGCTGCTGATTTTGTGACTGAAGATGGATCCTTTGGGGATGATGAGCAACAGCAAGCTAAGGAACTGAGAGTGTCATGCTGGTTGAATGGTGCAGCTTGTAGCCTTAAACTTAATGACTTTCCTGAAGCAATCAAGCTATGTTCTCAGGTAACAGCAAATCAAGTCACGCATAAGACTTGAAGCGGTCAATTATGTGATCATATTGGCTAATTGGATAAAATAACTATTGGTAGGAGAAGTGGTAACTATGCCTAGCTGTAACAAAATTGGGTGTAAATGAAATCAAAATTGTTCTTGTGTGAGTCTTGGTCTGGTATTTCTGAGTTATAAATGGAGTTACTTAATTGAACTAACATACTACCTTTCCTATTATCTAGTAAACATACTACCTTTCCCACTATCTTATGAATTATACTAAGTTGTTTCATCAGTTAAGTGGTAGTATTATTGTTCTCTAAATGTTTCAATTGTGAAAAGATGCTCACTGTCTTCTCAGTTTCCAAATTAATAATGATAATGTCGAAATGTAACTTCCAACATTTATTATTACACTGGCATACACAGATACAGTTAACTGGAGAATTTTACACATGTATTAGAAGCTTCATGTATTTTGGTGCGTGCCTCTTTGAGTGCAAACAAGGAAATTGATGGATTAATATCATCTCATCCTTTTTCCATGAGAGTAGCTACCATATTGAATTTTTTACTCTTTTCTTAGGTGCTTGATGTTGAATTTTGCAATGTCAAAGCTTTGTACAGACGAGCACAAGCGTACATAGAAACTGGAGATTTACTTTTAGCAGATGTAGATATCAAGAAAGCTCTTGAGGTAGATCCACAAAACAGGTACATAAAAGGGATGATTCTCCATAAAAGAAGCTTGGTTAACATGAATGTTTCTCATTACAGAGAACATGATTTTTCATTTTCCAGGGAGGTAAAGGTAATTCAGAAGAAACTGAAGCAACTTCAAGCTGATAGTGACAGAAAAGATGCTAAGCTATACAAAAACATGTTTGCACGTAAAACAAAGGGCTCTGCTACGGCGATAAAGGTGAATCTTTTTTAGACATATGACTCTTTTTTTGCATGTGTATTTGAAATTAGGAATATCTCTTGCCTCAAGCACCACATACCTATTCTTTTGGGAGAAAATTAAGTACAGGTAGGGTTGAAATAATCGACATATACTTCTTCAGAAAAAGAGAAGCTAAAAAAAGTGAGAAATAATTGACATATGTTAATTTGACAGTGAATCTTAGGTAGGTACCTATTGTGGTATACAGGATCAATTTATGTTCACTCTTTTGTATTCTATTAAAATGTGATTTTGGGCAGATGAAGAACCCAGTTACAATTGTGTGTAGTGAGTCAGATTGATTATATGTGTATGGAGTTGTGGATTATCCATCAATGGCCAAATCTTAACTAAGAGAGGATTTTTAGATCCCTAGTCTTACGTTGTCTAATGTGAACATCTTTTTTTCTACTCTAGTGATTGCTTGGAATCTATGAAACTAACATGGGGTGCTACAGAAACATGAAATTTCCTAGTATGGCTTGCATAAGAATACTAGATTATACAGGATAAAGATTTCGACAATGCCCATGATGTCACTTCAGGATTTATTTACCTATGATTTTAATTTTATTGTTCTTAATCTCTGTTGCTTGTCATTGTAAACTCCAAATGTTCTTGCTTTGCATAACTTGTAGTATTTGTAACTAAGCTCTTACTTTTCTCAAACAGAGATTGAAGGTTGAGAAAGATGAGAGGGAAAATGAAGAGGTTGCAAGAATGGAAATGGACAAAGTTGCTGACAGCACAATGAATTAATTTTTTATTCTTGTTGAATCTGCATAGTTTATAACATAATGCTTTTATTAAAAAGTATGTAAATTAGTAAAAGTTAGATGCAAATTCAATTTGGATGAAAATCTACATGTTCCAATAGCATGCATGAGTGTTGTTAGAAAGGTGGGTTAAGAATCTAAGGATGACTCTTTACTTATATAAATATAAATGTAACTAGGCGAGTGAAATCTCTAATAAGTGTATACTGTCAACTTGTAATCTTGCCACATTTAAGATGAACATCATACAGAGTAAATTGGCATAAAACATCATGTGAATGCAACATTTATTAACCCAATCTTGGACCAATGCATGAGTTAGTGAAATTACATTAATTGAATGAGCATGAATGAGAACAACATCATAATATTCAATGTGATTTCACACATTCCATATAGGAATATCCCAGTTTGCAATGAATAGAAACACTAAGCTATGAAATTTTATGAATTAAAACATAATAGGCAAAATTATTTAAATTTCAACAAAAGATAAATAAATTACATTCATATCATAAATAAGAGATAAACAGTGGACGTTCATTTTCAGAAGTCAAAAATAATTTTAGTATGAACAAAAATATAAATTTCATTGTTTAAAATGTATGAGTAAGAATGGATAGAGCAATTTTCAAATATCTCACTATAAAAGTAAAGTTGATGAAAGAATTAATTGAATAAATAGTTTATTTTAATATGGAAACTTAAGAAGTACATCCCTCGATTTTTATTATAAGAAAAAAATTATTGTTATTAAAAATTAATTAACGTAATTTAATATCATTAATCTCAATTATAAAATAGATTTTTCTTTTAAATTAATTTTCATTGACGCTTAATATAAAAAATAAAGAGAATTACAGGAGAAATGAATGATATTTTAAAGATTCGGTCACCAAATGAGGTAAAATTAGTTGAGATTTTCTCTCATTTAAATACCGCTTATTAACAATTATAGAATGTTATCTAAACCATTTTGAGAGCAGAATTAGATAACAAAAATTTCTAAATCAATGAATAAAATAAAAATATTTTTAATTATCAATCCTAAAATAGTACCATCCTAGAGATAAGATATTTTATTTTTTTCTGACATTGAAAAAGATAAAATTAATAAGATAATTAATATGTTAACATATCATCAATTAATTAAAAAAAATAAATCAAATGAATTTAAAATTTTATTAATACACAATTGAAGAAAAAAAGATCAATTTATCATCTAGGCTTTATCTTAATTCAAAAAGATTAAGAAAAAAAAAACGGAAAACAGAAAAACTTGACGCTTTATGAATCCAAAAAAAGCCCAACAAAATCCCTTAGAAAAGCTTAATGGGCCTGCGGTACCCAACCCGAAAGAGAACCCGATCCATTGAATTCCCCCGCTTAAACCTCATAACACTCACAACTAATAACTATGGCCGCATAATACTTGAACCCTATTATTCTTTCTCTTCTTCTCTCACTCTTCTCTCACTAACCTAATTTCAATTTTCTTCACACACTTTTCTAACTGTGGCTTCTCTTCTTCTTCATCTTCTTCGATGGGTGAACTCTACAAGATCAGTTCTATTGATTGGAAACCCTCGCCGGTCGTCGCTTTAGCCACCAGCTTCGACGGCTTGCGAGTTGCGGCGGCTCGACAAGACGGCTCGCTCGAAATCTGGCTCGTCTCTCCCGGCTCCATCGGCTGGCACTGTCAGCTGGTAACTATCCTCTCGCTTTTGTCAATTTCGTTTACCGTTACGATTGTTTTTTGTTTTTACTTTGCATTGATTTTGATTTTGATTTTGGCGCGCAGACTATACATGGAAACCCTAATGGAAGTGTAACGTCGCTTATTTGGTGTCCTGATGGTTCTAATGGAAGTCGTTTGTTTTCGTCTCACTTGGATGGTTCTGTTACTAAGTGGGATCTTTTCCACTTGAAGCAGAAGGTATTGTGTTTATTGTTCGTTTTTCTTTTGGAGAGTGTCTTTGAAACTTTTGTTGAATTTGTTTAATTGTTTGATTGAAGCTTCTGAACAATCTTTTGTTTGATTGAAGCATGGGAATGGAATGTTTTTAAGTGTTTTGTTAATGTGGATTACTGCAAATTTTGATGAAATCATGGAGTTAGAGATATAAGCATTTCTAGGGTGGTTTAATGAATGTGTTTTGGTTACTTGGAAGGGTAATGTTTGCTATGGTGTTAAAAGAGTGGTTATTGTGTGGTTTGCCTGATTTGACATGTGGACTTTGCAGACTGTGCTGAAATCAGATGGTGTTGCAATTTGGCAAATGGCGGTTACGTTTTCTAAGAGTGATAAGGTAAATGATGAAAGGAAGGACAGTAAAATGGCGAACGGTTTCCATGATAATGAGGAACATGAGAGCAGTGAGAGTGATGAAGATTCTGATTTGCCTGGTGAGTGTTCAGGTGGTGAGTGTCAGCGAGTGGCGATTGGTTTTGACAACGGATGTGTGAGAATTTATGACATATCTGACACAGATGAATTTATTCACGTAAAATCCTTGCCCCCGGTTAAAGGTGAGGTTTTACTCAATTTATTTGTCTTGTAGCAGGTTTTCCTTTTGTAATGTGTTGCTCTCATTGAGAGGATTCTCTGTGTTATGGTTCCCAGGACGTGTTCTAAGTGTGACTTGGAGTACGGATGCTAAGTACATTTATTCAGGAAGTAATGACGGGTACGTTTTGAAGTTCTGATTGATAAAGACCATTGTGCGCTAAAGTTGTGTGGAACTTATCACATCACCTATTTTCTTTTGATAAAAAGCAAGATTGTATGCTTAATTATGTAGCAAATTACTGATATGGTCCGGGAATATAATCTACACATTTCTTAATGGGTACTTAGTTAAATGTGCTTATTTATGTTTCTTGTCTGTTTCATCAGGTTGATACGATGTTGGAATGCTAAATTGGGCAATGAAATCTATAGGATTACGGCTGGACTTGGAGGATTGAGCAGTGGACCTGAACATTGTATATGGTCATTACTGTCTTTAAGGTGATATTGATTGCATCATTTTGTTCAATTGTATTTGAATTTAACTAATGCATACTTCTGTAATCCATGTCTAGCATTTTATAATTTTGATGGCCAGGTTCTTTATCCCTATTTTCAATCTTTTGTAGCTAATTGGATAGTTATTATTTAGGTCCGGGACACTTGTTAGCGGTGACAGCAGTGGTAGTGTGCAGTTTTGGGACAGCCAACATGGAACTCTCTTGCAAGCACACACTTTACACAAAGGAAATGTAAATGCCCTTGCAGCAGCCCCTAGTCATGATAGAGTGTTCTCTGCTGGTTCTGATGGCCAGGTATTGAGTCGAGTGATTTGTGAATTCTTATGAGACCAAGAAATTTATCTTTTTTGACACTCAATTGGCTCCTCATGTGTGTATTTGATAGCTGTTTGGGTATATATTTTTGACATTACTTGTTAGTTTTTTACACGTTTATAAGACATTATTTTCCATAATTGCCAATGTTTTCAAGTTCAAATTCAAGAACTGATTATGTATATTTTTCTCTGAACTTTTTTTCCTTTGAATTTATATTTTTTGCCACAAGGGGATTTTTTGACAGTTTCAATATTGGTTGTGTACATATATGAATGCCATATTCCGAAGAGTAGTAGAATTAAAATGTTTAAATATTATAGTGGTTGAGAATCGGAAATTAAAAGTCACAATTTGAAATGATTATTTGGATATGGTTGAACTGGACCACTGGAGGTGGTTCTATCCTCTCAAGATAGGATGAATAACATTTGAGGTTTCCAACTATTTTCCAGTTTCTGGGTTGATATTTGGTTGTATATTTTAAAGCTTTTCAATTGTACACTACATATTTCATATGATGTGCCTGTTCCCATACATCTTTCTGATGTGAGCCTTTCTCTTGCCTCACTCTTCTTTGATTCTTTCCACTCATCTTTGCTACGCTCTTCTCGCTAATCGCCAAGATCAGCCTTACAGCGTCTCCCAAGCCTCAACTGTTGTCAGGCCTTATTACAATCACTACATTTTCATACACCCAACTGCATGCATGTGGACACCCATACCTTTGAAAGTACAAAACAGTGACTATGCAGAACATAGAAATTTGTAGTGTCAAGAACATTTGGTTTTTGACCTGAGAATGTTAAAAGTCCTTAGTGTAATTTTACTGCATTGTTTTTAGCAAGTAAAGCATTTGACATGATTCATTCTGTCTTGTCACTGGCATTGATTGACCAATGGGGAGATATTGAAGGTTTTATGTTACCATGGGTCTGGGTTTTGTTGTGAGTAAAACAAAGCTGTAGCATTAATGGGAGTGTCTTAAACTCCATATATTGGATTTATTATTGAGATTGAGCTACGTGGTGGAAGAAGAGATGCAACAACTTTATTGAATGGGAGTTTTAATAGGCAGACTATATAAGCATGTTAATAGTGTAGCTTTGAATTAGTAGATTATTTCTACTGTCAAATATGAAAAGTTCATCAAGATCTAAACATATTTAGATTCTCAATTATTTCAATCTCTATCAATGTGGATTTTATCACTTTGCTGTGTAATCAAAAGAATGAGAAATGCCATTTCCAACCTTTACCTTTATTTTACTCAGATCTCAAACTTCTCTGGCACTACATAAGTGTGACAGTGGAACTTAGTAACAGATAGTTGGTTCCATTTCTTTTGTCTTTTTATTTACAGCAAGTTAGAGTGTTCTCTATTACCTTACTAACAAACTAGTGTGTATTTCAGCCATACAATTGAAAAGTAATAAAGATTTTTACTGGCCATATGCATAGTTTTTACATTCTGGTTTGTTTCCTGTGCTTTTTAGGAAAAGAAAAATAAAAAATCTTCGGATATGTATGCCGTGTCTTCTGGCTGCTTCCAATATACTTAGTCTGTTGATGATGTGAATTATAATAATGTTGATTTAGTTTATTTTATTTGAAGGTTATTCTTTACAAGCTGTCTAGTAGTCACTCGGCATCATCTGATGATATCAATTTTCCATCAACAATAAAAAGATGGATCTATGTTCATCATGTAAGGTCTCACACAGATGATATCAAGGCCCTGACTGTTGCTGTACCGATAAGTCATGAAGGTCTGTTTGAAAGTTACATTTTTTACAAGTTTTTTAGGTTATTTATTCTGAAAATACTTGTTAGCTTGTTTGGATGATCTATGAGCCTAAAGTAAGCATTTTTGGGAAAAGTTAATTTTTGCTTTGCAAGTAAGAAATGAAAATTGTTTTTCTTCTATTTTTTGAAGGTCAATCTTTTAGCTTGACCAAAAGTCCTTTTCAATGCAGCAAAAAGAGTTTATTTTCTGTAGAAAAGCATATCTGAATGATTAGTACCTTTAGTTGCTATGTATGCCTTTGCCATGTTCTGTTCCTAAGCTGTGCATTTTTACTTTGCAGATATTATGCCAGAAATGAGAATTAAAAGAGCTCGGCGTGAAGAAAGCTCCACTCATTTTAGTTATCATAAGTGGGCTCATTTGGGGGTTCCCATGCTTATCTCAGCAGGAGATGACACAAAACTTTTTGCATACCCAGTCAAAGAATTTACTAAGTTTTCTCCTCATGATATTTGTCCTGCACCTCAGAGAACACCGATTCAACTAGTTCTTAATTCTGTCTTTGACCAATCCAAAATGCTTTTAGTCCAATATTCACAATGGATAGATATTCATTTGCTACAGCTCAAAAATGATCGTGCCCCAGGAGGCTTTGCAAAGACTGAAATACTTGCTCGAGTCAAGAGTAAGGCATCTTGCAAGATAATTTGCAGCACCATTTCTAATTCAGGGGCATTATTTGCATACTCTGATCATAAAAAGCCTTGTCTTTTTGAATTGAAAAAGTTTGAAGTTGGAAAAATCACATGGAGCGTTAGTAAAAGGAAGCTTCCTCGGAGATTACCATTTGCTCATAATATGATATTTACTCAAGACTCCTCCTGCTTGATAGTAGCAGGTCATGATAGAAGGATATATGTAAGCTAGCAACCTGCTCTATCTCTAGTATGATTATTTATTGTGTATTGTGAAGTATGGTTACTTCATAAGGGAAATTCTTTTGCTTGTTTTTGCAAGAATTTCTGAACTTATCTAACCTATGATTATTCTACTACATATTTTATGTTAATCATGCTTTGCATCATTTGCTGTTCGCTATTCTGGCCTCTGCTTCACTTGAACCTGGTAATATTTTGTAGCTGAAGACTGTTTAAAGGGAAATTATGCTGGTTATCAATATTATTGTTGTATGAATTGTTCGGATAGGGTTTTAGTGTCAATTAAGTGTGATTTGTTATCCTTCTAAAAAATGCTACTTTCTTTATTTTTTGTTATTTGTTGAGCAGTGCATTCCCCCACTGCCAATTCGTCAGCACTTCTAGTTATTATTGGTATGCTTGGCTTAGTTGTAAAGTGGTTTGTATAACTGACTTCTATATTTCTCATTAGGTTGATTGCTTGTTGGTGTTTTCCTAAGTGTTAGTTGAGTTATTATGATCTTAGGGTTTAAAACTATTCATTTGTTTTACTGATACTCTTTGCTTTTGAGTGCTATAGGTTGTGGATGTTGGAAGATCAGAATTAGTGCACACATTTACGCCCCGTCGTGAATTGCAAGATGAGGGATTACCTCCAACCGAGCCACCCATAACAAGATTGTTTACTAGTTCTGATGGGCAGTGGTTGGCAGCTGTGAACTGCTTTGGGGATATCTATGTATTTAACTTGGAGACTCATAGGTGATGCTTCTGATTTGCTCTCCTTTTTTTTCTACTTTAATTCAGTAGACCTATTACTGTAGCTGCTTTGCGGACATCTTGTTATTGCATAAGAAAGTTTAAAAATAAAATAATAAACTTTTTGGGAGACACGAATATGCATTAGACAATCTTCAGGAAGTTTTGATTGGATGTTTTTTGCTTTCGCTGTGTTAGTTTACATTATCATGTTGTGTTTAAGTGCAAACTGAATTTAACCACTAATACCAAAGGGCCCGACTTTATTCTGTCTCCCTTCTTTCTTTGGCATGCTCTTTGATTCTTGGAGGTGTGAGTGATTGCATGGATTATTTGATATCGATATTGATATTTTGCTATTGTCTTTTATAAACCTTGTCATGCTACAGTCAGCACTGGTTCATTTCAAGGTTAGATGGTGCCTCCATTACGGCTGGTGGATTTCCGTCCCAGAACAACAATATACTAATAGTTACAACTTCCTCAAATCAAGTGTATGCATTTGATGTAGAGGCCAAGGAATTGGGAGAGTGGTCAAAACGGCATGCATCTGCTCTTCCTAGGAGATACCAGGAATTTCCTGGTGAAGTTATTGGTCTCTCATTCGCTCCACCAGCTACTTTGTCTTCTCCATCAGCAACTTCATCATCGGCTGTTGTTTACAGCTCCAGGTATGCCTTTTTATTTTTGTTTTTGAATATGAAGTTAACATGTTGCATTGGTGAAATGATGAAAACTAAATGAGAAGCATGTCTTAATACAAAATTACTCCTTTTTTTTTTTTTTTAACTTGAAAGTAATGGCTTATTAATTTCAAACCCGTGATTTGTTGATTTATGTTTTTTTAATTGTGGGGCTTTATGTGCTGTCTATACGAAGTCCATTATGTATATCATTTTTTTAGAAATTAATTCAAAAGTACTTGGGATTCCTTCCCCATCCGTATTTGTTTTTGCTGGTATCTTTAACAATCAGAGAGTAATATCTTTGCCAGTTGGTTTCAGACTGGTGATGTTAAGTATTCCTGTCTCAAAATAGAAACAATGAAAATATTGATGTGTTATGTTATTTTTATTAGTTTATTTTTTAAGTATTTTCTCATGTTTGGAAATTGGTCTATCTTCAGGGCAATGTGCTTGATTGACTTTGGGTTGCCCGTGGAGCAAGAGGAAAGTGATATGCTAAATACTCAAAAAGATTCACCAGCAAAGAATTTGCAAAATTCTAAAGTTAAGAAGAGGACTAAACATAATAGGAGGAACTTCGAAGTTTTACCTTTAGAGAATCCTGTTCTATTTTTAGCTCATACTTCAAAAAATTCCTTCTTTATGGTAGACAAACCCTGGTTGCAAGTGGTCAAGAGTTTAGGAGCCGCACCAGTCCACAGACATGTATATGGGACATGAGATTAAGCAGCTTGGAGACATTGTTCTCAGCTTTAGGAGATATATGATGGGGATATAAGTCCCTTATTTTTCTTTTTGTCTCTTCATTGCTGGGATCTAGATGTATTGTGTTATCATAATCAATTTTGTTCCATTAGTAATAGCTTCACTTCACAATTTATTTTATTTTTTAGTTACCAGGGTTGTGTACTTTTACTCTGTGATCAATCCCCAGCTGCTTTTGCTGCTTGATGTTGTAGAATCTTTTAACACATCTAACACAACATGATTAAGATGCCATCAAAACGTCAAATAAAAGATAAATAAATGTTTGTTAAGTATAAGTAAGGGCATCAATCTGTAGGAGGGAGGGGATATTAGAATGGAGTTATGACTCAACATTTCGGTAATTTTGTGGTACTCATTTCCTAGAGACCTTGACTGTTATTTCTTGTAATTTGACTTTCGATTTCCTTATTTTTGTCAAATATTTTAAAATTTGGCAAAAATATTATGCTTGTCAAGTACTACTTTCTATGGGAAGAGGTATTTATAGTATTATAAATTTAATGGAAGGAGTAAACAAATACTCTAGTATAACTGAAACTATTTACTATAAGCTCGTTGCAAGAGGCATTTATAGGACAAGGAGAGAGAAACATATAGCTAATAGTTTATCATTCATAGGAATTAAAATTTGGGGTTTGGTAACAAAGTTATTGCTTGGTGAGGGAAGGGGGGTCTGGTTTTTACATGGAGCAGTGGTTTTGAGTTGTGGAAGGGAGAGGAGCAAATGCAAGGTGTGGGAGAGTGCTCTGGGTCAGATACGTGTGATGATGGAGAAACAATTTGCAAATGGTGTACCCAATGCCTTGGGAAGTGGCACAAGCTCTGCATTACGGAAGGCACGTTGACTTTGGGAATCAGAACAATTGCCAGCTGCGGTATGGCTAGCACCAAATCTGTTCCTCCTTCCCAATATGTATAAGAACAAGCTTAGTATAAATTTTTTTTTAACACCTTGCGTGGTCCCTTGTAAGTTTTCCTCGTGATTTTTAAAGTAGTGTTTTGTGGTGCAAGTGAGAGAAGAAAGAAAGAGATTGGAGGAAGTGAAAATAAAGAGATTTTTTTTATTATTTAGTTTTAAAAACATTATGTTAGTTGAAGTGATTATTATATTTAGTTCGTAGCAATTGTGAAATGTTGTTCATCGATATATTTTATGTGTTGGATCTCTTATGTTTATTATGAAGGATTCTTTCATTAGGATAAGTTATTTTTAATTTACATTCGATTTATTAATAAGTTGGCTATAAATTAAATTTTGAAAGAGTTCCTATGAAAGCAGTGGGTGCATTGGAAAGGTTGAGAAAGTGCCAATTTCCCTAGATTAGAGAAATATTTAAAAAATGTTCTTTAGTATTTTAGTTGATACCAATTAATTTGCTCATTTTTCAAGTCATTGCTCACTCTTGCGTTAAGTACTTCAAGCTTTGTGAAAATGTTTTGATCTTTATAGTTTAATTTGCTTATTGATTTGAGTTGTTACGGAGCAATGTGGCTACTTTGAAAGGGTATTGCTTAAACCTTAAACCTAAGGTTGAGTTTGGACTAGGAATTTGAAGATTTTAAAGAAATTTAAATATGTAGTATTTATATTCAAAGGATAAATTAATTTAATTTTTTATATTTTAATTTCTTTGTTTGTTGGGCGCTTTAACCATGGATACTTAGTGGGAATCTTAACTAAATTTCAATTGTTTTTAAGATATTCAAATTTTTATTTTTAAATATTTATTTAAAATTAATTTTTTAATATTAAATAGAAATAAATATTAATCATTTTTAAATACTTAAATATTTAATATAATTTTAATGCTACAAGATGAATTTTAATGTTATAAAATATATAATAATTAATTTTTTAATATTGAATAATTAAAAATATAATAAATAATTAATTGTAATTTAATTAAAAACTTTAAATTGTAAATGTGTAGAGTGAGTTAGACTCTGAAGAGTTGAGAGAGAATTTTGAGGTTGTGATGAGTTGAAAGAGAATAGGTGAGAATAATTCAAAATCAATTAAAATACCTCAATTTTACATGAAATTTGAAATATCTTAAATTTACTCATTTCAAATTCCTTCTCAAAATGACATCATTTTAAAATTTTCAGAATGATTTATCCAAACAAGTCGATTGAATTGACAACAATTCAATTTCACAAAAAAAAATGAATTACTTTGAAAAAACGCTCTACCCAAACACACTCAAAACCTTGACCTTTAAGAGAAATGATACTCTATATTAAAATGTCACTTGACAATTTGAGTTGACACTAAGATTTGTTCACTTTCTAAATCATCGTTTAATGCTACTTTGTGACGTTGAGTACTCTATGCTTGTGAAAATATTATAGTTTCTATTGCTTAATTATTTAGCGTCACACTTAGTGTTGAGTGGTTTGACATGAGAGAAATTCATCCTCTTTATCAAAATGTTACTCAACAGTTTTATGCTTTGTTGAATATTTGTTCATTTTTCAAATCATTGCTCAGCACGACATTATGACGTTGGGCACTCCAAGTCAACGTTGATCATTCCAAGCCTTCTATATTGCTTAAGTGCTTTGGTCCCTAAGAGAAATCCATACTCTTTATTAAGAGTTCGCTTAAACTCATTTTTCAAATAGTTGCTTAGGCCATGTGTCGCTCAGTGTCACATTCCACCACTTAATGTCAAGTTGCTTTGCTTAATACTCCAAGCTTTGTGAAAATGCATTTGTCTTTGTTACTTAATC
Organism: Hylodesmum podocarpum; assembly: GCA_026586105.1. Taxonomy (NCBI): domain Eukaryota; kingdom Viridiplantae; phylum Streptophyta; class Magnoliopsida; order Fabales; family Fabaceae; genus Hylodesmum; species Hylodesmum podocarpum. The sequence continues at coordinate 2,359,942 of JALJEV010001430.1, read as the reverse complement.
GCTTGACACTAAGTACCTTGTTCCTTGAGAGAAATCCATGCTCTCTCAAAATTGCGCTTAGCTATTTTAGCTTTCGCTAAGCAATTTGCTCATTTTCTAAATCGATGCACAACGCCACACTGTGCACTTGGCCCTCTAAAGCCTTGTGAAAATGTCTTGGCCTTTATTGTTCAATAGCTCAGTGCCACACCTGGTGCTAAGCGCCCTAGCCCTTAGAAAAATCCATGTTCGCTGTCAAAATGTAACAATTTTAGCTTCAGTTGAATGTTTTGCTCATTTTTCCAATTACTACTCAACATTATATTTTGATGTTGAATGCTTTAAGCCTTGTGAAATTACCTTGGTCTTTGTTGCTTAATCACTCAACGTTTGGTTCTGCCGCTTAACTTCGAGAAAATTATTCAAATAGATCCGTTAATTAAAATATTATTAGGTAGGTTCATTTTAGATTATATATAGTAATATTTTTTCATTAAAAATATAAATAAGTTTAGGGACAATTTGTTCCTTTTTCTTCCAATCTATTGAATGGACCTAAAAGATTTTCATTCAACAATAAAATTCATAGAACACACTTATTAGAACTAACAACTTTCTTATTCTGATTGCAAAAGACAATGTCTTTTATTGTGGTCTTCTCAACCACATCAAATACATCTATGCCTTTTGAAATGATTTGACCCAATCTATTTCATTTCTTATCCTTGATAATTTTGCTTGAAATTTACCACAAATTATACTAGCATCTAGGACAAGTGTCCATGATTATTCAAAAGGTGAAACAATATCTATATTACCTTGTGGTTACCACTTTACTGAGTACATATTTAAGAGATTGTCATTCTTATAAATTGGATCAACTTATTGGTAAAAGTCTAGGCTAATATAAACACATGCATCAATGACAACAAAATGTTTTTACACATCTACATTAACAACATTGATCATTCAAATTAATCGTTCACTTGTTACCACTTCATTTCATTGTGCTATAGGATTAGGCATCTCTTCCATCCTTAAATCTTATTTGTTGGATATCATATACGTGAACTATGTGCAAAAAACATAGTGTTTGTACAAGTAAATTTAACCACCTATTATTTCTCTGTAAGTATGATGACCACAATGAGGAAAGTATTGACGATATTTATTATAAGTTGATTTCAGCCTATTACAAGTAAGAGGCTATTACAAGTAGGTTATGACAATAATTAAATATTTTATTAACATATTCAAACAAATTTGTAGTCATGTATCCAAATCCGCATCCATTAGTGTCATATGTTACATCCACTTTATTTATTTATTTATTTATTTTTTAAGAATTCACTTACCCAAATATTAATTGTAAGACTCAAATCCCAAAATTTTCCAAAATTCAGATGGAATACATGTTTGTAGCAATGTCAATGTAACCTAAACACAACAATATAGGTAACAACTATATTGGTAATGATCTTATGTAACTAATGCCAATTACTACTTAATAACAACTATAAAAATATGAGATGACTACTTATACTACTAAAAAAACCTAAATAACATAAAAAAATAATTTACTCGTTAAATAACATAACAACGACCGCTTCAAAATTATAAATTATCTACCACTACTACTATAAATAACACATTATAATAACAATGTCAAAATTTAATATCTTATTAATGAAACTACTTATCAATAAAATTACATCAAATTCATGTTAAAAAAACAAAATAGAATTATAACAAAATTAAATCTACAACTACTACTAAGTAAACTACTAAAACTTGAAATGGATGTGTCACTAGAATGGTATTTATAAGTGCCGAATAAAAGGAAGTGCAATTTGGAACAAGAGACAGGTACATGCTTTTATATGCTTTTTTAGCAGACTAACTCAGATGTTTACTGCATCCAAAGCCGTCATTTTGCCCAAAAAGAGGTGTACATTTTCATCTGGTTTTTTTAGTTACTCTCCCTATTCTGATTTAGACCACTCGAATACCATAGTCAATAAATGTCAATAAAAGTATATACAAGGTAAACTGTTTGAGTTTTGATATTTTTGCTAATTATTAAGAAACTTTATTGTGAGTATAAGAATTGTGTTTGGGAGAATCTGGATCCATTTTTTTTTTTTTTATATATATATATAAAGGTAATGGTACATTCTAATATAAAAGTGTTTGCTTTTATATTCTTATTTTTCACCGATTTTATGTCGCAGTTAAATATAATACGCAACCAATCAATCAACTTGTTCATAAAATATAAATATATAAATGTATACAAATTTTTCTTTCTTCATATTTTGTCGTTTGCATATCCGAATGTGATTTTCAGGTTAATAGCTTCTATATCTCATGATTTTTTTACACTTTGAACGAGTTTCCAAGCATGTTATAAATATTGTGTGTCCCAACGTGTGCTAACACTATAACACTGTAATTTCCAATTAGAAACGTGAATAAAATAGTTGACAAAAATGTAAGAATGAGTAGTGAAAAGGGAGTGTGTTTGTCCTTTGCTAAATATCTAAGTTATTTTCCAATAGATCCATGCAGTTGGTTGGAGTCTGAGGATATAAAAACTATACGAATAAAAGATTTTGTTTGATATCCTACCAAAACAAATATTCAATAATTGTACCTAGTGTTATGAATGGATCACATTTCAAGTGGGGTGGCTTGCACAATATGGTGGGGCTACCCAAAAATGAAGCTTGGCTTTTGGTTTCATTTGTATACATTGTCCATTTTGGGTTTGCACCTACACTTACCTTGCCTCATTTACCCACCCAAAGTGGTTGTGAGCTAGGCTGGCAGTGCCTCAACTTAATCAAGTGGGTCACTACTCATTACTAGCCCTTTGGATTTGATATATCAATGAATTTACAATGAAGATAGTTCAGGGATAGATAATACATGTTGAGTTTGTAGAAAATGATCCGGTTTGATTTTAACAAAAATAACTTTACTTCACGGTTAATTGCAATATACAATATATACACATTTATATTTTATAGTTAGTTGTCTATTTATCTGTGTATTGTATCACTGTCAATTCACTGACAAAACATATACATATTCACATTTTATAACTAGTTGTGTGTATATTTTTGTTTACTGATATTGGTCAGAGAGTGTGATTAAGTGTGTATTTAGTTTATAACTGAGTTCAATGCCAACTAACTTCAGGTAAAAACTAAAACTTGAAGTTTTGAAAATTGTGTAATAAAACATATAATTTCTCCTTTTAAACGCCAATTCAAACGTGTATTAAATCTAGACTAGAGTTTGATGTTGTGGTGACAACTAGTAAATAAATAAATAATGAATGAATGTTTAGTGGTGGTGAGTGAGTGTTGTGAAGTGACTTTTCCTTTTTCTTTAACTCTCTTCTTAGCTAGCTGTGAGTGGTGAATTAGCTAAATCAATTGTGTTTATTATTACTACCAGAGAAAGAGTTTGTGAATAGTATCCAAAGAAGAAGACCTGGGAGGTCCCAGAGATGCCTGCCACTAATGACAACAAAAGAAAATGGAAGACAGAAACCTTATTCAGTTTCCTATATTCTCTTAGGTTGCTCCCAATAGCATAGGCATAGCATAGGAGCAGATTTAAAAAAAAAAAAAAAGAAAAAAAGAAGGGTAAAATTACAACTTCAGAGCTTTTCTTTTTGATATTTTGGAAAAAAAATAAAGAAAAGGGAAAAAAAAAAGAAAAAGTAGAAAAAAGAAAAGGAGTTCCTTTTGATAGACATTGAGTAGCTTCTCTCCTTTGACATCAATTCTTTGGTCTCTCTTTCCACAGCAATGCAGCATCAACAGTGACCAAAGACTGCAGCAAAATCACTCATTTCCCTTCTCCATCAAAACCACCTGATCAGAAGATATAACAAAGTACTTGTTATAGCATGTATATTGTTTTTCTTTTTCAACTCTTTTATCAGTAAAGAAACAGAATATCCAAGACAAAATGGATCTTCACCTTGTTCCTTTGAGGCTAGTTTACCACCACGAGACCTCTCTAAGAAACTGAAGTGCTTCTGAAATTTTGTCTTTCTCTGCATAGACCAGCAAATTTACCTCAACACAAGGAAAAATGTGCAATGCAAAAGGGCTAAAATAGTTGTAATTAACTTATAACTCATAACTCATAAATAATGGAATGATTTAATAGAAGAATTAATTAGAGCAATAGAACTTAGAGTTGTATCATGTATGTACCTTTATTCTTGTAGCAGATACACATTGAGAAAAATCCAATGCACTCTCCACTGCTCCATTCCCTGAGAAACATTCCTGTTTCTGTTCAACAATAAAAGAACCAACCCATTAGCATTTAATTTTTCTTTTCTAAGGAGAAAAACTATAGGAAAACACATATTATATGTGACATTAACCTTGTGACTCTCCTTTGGAAAGTTGAAAAGAGAAGAGCTGGCAGTATCATCAAGAGGTGAAGGTTGTTGATTTCTGCCATATTCTTTTACCTTCTTCTTTTGCTGTTCTTTAGTTGTTGCAGAAAGGCATGGATACCAATTCTCACAATAGCATTCATTGTCATAATGTGGAGGTCCAGAAGAAGCATCAGAGACCATGGATAAATCTTCCTCAGATTCCTCTTCCATTCTTGCTCCTTTTCCTTCATACTCATCTACAACTCCACCTCTTCTTTGGAAGTAATTTTCAGAAAGTGAGGATTGGTCCAAATAATGGGTCCAACCTGATTCACTGCCACTACTGTATTGTGAAGCAGAAGATATATGATGATAATCCATTCAACCCCTTCTTTCTTTCTTTCTTTCTTCTGGTAACTAGACACCAAGGTTGGTTTTTTTTTTTTTTTTTTTTTTTTTTTTTTTTTTTCTTTTTAATATATATGCTCGATATGTATGATATATGATATGATATGATTAAGTGAAAGCTGAAAAATGAAAAATGAAAAATGAAAGATCATACAGTTGCAGAGGACTTAGAGATATAGCTACTTTGCTCTATTTCTCACTTTGTGCTTCTTATGTAGTTGTTTTTCTCAAGAGAAAAGTAGTAAAAAGAGAATTGGAAAAAAAAAATCATTAAACTGAGAAAGAGAGAGGGATTGCACTAGAATTCTAAACTGGTTTATGTCCTTTTGCACAATCCTTTCGCCTTCTTATTTTATCTTTATGCCAATGAATCAATATTGCCAGTTGGCCTTGTGAACGTGTGTGTACTAGAGTGTCTGTTTGTGAAAGAGTGAGAGAATGTGATAAGGGCAGAGAAAGATTAGATCAAGGCACCATTGCATTACATTACATTACCATTATCAACAAAATTAAGCACATAGATCAATTGATATAAAGTTGTGTTTTTTTAGCGATTTGATAGGGCGTCTTGACGAATAGTTCTTAATTTATAAGTCGATTTTGTATGATTGAGGTAGACTCGTCACCTACATTTTTAACATGATATCAAGTCTTATTCTAAGATCTTTGCATCCCATTTGTTAGAGATTCTTTCCTATTTTATAAAATTAAATTAGCTTTATCACTTGCATTTTTAACTGTTTTAACTTAATTAAAAGTATTAAATTCTCTTAATAACGTAAATGTGGATTAAATTTTTGAATTTTTTTTTTATCTGGAGTGGTTGTTTTATAATGGTTTTATTTGACTACAACATAATTATTTCTAATAAAAATATTTATTTTTTAGAAAAAAAACTTACCATGCTTTCCCATCCAAAGATGGTGATGTCCTTTCATGACAAAAGTTAATCTTAATTTGGCCAAGTCACAACTAATGATACTTTAATGATTAGCTTTTTGTTTCTATTAATGGTTTGCAAGTTGACTACACAATAAATGCACTCTGCTCCCTCTCCCATGGCTTGATCATTTTCTTCCACACCCTCAAACATTGTGTGTGTGTTTTGCAACAACCAACAAACTATAGTTTCTCTCCCTTTATTTATTTTTCATTTTTTCAAGACTATGCTCAACACATGTGTCACAACCCAATATTTTTACCACTTAGTGAAATTCAACAGTTGGGATGTGAGTGATTGAGTGAGTGAGTGAGTGAGGGTGTTACTTTGGTTTTGTTTCCCTATTTTCCCAGCTGAAATTGGGGAGCTCAGAAAGTACTTACAACTTGACATGTGTTACTAGAAAGTTAAAGGGGGTGTTTACAATTTCAAGAGTTTTTTAAATGTATAATTGCAATAGTGGAACAAACTCAAGTGATTGTTTAGTTTAGTTTGGTTATTATTTTGACGTAAATTACTATTTTGAGTAGTTGTTTGTTCTCTCGTACTAGAAATTCTATAAATGTAAAATCTCCTCATAGAGCTAGACAGACCCACGTTTCATTGAAAGAAATCACTAATGAACACCTGTTTGAATGTGACACTATTATGAACCATTTGTGCTTACAATCAATGACGGCTGGTTATTTAAATTTTATGTTTTCTTAATGCTTAATTTTTCTCTTTAGTCACAAGAAATTTTCCTTGACATTTCTTGGGTATTTTTCATTTTCTTGTTACATTTTTTTTGAAGAGTAAACTATCATTTTGTTATTTGAAAAAATGTGAATGTTGAGTAATTTAATTCCTATATGTTGTCTCAGAAATATTTACCATCATTTTGTTTTCTAATTTAATAATTTATGGATGAGAGCTGAATTATTTTTTCTTATTTTGACACCTAAATTAAGGAATTAAAATGATACTAAGTGATAAAAATTAAGGATTTAAATGATAATAAATATTATTTGGGGATTAAAATGATAAATATATTACAATTTAAAAGATTATTTTAGTTTTATTTATCATCTAGACACTAAATTATCCGATCTTTATATTTTCAGACACTAAAATACTAATTTTCTCTTCTAGTAAATAAATGTGGTGGTTGAAATTAGAACAAGTTTACCTTTATTCCTAATCAAATGTCAATTTTCTTTAATCCAAACTCAACACAATAAATTAAAAGATAAGATTGGATTAAATTGATATATTATTAGTTTGTATAGATAAATAGTGTGTACAGATAAATCATGAAAAAAATAATATAAACTTAAAATAAATAAAATAAAATATTATGTACACTTACAATATATTTTAAAATAAATAAAATTATTATAGATATAATGGATATAATATATGTTATACAAAATATTATTTATTAAATAATTTTTTTTTGTCTTGTCAGTATCTGAGTTCATCTTTAAAACATATTGAATTTATTCAAATCTTAATTTGGGTTTGATTATTAGATTTTTCTCTTTGTAAAGATTGATATATAAATTTCAATAGATTAGGTGTTTTTGCCCTTGCAAGGGGGTGTACCTTTCCCTAATCTAAACTTTTTGCAACAAGAAAAAAATGTTGTCATCCAGGAGGCACCCCCAATTGTTACTGGACAAATTGCTAATAACATGTAAAGTTCCACCCAGAGGATCATTGCACAGACCTAAACCCACAATTACACTTATTCTATTTCTTAGTCTCTGAGCAATATTGGTTTTAGGGAATAATAACAATATAAATAAAAATAGAAAATTAGATAATATATAAATTTGGGAGAGATAAATTATGTTGAATCTTTGTTTTTACTCGGTAATTATAATATTTATAATGATTACCATTAAATAAATATTTACTCTGAACGTTTAGAGATCACTACAAAATTAATTGTTTCAATGGAAAAAAAAGTATTTTGTTGTAAAGTCTAAAAATTATTATAATACTCTTTTTGACTAAGAAGACTAACTCAACAATTAAAATAATAAGAGATAGAATTCATAGTTATAAATAAAAAAAAATAAAGAGTACAATATTATTCAAAAGTAGTTTTGGGTAAGGTTGTCACCAAATAAAATTTTTAATAGAATAAATTTTTTTAAAAAATGTTTAATATATGTATATATATATGAGTTGACTAAGTTAGATTTATATATATATATAAATTGGTTAACTATTTAATATTAAATAATGCATCTCCGTACAAGTTGAATTCCACGAACAGGTAATAATTAACATGATATAAAAGTGGTATAATTTGTATTCTTTGAATTTAGAGATTGAATCTGAAGAGTTTGAGAATAAATTGATTACAATGAGAGGGGAATTACCCACAATAGATGCTTGCACTCAAAGTCCTTGATGAAATTTGTTATTATTGTCAAACAATACACACTTTGTACCAATATCATTCTACTAAAGAAAATAAATTCAAACTCACGTCCAAGGAATTATTGAAGTTTCACCAAGGTCATTAACTCCTTGGACCAATTTGATTTGCCTTCTTACTGTTTTACATTCAAATATACAAAACGCTATTCATGTGATATCACATAATTTCCTGAATGAAGAAAATTGAAAGTTACAATTGGAGTCAAAATTAATGCAGAAAGTGAACCACTCAAAGCTTGAGAGGACATAGTACAAAAAATAACCACGAGGATGCAAGGGAGTATAGTACAATTCAGATTCAGAAATGCCATATAGGTACAATTTGCTCCTAGTGACAAATACCCACCTCGTCAAAATGGTAGAAAATCCATATAGTACTTACGACACATGCATGCCCCACTAAGGTATGCTCTCCCTTTCTATACCTGTGATTTGGGTAGGGAAAATATTGTCACATTTGGGTAACATTAGGCTTGGAATCTGAATATGTATGTGACTTATTGCATGTACTATGCTATGCAAGGGCTTGAAACACATTGAACTGTAAAAAATTCAATTCATTTGTCGACATGAGAAACGTGATAATAATAACGTCAATAATTGGTAATTGATGTGAGAAACGTGATAATAGAAAGTCATCATTTTAGTTTAAAAATTGAATAATTTAATTTTTAAAAGATGAAAAATTTAAAATAGTATTTAAAAGATATTTATTATTATTATTTTAATTAATGGATTTAATCATTTATAATATTTTAATTCCAAATTTAATCACTCTCGTTTTAGTCTTTTAGATTGGAGACTAATATGATAATAAATAATATCAAAGACTAAAATAAATTTTAGAAATTGAAACAATACATATTATATTTTCATAAAATTATTTTTTATTTTTTTATTAAATTATTCACCGATGATTCCATTTTTATTTAAATTTCGGAGTAAATGGACTTTTAGGTGTGGAATGTTATTAGTGATTTTTTTAGAACTAATGAATTATTGGTTCTAAGTCATCTCTAGTAATGAATCAATAATTCAAAATATTTTTTTTTGCGTATTTTTGATAAACCGATTTTCATATATAGAAGTTGGAAGATCTGTTTGTAAAGTAAGAAGTCTCATTAATATCTCTTTATCTATAAAGAATTGTCGATGTGAAAACACATGGATAAAAAGTTGATCTTTGAATAGGAAAAAAAATAGATTCGGATGCACAGGATTTCGAATAAATTGACTTATTTGAAAAAAAACCTTATTCTTTAGAAGATATATCTTGTATCTAGTATTGCATGGTTCCATCCCGCAAGAACATGTTATACGAGTCTAAATTTCATATTACCGTATGTGAAAAAAGGAAATATTTATATCTTTTTAGACCAGACACTCACATCTATTTTTAAAGGATGAAAAGAATGATTTATCATGTTTTCTTAGATTTGATTTTATACTATATTTTTTAAAATGATACGGTATATTATAATTATCGTAAAGTATAGAAATTAAGAAAATATATATATAATATAATTATTTTCCTTTATAATAATTTATTTTACATATAAAATTATCAAAATTCATCCAACTTTAGTGTGACAATAATCAACATCCAATTTAGTACCTACTACTTAACCTCTGCCCCTAAACAAACATTAATAATTCCACAAATTACGACCACTTGTACTAACATTAATAATTACATAAATTAAGACCATTTATGCTAACTAATATAGATATTTCATACGCTTTTAGTATTTGGAAATAATCAATTAAAGACATAAGTGAGTGACCCTACCACATTTCAAGAAGGCAGTGAACCTCTCTAAATCTTTATAAATTTCATATTATTTTTTGGGTGTGTCAATTGACAATGAAATGTGACTTTATGTAAAGATCATAGGGCCACTCTATGATTCTGGTCTGACTCCAATTGGTCCCTCCCTTTTAATAGAATGTGTCCCTTTGCAGGATTCTAATGCATTATGCTCTGTTAAGCACTGAGGTTATCCATCTCAATCATATCTACATCTACAACTCTATAGTCTAATCTATTTTTAAATAAACAAACAAACACTGTTATGCAAATGCAACAATCATGGAATTTAGGAGTTATGACTCCACTGTTTATTTAATCAGAACCAATCACATAATCTCAATCTAAATGTGTTGTCATACCTATCTTTTCTGCATTCACTGATTTGTTACAATAAATCAAATATAAATACGTTGGTTTAGAAAATTTGAACTCATTTCAGAAAGAAAAAGAAAAATTGGATTCCATTTTCTTTAATTATATTAATATTATTGATATTAAATAATTAATAATTTACTTATGACTACTAATTTTTAATTACATTTTTTCTTCACAAAATTTCAAATAAGAGACCTTATTTAAAAGGTCTAAACCAAAATCTACTCAAAGTAACCTTATGTTAGATTTTGGACTTTATTTTTAATTTGTAGAGTCTCCATATATTTCATTGAAAATAATCATACTCAAAGTTAAGACAAAATTATTATATGTGGTAAAACTTTCTTTGTAGGTTATAAGTATTTAACATCAAAACTCGAACTCAATATTATAAAGTTAGAACAACTTTACTTGATAATTCTTATTTTTATTTTGGTTATTTTCTTAAAAAATAATTAAATTTCATATACGTGTGTAATAGTTCCTAATTTGTCAGAAATGTTTGGTACTTTCTCTATTTTTTTAGCTGTCAAAATTTTGAAGAATTTCCATTCCTATTTTTTTATCATTTGCAAAATTTAAGATCATATTAATTGTTTTTATCAATTATAACTTTACTTGTCTTTTTTCCCTTAATTAATTTACACATATATTTACTATAAAATTAAAAAAAGGGAAAAACAAACAAATTCATAACTATTTTATTATAATCAATGAAATTTAATGCATTTGTTCATTTTTACAAAACAACGTTATAAAACAGAATTAGTAATTAAGTTAAAAGTAATTATGATATCATTGATACTTCCAATATGCTATAATCTCTACCTTTCAATAGTTAATAACATACGATGAAGACCAAATCCAAAAAGATTGTACTAGAATATTTTGAAAAGATTTTTGTACAATCAAATTAAAGATGAGCATACGCATTAATACCATAAATATATCTTTAACCAAATTTCTTTAAATGGAAAACTATAGATGAAAAACCTTATAGTTACGTTCAAAGAACTTATTTTAGAAAAGTTTCATGTTTCATCCGAAAACAATGTAACAATCTACCATGTTAATTTTAAAATAATTTCACTTTAATAATATAATTCTTTAAAAATTTACAATAAGTCCCACAAGTAATCCTGCATTTTTTTATATATTTCTTCAAATTAGGTCTTAAAAATTACATTTCAATTATTTCTTAACGGTTAAAAACTGATTATTATGTAAGAATAATTATTTTACATTTGACATCCACATTATCTTCCTCTAATGATAAATTGAATTGAAAACTATTCTTAACCAATATAAAAACTCCCTTAAGAAAACTTGTCAAAAAAGCACTATGTTTAAATGGAATACCAAAGGAAATACTCATGGTACTTAGATAAACTAAATGAAAAAAAAAATGAACAGAAAGAATTATTAGTTAATAATAAGAATGTTTAATGAGATTTTCATTTAAAAAAGAATTTTAAGACACCGTAAGGATAATGCAAATAATTTTACATAATCATTTAATCTAATTATAAATAAGATTCAGTTTCATAATTTTTTTTTATTAAAATAAATAAATTTATCATTAAAATGAAAATTATGATGGGTCAATTATATATAAAAAAACTCATAAAAATACAAGAAAACAATAATTTTCTTTTTTAAAAAATTCAAACACAGAATGATAAAAGGATGAAACAAAAGAAAAGACATGAGCCAAGAAAGTGTGTCACCCACATAGATGAACAGTTCTTCAAATCATGAGGTATGACTCATAACTTACCTAATCAAAATTCAAAGAAAACAAAATTGAAAAGAAAGAAAAAGACACTAAAATAATCCCCATCACAAATAGTATATCTTATAGATGATTTCATTTGTTATAATCCAAGTTGCTAGCAGAGACTACATCACTGTATGAGTATGGGGTTGGGTTTTTTCCAGAAGCACAAAATTTTGCTAACTCATTGGTCCCCTTTCATATGGCAAAGTCAAAGATTGCTTATTGCAACAGTGCCAAACCACCGACCTTGATCAATTTCAAAAAAGTCTTGACTCCCCATTTCTACTTTCAACTTTCTTTCCCTTTCACATCCCATCTATCATGTATCCATGTATCATGTTTTTGATAATCTAACATAAATTATAGTTAAACATTACTTTGGTCTTCCATTTAAGCTTTAAGTTAGTAATTTAATTTTAAACTAATTAATTTAAAATAACAAAAATTTTTAACCTAATTATATGTGTTAGAAAAAAGATAAGAAAATCATATTATGGTATTGTTTTTCAAACACACATTGTAACATCTAAAAAGTCATCATCTTTTTAAATATTTATTAAAAGATTAAATTATTAATGGTGTTATTGTAAAATTAAAGTTTTTCTTAAAAAAAAAAACTTTCCAAAGTGATATATTTTCAAAACATAAATATTTTGAATAAAACTTTTTACACTTGAAGGATCAAAATAGAAAAGTAATATTTTAATTAATAATGTTAAGTTTAAATTTTGATTATACAATTATATTAAATATTATTCTAAAAAATTTACTACAATTTTACCTAATTTGAGAAGATTAATTACTAACTATGAAAAATATTTTGTGATGTCTAAAAAATCCAATGAATATCACATATGTTGAAAGTCAAATCTTAAAGCTTCAATTTCTACCTATGTATACAAAAGGGTCATGAGGTAGTGTTCAATGATTATATATTCTACATTTTCTCCATGGCCTGAAAGGGGACAAGTCTACAAGACTACAAAAATGTAGATAATTATCTCCATTATTGTTTGGATGATTATGAATTTTAGATGCTATGCATAGTTCAAAGTCTATAACATATAGGTAATTGGTTCAATTATTATTTATTAAGTGGAATGGTGTTAATTGAAGAACTAAATTTTAGTTCACAAACCAATTATAACATGGAGTCAATAAAACCAACTCACTTTTACTTTTAATATATATATATATATATATATATATATATATATATATATATTTTCTATTTTTATATTTTACAGTTAATTGTATGATAATTTACGTATTATAATTATCTAGTATATATTTTTCTATAAAGCATATGGAAAATAAAGATGGTGTGAATGAATAATGATGGATGGGTGAGTGAAAGTGACTAGTGTGTATACAGACATTGACATAATTTAAAACTTAGTTGTTGTTGGTCTTTCTGATGAAACAAAAGTTGGGTCAATCTGAATTCTGAATTCTGAAGATTCACAGTGATGATGGTAAAATGCCAACAACCCCTCAAGCAGTAAACTCCCACAAGTACTTGTCATCTCCAGGACCACACACCACACCCCAATCCATGCAAATGATTTATTATTATTATTATTATTATTATTATTATTATTATTATAAGTTACTATGGCGAATTTTTTTTTCACATTGGTGTAAATTAATGATTTGAAGCTATATTAAATGTATGAATGACATTTACATTTTACACACAATTTTCATTGGATAATTCTAAAATATTTTAATTGGTATTTGTTTTTGTAAAAATATAAAATTTAACTAATTATTTGGTTCTTATCCTTTCATAGACTTTTCCTTTTAATTATTATAATTCAAAATTTATTATTTTAAACTATAAATTAAAGGCTGACATTTTTTTTTACCTTTTTATTAATATTTTAATTCTTTCTTAATCTCTTTGATCTTTTATAGTGGGAATTAAAATGAAATTAAAATATAAATCATAGGGACGAAAGAAATTAAAATGGTCTCTTTTAAACTATAAAAATAAAAATTAAAGTTTGTGAAATTATAAAAATAAAAAAATAATTAAATTAAAAAATTATTTTACATGTATTCAATAAAAAATTATTATATGTTTATTAAATCTTAAAATAAATATTTTAAAATTCATACAAACAAAAACTTTGAGCATTGTATTTAATAATATATAATAATTAAATTCTTTATTCAAAAATGTACAAATTTTGAGCATTGTATTTAAATACCCTGTATATTTTTTTTTTTCTATTTTTTAATTTTTACCTTTTCTATACATAACTTGTGAAACAAATAGTTCGCTAAATTAAAAAGTGCTGATAAATATTTTCTCAAAATTATTGTAAAGAAACATGTACATAAACAAGATAAAATAGTCAAGCGAGTAAATAGGTAAATTCCTTGGGTTAGGTAAATATTTTTTTTTAAAATTTTTAAAAGAATTTTTTTTTGAAAAATATCGTTAAATGGTAATTTTAATAGTCATATTAATTTAAATTATATATTTCTAATTATATGTTGATGTATTTTTTAATCTTATTTAATACTTTTTATTTTATTTTATTTTATTTCACGTAAGATTGAACACATAACATATAAGATAATTACATATAAATTATTGATAAACTTATCCACAGAGCCTATATTTTTTTAAAAGAAAAACAAAAGACAAAAACCTATAATTTAGATTGATTGATATATTTATTTATTGCTTAAACTCTAAGCTACCGTGATTATAAGGAGAAATCCTTTAAGAATAAAAGTATCATAAAAAAAAAGGTTAAAATACAGTAAAACATTAAAGGTTCCTAAGAGAACCAAAAAATATAATAAAAGCTAAATCTAAAATGTCCTAATCAATTATTTTTAAGATGTGGCAAGTGTTGTGCACTTTATATGAAGATGAATTGACATTTAACTTCCTATTTTCTTTCATTTCATCCTAATTGTTCTCCATCTTATTTAAGGATTAATATTTCTCTTTCTTATATTGAAAATAAACACATAATAGTAAAAACTAAATACACTTTAAATGCACAGAAAAAGAATGAGAAATTATGCTTAATTAAATGCTATATAGTAGTAAGGTTGGCAACTATTCCTCTTAGACGGATATCATATAAGTAAAATATAAATAAAATTCAACTAATTCAATTCTATTAAATTTAATTATTTTAAAAAATACCCTTAAATTAATTCAAATTATTAATATATGTTTTAAGGTAGTACAAAATAGAATTCAATTTTTACATGAAAATAAAAAAGTTAATATATATATATATATATTAAACTATATTTCTTAATATGTGTGAAATTAATATTTTTAATTATATATGAGTCTAGATGAAGTATATATATATATATATATATATATATATATATATATATATATATATATATTCTTAAAGTGAGGATATTTATGCTTCTAATTTCATAGGAAAAGTGAAAATTTTTCACATTATTCTTTCTATTAGTTAACTCTTCAAGCATTTTTTGATTTGTTTCACATGTACATAGAAAATTGTTTGAAAGATCCTTAACATATTATATGTGTCCTTCTTTGGGAATTCAAAACTCTCTTCTTGGATCCAACTATTCAAGACTTGCATGTTCTTGTTTATGCATTGCCATGAAACTTCTCTTAATTTGAGAATCATGTCCTCTAGAAACCTTCTGTAGCAAGTTGAGTAATTGTGCTTGACCAGTAAGTAAACTTGGACCAGTAATTATGCTTTTTTAATTTTTTTTAATTTTGTGCAATATCTTTAATATAAAATTATATATAAAAAATAAATCAAGTCATGCAATTCAATTAATGATTAATTGACTTAATCAGTGATCACTAACTCTGACAACCTTCACTGAATCAATCACCAATCTAACTTTCAAAACATTTTTTTGGGTTCGTAGGGCCTCTTATGACATGAAAAAAGGCTTGAAATTAATTATGATTTAATTGACAATAGGGGAAAAAAAAGGTTACATTATTTTGAAAATGAAATAACAGCTAAGTGGGAAGGTTCAATTGGAAATGATTGTAATAAGAGAAGCTGTAACCAGAAATGAAAGTGTTGATAGTGAATTAAATTAGTTGAATACAGAGATGAATGAATGATAGAGGCAGAACAGAAGAAAGCTAGCTGTAGGTGAGAAGAGTAATAGCAACATAAGGAAGAGGAGGAAGTGCATATGATTGAGAAAGTAAAGGGAAGATCCAGTTATCACTGGCCATGTTTTCCGGGTCATATATTCTGTAGTCACTGCTCAATCTCTATTACTTACACTTACAACAACAACACTATTACATGTCACAAACAAAAAAACTAGCCATGTGATGTGAGTACCATTCTATTTGTATATCACCTTTTATCTAATCACTACTTATCATCTTGCTGACGATACTTCTTTCTCCCCGTCACTATAACTTTCACTTTTGTTACTCCATGCTATAGATAAAGATGCCACTGACAAAATAAATCCAACTTGCATCAAACACACGTACATAAATTGTTATATATATAAATATAAGAGATAATTCCTACCTTGTAAATTAATACTGCCATTTTGAGTTAAATCTTTTACCTAAATTTTTACAAGTTACGTGATTATTGTTAATTAAATAATTTTGTTTGAAAAATAATTTAAATTTAATCGTTAAAAATTATAATTTTAAGAAGTTTTAAAGAAGGATGAAGAATTTAAATTCATTGAGTTACATAGTGGACAAATTCAAAAAGACTGAAGTTCAGGGGATGATTTAAAATTTTAATTGAAGTATAATTGAGTCTCTAAAATTTTAAACAATAATAAATAAGTATCTTATTTTTATTTTTATAATTATTTTTATCTAAATATAGATTAAATTTTTTAATATTTATATAGAACCTTGAGGCTCCGTTTGATGAATAGATAGATATAAATAACATATTATAAATATCTTATCCTATTCTAATCTAATCTAGTGTTTGGTATACTAATAAAATATGATTTATCTGTCTTATTTCTTGTTATATCCTATTGATATAGTGTATTTTTTAGCGTGAAAAACGAGTTGGATTAGAAAGTAACAAGATAAGATATTAACTTCGTCTCTCATTCTTGTAGCTACCATTACAATTATTATTATTGTTGTTATCATTACTTAACCTACCATCATAACAATTATCGTTATCATTGTCACTATAATTACTACCACGTAAATATCACAATCATTATCATCACTATTATTGTCATTATTATCATCAATATTATTATCGTGCTGCCATTACTATCAACATTATCGTTGCTATTACTATCACTTTTGTTGTCATGACTTTCACTGTCTCTACCACTATCAATATTATCATTATCTCATTATTGTTGTTGTCGTCTTTATCACTACTACCATCATTGTTATCACCTTAATTTTTATTGTTACTAATACAACAATTGTAATTTTTACTAACACTCCTCTATATTCACCACCACTACTATTGTCAACACCATCTCATCACTATTATTGTCTTACTACCATTATTATCATCATTATCATCACTACCATTGTCAATCATCGTTCCTTCATTATTGCTAATACCAGTCATTCTCACTATCCTTGCCTCTACCACTGCTATCCCATTGTCATCACTTTTACTATTATTATTATTAGTACTCTTATATCTTATTATTATCTAGTTTATATTTTTAGTATACATTGAATAAAAGTAAAGTTTATCCTTTTCTGTAATATTTTTTTATTCTATCTATATATATATATCCTATATTATTTTATCATAATGATTGATTTAGAGTGTAAGGAGTAGTGTTTTTATCCATTATCGTTATAATTGCTTTATTATTCTTTCTTTTATATAAGTTTATTATAAAGAAATTATCATAAGATTAATTTACTACAGATAACTTTGTATTCATAAACAATTCTTGACAAGTCGAAGGAAATGGATACTAAAAATAACGCATACTAAAAGTCTAATGCATCTAGTAGGAAACTTGGGCCAGTATTTAAAAGAATTTCAATTCCCCTATATCCATTATCCATAGTCAATGCAGGAACGAATTTAGTTTGGGTTTAGATGACAACAGATCCAAAATGTCTGGGTTTGTGAACGTGATGACTAACGGTTAGAAAGTGAGATTTTTTATTATTATATTGTTGTTTTTGCATTTTTCAAATTGACCTTTCTGTTGCCCGATGAGAGGTATTTTAATTTCTTACAGAAAACTTTACTTGCAAGGTTTCATATATATTAATATATGTATGCATTTTTAAGTCATTTTTCAGTATTTAAGGAAAATATATCATAACAATTTTTGATCTCTTTAGTATATGTAGTTGTTTGATTATGATAAATAAAACTTAATTTGCTTGTTGAATTTGATAGGTCAAACTTAATCTTCTTACTTTAAGTTTAATATCTCTTAATTAAATCTGTTTAAACTTAGTTTGTACTCTTAATCCTACACTCTTTTTTGACATATTTTTAACTGTAACATTTTGACATACAACTCAATGAAATAGCATGTCTCTGTAAAGCATAATTGCATAACATAAATAAAAAAAATGTACCAAACTACCAAATATCGGATCATAAAATAATTCATCAGAAATCAGATTAGTTAATAGCAATTCAACCTTGCTGCACAACAATTTAATCAAATGTTAATTCAACCTTGCAATACCAATTTAATCAAATGTTAATGCTGTCCAATATAGTCTTCAATGTCTATAACATTGTCTTTGATTTCTCACAAATATATTTTTGTTAAATATAAATATTTCTTGTAACAGAAAATTTAAATTTTGATTTGTTACATTGTAGGATCATGACTAACACCAAAGTTAAGATTGGTACATTGATGGATAGTGTTAATGCTGCCCAATACAGTGAAACCATAGTAAATGCCCAACATAGTGTTTGACGGCTATACCACGAGTTGACATGTCAATGTCTATACTAGAAGACACAAAATATTTAGTAGCTTTAACTTCTTTGACTCCATGAATTCCAAACATGTCACAGTAAAACCACGTTACAAGAATCCACAAAGAAACTTTTTGACAACACACTTTTGCAAAGAACAAAGTGACATGTTTTGCACTAATCACGGAAATAAAATCGCCAATAGCAACACTTAAGGTGTTATCTTAAACAGGTGGGAAAAGGTCATTGAGTCTGTATGGTAAAGAATAGAATTCGTCATTTCTTGCATCTGCACTGTACAAGCTAAACCTCTCCCACCACTTCAAACCATTGTCATTACGCGCCGCATCATCTTCACGAGAGAGTGTGATGTCCAAAATGAATGCAACCAGTGAAGCAACTGTTGTGTGGGACATGAAGATGACACACACAATATCATTGAACTGCATGCACACATACACACTCAAATGAAACGAATATTGGTCACAAAGGAAATGTAAATATACCATAACAAGTGGCATAACTTCAATAATTTTAAGAGATGTGCTACTCTTACAACAATAAATGAATAGATTACACTCATGTCCCATGTATTGTACTTGGTATCCTCTACTTTTTAACATGACTTTCACATATTTTACAGGGTTTGAGTGTAATGTTTTCAATATTAAGAGAATTAGTGTTAGTTTATTTTGCAAACAATTAGGAGTTTGTGTTGGAAATCCTGAAAGTGTGTTGAAATCTCTAATCACTTAGATATATAAATGAGGAGCAAACCTTTTCCGACGAATCAATTTATAAGGTTGAGTTAGACCCATCACCCACATTTCCATTTCTAACTATTTACACAGAAGATTGTTTGTGAAATTTCATAAAAGGATGTCAATAAAATTTACTACAACAAGACTCTTGTCTATTTTTTTCTTTGATATCATTTATTACATCTTTTAATAAAAGGTATTGTGTAAACTGGTGTATAAATTGTTGTACAGATAATATTTTCTTTACCGATGAGTTTTTGGTTAAAGAAATGTCTCACCCATCTGGGAACGTGACGATGCTGCTTAACATGATAGTATTCGGAGAAATATTGTGGTATGGAGAGGCCTAGGAAGAATGAGAAGCCTAACACAAATTTGGTTCTGAAATTATTGAGGTTGCAGAACTGGAGAAAATCAAGGCCTGCAGCAGCTATATAATATCCCAAAAAAGTGTATATAAGTTTAATATACACCTATTATATAGAGAGAACTTACATAACTGTCAATATAGACTAATGGTTACAGAGAGAACTTACAAACATAGCCGAATAACAAACAATATAATGCTGCTATAATTGGCATAGGTACTGAAGCAAAAAATGCTCCTATTTTGCCTAGTTGAAGAGAAAAGAACATGTATACAGCATAAGATATCATCATTTAATAAAGAGAATAATAATTAAAGGGAAGCATGAGAATAAAATGAATTATGCATTTTTTTAAGTTAAAATTAGCTTATACAAAGTTATATGAGAAAAACAATTGAACTTATCTTTTTATTTTCTTATTGAGAATTCTATCTGAACGAGACTTATTTAATAAAAGAAAAGAAAAGCAATGACTAATGAACAATAGTTTTTAATCATGCAATGGATTAGATAGACTAGAGTACACCACCAAGACTGAAATTATGAATAGTAAAGACCATATATATTGGTCTACCATACCAAATATAGAGAAGAAAATCATAAAACCAGATGATATTTGGATGACTCTTCGGCTTCCTGCTTTTGTCAATGCCAACAAACCAGCATTCTCACTGAGAATAAAAGCACAGCATAAGCAGAAAAACAATACAGGGGAAAGAGAGATACAATGTAAGATAGCAACCATGTAAACCAGGAATAAAATTGAGATTTTTACCAAAAATTTGGCTTCACTTACACTGATGCAGTACATCCAGTTATTGAACCAAACATGCCATTGAGCAAAGCACTTACTCCCTAAACTCACAATAACAATGTCACAAGTAAAATCGTGTCACAAGTTTCATATTCTAGAAAGGGTGAAAATTGCAAAGTTTAGTGAATCTTACCAGCCAGCCAGCTCCACGGCTTATAACAGATGGTGGCACTGGTGTAGCACTTCCATATCTTGCTGCAGCATAACATGTACCAGTATACTGCATGTTTATGTGTATATCATAAAAAATGTCAACACAAACAAATAGTGAGAACAAGATGAATGCTTATATGTTTTTTCAGTTTTACTTGGTTTTCATTAAGAAAAACAATTAAACAAGTGACTAATAATTACTCTATGAAGCTCAAACATAAGAAGTGGCAATGCTTGATTCAAATGCATTATGGTGTCTACCTCAAAAAGGGAAACAAAAGAAGCTGCGATCATAGCAAAAGCCTCGCCAGCATTGAAAGTAGGAGGTCCCCATTGGAAAAATTGAGGAAAAAACACCCTGCATAAATGGTGAACTTATGAAATTTCTTACCTATTTTCTTATAACATAAAATCATGTTAACCTTCAAGAATAAGCTCAATAATTCTTAAAATCATTTCAATAATTGATCATTAACTGAGAAAACCAGTGTGGACTTAAATCTTACCATGGAGCAGCACTAATAAGTCCAGCACGATCAGTGCGACAACTATTCTGTGTGATTTCTGGCTTGTGGTTATAGGCAGTGCATGTAGTTAGAAACAGTGCCAATAACCATGCACTTGAAACAGTTAATAGCACTGAAAATCGGTCATATAGAGGCTTCTTGGTGCCAAAATAATGATTAAGATACTGCAGAAGCATATAACAACATCAAACACTAGAACCTAAGTTATAGAAGAAAAATTAAATGGAGTTAAATTTCTTACTGTCCTATTCTACATTTTTTAGCTTACTTTCATAAATTTGTTATAACATCACCCTATAACTCTGCTACTGTAATTTATTTCAGTGTAGCTCGTAGTTATGTTGAAAAACTTACAATAAGTTTTACATCAATAAAAACATCCAAACATAACTTAAGTTTAAAATAAATTTTTCAAACGCTCATCCAAACACATACTAACTACTTACTTGGGAGATGAAAACAAAGATAATTAGTGCTGGAAGCCCAACTTCAACACATTTTGCCAACTGCAACATTGATTGCCAAATATAAATATGTTGCAAATTCAAACTTGTAGAAAGCTAATTGGATGGAACATAAGAAGCAAGAGAATACAAATACCATTGGGAAGCCAAGACGGTAGAGACTAAGTCCAGTGAAAGTTACATAAGGAACTACACAGAGTGGACTAAGGAACCTGAAATTGAAGTATTTAACAAGATGAGAAAAAAAAAGCTTGATCATCTGATTTAACCATCCAAGAAAACCAAATTTACTAACCTAACAGCAATCCTCCAAAACCCAAAAAATCCAATAGCCATCTGAAAACATGCTGTTATAATCAAGGCACCTTGAATCCCTCTTATTGTCTGAATAAACCTCTAGAAAAATCAAGACATGGGCCAAGTCAGTGAATCACTAACAGAAAAATGAAGAGTTGTATGAAAATCCAAATCCTATCTATTTTTTAAATAAGCATTTTTTCATTAAATACTTTTTTATAAGTAATTTTTTTTTTAATTTTAAACAAACTAGAAAAAAAAAGATAAGAAGCAAAATTAGACGCATTTACCTCATAAGGATCTGTGTATGAACTATATCTGCTAGCTTGGATAATGGAAATTATGGGTATCATGTAAGTGTATGAACCAACAACCACAATTGGAAGCCTTGTTCCAAACAAAGATTGCAGAAAAGTGCTAATTCCAGAAACAAACAGCAGGGTCTGTATCATCCTAGCCTTCTCAGCCTATGTTGAATCAAAGCATTTAGTTTCATTTATTCATAAAATTCAAAAGCTCAAGAGCAAACAAAAAAGTTACAAGTGCTTACATTTCCTCCACCCATTTGAGGAACAAGTATAATTGGGATCAAAACGGTAATGCCAAGAGTCAGAATGTAATGCTGAAACCCCAATAGCAGTGCTTCACCTGCCTTATGATCAAACATTCAATCATATATACACATAGTCTCTGTCACTATTGTTTTACTAAATTTTTTGGCTACACATGCCACAACTTTCCCAAAAGCAAAATATATTAACATATCTAAATTTTCTGAACACACTTTGAATCCTTGTCACATAAACTATGAAACAAAAACACTATTATTATTATTAGAGTAAATTATACTATACCCCTTACTATTTTTCCTAGTCGCTTCTTTTATCACTGCACTAAACTCCCAATTTATGTATCTCACTGACTCCCTTTAATTAGACAGACATTGCACTCACTATGTGTAAAAGTACCTAGTGAAATGGTTCAAAAACACATGAATGTGACCATAATTTTTATTATTATTATTATTATTATTTGATATGTTCTTGGTTGTGTTCTAAATTCTAACAACAACGTAATCTTATCCCATCAGATCAAGTCAGCTACATGCATTACACAACTTCATTGGGTCAAGTAAAAATAAAAACTTCAGCAATCAGTTACCAAAATTTTAACAAATATAAATCATCATCATCTCATAATAATAATAATAATAATTAAAGAAGATTGTACTAACGCCATGGAGGAGGACTCTTAATGCAATATTGAACTCCAGGTAATTGCTCTTGCACAGCATGTGGCTGCACCTCCTCCACATTGTTGTCAGTAGTATTGTCTTGAGCCATATTTTGCAAGCATCAAATAGAAGGAAATTTGATATTCTAATGAAAATGACTGATCAACTTTCTATTTCAAAGAGAATTTTAATTTTACTTCAATGACCAAATAATTGAGGATTAATTTTGTTTTATCAGTTACGAATTGGAATTATACGCCATTATTTTTATTATTACTTGAAAGTTAGAACGGCCTAGTACATTGATTGATACAATAGTTAATTACCATGGAAAAATTCTAATATGCTTAAAACACAAACTACCTAAGAAGTTAAACAGTAAAAAAAGTAAATTCAAAAATAGATTTAAATCTCCTAAGGTTGATATGAAGAATTAGAGGAGACTGTTCAAGAAAATAGGTCTGAAGTCGGCTGCAGACTTAAAAAAAACAAAGTCGAAAAAAATAAATGACTTCTAGATAAATTAGCACTTGGTTGGTAATGGGGAGAAATGTAGCAGGAATGAACAACTTTAAGAGAGTTGTTCACTATTTGAAGTTTTTTTTTTTGAAAAAGTCGTTTAAATTTTGAACAATACATTAATTTAGGAATTAATTAATTTTATAATTATTGTTAATTTAGAGTATTTTAGTTCAAAATATAATTAGGTATTAATTGATTTTATGATTATTGTTAATTTAGAGTATTTTAATTCAAAATATTATAATTGATTTTTTAATTATTATTAATTTAAAATATTATATTTCAAAATATAATTAGGTATTAATTGATTTTGTAATTATTGTTAATTTAGAGTATTTTAGTTCAAAATATAATTAGGAATTAATTGATTTTGTAATTATTATTAATTTAGAGTATTCTAGTTTAAACTATAATTAGAAATTAGTTGATTTTTTAATTATTGTTAATTTAGAGTTAGAAAATAATTTTGATTTGATTTAAAAATAATTAGGAATTAATTTTGTGTTGATTAATAATATGAATTTATTGATTATTTACATTGTTATTATTTCAACTAATTAAATTCATAACTTATCATAAATACAAAGAGGATTGGTCTGGGCAATGACTAGAAGTCGTCAGCTCATTCAACGACTACTTCCTAGAAGCCGTCAGCTAACTTAACAATTTTTTACCGTTTTCATTAAAGTTATTAGTCCGTGAACCTTCTTTACGACTTTATCCAAAATAGGCCTCAGTCGTAAATTATTTTAAAATTAATCCATTTGTGTATTTTGTTTCTAATTTTGCCTATAAGTAAAAACCCAGATAATCTTAAACTTAGGGTGTCACAATGTAACTTTGTTATTGATAATTGTGTTAACATTTGTAAATTTGACTTTAGATCTTTTAAATTTTCAAAAAGAAAAGAAATCGATTAAACGTGAATTTAGAAATAGTGATTTAGGTTTAAAAAATTTAATTTGCAAAATAAATATTCAAAAAGATAGGTAAAGCAGTGTTATAATTAAAATTTATAATAAATAATTATCTTTAAATATATATAAATTATATAATAATATTTAATTCAAATTTATAAAAATAAAATATTTTAAACATTTAAATTATATTTAAATGTATAATAAACAACTTATATTATAATATAATAATGGATTCGCTTGTTTAAAATTATCTCTTAAAAAGTGTTTTTAACAGAGTAAATTCACTAATACTTTTTTTATTTTTGTGAGATTTCATAAATACATACTTTTTTTTAATCCATATCTGTAGAACACATAATGATGTCAACGTAATTTACTCATTTTAATAAAATACATAATTTTATGTTTTTATGATGTATTTATTTAAATTTTTTCAGTTAAAAAAAAAACTCCACTTTTTAAAGAAGCAAATCTTATTTTTAAGATAATCACTTTTTTAAAACACACTTTTTTATGTAAAATTGTTACCTGGATTTATGTTTTTACAAATAAAAGAAATTGAAATTTTTAATTAACGCTGAAATTTAGAGAGTTATTATGTCTTTTCAACACCCAACTCTAGATAATGGATAAACAAAACCATGAATTTGCCAGATCAATTTATAAGCATCGAAACAACGAGGCATAGAAATTAACGTAAAGATTCAATTTTGTATTGTCCCAATTTGATTAACACAAAACAACAGAAGAATATAGTGTGGGAATCAAAAATCCAATTTCTTCCTTTTTCAAGAACATAACTAGAGAAGTGAATGGAAGGATACTTGATCTCCAAAGACAAAGAACCAGATATACAATTTATTGGTGCTTTTAATTTTGTCATGTTTTTTATTTTGTAAAATAATATATCTACTTGGTAATTTTAAATGAATATGGATCCCAATAAAATTTTATTTTATTTTTATTTTGATTACCCGTGTTTAGGATTATGTTGTTAGTGGGTAGTCTATGACTACGTTGGTAATGGGTAGTTACCCATTTTCTAATTTATCAGTTGTAGAGCTAAGTCTATAAATTTGTTTTCTTTTATTTGGTTAATTATTGTTTGCCCATTAGAAATGGTTTCGTGAGCTAATAATTAATATCAGAGTCAAACGAGAGGAAGCAACACACTTCAATCATGGTGAATGCTGATAGCAATTTTCGTGCAACCTGCTATTCTAAAATTGAATGAGCATTAAGAACATTGGACAATGTTAATGGAAAATTTCCTAAGATCGAAAAAGTATTAGAATCTTATAGATCATAGGATTCCTTACCATGGTGATGCGACTGTCATACTAGATAATGAGAAAAAATAATTTAGAATAGTTGAAATTGAAAAATTTAAAGGTGAAAAACTATTTGTTTCAAGCTATTGATTGAAATGTACTTGAAACGATTTTAAAGAAGGGAGCGTCGAAGGAGATTTGGGACTCATTGAAACAAAATGTCAAGTCATCGCTAGAGTGAAGCGTGTTCAACTACAAGCCCTACGACGCAACCTGGGGATTCTGCAAATGAAGAATGAAGAATCAATTAACGATTATTTTGCTCGAACTCTCATGATTGCAAGTAAAATGAGAATGTATGGTGAAGATGTGTATGACCTTAGCATTTTTAAAAAGATTCTTCACTCAATGAATTTGAGGTACAATTATTAAAAAGTCTCGTGATTTGAATTCCATGACTGTAGATAAGCTCTAATGCAGTCTTCTAATGCATGAACAGTGAATGAATGACCTAAAGTTTCATAAACAAAAAGTGTTGAAGGTGGCATAAGATGAGGCAAGTGTTAGTTGGGAAGAAGCGTTTTTCGAGTTGGAGCTACATGAGGAAGAGGTAAAGGAGATAAACAACCTATATACAGGGCAACAATAGAGTGTTATTATTGCCATGAGTTCGGACATTTCCAAAATGAATATCCAAAGAAGCCACGAGATAGCAGAGCAAATTATGTTGAACGTGGTGAAGAAGCCATGTTACTTATGGCACAACTTTCAACTGATGAAAAGTTGAATGGACAAGACATGTTGTTCATTGATTCAAGTTGCAGCAATCACATAATAGGTAGAAAGGATTGGTTTTCTTCTATCGCCTTTTCTTTTTCTGATGAAGTCAAACTGGGGAATAATTATGCACTAATAATGATTGGAAATGGTATTGTTAGACTTCTAATTAATGAAGTTATGCATGTAGTTACTGATGTCTTCTATGTTTCTGAGTTGAAAAATAATTTATTCAGCGTGGATCAACTTCTAAAGAAATGATTAAGTATTGAAATGAATCAAAAGAAGTGTGAAGTGTTTGAAGGAGAAGGTCATATTTTTTAATCTTTTATGACTATTAATCGCATGTTTGCTATCTCTGATGTGAAATTTAGAGTCTCCCACAATTGCTTCGAAGTGAGTTTAGTACCACTAGCTCAAGTTTGGCACTCTCACTATGGTCATTTGAGCTACAGTGAATTGAAAACTTTGTTAGAACATGATATGGTGAAAAAGTTGCCCATTAAGTCCCAACTCAACTTTGTGAACATTGTGTCAAAGGGAAGCATCAAAGAGATCTTTTTTCACGACAAAGCAATTAGCGTGCATCTTAGTTACTGCAGCTAGTTCATTTTGACATTTGTTGCCCTATCAATCCTACATCTAAGGGAAATAAAAGTTACACACTCATTTTTATTTATTGATGATTTGAATAAAAAAGTTTGGGTGTATTTCCTTAAAAAACAAGTTGGTGACTCTATCCAAATTCTGCATACGGATAGAAAAGGAGAATACACCTCTAAGGAGTTTGTTGAATTTTGTCAAGAGCAAGGTATTGAAAGACAACTCATTGTCTCATATATACCACAACAAATGGTGTAGCTGAAAGGAAAAATCATATCATCATAAGTATGGTTCAAAGTGTTTTGATAGAAAAAGAGTTCCAATATCCATTTGCCTGAAGTTGTAAACTGGTGATTCATAATTTAAATAAAAGACAAACCTTTGCAGTAAAAAAACATCGCAACTGGGTGGTTCAAAATCTTTGATTGCATTGGATTTGTTCATGTATCTGACCAAAAAATTAGCAAACTTGATAACAAAAAATATTAAATGCATTTTGTTGGGTGTGAGTGGAGAGTCTAAGGCTTACAAACTTTATGATCCTATCACTAAGAAAATTCACATAAGTAGAGATGTTAAATTTCAAGAGAAAGCTACTTGGATCGGGGTGAAGCAAAAATCAACAAAATGCTTGATGCAAGTAAATTGAATCCTATGGAAGAGTCTTGTCAGACAGCTAAGGAAGTAATCCAAAAAAACTTGAATGATGTTGCAGCAACTATCAGCATAACAAGTCCTAACTCAACCTCAAATTTGTCTGATTTTCAACCAAGAGCTGCAGAAATTCCAGTTGAAGGAAGGGCTAGAAGACCACCAACATGGATGAGAGATTATGTTATTGGTGATGATTTAATAAATGAAGATGCTATAAATTTCACAATGTTTGCAAGTGTAGATCTAGTAGCATACAACCAAGCTTCCAAAAGTTAGAATTGGAGAGATGAATTGATGCCAAAATTCAAGTTATCCAAAGAAATGATATGGGAGCCAGTTGATCCACCACCAAATTGCAAAATTGTAGATGTCAAGTAGATTTACAAGACTAAGCTGAAGGAAACTGGGGAGATTGATAAATTCAAGGCTAGACTGGTAGTAAAAGATTACGTTCAAGACGAAGGAATTGATTATAGAAAGATTTTTGCACCAGTAGCTTGTCTAGAAATAAAAACAATAGCATAGCATATTGTGAAATATTTACAAAAACTCAAAATTTAAGAATTTTCTACAAAACCGAAGGAGATGAAGAATCATTTGCTTGTATTGACAGTGATTATGGAAGGGGTTTTACAAATGGTTATGATTATTTTTTGAGGATAATGTGATTTCAAAATGGTATAAAATTATTTTATATTATATCTTTCTTCCACCCGTACACCACTGACCCGTGTCACCATTTTTCTAATACATGTTACTATTTTGTACCTATTACGACATCTACTTTATTTTTAATAACATTTGCCATTGGCTGAATCGACATTCCTCATAGTCGCTTCACAGTCAAAATAGTACAACTAGGAGACTAAGCATCCCCACAGTTTTAAGCAAACCAACTGGTATGAGATCTAATCCTTAATTAACTTTTAATATTCCAGATTTCTAATAACTAAACGAAAGAATTTTGCTTCATCCACGAGCTTTGTATAAAAAATCTTCACGCATGATGCAAACATTTACATGCAAATCAAAATGATTGTATTTGATAACCTAACATAATTGTTCTTTGCAATCTCCAATGATAACTATGGTTTAGCAAATGCAGCTTATACACATTTTAATTGCAATTTCATATATGATTCTATGAATTTGAGTAAAAATTAACTTGAAAATTTGGTCTCAATCTCACACAACAATCAATTCTTCTTTACCCAAACCATCTCTCCTCTCTGCGCCTTCACCTGAGAGTGTTGACCGTTACCGTTACCGTTACGATTACCGCAGCCATGACCGTGATATTTCCTCTGAGATTGAGAGTGACGAAAACCGTTCTTCATTTTCCCTAATCCTACGTTCTTTTCACCTTTCCCGGAGTTCGTCGATGAAATTGCAACCCAAACTCTCTCTTCAACCGATTCCACTGTTACTGAACCACCGTTCCACTGAGATTCAGAGTGCCGAAAACCGTTACTCATTTTTCCTGATTTTTCGTTCTGTTTACCGTTCCCTGAGTTCTTCGACGAAACCCTAACTATCTCTTCAACCGATTCCATTGTTACCGAACCTTCGTTCTTCTCCTTCTTCTCCTTCGTTCCACTCTCGACTGTAGCTTTCTCTGTCTCGTCCTTCTTCTTCTCCTTCGTTCCACTATCGACTGTAGCTTTCTCTGTTTCGTCCTTCTTCTTCTTCTCCTTCAAAGTGCTCTCGATTTTTATTACTTCTCCAGAACCTTCTCCACTCGCTCCTTTCTCCTCCGTTTTCGGCTTCATTTTCTTATTATACCTGTTCTTCTTTTTCTTCTTCGATTCCTTGACTTTTTCCTTAAGACCGCCGGTTTTGTCTCCGATTCCAGCACCTCCGTCCAATTTCCGGTGGTTATTAGATGTTACCTGGACATCGCAGCGGCGAGTTTCGGAATAGTTCCGATTCTTCACAACATACTGCTTCTGAGGTCGAGACTGAGAAACGGTTCCGTTTCTTACTTTCTGGTGGTTCTGTTTTGCAGATTGTGGCTTCTCTTCGTGATTCTGTTTTGCAGGTTGTGGCTTCTCTTCTGGCTTCTCTTTGTGATTCTGTTTTGCAGGTTGTGGCTTCTCTTCGTGGTGCTGTGATTGCAGTTGTGGTTGAGGTTGTTTGATTTGGTTTTGTTGGTTGAGCCATCGTTGTTGGAGTTGAGCGAGAGTGAGATAGTTGGAAGGTAAAGAAGAATGAATCTTTTTCTCCTCCATTAACACGCACACTACACACTACACACTACACATACTCACTTTGTTTTAAATACAGAACGATTTATGCTGCTTTCTGCTTGCCAACGTGGAATGGTTGCAAAACTTGCAACAGACTCTGCAAAAACTTCGCGGACAAGTTTCACAAAAGAATAGTTAACAAATAAACGTTCATCACAGTTCAGATTATTTCTGTCTTTTTTTACCCAAAATGGTCTCTTTTTTTTCCTTTCAAATTGGGCTCTTTAAGTGGATGCCTTCAATGGGAGTAGGTCACATGAATACACCCAATATTAGGGCACGTCTAAGGTGGACTTACACACTTTGAATGCATCTTAGGTGTAGGCGCATTTAAGCCGGGTAAATTCATCTCTCCATCTTTCTCCCTATTTTGCCTCATTTTCTCTCCATCCTTTTACTTCTTTTCCTCTCAAAATGTTTCCTCTCATTTCCTCCCTAAGAATCAATTATTCTTTGATTGTGGTCCCTTTTGATTATTATATTTTTTTTGGCTGATTTAAAAGGTACACTCTTATGACTTCACTTGGTTTATGTTTTATATTAATATTATGTTTTTGTTGATAATATTAGTTTTAGTGTAGATTTAGTTCATAGTAGAGATTTAGTATATAATGTTAAGTTTAGAAATTTATTATAGATTTAGTAAATATTTTTGGTGTAGGAATTTAGGTAGTTATTTAGAAAAATTATAGGTGTTTAGAAAAATTAAAAGTGACTAGAAAAATTATTATTTACTTAATTGTAGATTTGTGTTGAAATTTTGTCAAAATAGGAAAAAAATTTAATGCAATGTAAATTTTAAAATAGAACATTATTTATGAAAAAATTGGTAAAATAAAAATTATGCATTTATAAAAAAAATTTGTTAAAAAAAGTCAAGAAAGACAACTAAATAAAATTAATAAAATATTTAAATAAAAAAGATTGTCAAATATTCAAAACATTTTTAATAAATTTGTATTAAATTGATTGTTTTTAATTTTTGTTAACATGATGGATAACATAATTTTGGGCTTTTTAAAAAAATATTTAGGTGATTTAAAAAAATTAATGATTGGAGTTAGTTATAATAATTTTGTTAGTTTAAAATTTTAAAATATTTGAATTAATATGTTTATTTAAAAAAGAAATTAACCTAATGGATAACATAATTTTTTTAAAAGAGAATAAAATAGTAGTTTTAGAAAAAAATTAATGATTAGAGTCGGTTATAATAATTTTGTTAGTACAACATTTTAAAATATTTGTATTAAATTGATTATTTTTAACTTTTTTAATGTAATGGATAAAAAAAATTTAAAAATTAGGTAGTTTAGAATAAATTAATAATTGGAGTTAGTTATAATAATTATGTTAGTTTAAAATTTCAAAATATTTGTAGTAAAATGTTTATTTAAAAAAAAATTAAGTAATGGATAACATAATTTTAAAAAAAGAATAATAAAATAGGAGTTTCTGGAAATATTAATGATTAGAGTTAGTTATAATAATTTTGTAGTTAGTTTAAAATTTTAAAATATTTGAATAAAATGTTCATTTAAAATTGTCTTTTGACGTAATTATTAATATAATTTTATTTTATTGAAATGTCAAGTTTATTATAATATCTTTGTCTTCAGTTGTTAGGGTTAGGATTGATTCGGGTCCTATAAAGACAAATGTTTTGTAGATGCATATTTCTGAGCATATATGAAACATCGATGAGAACAGGAAGATAAAACTTAGATGTGCAGTGCTAATCAGGGACAGCTGACCTTCCCTGATTCTATTGTTGAGTACTTGGATGAGTCGGGATTTTACTGGGTGTGCAGGCTTAGATACCTGAAACTTGATCACAACTTGATCCATGCCATGGTGGAGAGGTGGAGACTAGAGACACACGCATTCTACATCTGGTGTGTGGAGTGCATCATTACCTTGGAGGATGTGTTAGTGTCGGTAGGTTTATCAATTGATGGTTGGTCGGTGGTTGGGTTGATAGTTGGAGATTGGGATGATCAAGCTGGGTTGACAACCGGAGATTGGCCAACCTTGTGTTGTTGTCATTAGCAGTGTTCCGCGATATCTGTCG
Source organism: Hylodesmum podocarpum (assembly GCA_026586105.1). Classification (NCBI taxonomy): domain Eukaryota; kingdom Viridiplantae; phylum Streptophyta; class Magnoliopsida; order Fabales; family Fabaceae; genus Hylodesmum; species Hylodesmum podocarpum. The sequence continues at coordinate 2,327,234 of JALJEV010001430.1, read as the reverse complement.
TATAAATGTGTATCATCAACTTGTATTATTGGTTTACAAAAATTAAAAGCATCAACATATTGTTGGTAAGTCCAAAACACACGCTTAAATTGCCACTATTCGCGGATTAGAGTGTTGTTGACAAAATAATCATCGTAAAAAATTCCATACTAAAAACTCGGTAAGTGAATTTGCATGTATTTAAGCCACACAAAAAGTTCTGCATATGATTCTTCGCAATTACCAATATCATGATCATTGTTTTTTGTTTCCTTAACCATGCATTCTTATAAGATATCTTATAGTTAAGCATAATTGCAATTCGCTCTTGAACTAGTGAAATTTTGATCGAAGGATTTTCCCTGATCATACTTGCAAAAATATACATTATTAAAAAAAATTGCAAATACTTTAAATATTTAGAGGAAAAAAATTAAGCAATTTAAATTTTATAAACTTACCCACAATGACATGCTAATTAAATTTGAGTCAAGATTGATATGATCTTGAGTCAAAGTAAGATTTAAACAAGTATGAAGTCTCCTCATCCTTGTAACTGATGGATGACCATCTCCATCGGATGCTCAAGTGCAAGGATCAAATGGAAGAGTGACAAAGTCAATACTCAAGAAGATACAAGAGCAATTGGAAGAAGAGTTGACTAAGCAAAGTCAACCTTTAAAGAATTGACTGTCATTTTAAGACCTTGTAATTTTCTTTGTATTTTGTAATTCTTAAATACTTGAGTACCCTAAGACATGTAGTTTTCGCCCAATGCATGGAGCTTGTAGCTCACGACCTAGTCTTAGGAATTGGACCGAATTTGATGAGTGTGTGAAAGGAGAGTGTGCTACACTTGCTTAAGTGAGAGTGATCCATGTGCATGTGCAAGCAAGTGGAAATTTCACTAACTAATTTTAAACCTTAGCCTTAAGATGAGATCTAGATCTTAAGGGTTGGAATTTAAACTTAAATCCACTAACTAATTTGAATTTCATCCATTAGATTAAATCTAATCACATGGCTGGAATTTAAATTAGTTAGTCATATTTTTTGCACCACTTTGATTTAAACTTGGACCATTGATTTGCGTTTTGATCTTAAGGTTAGCATTGTTTCTTAGAGAGTGAACCGCACACCATTACCACCTTTGATTAATGATTAATCCTAAGATCCAAATTACATCTCATTATGCCTCCAAATTCATCATATGCATCACAATTCCTTTAGCAAGTCTTGACCGCCATATCTCCTATATATACTTAGAAATTCAATGTGTTAGAACTTTTGACAAATTTTCATAAATTAATAGATAACTTGTGTTTTTCTCTTGCGAATTTCTCTCATAAGTTTCTTCTTAGAACCTTAGAATTTTTTCAATAGAGATTTGCATTACATGACGCCTATAGTCTTCCACTTTCTTTTTTACTTATTCGCGAATTGAATTCAAGCTTTCGCATCTTACTTCTTAATCTGTGGAGTTTCTAATTGGAGAATAAAGATTGGGTCAAATTCAAGCAAGTTTCCAAGCAAGCTTGTAATATTAACTTTCCACCTATATATCCTTTTTGATTTTATTGCCCGCATATAAAAAGGACAAGGTGTATTAGGGCAATTTTTTTAGGCAATGAATAACATACTTTTTCATTTCAACTCATGGACACTCATCGTCTGATGCACATTCATCAAGTATCGTGCGATAGCAGTTTGAACATCGATTTTGTTGTCAAACTCCAAACCAACATTTAATTTTTGTCCAATTAACCAATTCGAATTGACACTTAAACCCAACATGTCTTCTCGATCATGGTGATCCCAATTAATGTTTATATAATGTGACATTGTTTGTCAAAATGGTTATTGTCTTCATCCTATATTAGTGTTCTTTATCACCCGAATCAGGTAAATGACTGTCAACATTTTATTCATTAAAAGATGAATTAACATATGAATTAGAAATAATAATAGAGTTACAGTTTAACCTCGCACAATCTTCTTCGTACGACATACCAACATTTATCTCAATTGTACATATATTATAGATATACATCGCATCATTTGCTACAACTACTTTTATGCATAATTCAATAAGACTAATGTCCTGTTAAGAAAAATTAGTTATCATATAATCAATATCATTTTCATTGACTATGAAATATTAAATATTATTGTTTAAGAATATTAAAAATATTTATTTTAATTTTATCACATTTTCAAAAAATTTAACTATTATTTTAATTATCTTAAAGGTTATGCATACAATAAATGTTCATCATTGTATTGTATTAAAATTAATTAATATTTTTATAAATAATTTAAATTAGTTAATAAACGTATTAAATATTTTAACTAACGTTTTATGATACTATTAGGCAGATCCTTAAATATAGATTGTATTTACATCACTTTTTGAAATTAATTTTAAAAATTAAAATTATAAATTTAATATTAAGAAAATATATATTATATAAAAAATATCATAGCATCTTAAGCTAATTGAAATTTTCTCTCATATTATTTTTAATTTTTATAGATAAAAATATATTTATATTAACGAGTTAAGTATGTCATAGATTCAATTATCTTTTTCAATAAGGTTTTTAAAAACATAACATGAGTTATTATAAATATCTTTTACAAGAGTGTCCGATTCTTATGCATAAAAAAAAATAAAAAGAAATGATCATCTTTATAATTTTTTTTTCAGTAATAAATTTGAGAAACCCGTAATTTAAACCAATTTCAATTCCTTAAATTATTATTTTTGTATTATACTCTTTATTTAATAAGTATCTCATTATTTTCAATAAGTTTTAATTAATAGAAAATCATATTAAAAAATATGTTATTAACATTCATTGTAAAAAATAGGAAAAAAAAACTTCTCAATATGTCAACATTATACGTCAAAATTCAATGACCACCCATCACATCTCATAAAAAAAATTCATATAATTAATGCTTCAACTTAAAATGTGTACTTTAGAACATTGTAAACCACGTAGGCTAATGTTTCATGAGAAATAATACAAGTCAATGGATCTAATCTAACTATCTTATAAAATATAAAAAAGGAAGAAATAAAAAATAAAAAAAATACACTTTATAAGAGTTTGATGAGAGGTTCGGTATACTTTAACTCATTTCGCATTGATTAATTGGAAATTGGGAATCACCGAATGAAAGAGGACCCGATGTGAAACGTGGCCAAACCACTGAGCTAAAGCATCAACACATATGCCATTTCAAATTTCAAGAACCCAAGGGAAGCACACACACTCCCTTCTAATAAATACTCCATCTCAATTTATATATGAGCATTTTTTACTTAAATATAACAATAATTCCAATTTTATTTAATATTGTTATTAAAAAAATCGGTAAATTAATTAAACTTTTGATATAGATATTATCCTCAGAAGTAGTGATTAAGTGCATGTTTAGATTAAATTATAGAAAAATTTTAAGAGAAAAAAATAAAAAATAAAAATTTTAATTGATTAATTTATAAAAATTTACTTTTTTAACTTTTTAAAAAATCTGACATTTCCTTTTTCTTGTAAAATAGTTAATGAAAAATTAAATTTTAAATTTTAAAGAAGTAAATTTTATCCTTTTTCTTTGTCTTCTATAGATCTTCTAGAAAAATAATTCAATTTGGACCTAACAAAAACATTTTCTCTTGTGCTTTATAATAAAAATGTTCAAATAATTAATTATGAAAATTAATTGGTTTAATTAAAAACTTTAATTTTCTCAAATCCATTCTATAATTAAAACTTATCAATATCAGTAAGTTGCATTCTTGCTACTATCCCGTCATTCTCTCAAATTCTACCAGCAAGAGATGTTTTAGATTGGACCTTAAGATTAAATCACATTTTTAATTTAAATCTTATACTAAAGACAGAAAATAGTAACATTGAGATGACTAGTATTATAATTACCTACTCTATCTAGACTTATATATCAATAAAAATACTTATTTATTCTCCATCTAGACAGAATAAAGAAGGAAATTAAGTATATTTGTTTTTTAATATAAAAATCAAATTATATTTTCTAAATTACCCTTATCATATTAGAGATCATACCTACATTAAAAATTGAATTAGCTTAAAATTATTTTTTAAATAAAATATTAAATAGAATTAAGTCAAATAAAATTTAATTACTATATTTGAATCTCAAGAAATTTATCTTTCTTTTTTTACATGTATAATTTGTTCTGTTTTTGTTATAAACAATAAAAATTTTATATTTTTCAAAAACATAATAAAATTAATAAATTTTACCCTATTTAAGGGATATGTTAAAGAAAAACCGTCACCTATAATTTATACAATAAAATATTTTATTCTTCTAATTCTTTAATAATATCCCTTATTTAAATTTTAAAATGTCATTCCATTAATGTTATCATTTAATACTTTAACTCTATTTGAGAGGTAATAAATAAGATTAAAAGACTAACCAAGGGTAAAAAATTTCAACCCTGTTTAATTTAATGTAAATAACTAGATTTCTTAATAAATGTGAAAGAAATAATTTGTTCTTGGTTTTTAGCAAGTGTCTTGCAAAAATGAGCAATCTATTAAAGAAAAGAACAAAATATTTAAGAGTAAACAATGATAAGAAAATTGATTGAATAAGCTAATTTTAGATAATTAGAAAATAGAAAGGTTAGTGATTGATTGTAGGAGTAGTGAGAGAGTGAGTGTGGAATGAGAGGAAATGTGATTGATTGCATGTAATGGGAAAGGGTGGATGCGACATGTGGAAATGCAACAAATGTAACCGACTGGAAAGGGTACTCTGTTCCATTGATAAAGACAAACCAATCCTCTTATGTGTTTTCATGCATGCTACTCTACTCCCCACGCGTTATCATCACACCACCCTTTTTCCTATCTTCTTCTCCCACCCATTTTTTTCCCCAAAAACATTCACTCTTTTTTCTTACTTATTATTAACCTCAACTCCATTACATTATATAAGATTTCAAAATTTAATTCATACAAAATAACACACAAATTTTTTTCACATTAATCAATCAATACAAAATACCAATTTTTTCATGAAAAAAAAATGGGTTTGAATTTTATATACCTGTTTTAAAAATTTGTAGTGTAATTAGTATATGTAACTAAATTGACTATACCATGTTCTTATCCAATAAAATTACTACTATGTGTAACCATGCATGGACCCACTAACCCTAGCCTATCCCCACATGTCCTTCTTCATGAGCCTAGCCAACACGTACCCACCGTACCATTACAAGTGTCCTTTTCTCCTTCCTTCTCCCTTCATGTTGCCTATCTCTCATTGGTTACTTCTCTATTCTTCAATTCCACCAAACACAACTCATCTCTTCTCACTCCTCCATCACTCCATTTCCAACCCTCCTTTATAACTCTCCCCCTACCCCCTCATTCTCAACAATGCTCTTCTTCTTCTTTTTCATTTTCATGCTCCCTTCACAAATCATACCATACTAGTTTTTTTTTTCTCTACCACCCTTCACCTTTTTTTTCTTGTTTTATAAGCACTAGCACAATGATCAAGACCTTGAATCCTTACCCTAATCCATCAAAAACTGCTGAAATCATGTCAAGGTATAGGCCAATAGCACCAAAGCCTGAAACCTCACCAAACTCATCCTTGACTGAAAGCTCTTCATCTCTCTCTTCCAAAATCAAACAATCTCCTTACCTTAGGAATCTTTGGCCACAGTTACAAGCTAGGCCCACAAGGACAAGAAAGAGAGGTAGAGCACCCTTAACTCTACCACCCTCTTCATCTCTCAAAAGACACAAAACTACACATGTCCTAGGTTTTTGTCCCCCTTGTCATGTTACATCATCAAAAAACCTTTCCTTGCAAAGTTTTTCACTTCAACCACAACTCCCTCTTCCTCATGGAATTGGAGTTCTCAGTTGCACCGTGGAAAACAACACTTCCACCAATATTCCTAGTAAAAACTTGGTCACACTTCCTCTCCTTCCTTGTTCTCCTTCCCCTGCACTCAAATTCGACTCAACAACAACAACAACCACCAATGTTCTTGATTTGAACACCAAGGTAAGTGTTCCTGAAGAGAAAGATCTCTTACAACAACTTCAGAAACCGGTTTCAATTTCCAACATTAATGTCATAACACCTCAACCAATTCGCCCTATTGGTTCAAGCATAAGTGTTGTGTGCATGAGTGAAGATTCAACTCTGCCTCCTCTGCCTCAAACCCCAAAAACCCCACATGAAGTTGAACAAGTTGTTGAGTCTGAGGCCATGCCAGCTGTCATATCAGACTCAAACCACAGAATCAGAATGGTGAATTCTGCATACAAGGAAATGGTGGGTCAACCACTGTGTCCATGGCTTGAAACCATGGTCAAAGATAGTGGTGATGGAAAAAACACTCTTAGGATCAGTGGAGAGGTAGCACTTCATCTTTCTAACAATAACATCCCAACTTCATCGAATGGTTTCTCTTGCTGGGTGAGGATAGAGTGGCAGAGTGAAAACACCACCACCAACAACAAGAACAAGAACTTTGTCAATGCTTTCTGTGATGTTGTGAAGTTGTGCTGTGATTCAAGGGATTATCTCTTCACATGGAGGTTCCATACTCGTACCAGGGAAGCTTCTCAATCAAGTTGCAATGTTTGAAATATTTACATTAACAGTAATAGTAATAGTAATATTAGTATAATCAATGCACATATAGTTTTAGCTAGTCTCTATTAGTATATGTTTACCTTTCTTGTCTGCTAGCTATCAATACTTCATATGTACATGGTTATATAGTTTTATTAGGGATGATCAAATATAGTGTTCTATGCTTTCTTTTACTTAAATGTCCACAAAAACTTGTGTATCATGGACTGCTATTTACTAGTTAATTAATTAGTGGTACTATTTAGTATAAATTTTAATGCAGATAGAGAATTATTACATAAAGGGTGCAAAATGTATATGTATGATCTATAAAGTAATTTAAGGGAGTATTATTTTAACTTAGCTTAACTAAAAGGAACATAAAATGAGGAAATTGCACCAATTTTTGTGGGGGTGTTTTGCGGTATGAAATTGTCTTTATTGAGACAATAAATGGGACGTAATAAAGAGGATGAATTGAAGATGATGATAAAAACAAGGTGGTGAGATGGAGACTCAAAACTGCCTCGTTTATTAAGGTGGTAGTACCCTTAAGGAGTGAGGAAATTTGGGGAAAAGAAAGACATTTAATGCAAGGGATGATGGAAAGTAAGTAAAAGATGACATATAATAGTAACTTACATTTTTAATGCTGCCCCCATGAAAAGGACTTTGAGACACGAAAAGTTTCTTAAAACATTGAGGCATAGACACGTTTTAAATAAGTTTCCAAAGTGACGAAGGAGCAATTAATTCCAACTTTATAAGGTGTGTGTGTGTGTGTGAGACCTCTTTAGTTTACGTGTGCAAAAAAGTCCTATGAAATCACGAGCAACATACAAAGTATTCAATTAATATGTGTGTATTACTAGTAATCAAAAGTTTATGGTTTTACACAAATGGAATCTATAGTTATAAAGATGGTACTCTATTACATTTCCTTCGTATGTCCAATAGGTGCAGTCAAAATTATGAATACAAACATGGGAAATATGCACAAGGAGAAGAAAAAAGGTGCCTAAAAATAAATTGGTTATAACTTTTAACACTCAAGTGAATACAAAATTAACTCTGGTTATGAAATGCTAAATCTTTATCAATTTGTGCTTTGTATACTATTATACTATATTTTGAATATTTAAAATAATAAATAAATCTTACTATTATTATAATTTGATTAAGTGAAATTTATATACTACTTTTTAAATTTTAGAAGATAAAAGACAAAGTTCTTAGTAGTTTACTCATAAAATAAGAGGATAAAGATAGCAATATACCATGCCAATAATTAACTAATGAGTGACACATGAAATTGAAGTTTTAATTATATTTGTGTTTGGTAGTGGTAGGAGGGAGAAGAGTGAAAGAAGTGAAATTGAGATGTGTGCCTATTTAGTTGGGGTGAAAAGAAGTAGAAAAAAGAAAGTGAAAAAATGTGAAAAAAAGAAAAAAGAAAAATGAGAGGAGAACTTTGTCAAATATTTATCTTTGTTTTATGATTAGAGATTAGAGGGAAATGGATTAATTTAGTGAGGTTCTAAAATTATGGCTAAATGTATCATAGACTAGATTATATTTAATGGTTTTAAATTTGTGTATTCTTTTTTATATATATATATATATATATATATATATATATATATATATACCTTATTTTATTTTTTATTTTGACTCCTTTTTCTCTATTTTTTTCAATCAAATAATTTTATTTGTACTTTATTTCTCACATATTTTTCTTCTCTATATTCATTTCCTCTCTGTCAAACATATCCCACTATGTTAGTTAATCTGTTTATTTAATGTACTTAATATTGTGAAAAGGATTTATTTAAAATAAATAGAGGAGTTGGAAGTCAATGATACAATTATTTATTTATGGATAATTTTTAGACAAAATTATCTCCCAATACACTATGTAAGTAATTTGACTAGTATATTATTATCTTAAAAGTCACATAAATAATACTATAATAATTAGTTAAATGCGTAAATTTTTTTATGGAAACAATGCCTAAAATTAAAAAGTCTTGTAAAAATAAAGACTATTAATAATATATATTTTTATACAATTATATAATTAAATTTCAATAATTCTAGTTTGTTATAATTGAATGAAATAATACAATTGAAGTCTATACGGTAGATAGGTGAAAGAAACAGTAATTAACTAACCATTAGGAGACTTAAACTAATTTTTTTTTTTTATTAATCTTTTGCTTTTAGTTTAATTTTCTTTTTCTTCTTTTTCTTCTGTTTTTGGTAGACGAGCCAAGTAACCGAGTCTGACAAGGGGATAAAAGCGGGTCAGACTCACCGCTTTTCTGAAGCGTATTAGCAAGTGGTCTCCAACCATTTGTGACGGATTTTCCAACCAATTTTGATACGACAAACTAAAATAATTGCTCACCTAAAAAGTGAGAGTAAAATCATAACAATGCATTTATTTCGAGTTTTCAAAACTTGTTTTTAGAGATATGAATGTGAGAATCTACATTTCTTATATTTGATGTAAAATAAAAGGGTATGTATGACTCTTCAAAAATTATAGTAATGTATTTTAAAGAATAAAATATACTCTTTGGAAATTAATAGATGTTGTTATTATTAATACATGTATTTGATTTTTTTTATAAATCTTAACTACTAATTTCTGATTTTATTCTCTAAAATATGTTTCCTCATTTCAAAGAAGGTAAATCCAAAATAAAAAATAGTTTTAGACATTACTTACATTTTTCGCTTTCTTCATTCTCCATTCTCGTGCAAAGGAATAGAATATTTTTGTGGAATAAATTATATCTATTTTCAATTTATTATATCTCTTTTATTTTAAATTAAAAAATAAAAATATTCTGAAAAAGGATAAATATTTACGGTGATAATAACATTCTCGATTAAAGTATTATCGAGAACATCATGCATGAGAACATAAAATAAAATAATATGTGAAATAAATGTCGTTTCATAAAATGACTTGAGTAAAAAAAATTAAGGGAAAAATTTAGTAGTTCCATATGTTACATTTCGGGTAATAAACTAAATAAAATTTGGAATTTTTAAGACTATATATCAATTGTACTCTTGTTACTAATGGTTATGCATGATTCCAAAAGTTGAATGCAGAATATTGATTAATTTTCAAGCCTTGTTTGATTTCAATGGTGGGGGACTATACATGACAACCTGGCATACAAAAACGTGTAGTGAAGTTAAACAAACATTGCGACATTGTGATATGGTTTGAAACGAAAAAAACAAAAAAAATGAATTTGTGGAACTCAAGCATATGAGTTAAAGAAAAATTACAAAGTGCATACCAAGTTCACCATTTAATTATGAACATTATTCTTCTTGCTTAATTATATCAATTACATACCAAATGTTTCTTTCTTTTAATTTCTTATTTATTATATTAAGGACAATGGTTAGCATCCACATCAATAATATATTAACATATCTCAAAATCACCGCAATATGAGCCCTATTTCTCAAGCAACTTCTATGAATGGGCAATTTGTTCATAAGTAGGGTCATTAATAGTGAAATTTTCTCTACGAAGTAGACAAATAGTAAAACAAATTAAACACTCACCAATAAACATCTATGTATTAGGTTCTCATATGATCATTTCACAAATTCCATCATTTGGGACATTCCTTCTCAAAGATGCATGTGATTAAGTTTCACCATTCAATATTACTAGCAAATCATAAATGTCACATATCTTTTTAGGTTCTCTACATGATCATATCAAATATTATTAGTTTTTTTTAAAAAAAATTGTATTATATAAATATTAATCAAAATTGTGAAGAATTCCGTGTAAGATCAACTAAAAATTTATTTAAAAAAGTATTTGCGTCATTGATAGCGAAAAATCATTAAATGGTTTAGAACCATGACTTAAATGATAATTTAATTAATTTTTACATAATATACATATAAAATAATTTACTAAAATAAATAAATAATAATGAAACATATATCATAGGAAAATGACAAAGATCTTATCCAAGTAGTAAGAGATTTTGTTTAAGGTTTTAAACGCTACCCGACAATAATAATGTTACATGCTGAATATAATTTAAATTCTATAATTTTTTAGAAATTTTGTTATTAAAATTAACTAACTCAGATTAATAATTGATAGAAATTAGTCAATTATTTTTAAGAGCATCTTTAGTTAGAATTTTTATTAATAATTTTAAATTTAAGATTTTCTAATTCACTCAAGATCTTCTACTAATTTTACAATAAAAATCTCTATACTAGAGATTATCTTTGTTCAATATATATATATATATATATATATATATATATATTAATTAAATATGAGACTTAAAAAATGTGGGATCTTTATAAAATTCAAAAAAATATTGCAAAAATTTTTAAATAAAATCTATTAATATAATAAAAACTAAATGTGATCCTTCAATCGTAAGCGACATGGTGAGAATCGAATCAAAGTGAGGGAAAATAAAATCTACAGTTAAACAATGTTGGAATATATATACTAAGCATATTTTTTTGTTCTTTATTTAATTTAATAATAATTTCTCTGTCAATGTGAATGCGACTTTTTTTAGTATTTTCCAATAAACTGTGTGTTGAGACCAAGGAGAATTAAGGCATGGACACCGGCTTTGCATATTCTAAGAACCCAAGTTGTCGTGTTGTTTGTTTCTCACAATGTAGTGCCATATGTCTCATTGTTGACATCGAAGCCAACCTTTTCCACCTCCTTACAACACTTTCTTTTGTCTAACTCAACCTTTCACCCTCTCTTCAAATACACTCATTCAATTCTCCAACACCACCACCATGGAAGACGAAGACCCCACACTAACAATACTCCAATCAGCATGTTCCGACCTAAAAACCCTCCTCAAATCCTCAGACCAAACACAACACAACCTACGAGAATCCGAAACCAGGTTCCATCATCTCCAAACATCACTGTCAAAAACATCAAGAAGAATCATTCCTCTTCAATCCTTAACCATGTCCAGAAAAGCTCTCGACACGCGAATCACCAGAGCGATTTCTCCCGCACTCGCACTCCTCAACACTTTCAAACTCACTGAGTCGCTTCAAACCAACCTCCTCGACCTTTCTTCCAAGCTTTCATCGGAAAAATCACACCACACACGGCTTGAGAAGCTTGTGGAGTACGTGGAATGCATGGAGGAGCTTAACGAAGGGATAAACAAGATATGTGAGGAGGTTGTGTAAGAAAATATTCCTGACTTCGTTATTAAGAATTAAGTATATATGATTTAATTGTCTTATTATCATTGTTAATTGCTCGATCTGTGAATTGTTACAAATTAATAAAAAGTCAAGTTTATGAAGGGTTTCAGTCCATAAATGTTTGTGCTTCATTTATTCACAACACTTCACAAAAGGATTTAGCTATTTAACACATTGTTTTTGAGAGATTTTATGGTGTAGAATTTGATAACTATGGTTACAAGTTATATACTCAAAGTCCCACGTCATGATCTTCTGGTAAAATTTTTCCGTAACAATTCTTCTCCCTTACATTAAAATATTCGGACCGACAAAACTGTTCCTCTCTTTCAAAAATGTCTTTCCTTATTCTTTGACATGGGACGTTTGTCTTTCCTTATTCTTTGATATGGGACGTTTGATTATATCCCAATCATGTTTACATTATATAATTAATTTGATGAATGAATTATAAGCAGGTTGAGGTGGTGATTCAGAAGCTGCAAGAGGTGGTGGAGTTTATAAGCAGAACAAAGGCAGCGGATAGTTACCGGAACGAGAGGTTGAGGGAGGCGTTGGTGACGCTGAAGGCACTGTATGAGAGTGAAGTTGACGAGATGAGGTTTGAGGGGTTGTTGGATCAGGCGTTGGTGCATGTGCAGGATGAGTTTGAGAGGCTTTTGTTGAGGATGAAGCATAAGAATTTAGGGGATTTCTTCTTGTTGCATCAACGTGATGATCAGAAGGAATTGGGGTCTCACTTGGAAATTGAAGTTCTTAGAAGAATTTCAACCACTCTTGCCGCCAATGATTGCCTCGACATATGCATTGATATATACGTCAAGGTAAATTTCTTATAGTTTCTCTTCAAAAATTAATATTTAGGTGATAGCAGGATATATACTTAATTATACTTATACTTAATTATACTTATACTCGTACATATACATTTTTAGTTAGCACCTCAAAATATTAAACATTTCACTGATATATATTTTGATTGGAACAATCTTACTGATTTTTAATTAATTCAGTTAAAAATAAATTTGTAGATAAGATAAAATATTTTTATTTTAATTCAGTTTAAAGACAAATTGTGACATGTATATAAATAAAGAATAATTTTTATTTTAAAATTAAATTAGATTCATAATTCACGTTTAATTTGCATGTGCATATTTTATTATTTTTAACTGAAGATCATATTCGAAATAACGAATTAGTATAACCCATTAATATTTAAGATGATATAATTGAGTATAAACCTTCTATTAATATTTTAAATATTTATTATATTTTTATTGAATTATATTATCTATTATATCTAACAAATTACTATTATTTTCACAGTTTCTCTAATAGAAATATTGTGACGTGATTGAACATGCATGCAGGCAAGATACAGAAGAGCTGCGAAAGCACTAATGAAGCTAAACCCCGATTACCTACGAACATACACAGCAGAAGGAATCGATGAAATGGAATGGGAAACATTGGAGACAGCAATAACCCTTTGGATTCAACACTTGGAAGTAGCACTAAACAAAGTCCTTCTCTCAGAAAAGAAACTCTGCGAAAAAGTGTTGGGAGATTTCATGGAAGGACTAGTGTGGCCTGAATGCTTCATCAAAATCTCAGACAAGATCATGGCCGTCTTCTTTCGCTTTGGCGAAGGCGTCGCCAGAAGCAACAAAGAACCTCAGAAGCTGTTCAAACTCTTGGATATGTTTGAAGCCTTAGAGAAACTCAAACCTGAGATGTCAAAAATATTTGAAGGTGAACCTGGCATGGATATTTGCACACGGTTTCGTGAATTGGAGAAACTCATCATCGATGCTTCGAGTAAGGTTTTCTTGGAATTTGGCCTCCAGATTGAAAGTAACATCGATGGCCTTCCGCCTCCACAAGACGGTTCTGTCCCTAAAATTGTGAGATACGCCATCAACTATCTCAAGTACCTTACATCATCGGTTAATTATAAAACATCCATGGTTAAGGTTCTTCAAACACAACAAACATGGAAAGGTTCGCCTCTCTTTCTTACTTTCATGCTACTAAACTGATTTTAATAAAATGGTTTAGTTTGATATGAAAAGGATCTTTGAAAAAACTAATTCATATAAGTAAAGATTAGGCAATCAAATTGAATCAAACCAAAACTAATTAAAAATTTCAAAATATTCCAAATCAAACCATAATTTTTTAATGCGGCTCACAAAAATTATTAGTGTTGAAAATTTCACTAAGTAGGAAACAATCCTCACCTTGTAAACTAATTTTGTAGGATTAAGGTAAATCCGTAACCCACATTTAATTTGCATTCCCATAAATTTAACTTTTCTAATATAAAAGAGTATAACTCAAGGTCACCCATTTGAGTCCATATCTCGGTGTGAGAGGGTGTATTGAAAGTTCTACATCGTCGTCTATTATATAAATGAGAAACAATCTTCACCTTACAAATTTATTTTATAAAATTAAGTTAAGTTATAAGTTATAACTTGCATGTTCATAAACTCACCTTTCTAATATAATATAACCTTATTAATATGATATAATTCTATTCTTGTATAATTCTATCAACATGTATACTCAAATAGACTCAATAAATGTCCGTGTTCACACTTTCTTTCTTGCTTTCGTGTGTTTAATTTATCTATTTTTGTTTAACGTGGGATTCTAACAGGTGGTGGCAACGGTAACAGTACTAATGGCACGGAGGAGGAATTATTGAAGTATGTGATTTCCAATGTGATGGAGGCACTTCAGAGGAACATTGAGTCAAAACGGTCGTGTTGTAGGGACAAGGTTTTGATGCATGTGTTCACGATGAATACTTATTGGTACATATACATGAGGGCGAAGAACACGGAGCTTGGTGAGGTGTTGGGTGAGCAATACTTGAAAGAATGTTACAAGGCTGCGGCGGAGGAATCTGCTTACTTGTATCAGAAACAAGCATGGGGTGGTCTGTTGAAGGTTTTGGATAGTGAAGATGTGAGGGAGGAAGGGAAGGGGAATGTCGGAAGAGTGGTGAGTGAGAAGATTGAGACTTTTTACAAAGGTTTGAATGAGGTTTGTGAGAGGCATAGAGGGGTGTATAGCATACCTGATGTTGATTTGAGGGAGCAAATGAGGGAAGCAACAATGAGGCTTGTGGTGCCTGCTTATGCAGAATTTTTGGAGGCTTATTCAGGGTTGTTGCAGAGAAAAGGGTACCCTAGTGTTGAGAGGGTGAAAGGGTTGGTGGGGAAGGCTTTTGATGGAAAGTTGAAGAGGAGAGGATCTGCTTCTCTTGATTGGAATGTTGCAAGGAATTCTGGGTCTTTGGAGAGGGATATGCTAACTAGATCAGGCAATGGTGGTGGTGATGTTTGAGTCTCTCACACTCCAATTCAGCTTGTTGGTCAAAATTAATACATTAATACTACTAACTGTAAAATATATATGAAGCCATAATTGTTCTTTGTATTTTGATTTGGAACAAAAAAATGTTTACATGAAAAGAACATGTTCAAGTAAATTCAATGTAATTTATAAAGATAATGGTGAGTAAGTTCTACTCTAATTATTTCTTTGTGTCTATTTTTCACAGAGTTTAAATATTAGAATTAGTAACTGTAAAATCGTATTTCTTTTCTTTAAGAATTTTCTTTTTTGAAAATATTTAACTTTTTTTCTTTCATGGAGAAAATATTAGATAGTATTATACCATTATGATCTTAAACAATTTTTACATGATATATATATAATTGAGTGTTATTAATTTTCTCTTATAAATTAAGAAAAATTAACTACATAAAATGGAGTTGATGAAACTGTAAACACATGTTATTTAATGAGTCGTGATTCTTTAGAGCATGATCTCTAATGACCAAAATTTTAAGCAATCTAATTTATTAATATATTTTTATTTCAATGAGAATTATCATAAACAAGTTGCTTAATTGATAAATATTCATTTTCTTTTTTCAAGATCTCACATTCTCTCTTCTATTGTATATAGAACTGTTAAGTAATTCATAGAAGAAGTTTCTTATATAACTATAACACCAATTTTAAGAAACTGAAAAATTAAATGCACACCGTTAACAAATATGAAAAAAAAAGTATATGTTAATTTTCGTTATTAATTGGGCAATAAATTACATTAAAGTCATAATCTATGTAATTTTTTTTTGGCAAAATCATAAACCTATGTATTAATCGATGTAAATAGTATGTAAACTCAGCGCAAAATAAATAAATAAATGAATAAATTACATATTATGAAATATTGGGAATATACTTGGGAAAAATTAATTTTCATAATTTAAATTTTTTATATGAATAAATTGTAAATAAAATAAATTTTATGTTTGGG
Source organism: Hylodesmum podocarpum (assembly GCA_026586105.1). Taxonomy (NCBI): domain Eukaryota; kingdom Viridiplantae; phylum Streptophyta; class Magnoliopsida; order Fabales; family Fabaceae; genus Hylodesmum; species Hylodesmum podocarpum. The sequence goes on along the minus strand of JALJEV010001430.1, from coordinate 2,311,003 downwards.
AAAAATCTTAATTTATAATCTTTTTTGAAAAATGAATTTTTTTTCATAATTTAAAAAATCTATAGTTTATGATTTCTCAATAGCTTGTTTTTTCGTCCAAGTTGTTTTAAATTCTTTTATTGCGTAAAAAATAATTTTTGGTTCTATATAAATAAAAATTTTAAACTAAATTTCAACAAAATTATTAAAAAAATTTATTTCAATTATAAAATAATCATCATTGACTATTAAAATAATGTAAACATAGTAATTAACCACACAATGATAATACTTGGCATAAATAAATAGGACTTTCTTTGATTGAAAAAATATCCGTAAAAAATATAAATAATTACAATGTTTATAAATAATATAAAAAATGTCTTATATTAATAAAGAAAAAACCATGTAACAAATATGTTAAGCCAATTTGATAAAATAGAAAAATAAAAAAATGAAGGACGAAAAACAAGCAGGTGATTAGAAACGTGACGCAATGCAACGCAACGCAATGCAACGGTTGTCGTTGCCGTTTAGGCTGATACGCAGAACGTAATAGCCCAAAGAAGATGGTTTCCGAACCCAACAACACAGTAACCCTATCGTGCAAAGAATCTCGTTGATTCATCGCTGAAATTCTCAATTACAACATTCATTGGTTTTTGAAGAAAGAAAAATGGGTGAGAGTAACGAAAACAATGCATGTTTTCGTTCCTTGATCGATTTCCCTGAAGACATTCAGATCTGCATCCTTTCGTTCTTGGGTCCATCGGAGATCGCAACCCTAGCCTGCACCTCTAAACGTTTGGGTCTTCTCTGCGGCAATGATTCCAAGCTCTGGTTCAGTGTGTGCGACCGCAGGTGGGGTTCCAAGACCCGCATCAATCAATGGCTGAAATCCAATTCCTCTCTCTCCTTCAAACACCTCTACCACACCCTCCACCACTTCGATAACCTTCTCGGCTTCTGGCGCCACATCGGTAACGGTAACGGTAACGGAACACCTTCGTTGCTCTTCTTCGAGTGGGGTCCTTCTTTCATTTTAGGTTCTAGGGTTTCGCCTTCCGATTCTGTTACCTACGGTGTCACCAAAACTCCGTTTCTTTCCTTGAGTCTTGATGAAGAAGGACACGTGGCGAGTTTTCTTTATTTGAAATCGGAGATGAAATCGGAGATTCAGAGCGAGGTGGTTGCGGTTGACGTTAGTTTTATGGGGAAGACGCATTTTGTTGTTGAGGAGAAGCAGTTTAGGGGTTTTGTTGGGAGTGATGAGTGTGGTGATGAGGGTGTTGTGGAGAGTGGATCGCCGCCGGAGGTTGTTTATCAGCATTTCGCCAACCGCCGTAGTCCCGGTGGGGAACGGTGGAGGCGGCAGAGAAGGCGTGAGAAGGAGAGGTTGGCTAGGAGGAAATGGGAGCCTCAGCATTTTGTCAAGATTGTTCATTGCTCTCCCACGCTGGCCAGGCCCCTTCAGGGCCTGTGGAAGGTGGTTGTTTAATCATTGATGTTAATTGTTATTGTTGTGAATTGTGATCGATTGTGTTGTTAGTGGTGATTTGATATGTTTTGTATTGTTTGGTGATCATTGATGTCATTCACTAGTACATGGTTATGCTTGTTTGAGTCATGAATTGTTAATTAGAACGTTGAGATGAGTGACTTGAATGATCATGATTAAGGTTTTTGGAAAACTGAATTTCTGGTCTCTCTTGGACTGCAATTGTGACTTTAAGGCTGCGGTTTAAAGCCTTGATTTTGTGATTGTTGGAAATTCTGAAGTAGTGTTGATAAAGATGGGACAATTTGATCTTCTAAGGTTATTGAATCTTGACTCTCGATTGTTGTTGTTGGGGTCATTTGATGGTCTTTCATGTGTGATTTGATCGTTTGATGATTGTTGTCATTGACTAGTTCAGCAGTTCGTGTACAGATGGTCATGGTTGTTTGAGTCATGAATTCATGATAATCAAACTGCTGAGCAATGGAATTAATTTTGATGAAGGTTTTAGAAAAAAAACAGTCCATGACTGTGATTTTGGTATCAAGGTGACCTGGGCTGTGATTTAAAACCTTGAATTCGTGATAGTTGGATATTGGGAAGTAGCTGGGTGTTGAGAAATATGGGACAATTTGATCCTTGTGGTGTCGTTAGATAGAGAACATGGATGAGTGGTTTTGGATTGGATGACCTTGTGCGTCTATTATTGAATTCATTTTGATATAGAATAGCAACTGTCTGTCAATGTTGGTTTCATTTTGAGTGAACTGTGAATATACTCTAAATTTCCCATTTTGGATTGGGTGATCTTGTCAATAAATGAATTCTTTTTTATATAGATTACCATTTAGCAACTGTCTGTCAATGCTGGTTGCATTTTGAGTGAACTGTGGATATACTCTAATATACTCTAAATTTCCCTTTTTCTCTTTTAGATCTGTGATGAGTTTGGAGATGGGTGACGGTGGAATTGTTCCTGTGGTTGCATGATGTTTCATTGCATTTTTTACTGTGCTTGTTGCAGGGAATTTGTGATGACATGAGTTTGGCATTTTACCTTGTGGTATATGATGATATTGGGGGCATTACCTGCCGGCGGATTGGGGATCCTCCAGAACGTTTTTCAGTATCAGGATATACCCCAGTTTTCTGGACGTCGAATGCTACATTTCTGGAGTCTCCCTTTTCTCCGGAGGAGGAATCTTTGTATGATAGTCGCATTCATCTTCGACTGCATCAACAAAGCAATGAAATTCTTGAGCAGTTCCCTTTGTCAGTTGGTGAAGTGGTTAATCAACTTCAGCAGTTCCATATGTCAGACAATGTGGTAAACCGAATTCTTCACATAAGCTCAAGTTATGATTTAGTTGTTCCAGACCTTGCTGGAACAATAAATCCAAGGAGTGCAGAGGGAAGGATTTGGCAGTACCAGAATGGTACTTTTGGATTTGGGTTCCTTTCAGATAATTTTGTCATAGACATGAAACATATTTTCCGCGAAGGTTGTGTTGCGGATGCTGTAAATTCTTCTGCGGATTGATTCTTTTCTGTATTTTTTTACTCAAGACAGATCGTATATAGCCAGATGTCACCTAAACGCTGTGACACAGTGTACCATTAGCTTTGAAAATAATACAAATTTGTTTAGACAGTATATGCTCTTTGCCTCCACTTCCCCCCTCCCTCCTGTTGATGTTCAATTGCTAGTTTCTTCTATTAACTGTTTTGTAGGCAGAAAGTTCCTGCAATTGCAAGAACATGCCATTCCCATTTTCCCATTTCATTCTCTGTGACTTCGTCTGGTCTGGAGTTAGGGCTCAATAATGTTTTCACGAATTTTAAAGTGAACTGAAGCTCTTTTTTAGTAGCTTTGTTTGAATTGAATTATTTAATGAAAAAATGAAATGGAATAAATTTGTCATTTAATTGTCTTGATATTTTATAGTACAATGGATGAACGGTTTCATTCCATTGTGGAACTGGTTGTAAGGATGAACATTAAGTTTCTTCCATCACGCATTCTCCAATCATGGGAGAAGAGAAAATAGAAGTATTGAATGAAATGAGACGTTGTAGATTTCACCATTTTTATTTCATTCCAGCATATTTTAGTTGATCCAAATGATGGCAATAATGTCCTTTGATTCTATTATTCTCCATTCTATATCTTCTCATCAGTTTAAAGATAACCTTAGTTTGTAGCATAAACTTTATTTGTTCAGATATTTCATTCCTATAATAACATCAAGACGTGTTCAACCGCCAAAATACCCCAAGTTTTGGAATACTAAATCTTAAACATATTTTGAATAGATGCAGACCGAAATCAGTATATAAACAGAATTTTCAAGCATAAAACAAGCAAATTATTTGGGTTTGTTCTCTTCTAGTACTGCCACTTACCTTTTATCCAAACTACTGAAACTCATTTTGGTTATTTTCCATTTTTGTGGTTTTAGTTATCCAAACTACTGTTTTGGTTGCATTCCTTTATAATAATTGGACGGGAGATTATGCAGATAGTGGGAAACAAAATTTGGGTATTGTAACTGATGTATATAATATCAATATCCAATAGGAGTTTCAAGAATTGCATGTACTTCTGAATCACACATTCTGAATCAAACGCTCACAACAAAACATGATGAAGATCCACACTGTTCAACTAACAAAAATACCATATTTATCACGGGCAAAGAGCTTCCCAGACTGCAAGTAATGGTAAAAGCATGAGAGACAGCAGAAACATATGGTGCACAATTATGGGAACTTGAGAAAGGGAAAATTCTGAGACTCAAGACTCTCTCATCATGTCTCTGCAGCAACTTCTTCACCATTGAATTTCCCATTAGTTGCACTCTTTTCATTGTCACCTTCGAGTTGGCTTAAATTGCCCTTCTCCTTGATCAATTGGATGTGGTGGTGTTTGCAGTAGAGTTTCCCCTCGTGTGCTATGTAATTGGAAGGACTGATAACACACCCTCCATGGCAGCATTTGAAACAACTCTTATGGTAAGGAGTTCCATTCACAGTAACCTACACCATCACAAAATATTGATTCCATTCGCAGAACAAGAAGTTCTGTACTCAGTATCAAGCATTTATAGAGGGTTAAATAAGTTCTTCATCTTTCAAACTTTTTATCATCATTTTCAGCCTCTAATATTAAATTGAAACCAATACTAACATGGAAGTGCCATGTGGTGTCTTCATGTTTGGACACATCAATGCTTAGTAGTTTCAATCTAACATCAGTAACTAAACATATTGATAAAAATAAATGAGGAATTAAAAATTGATAAAACATTTTAGAGAAACTAAAAATTGAAATTTCTAATAGATTGAAAGATCTGAAACATATTTAACCCTTTTATAGATTATTGAAGTATGATGAATTGTTTGCTAACAGACAAATGTTTTTGGTGGCATTAACTTGTGTTAGTGGACAAACATTGTGGCTGTAGTATATTACCTTCTCAGTTGGATACACCGTTTTTTGACAACCAGCACATTTATCCCTTGTCCCACCAAACATACTTGAGACCTTAGCTGCTGCAGGTTTCTAATTAAAACAGGTAATAAATTAGAAAATTTCTGAAAAATTGAATGTTCTGTTGTACATTGCATGTACCCAAACTTATGATTTATTACCTCATCCAAGGTTTTTTCTGGCTTGGCAATTTTTGGTGTCCCTAGTTAGACAAAAAGAAGTGGGGTTGAGTAACTAAGAAGAAAAGCATAGTGAAACATTTAATAATTCAATTCTTCATCCTTTCTTACCTTCAAAGCTTTTGTCAAGACTCCCAGTTCTTTTGAACAGTTGATCAAAATGTGGCCTGCAGTAAAGAACTCCCTCAAAAGAGTTGTAGTTGCTAAGCTGCACATACATCAATCTGTCATCAAACTTCATTTTAAGACAATTGCAATGTGATCTTAATACACCAAAAGGGGAAGTGGTTTAAATATTATTTGTTTGTAAAATTTATCATCATAAAATCTTATTCCTGGCAAGTTTTGAGATAGAAATAAAATATTCCTGAGAGGATAGTGCTTAAAGATAATGTTAAGATTGATGCCACATTGACATGCTTTCTAATAACCAATTACAAACACCAGATCCAAAGCTAGAAACCTGAACTAGACTATTTTTATTTTTCATTCCTTGAAATGGTATTGGTACGAATTATATATCCAAGATATATCGACTAAATTTCATCGAGACTATATGAATTATTAGTTGAAACGTGGGTAATGTGTTTAACTCAACCCTATAAAACCAGCTTATAAAATAAGGATTTTTCCCACTTATATACCTGCAACATGTCTTATCTCTAGGCAACCTACGATTTCAACGCACTCTCGAGATTTCCAACATTATTTCATATCCAAAATTGTCAAAATCCGGGACACAAGGTTTATCCATTTGGTTAAGGAGCACACCTGAACTAGACTATATAATCAACAAGTTAAGAGAGGGAGAGAGAGACCTTGAGGGTTCCTTTGCAGTGATGGCATCTGAAGCAAGCTTTGTGGAACACTCGGTTATCTGCAGTCAACTTATCAACCAGATACACAGTTTTGTCACAAGCCATACACTTCTGAGTTGTTCCTGCAAATGCCATTCTTTCTTTATCTTCTCACCCCAACAACACAGGCTATGATCTATGTGAGTGTTATGAATCTTGGCTTGTCACTAAGGGAAAGAACAGGACAATGAAGATTGAAGAGGAGACAAGGAAAAAAGGGTAGAAGCAAGCAGAAAATTGCGGAGACAAAAGCAAAGTTCCAAACAATTATAATGTCAGTGACAATCATTTTGATCAAATGTTATGCACCTAACTACACTTTTTCATGGTATATTTTAATGTTCCAACACTGTCTTCAACTGTGAATATAAATGCGTAAAAACTAAGAAAAACATTCAAGTCTAACATGTATGTGACATGTTTCTACAGTCAACTGTTAAGTGAAAGCTGATTTGTTTTTTATCTTCAGAAATTAAACATAGTACCTTAGAGAAGAAAAAAGTTTGTTAACTATGATAACAAATTTCTGAAATTTTACAAAATATAATTTATAATTAGATAATCATATAAAATTATTTGTTTGTTATCAAAGGTTTATACATCATTTGTCTAATTGTTGTTAACATCATTAACAAATTTAGCCAAAACACTTTAGAAAATGGGTATTCACTTAATGTAAGAGAAAGATGCAAAGCATCACTGCATGAGCCTACCAGCTAGAATTCATTGGCCTTTTGCCTCAAAAGTCCTTCCTAAGAACTTTCCATGTGTTATCAATAATTTTAAATTGACCTGCAACATCTTTTTAACAAAATTATTGAATGAAAATATTTATTTTTTCTATTTTTAAATAATAAATATATTTATCATTTCATTTAATGTCTATTGGATTAAATCACTTTTCTATTCTTATAAAATTTCAGATTTATAGTTTTCGCCCTTAATTCTTTGTTTATTTTGTAATCATTAGTCTTGATATATAGGGTTAAGTTTTACCTTTTTCTTACCCATTTTTAGTCCATAGTCCCTTCTTATAATTACCAAAGTTTGTAGGAACTAAACTAAAATTCCAAAAGCTTTTTTTTCAATGAATTAAGTGAAAAAATTATAATTACCAAGTAGGGTCTCTAATTAAGTCCCAAATAAGTGTTTTGCTAGTAACTAGTTATTAAAATAGGTCTCCCAAAAGCCATGAAATCCTAAAGGGTAATCACATAACATAATGTGTATTTCATTAGAAAGCTACTTTGTAAATTATGGGGACCCATTGCTTCAAAATCTCAACTGCCAGCACCTTATCATTCAACATCCAGCTGGCTTGCTTTCATTCTAGAATCCCACTTTTTATTTTGTTTCTAATCTTAATTTGAATATATTTCTTTTAGTATAATCTATTTAATAGTTAAGATTTGATTAGTAGACCATTTAGTTGAATAATACAAATCATAATTACATGAATCAACTTGAATTTTTCAATGTATATGATCAACTAAATTAAGTATATATCTTTTGCAACTTAACCCTAGGGTGATTGTATAGACATATCAAGATATAGATCTACAAAAAGTAGTGCTTTTCTTTTCTTAATATAACAGCATCTAATACAATTAAATATGGATCAAGGTAGGTGTAAATCTCTATAAATATTCAGGTGGGGGGAAGTATTAATTTGTATATTTTACATGAATGAACAACCATGATCATCATATCAAGTTGAGTGATAAGTAAATGTCACACACTCTGTAATATGACACAATCCTTCAATGATGGGTTGGGTAGGGTGTACGTTCTATGGTGTTATTGAGATCTAGCATCTCACTCCAATTATGATGACAGCTTGTATTAATCTATTATTACTGCCCCACTTCAAAAACTTCACTTTACTGAATACAAAGAAAAAAAATATTCTAAACTTTTCTTTAAACAAGGTAAAAAACACAATGATAAGATAATTTAGTTCTTAAATTCTCAAAAGTGATTCTTATTAATTGACAAATTTTTTAGGTTAATTAATTTATTAGTTGATTGAATGATATTAACATTATAATTACTCAATAAGTGTTCTAGATAGATCATGTGTGTACTAGGATAAGTTAGGTGGAAATGATTCTTAGTTTCTATGTTCTTCTACAACTTACATACAATCTTTTAAGCAAATCAGAAACAATGAAAATCTTCATTATACAATTGATTTTTTGAGGAAAATTTAATAATTTTGGGAAGAGAATACATTTTGTTTCAACACGTTATTTTCTTCGTTTAATAATTTCACAAATTACTTATTATTTTCCTGTTTTGTATTTAAACCAACACGATCTCACAAATTATATTTATCCATTAAATCTCTGTCAAATTATTAATATTTGCGATAAGCTGTTTATGAATATAATGTTGGTTAAAGTAAACTATGTACATACCGAATCACGTGTATCAATTATTAAATATACTCAATCATCTATGTACACGTGTACTAAATTATCAGCTTGAAATAAATGATGTTAAACATGAAAGATTCATTTTATATATATTTAATATTTTTACAAGATTTAATTGTTTAATTACTGAGTTTTAGCAAATATTTCGTTCCAGTATTATTATAAGAAAAAAAATTATTAATATATTTTTATATGTGATTTATAATAAATTAATTTTTTTTGACTTAATTCAACCTATTTAAAAATTATAATAAACTAGTTTATAAAGATATCCGTTTACGGGTCTGTTTATAAAACTTGTTTATAAATCTATTTAACCAATTTCTATAAGAGTTTATATTTCTATAAGAATTTACAGTGAAATAATATTATGATATGAAGATAGAATATATTTTATTTGTGAGAGATATAAATAGTAAAATAATTTCTAAAAATGATTATATCTATTATTTTAATTTATAAAATATATTTATTATTATTTTAATTTTTAAATTATATTATTTACGATTATTTTCATCAACTTAACCACTTATTTTTATTTTAATTTCATAAATTAAATAATAAAATAAACATAGATAACATAATTTAAGATTAAAATATAACAGATTTTCTTCAAGGACTAAAATAACATTAATATACTTTTTCATTCTAAATTGCTTGATCCAAATAGTTTCAAGGAAAAACTATTTGCTGACAATCAACTTGCTAAGTGAACAGAAAATCAAATAGAAAATGATGAATCAACTTGCTCAGTGAACAGAAAATGAAACAGAAAATGATGAATTGAATTTGGATTTATATTATTGATGATGATATAGAGATAATAACGAAGTTGGCATCAATAATAATATTTTTTATGGCACATGACATGTCATGGCTGCTATCACTAATCAAGGCACCAAAATTTCCCTTCAAAACAAATTAGTGTGAAGACTTTGATGGAATTATGGAAATATGTTAACTCCAATAACTATGCAATTTCAATTACTGAAATTACCATGTCAATTATCCAACAGCAACATGGAGAATTAAGTAAACAAAAATATGATAATGATATATACTATCTCTTGTTTTCAGCATTTTTAAATTCATGGTATCACAATTAACAAATATAATAAAGTGATAAGGTTATGGTTAAGAAATTAGACTTGTAAAGGGTGAAGGGAGGATAAGAAGGGTATAAAATTTAATTCTTTTGCTGTTAATTAATGAATAATTAATATTTGTTCATGGAAAAATAATGATTAAGAAATATGATATTATATCATTAAAATTATTATTTTATTTCTTATTATAATTTTATTTTCTTTTCAAATTGTTTAATTACTCTTTCGTACATTTCTTTATCTTTAATTTCATGATAAATGTATAAAATAACTGAAAATTAGAAACAGATAAGAGTTGTTTCAAATTGAATTCAAAGTATAATTGTCAAAATTAAGAGTATGATCTTAAGACTCCTATTTTTTTTTTCTCTATTACATGTTGAAACGGATAAAGGATCACAATATGAACAAAATTGTATTAGTATTTGAATTTTTTTTCTCTTACAAGTTATATTTTACCATTCATCACTATGTTTGATAAATTATCAATATAGAATAATTTTTATCTTGTAAATGTGCGGCAATTTTAATCTCACGTGCTTGAATAAGTGAAATGAAATAAAAGAAAAGTAATGAGACATCACTCAAATGATTATTTTCAATATATATATACTTCTTTTAATTATAAATGTGTTGCTTTTTTATTTTATTTTTGAAAGATTTTGTATAAAAACTAGTGACAATAATCATACAATTTTTAAAATAAAAAAATAAAATAAAATTTAAATGATACTTTTTAATTAATAAAAAAATAAAAATTAATCTATCATATTCATTTCACAAAAATTATCTTAATACATAATTTTGCATTTTCGTGATTATTTGATTTACGATTTTTAATCATCTTCTCAATTTTATATAAGATCTCAATTTTTATAATATTAGTCAAAATATTAAAAGTTAAATTAACCTAGATAATTAGACTTGAACAAGATTTCTAAGATAAAATCATGACAAGAGAATATTATGATTAAATAACCTTGTATCACACACCAACAAATCCCATTTGGTTGGACAGTACTTACATATTTTATATGTATCATTATTTGATAAAAAATATTTATTGACTTGAACATCATATAAAATGTCTTTCATAGTTATCCATTCATTTTTCACTAAGTTTAAGCTTTGCCACGCAGAGACCTCACCATCGCAGAAGACCTAAATTTTGGTCACGACATCAACTTAATCCATTTTAAATAAATCATCATATAAACTTTTTTAATGACAATCATTATATAATTTAATTAAGAAATTTAATTAAGAAAAATATTTGATAGATATTATAAAATATATAGATAACCATTCAACCAACAATTATAAAATGTGAATATATTATGAATAAATTGGTTGATTTATTGCGATAACTTAGGTCACGTCAAATTAATCAGATCCTGGATTAACTTGTATAAAACCAATCTAAACTCTAACACTAAAAAATTCATTCCACAGAAAAAAAAAAAAAAAACTAAAAAGATACCAATATAAACTAAAATTTCAAAGAAGATGAAGTCATGGTTCATCACAAATAATATATAAGAATTCTAGAGATTGACATAACATCACCGGCCCCCATTGTTTTGCATTGACGGTGGCCTTCACTGTCATTAATCTTATGCTCCAAATTCAAACTATGTCCCTTCTAGAATACATCATCCATCCATTGTTATAAACGAGAAATTAAAATATTATTTTTTTGACAATTCATACACCAATTTGTAAAAAAAAATAAAAAATTTACTGTCAATTTCAAATGGACTGTGTGATTGATTAATTATATAAAACATTTTCATCATGAATTTTTCTTATTGAACTTTTTTATTATTATTATTATTATGTGTAATATGTTCTATATAATAATGGCAACATTTTTCTGGATCTTGTTCCAAAATTAATTCCACAATCCACGTGTAACTTTCTCCACAAGAAAATTTTTAATTCTTTCTAGGTCTAATTTATAACTCTTGGATCACTTCCTACGGCACTCAAGTCTATCTGTTCCTATTAATTCTTATTGTATTAATTGGTCAAGAAAGACCAAACTATAAAAAAACAAAGACATTGCCTAGTTTTCTTACCCTCTTCTATAGTCAAATTTCAATAATGTCCCTTGTGAAGAAGCTTCCACAAGACCATTAAAGTTTAAAACCTTATGTTATGTTATATAGATGAGTTGACTTTGAAACCTATGCTTTTTGTCTAGTCATCTCTAAAGCCATAATCTAAGCACCATAATAAAACCTTCACAAAGTTCTTCAAATAGGTGAACTCTTTTGTACTTTATGCTTCTAAAACCATATTCTTTTCCATGCATATGTTGAACCCTTTTGTTTGTGGCACTTTCCATAATGAATATGATGAAGCATGTGTTGCAAGTCCTGGTTCTAGCCCAAGAAAGTGTAAAAGAAAAGATAGTAATAAGAACAATAACCCTTATTCAAGTCGTGGCTTAGACAAGTTTTCAGAGCTTTTGGCTGATCTTGATGAGAAGAGACAGAAGATTTATTCACAAATGAAACCTAATGACATCTCTTTCGTTCGATTTGTGTACTCCAACACTGATGACATTGTTCCTGTTGTGGTCAAAGTGAGAAACAACAACAAGGATCAGAAACAACACAGCAAGAGCCAAGAATTCAAAGTGGGGAGAGCAAAAAGAACAACAACAATGACTCATAAAAATAATAATAACACTTCAGAGTCAATGGACAAGTACTCTTCAACAACTATTGATCAAGAAAAGGTAGAAACTCATGTTAAAAATGTAGCTAATAAGAAGAAATTTTCTTTGGATATGTTTAAGCCTTCTTTCTATTTGCCAATAGTTGTGGTGTTCATTTTGTTGCTCTTGATTGTGTTTGGAAGATCTGTTACTACTCTTTGTATATGTATTTTGTGGTATGTTATCTCTAGGTTGAAGGGTACTAGTGATGGTAGTAATAGTAGTACCTCATTGAACATGGGGAATTCAATGAACAAGAAGGATTGTGTTAGAGGGTTAAGTGAAAAGAAGATTGTGAGCAATGAATTAAGGGTTAAGAAAAAGGACTATGTGAGATGGTGGAGTGAGAAGAAGATGGTGGTGAGTGAAGAGAGAATAAAGAAGAAAGACTATGTTAGAGGGTGGAGTGAAAAGAAAATGGCCAATGATGTGTTACTTAATTTTCCAAGTAGTGGTGATGATTCAGAGGCATCCAAGAACAAGGTTCAACTACAACATTCACATAAGAAAACCTGGTGAAGAATGAAGATTTTCTGTTAAGTAATTTGTTTCTTCTTCTTAGTATTTCCCTTTGTGAATTGTGGGAATAGAGTTTTTTTTGGCTAGTGTGAAATGAACACATGCTGGTTTTCTTTTTGAGAATTCAATTCTTATGGTTACAACATGTTAATTATGAGTGTAAATTACGGTAGAATGACCAAGTTAGGCTTAATGAAGATCCATTCCATTTGTGTATGATGCAATATCATTTTAATATTTTTTCCATTATGTGAAATGCCATTGAAATGCCGTTTTGTTCAATAAATTAGTTGCTATACCACAATTGTTTTAGAAGAATCATTGCATTTGAAGAATTTGACATAAGTTTAAAGAAAACTAACAGGATATGATGTATATTTTCAAAAAATTTAACTTATAAGGTCAAATTTGCCAAGTAGTTTTGTCTAACTTATATCTTTTCCATCAAGCATCTCGTGATCCATTCATGTGAAATTTTGACTATGGAAACAACACATGATTTTAATGAAGTTTACTTACGATATTAAGAATTTAAGAATTATTACTTTAGCTCAAAATGTTAAATATTCAAAGAAATAAGTTTGTTGAAAAAATCATTTAAAATTATTTTATAATAAAATTTAACTGATAAATTCAATTTTAATATATATTTATAGAAAATTTCCATCGATACCATATATTAACAAATCACATTGAAAAAAAAATCATATCAATTATGCAATAACATAATTAATAATTTAAATACAAATTGGAATATTTTTTTATCAATGATATTATTAAATCTAATTTTACACAATTATACAGTACATCATGAATGTAAAATATACCCATTTTTTATTTTTAAATAATTCTTGAAATACATATTTTTGTGTTGTGAGGAATTTAGAAAAATCTTATTTATGGTGTTGTTAAATAAATAATTTAAACATATTTTTCAATAAAATGTATCTAAATTATTTTCCATTTTAAAATTTATATCATAATTAATATTTTTCATATATATTGGATTATTTTTTTATTTATGGTATTATTAAAACTGATTTCTCATAATCATAGGGATTTTGCTACCAGTGTAGTGTATGTATGTACCTTCATCTCTTAGAACTAGTCTTTCATTTTAAAATTATTCGTAAAATACTTATTTTTATGCAATGAGTAGAGTTTATAAAATATTTTATTTATAGCATTGTTGAATTAATAATCTAAAAACATTTTAAAATAAATTTAACTAATAAATTTGATTTTAATAAATAGATTTTTCCAACAAGATCATACAAAATATTACTTTGTATTCCATATAAAAAAATAAATCAATACCATATTTAACATTTTAAACTTTATTTGTTAATAAAAATTATCCAATAAATTGTATTTTAATATATTTATTTGAAATCTCCCAATAATGTGCTATAAAGTATTATTCTATAACAAAAATATTAACAAATCACATTTTGTTAAAAGAAGATGTTTAGCAGAGTATAATATGATTGACCAAATTAGCATATAACATAACGTGATCAAGTATTCGATCTGATTTAAACATGGTTAAAGAGCTTAGCCATGGGCCAATAAATATTCTCATTCACACACAAAAAAAAAAAAAAAAACAAATAGATAAGTTAAAACTTCCCAAATTTAAGTAGGCCTCAGTTCTCTAAAAATTTAACAAACAAGATTTTGACATCACAATCAGAGTCTATTCACATCCTTGCAAGATTTATCAACTAGACTAATGGCTGAGTTTACTTATTATGCTTAAACATGTAACAAAGCCTTACCCGAAAAAACTCCTTACTCTTTTTAGGGGGCATAGTAAAGTATTAATTCACTAACAATTCTCTTGTCTAGTCTAATTCATGTAATACTTCAGTGTAATCTCAAATAGACCAGAGGTCATCCAATTGATAAATCTGTAAAACACCTTATGGTTTATGTGCTTTAGAAGCAAATTTCCACACTAAATATTCATTTGTTCTTACACCGTAACACGCAAGGGAAGTAACAGTCAATGCCTGAAGAAAAAACTATAATGCCGGAGCATGATATTTAACATTTCAGTGAGTTCAAACAGATGCAACATGAAAGTACCATTTCTCACTCTATCATTTTGACAGCACATTCAAATGATATTTCGCTCAATTCAACCAACCTCAGTTTTTGGCCCAATAATGTAACAAATAAATATTTCCTTTTGGAAGAGCTAACCAAAGTACTGCTTGTTGATGACAACTTACTGCACAGCATCAAAGGAAATCTTAAGTGATTGGGGGATTAGATCATAATAATATCTATCCTTAAATCAGCAGTCTTTCAACGACTCATCATAATTTTGAACAATGAATTTTAAAATATCAGTACAGTTGATCTCCGAATCATAAGCTCGAGTTGACCCAAGTCAATGACCACAATAAATTGTATGTAGACCATAGACCAAACTTGAGTCAGTCCGTAATCAAAATGCTATCATATTCATTCAAAAAAGCACTCAGTTCTCATTCCTGCATTAAGTAAAGGAGTTTCCAGTCAATATTGGCAAACTCTTGCAGACGTTCAAACTAGTGAGGCAAAGAACAAAGTTAAAAACAAAATGATTGGAACAATGAGTGAATCACTTGAGATATCAAAATCTAACCTTGAATCTCCTCGGGCGCACGTTATCTGGACTGTGGCGAGTGTTGTAGGCCTGACGTCTGGGAGCTTCACTTCTGTAATGATCTACTACCCTTGTGGATACCATGTTATTCTTCTCTTGAATTTGACTCCTTGGGTTCCGAAAAATTCCATCTTTGTCCCAACTAACCTCATAATCAGCCTTTAATCGTGAACCTTCCTGCTCATTGATAAAGCGTAAATCATTGCCAAGAAATTATTTATCAAACAAACATAACCTTTCAATTTTGCAAAACATTCTTCATGCCAATTGCTACCTAGTTTTTCATCAGCTCTAATCACAAACCCAATGCGAGTCACGATTGCTTACTAAAACAGGTTACAACTCATATGAAAACAGTTAAACCTATTTCCTCTTTGATTATATAAACAACTTATTTATGAAACACTCATACATGAGCGCTTATTGACTAAGCGTTATACCCAAATGCGTCTCAAATAAGCAAAAAGTTGTGAAATTTTACTGCAGCTCTTCAGACTCCGTAGTTATGGATGATTTCGTGAGAAAGAGGAGAAAAATAACTCAGAAATTAAGCCAATACCTTTTGCAATGAACGACCACACAGAACCTTCAATGCATCATGGAAGTCCCTATATTTCTCAAACTGAACCACAATCTTGCAGTAAAGGCCTGAAACTAGGTCTCCACTATCCTCATTTGCATCCTTACCAAAATCATCATCCTCAGCAATATTAAGCTCCCTATTGAAGAAGCAAAACAATTAATTAGGTACAATCAGATCATTCAAAGTAGTGCAGTAACTAGGTTTGGGTAAACTATGTTTTAAAACCCTCAGTAACTAGTTAACCAAAAATTATTTTAGTCCTTATATTTCAAAAGTGGTAGACATTCAGATAAAATGTATCTTAAATCCCTCAATATTTAGTTGACTAAAAATGATGTAAATCTTTAGATTTTAGAAATGCTGGTTTTAGTCTTTGTATTTATGAAATGGGGCATCCTAGTCAAGTCAAAACGAAGTAGAGGATTAAGGACAAATAGTATGCTTGGATTGGTGGTGAGTTGAACTTGCCATGGTTTGTGAAAGCAACAAATGATTGTATCTGTGATGAACTCGCCATGATTTTAACCTCTACATGCTTTCTAAAAGCCAATTCAAACATGCTAAGAATCTACTACAGCTCAGAAATATGAAAACCACAAGTCCGTAACCAATGTTCTTAAAACATAGGGACTAATATAAATGTTGACCAAATAGACCTAAAACACATTTTATCCCTCTCTTAAGTTAAAGCACAAGAAAACAGCATCGATTTAGTTATCAAACTAATTAGTCCCTAAAGTAATGAAACTATATAAGTAATCAACAAGCACTGAATATCCACATCAGTTTAGCCTCTAAGTTGATATATTTAAAGTTTAATTACTCATTTAGTCCCTACACAAACCTTGTCTTTTAGTCCCTATACTTAAAAACCATTTATTTTTGCTCGCATACAAGCATTTTTAGTTTTGTTTTAATCTCTACACAAACACTCTAGTTTCATTTTAGTCTCTTCTGGTTTCAATAACATAAACCAAAATGAAACTAGCTAATCAGACGCGAGCCCCTCCTCGGGTGGATACCTCCTTTTGCTCCTCAGCCTACGAGGTATTAATAGCCGTTTCCAGTTGTTGTTCCCCTCCAAGGGTAGGTTCTTACGCGTTACTCACCCGTCCGCCACTAGAAACACCACTTACGTCCAACTTGCATGGAAACTAATAGGGAAAGTTTTGCACAACTATAGGACCACATGAATAATTAAACCTATATTTCACTAACAAACCAATTTGAAGTGTTTTCCAACGTTTAGTAGACTACTTAACTACTAATTGTAATTTTAATCTCTAATCTAAGAGCACATTATACACATTATACTTGCACCAAAATAACTATTTACTTGCAGAAAACATTATCTGAACACTGAAATTGAAACGATTCAAAATAATTTCGTAAAAATGACAAAAACAAAGCGACCTTATTTTACCGAACGTGGAGAAGATAGTGTGAGTAACGAGCATGGAAGGTTTAGAAGAAACCCTAGGCTCCGCGAACCACCGCGACGGTACGCCTCTAAGAACAACCGTATCAGGTTGACGGCGACTTCGAAACGCGGAATGCTCCTCCCACTCCTTCTTCATTCCTTCAAAATCATCCGTAACGGGAACGGATACGGCGAGTTTGAACTTAACGCCTTCAAGGTGAAGTTCGACGCCGTTCAACTCCTCCGTTAACCGATTTCGCCACTCGCGGAAACGATTCGCCGTCGTGAGAGAAGACAGGTCCCATAAGCGGAGCGTTCCGACGGCGACGGGATCGTCACGTTTGCGTTTTTTGAGGTCTTTGAGGCGCGTGAGTTTGAGGTCTTCCTCTGAGAGCGTGAGGGAGTGAGAAGATTGGAGGAAGTCAATTAACGCGCGTTTGGTTTTCCACTCGTCGATTGGGTGAGTGAGAGTGAGAGGTGTTGAAGGGTATACAGTGAGGTTGAGCTTCACGCGCGGGACGAGACTGAGACCGTTATCGATCTCTATTGGCTTCAACGCTTCTTCTTCTTCTTTTTCCTTTCTCTCCGAACTCATTTTTTTTCGAATCAAACGCCGTCGTTTTCAGAATTATGTGTGGTGTTGTGGCTTCAACGCCGCACGTTATAGTGGCTTCTTCAACGCCGTCGTGATACCTTTTAATAATTAATTTTATTATAATTCAAATTAATTTTTAATCTTATAGTAACATCATTCTAGAATATTTCTGATTTTTTATTTTTTATATTCAATCAGATAAAAATCATTTTTTTATATGATTAGAAATGTTATTAGAATATATTTAAAGTAATTATTGTAGTAATTTAATGAATTTATTGTGTATGATAATTTATCATTATATATGATTATATAAAAAGAATTGCATTATTAGTGTATATATTATTAAAGTACATTAACAATTTAAAAATGATTATGAATTTTTATCTAATTATAAATCTCTATGAGAATATATTTGTTTATTTTTATAATAAATATTTAAAAATTATTAGTTATTAATGTCTACTAATAATATATAATATAAATTCTATAGATTTTTTCAATTATTTATATTGAGAAAAAAGATTATATATTTACATTATTATTTAATTACAAATTAAATTTATTGATGTATATAAAAATTATTGAAAAACATATTTATAATTATTTTTTATATAAACTTCTCTTACATTTTAAAATTAGTGACGATATAAAAGAAATTAAGAATTATTTAGATTACGATAATATATTATGTTGGACAGAATTTTATTTTTTTTTAATGAAAAAAAAATGAAAACAACCTTAAAGCTTATCACTATCTTTTGTTGATTTTGTTAGGTAGAAGAACTACATAAGTGGAACAAAAAATTGTTTTGCAATTAACATGCGCCATAAACGAAGTGTGACACAATCTTAACGCGGATTGAACACGTGAACAAGATAATATTAATGAGTTAACATTGTACTTTGAAAGGGTACAAAAGAAATTAAATTATTTTTTTTGAGTGTAGAAATTATTAAATTAAATAGAGATTATAAGAGAAGGTGAAACCGAGATCAGAACAGAACAGAACACAGAGAAACAGAGGAAGAAACAGAGAGAGAGAGAGAGAGAGAGAGAGAAACTCAAAAGATGGGTCTTTGCTTTGGTTGCTTCGGCGCAGGCGGCAAACGCATGAGTCAGGAAGAAGAGAGAATAGCCTCTGAAGAAGCGCGTGCCAAAGCTGCTGAAGCCGCTCAGAAAAGGTTCACTTTTTTCCATTTCTCAATTTCATCAATGTTCTATTATCTTAATTGTTAACTTCACCCCTCAGTTCCTGCAAAAATTGAATAATTTATACGGATTTGGGTTTTTATTTGTGTACCCACATGGTTTCTAACGTCCTTGATCATTGTACTTGTGTATTTAGATTAATCTATCTTTGTTAGAGTGAAATATATTTGGTTCATGAGAATGTATGAGTTTGCAATTTAGTCTCAATGGAAAATAGTATAAATATGTTATGTGTCTATCATTTTAGTATATAAAAGATATCTACTGTCATTTCCCAATTTTGGTCCCTGAATTTAACCAATTTCTCTGATTTTCGATTGAATTAGGAACAAAAGTAAACAAAAATAACAATTTAATGATATAATTCAGGCACAAAAAACGGTAGATATGTTTTACAAACTAAAATCATAAACATGTTGTACTTTCAAGAACTATTTTACCATTTTTCATCTTTTGTGAGACCAAATTGCCCAATCCACTCACATTTAGGACCAAAATGGTGGTTTACTCACCTTTGTTATCCTTGTGGGTGGATAAAATATGTATCTACTTTTGATTACCCTTTTGCTTTTACTAGTTAATCACACTTTTTGCTGTTTTATTTTATCCCTTCACAACAATGGGAAGCCCCACTTTGCCAAATAAAAGAAAAATTGAATTTTGTGACTACTAACTATTGTCTAAACTTCAATTCAAGGCCTTAATTTTGTATTTAGAGCTCATTGGATATGTGGGTGTTGCTATGTAATGCATTCCATACACTAGAGACACTATACAAGTATCAGTGTATCACAATCGCTGGTGCAAATTCACTTTCAATGTCCATGGGTATCGTTCATTCAGTTACTATGAGGTGATTCTATGTTAGTGTTTGGATGAGCAAAGTTAATTCTGAATGGAATTGGTTTTGTAAAAATTGATTTTGGTCAAAATTGATTTTAAAGTGGTGTGATTATGTTTGGATGTTTTCTTCGTAAAACCAAGTTGGTGGTAAAACTCAATGTAAACTTATAATTTTTCTTCAACGTTCTTTAATTATGGGCCAAAAGTCCATTTGAATTCTTCAATGTGAAACTGAACACATACTAATTGTTATGAAATTTTTGTTCATGTTATAAAAGACAATGTGTGCAAAGCTCACTGCAATTAACAAATACATGATGAAATGGAATCTACTCTAAGAGATGGGATGAAGCATGAAACAATGGAAGACACTTTAATATTGTTGTAAATTGTAATTGTTTTTTATTAGTTAGTGGCTGCATAAGCCACTGTAGACTAATGTGTGTTGATTGAAATTTCAGGCAAGAGCAATTTCAGAATTCTGCGGCAGGAAGAGCTGCACGGGCACAGCAACAAGGAATGGCAAAGCAAGCTGCCAATGCCAACAGAGGCGAACCAGTTCTAAAGGTTTGGTGATTCAAGATGGCGTTTATGTTTTTGGCAATTATTAATTGATACTACAATTATATCTGCTAGAGTTTCATCATATCATTCTGTAGATTGATCCAGTGCTTCTTGATTAAGATTTTGTTGGTATTAGTTTTTTTTTAATCCAGCAAATTACTTTTAATTGCACAAGTATTCCCTACCTTTTTAACCCCTACACTAAATCCCCTCATTTTTTTAAACATTACAGCGACACCCTTTATACATTGCACTAACCCTTGGTTAATTTTGACAAACATTACACTGTAACCTCCTGAAAGGGGATAAAAGTAATGTTGAAAAATAAATGGATGTCTATTGTAATTTCAAAAAAAAAAAAAAAATGTGAGAGATTTGAGTGTAATTTACTCTTTTTATTTTTGACTAACAATCTTCAAATGGATTTGTACCATACTCATTTTATTAGACTTCAGTAATGATATGTTTTGGCTCTTTGTGGATGCAGTGGCAAATGGGTTGAGGTTAGACAGTCTGTTGGATTCAACTTTTTATTAGGTGTAAGGTGAATGATCTATCTGATGAATTCTACTTTGCCTATTCATTTGGTTATGCAATTTACTTTGGTTTTGAATTCTATGAAAATGACTCTTTTTCATTAACAGATATTGTTTAACACAATTAACATTAATATGTATGCGAAAGTATGTAGAAAAGTAGATTTAGACAATAAAAAGTTGAGTTTATGGTCATTTTGGACTAAACTAATTTGGAAAAAAGTGAGGAAACCGAATGTAAACTGATCTACAGAAGTTTAATGGCAAAACTCAAAAGTAATGCAGCTCACTGTCCAAAACAAACTATGGTGAAAAAATAGATTGTTTCAAGTATGCATTTCAATAAAATATTAATGATAATTAAACTTATAATTTTTCTCGACGTTCTTCAAGCACCACGTGTGTGTTTTGATTAGCTTTCAATTCTATTAAAATCAATTTCAAAACCATGTTGAAGGCTAAAGCAACAAATAGTTGCTTCTAACTTTTTCAATTTTTCATCATGATTTTGGGGGTTAGAATTGATTCTAGGATGTATCCAAACACAGCAGTATCTGCAAAATTAGAATTGATTCTAGGATTAACATTTTGTGTTGATTAGGACCACTGTTATTATGCTTGTAAAATTAGAATCCAATACCAAGTACCTTTTTACTTCAAAGAATGTAAATGTCTCTTGATCATTTGTCTCATTAGTTTTCTTTTCTTGTGTTACAGTATCGATGACAGGTCAATCAAAATTATGCTCCGCATACTTCACTTGTTCCGAACACGTAAAGATCTCTATTGCAAGTGTATCACAAGTGCAATTTGTTGTTTGCCAGACCAAGAATACTGTTTGATTGTAAATTTGTAAAGAACTCGTGGTGAAATGCAAGCGGGAATAAATTGAGATAGTGCATCATGATATTTCAGCAACTCCATTTACCTTCTATAAGCATATAACTTGCCAACTTGGTTACTTAATTCCAACTTTAAGCTTCTTATATGAGCTAAGTTTAGCCTTTAGGATGATAACTCTCAAACAACTACAATACGAGGCCAATTAGTCAACTCATTCACAAAACACACAAATATACTTTCTCGCTTCACATTCTATAACTAGATGTCTGATTGTCTACTTATTATAGTTGTTTACTATATATCTTTCAGTTCTACCTTATTTATTTTGCACTAAGTATCATCTTAGAACTAATACATCTTTTCCTCCTACCTACTACCCATCTATAGCTACTCTAATTAAGTGTATTTTTTATTCAACTTATTTTGGAAGAATAAATTGTACAGTTTTGTCAGCTTGTTGGAACTTGTTTTTGAAAAGTATTTTAAAGAAAATCTCATGAACTACCTTGTAGCTGTTGCTTCTTTTTTCTTACTTGTAAAAATTGAATACAAATGTTAGTAAAATTTATAACTTAGGTACTATTTTTAACTAATTGAGTTAACTCTTTTAAAGCGACCTTGAATCTTGTGTTCAAGCAGAGATTAGGCCACCTTATTGTAAGAGACTAAAAAAATTATAATGACAGATATTTCATCTTGACCACTTTGGAAGCAAAACTTCTATCCTTTTGCGTAAACTGAACTAGTTAAATGTGAAAGACATGAGGTTGGAACATAATGAAGTAAATCTATGAACAAATGTTTCTTAACAAATATTTCATCAAGGGTATATTTACTTTTCCATTGGTTGCTGCTTATGGCTTTTGTATAATGCTCTAGGGTTGAGCTCACTTTTCCTTAACCACAAAAAATTACAGATCTTCCAAGGTCTCAATCACTCAAATTTTTGCACTGGAGCTGAAAGCCTTAGCTCATCTGCTGCTTGAAAGCAATCAGCTGCTTGTTGTAATGAACCTTCCATTTTTGAAACCAATCCAAGGTTAAACCACGCATCATGGTTTGTAGGTTCTAATCTCAAAGCGTTCATTAAAAAGCTTCGAGCAATTGGAAGTGATTGCATGCCAAGTTTAAGGAATAATTTTGCAGTTGAAATGATGCTGGGAATGTAATCCGGTTCTATTGACAATGAGATTGAGAAGGAAACAAAGGCCTCTTTATGTAATGATTGAGCTTCAAACAGCAACCCTGTCATTTTCGTAGCCAGGTAATTGTACATTGGTTATTTGTTAATGCATGGTGCTGTAAACACAAAACACAGAAACATACAGCAGTTTAACAATGAAAACAGGAACACTCAGTTGTCAGGTTCCATACCAGTAATATGCCAACTTCTGGGAGAGAAAAATTCTATCAACTGGGCTTTGTTAATACAAGCTTTTGCATCAAGAAAGGAAGTAAGATCTGCATAAATGATAGCCAAGTCCTGCCAGGCTTCCATTTCCAATTTCTGTTCTGGTAGTGCCTGCAAACAGAGAAAAGTCAAGGAGGAAAAATTCTTCTCAAGGATTCAGAGATGAATTAAATACTTACACTAGCAATATTCAAACCTATCCCTAGTCATAAATAATATTTTAGAATAAGCATTGGACGTTGTAGCTCAAAAAAGGAAAAAATCTTGCATTTAGTAAGGTAGACGACTATTGGTTAATGGTTTCAAATTTGATTAACTAGTCTGAACATATATTCTTATTTCTCTGCAACTTCCAACAGACAAGAGCAATGCTTGATTTGCTTCTTTTCAATCAATTTTAATACAAGTTTATATAAGGAATGCTATAGTGTCGTTCCCTTCAACGGTAATACATACCTCATGCCTTAAAGTCTTAGCTTGAAGCGAATGGTCTTTTTTTGCTTCAATTATTGCTAGCAATATTCTGTAGGTCTCTATTGCTTGCTTGGGATGCTTCTGAGTAATTTGAAGTACAGCTTTCAGTCTAAGTAGTTCTAACTGATCTACACTACTGGCCTCGTCTAAAGCAAAATCAACTATAGTTTCCGCATCCTTAAACCGCTGCTGTGCTGATACTATGAGTGTTAACAGTTGCCAACCTCTTTTTGAGCTGTTAGCCATCATGTCTGAGAATATCATTATATTGTCATAAGCCGCATTTAGATTTCTTTGAATTGCATTTTCCAATCCAAGGCTGAATGTCACTTCTGGGTCATTATTTCCAGTTAGAGAAGCAGCAGCAGTATTTAGAAATTTCAAAGACTCTCTTTGAAATATAATTCTTTCAGAATCCAGTACAGATATTCTAGCAGCAGCCCCATAGCAAATGCCAAGAAATTTTTGGCCCAGACCCAAAAAATGCTCATTTTGATGCTTGGCTAGATCCATAACTTCCTGTGAAAATTTAATGCCTTCATGAGCATGGTTTGGATGTAGAGAACACAGCTTAGCACCAAACAAAAATGAAGGAAAATGGGGCCTGTGCTTTGCTTCAGAACTACCACAAGCCTTCCTCAAAAGGTTTAACGCTACTTCATTTTGTCCTACTGCACTGTAACAAAGAGCAAGAAAGTACCACCTCTCAGCTCTATCATATATACCTGGAAGAATCTTCTCTACATTATCTGCCAATGATTCAAACATCCCAGTAATTGAAAGTGAAAATGTAAGATGATCCATTATTTCAGGGTCCCAGTCTATTTCCCGAAGTACCATCTTTCCTGAGAGTATTAATAGCAAAAGTATAGCTTCTTCAGTGCCACTCATAGTCACAGGTGTTGTTAGACCCTTCACTTGCAACTGAGGGTGTAGGTTTACTTCAACACCACCATAGAGTAGTGTGGTAGCCAAATCTTTTTGTACACTGGCCAACCTCCTCGGCTCCAAATTCCAAGGCTTGATTAGAGCTCGCCGATAAGCATTGACAGCTTCATCTAGCAAACCTGCCTTGATCCATAGATTTGGAAGCAACTGCAATGCTTTGTGGAACATTTCTTGCAACTTACAATCTTCACCAATACCCTCAGACATTCCATTAGGAAGAGCAGATTCAACTGTATCCACAACAATTCTGCATTCTTTTGCAGCCTCTGGCAAATAAGAAAGCAGCTGTAATTAGAATTGGCACCCTTGAGTGCCAAATCATGAACGTGTAAGAAGCTTCTTCTCAGACCAAAAACACAGAAACAATCATACGTAATGTGGCTGCATTTATGAGCATTTATGATGAATTTATCCTAGTAAGGACAGTTATTCCATTCATATAAGAGCAAACCTTTCAATATCCTACATGCAAAAGTTACAGCTCTTAGCAAGAGCATGCTAAATCAAACAATAGGAGTGTTAACACACACTCTTTATCATACTCCTTCTAACATACTCTTCACTATCGATTACAATTTATCGCAAACTACAAAATCATTACCAGTAAGATTTATTAAATAAGAACCATACACATAAAAGTTTGTGATTTTCAATAAATTTTAGCTAATGACAGAGGATGTGTTTAAAATAACATGTTAAAGAGTGTATTGCTACCATTTTTCATGAGGCAAAATACAAGAATATGTAAAATGCTTGAAAGAGATATGAAGGTGGTGATACCAGCATATCGCCCAAGTTCTTCTAAGGATTTGGATTTAAGCAAAACTGCCTCAAGAAGCAGGCTTACTGAATGCATTGACATCACATTAGGAAGCACATTATCCACTTTGGACCGTGGTTTTCTTTGCTTGGTTCTTTGAGCAATAGCCCTGATCATCCTTGGGGCCAAAGCCCTTATGTCTATACCCTCAAACACTTGAAGGGCAGCATCAAAGTTCCCTCTTTGATATTCAAGCCTTCCCAACAAAGCTCTAGCTTCCTTAAATTCACCAAAAGAAAAAAATAAGAAAAATTAAAACCAAAAGTAGTCTCATATTAGCAGAAAATAAAATACTCATTTGCTAGAAAGAAAGAAACAGTAATAATTCTTACCTCATAATTTAATGAGAGAGCTTCTTTTAAAGTAGATTCAACATCTTCCACTTGTGTTTCATCAAATTTGGATTCAAAATCCCCAGTCCTTGAAGAAAGACCACTAGCAGAGAAATCCCTTGTTGCCAAGGACTCGGGTGACTGTGGTGCATCTTCAAATTTGAATTGCTCTCCTGAACAAGCACACAACATCTTCCAAAAAAGTGTGGATTTCAAAGTGAACAACCCAACACAAATCACTTCTCACTGCACCCTTTTACAAAGATCTCAACGTACACCTTCAACAAAAAAAGTTTCTTTTAAAACACAACAACTCATTACAATTTTGTAAATTGATTCACACACTTGAAATGATTGGAGCAAAATGAAGAATGCCAAAAAGTAAACATTTCACAACATTGGTCTTAACTTTAAGTAGCAAAATGAAAAATACCACAAAGTACCTTTTTTACCTTGAACTTGGAATTTTACTACTCGTGTCATGAAAAGGTTAGTGCAACAGAATAATTTTCAGAACAACACGTTCATGCAACTGAAAACCAAACCGCATAATAACTAATGGGAACACCGAAAAGGGTAGAAAAGAGAGATGTGACAGAATTTTCAAATTCAGTGGCAATGATGAATGTCATAAGAAAGAGAAGAGTAAGAAAAGAAAGGTTTTTATTGTAAAGGAAAACGGGTGAAGATGTGAAAGCAAAGAAAAAAACGAGACAAACAATAATAAGAGCAGCGTGCATTGGACTTACCATAGCTCAGATTCCAAAAACCTGAACTTTATCAGTTTTTTGACGCCATGAAAGCTACCCTTCTGTGGAACTTTCTGTTTCTACCTTTGTATTATTTGAAACTGATCCTCCTTGGTTAAAAACACACAACCCCTTTAAGAATTTCAAACCTTTTAGCCTAAATAAAAATCCAAGTTTTCAATAAAACTGATTGAATTAACATGATTTATGTTTATATTATAAAATTAGTTTACAACAAAATTCAGTATATTGTTTGTTTAACGTAAAAGTAATTTAAATTTGTTTAAATTCGAAATTACTTTTAAACTTAGAATATAAAACTATATATATCAAAATTTATTTGAAATCAATTCTGAACTAAAAATAACTCTCAACACAAAACTTATATAAATGTTGTATTACCAGTGCATGTATGTATTCTAGTGTAAATTTAAGTATGAGTTATACATAAGTTTGCAAATTGAGTTTTCAAAAGTAATCCAAGTCTTTCTTCTATAAAATTGAGTTTCAATAGCAAATGTATTTTTGGTACCCAAACATATTACTTAATTTGAGTTTATTCTCAATCCCATGTTCTGTACTCAAAAATACTTTTTTAACTAAAAATTAAACATGTTCTGGTAAAAAAATATTTGACAAGATAACTCTAATAAAATATAAAAAAAAATAAAGAAGGAAAGAAAATCAATAAAAGAAATATGAAGATGTATATTACCTAGTTTAGTTGATAGCCGTCTTTGGGATATTACGGTATTTTATTTCGCAGAGAAATGAAATACACATTAGCCAATTTACTCATATTTTATATATATAAATTATATATATATATATATATATATATATATATATATATATTTCTCTTTCTTTAATGCATATACATATTTTTTTTTTTTTTAATTTTATAATTAGTGATGGTCTATATCGTCTATCAAATATTTTTTTTTTTATTTAAACATCAACAACAAGTGTGAGAAAATCTTATCAATCAAAGTTTTTTTAATAAATAAACTAGATTCACATGTGTGTCCGTAATAAACTTATTTACTGATAATCTCTCTCTTTTGGTGTATGGAGAATGTTTAATCAAATTTGGTGCAGTGTAGCAGCAGGTGTTGTTGGTGGATTCACATTGTTTGAGTTAGTTTAAAGTTTCAACAATGATGGTGTTGGTGTTGGTGTGTTCTACACATGATGGTGATAGTGGTATGGAGAAGTAAAGAAGTGGCTAGAGGTTGGAGCAAACATTTAACAGAAGAAAGTGAAATGAAAGGAAAAGCAAAGGCTGTCAGCAACAGATCAAAAGGAGACTCATCAACTTGTCCCCATAAGTTGTTGTCGCCTTAAATGTTGTTTACTTTTCTGACTTTTTTGGTCACTCACTGTATCCAAGACATAAATAATGAAAAGATTTTGCTGTGGTTGAAATTTAATTCCTAAAACTCATTATAAAATTGTTTAAGAGTTAAATAATTGTTTAAGAGTTATTCTATCTAAAGCCAGAAATTAAGCAGACAAATGCTTGCAGTTTGTAGGGACTGAATTGTTAATTTTGGTATTTATTAATTTAAATCGATACTTTAAATAGAAAAAAGCTAGGCTTATGGGGTTTTGAATTTTTTAAAACATTTTAGATGAAGTAAAAAATTAAGAACTTGATTATATTTGGCAAACCCTTTCAACTAATACCCTAAAAGAAACCGGTTAATATGATCTTAATTATTAAAAATGAAAAATAATAAATAAGTCCTTTATTATGAACGTAACAGACTTATATACTATTTTTTTGAATATCATGGATAATAAGTCAAGAACAAAATTGATAGGTTATTCTAAATAAGTCTCTCATTTTTATTATAATTCTTAATTTTTATCATTTATCATTATTTTATTTTATAAAATACATAAATATATTATCATTTTGTCATACATGTAATCATCTCCGTTATTGTTATATTTTCCCGCTCTCACTTCATTTTGCAGTGGGATGTACCTAACAAGTTAATGCTCAATTCCAACCTCTTCACATGAGGAATTAAATTGATCTGACACATTATTTCCTATTGTCAGAGCTTTAAACTTGAATTTTACAATTAGATTGATTTTCAATTCAAGCCTTGGACCTCCAAAAATAAAAAAACTCCTACAACTTCATACTTGCATCTCAAGAAATAAATCCAGCACATTCTAGTAAAATAATCAATAAAGGCAATGTAATATCGACTTCACTTTAATGACAATCCAGGTTGCAGTCCTCTAAGGTCTGGATGAATCACCTATAGCTTCTATGATGCTCTCCACCTTGACTGTGGAAATGGGTGCCTGAATTGGCATGCACTACAACTGCTTTGCATGATCTTGTAATGATGGCAAGCCTTCCACCATATTCTGTTTTTTCATGTACAACAATGAAGCATGGTTCAAATGATTCAACCTTTTGTGCCAAAGTTTGGTGACGTCATTTGGACTTGAAATATCAGCCTTCACTTCTTCCATAAGATCCAAAGAGAACTTTTACCTTCATTCTGACCTTAAAAAGATCATGCCCATTTCATCTTGAATTAGACACATTTTGACATCAAATAGTACTTTGTAGCCTTTCTCAAGTAATTGGCCAACACTCAACAAATTTTGATTAATATCTGGTACATAAGCGCATCAGTAATGATTTTAGTACCGTAACTTTCAATTGCAACAATGCATTTTCCTTTCACAGCTATGCACTATCCATTGCAAATTCTGACTTTTGAAATAATTGTTCTATCCAACTCCATGCACAACCCTTAATCACCCAACTTTCACTAGTGTTGTCCGTGGCAAAACAGGTTGTTGCAAATAAATGCTCTTCTTCTTTCTCTTGTTGATCAACCACTTATGCTTCAATGCAAGTGGTTGGCCAGAGTTTGGTTTTCTGGGATTAAAGTGAAATCTTTTGGATAAATCAATGCAATTTAGGAGGAATTTTGATGAACTAATGTTAACACCGAAAAGGATAGCTTTGTCAGAAAAACAGATGAATCAAGAAGAAAAATAACATGTAACTATCATTAGGGACTATGAAGATGTCTGCAGTGAATCACCACCAATCTTCATTGAAATTTTGGGAGTGTGACCATACTGGCAACAATTGAAAGTTAATAAAGAATCCTGTGTTTCATAAGCAATATATCTCCTACTAGAAAAAGGGTGACCTAGTACACAAGCCTCCTACTAACAACAAGTGATGTTTGAACTAAGCAATTTATCTTGTAAATGTACATAGCCTTCCTCGTACAACAGAGGAGTCTGTTTACACTTCACAAGATTTCAACCAATGACACCCCGTTAGGTCAACAGGTAGCAACCTATACTTAGAATATAAATTAGAAAGACAGCTAAAGCACCTCAAAAAACTCCTTAATATATCGGAACAAATTCATCTGAGTATTAAGATATTACTTAGCTGAACCAGAACCTCTTCCACCAACCTCAACAGAAAGGCTTTTGACTTGATTGATGACCTTCCCCTTCAATCCTTATAAATGGGTCTAACTTTCCCGTTGATTTATCTCTTATTGAGTCATATCACTTCCACCATTAGAATCAACAGAAAATTTCTCTATAATTCCAATCTCAAAAATTACAGCCAGTCTTCCTTGTCTAAAAGACTTGTTAAATATGATATTGAACTACATTAACAACAAAAGCAATTATCTCAATCCCAAGCAATGAAGCAAGCATAAAACACAAAGTTGAGATTTTAAATATTTAATTCAATTAGGAGTTTGGAATTTGTGCTTGGAATTGAATTTGAGTTTATAATCTAATTTTTAAGTTTGGGATCCCTTTTAGAATTCAAAATTTGTGTTAACATGTTTAGCAATATTGGAAGAAAATTGATTCTAGATCAAAACCATGGTTTTGTTGCCCAACAGAAAAACAATACTTTTGTGGTGCAGGAAACTCCTGTTCAATATGCATTGACAGAGATCCAATTAATTTTAGAGGCGCACCTATAAAAATGGATGCACGGATCTTAACATCACTCAAAGTTTTAGAGGGGCAAGTCCTGCTAAGCACAGTCCCAGGTCATCTGTCTAAAGCCACTTAAAGGTGCATGAAATGCACTTCTGCACGTTACATAAAGCTATTGCAGGATTAAATGAAAATGGATACACGAAAAAGGGATTGCTTACTTTTGCCAATTCTTAGAGTTTAGCTTGAACTTGCTCATGGTGGATAGGAGAAAGGACAAAGCAGATACCATAGTAGTTATTAATCGGGGAGAAGGTCTGAATGCAACTATCTAAACAATGAAAATTTAAGGAAGAAAAATTAAGAATGTTAATGTAGAAAGGAAGAGCAGTAATCTTCAAAGGCAACACAATTATCATCAGAAACATAGCCACTTGGGATTGAAACAGTAACCTACATTGGAACCTAATCCAGGATGAATCACTCGCCACAGTAAATCCATTCATCTCTCTGAATCCTCTTGACCATTCCCACCAATGAAAGTGATTATAGCCAAGAATTCCAGCAACAATAAAAATAAAGGAAATTGAACAGATAAAATTCAGAATCTGTCTCTAATGAATTAGAAGGCAAATTCTGAATGCACAAGACTTGCTAAAATATCCAAACTCCTACTTATTGTTGGAATTCGTGAGAAAGTAAAACATTAGTAATAGAACTGACAGAGTATTGTGAAATCTTTAATATTTTGATATCTAACCACTGAAAACTTGTCAAGAGTGTGTATATATACAATCCTAGAATCAGTTGAAACTGTAGTAGTTAGTTACAACTAATTAGAAACAGTGACAACAGAAAACTGGCCTAATGGGCCTGGTCCTCACAAGCCCTATTTACAACAGATAATAGCAACTACAGTATATCTCTCTAATACTTACTGGAGGAATTTTTGTCAAATGTGATTTAGATGTGAGAAATTCATTTGGGGGCGAACAGATTCCTCAAATATTTCACATACATTATCACAACATCCAACGGTCAGGGTCAACAACCCTACAAAATAATCAAATTAAATATTTAATCATATGAAAACAGCATAAACCATTCATAAGGTTACTCAAATCTTACCAATGGCATGTGATGCCAAATAAATCTCCTTTGCAGTTCCCTTTTTTATTGAAGCAAGACACTGATGTAATAATGTAACAAATCTGTAAAAGGAAAGGACCTCAAGGTTACAATAATCATCATATTTATTGAGATAAATAAAGAAAAGGGTAAGATACAAATCTCTGTTCTTAACATGAATATTGTTTGACATTGATACTGTATCCAGTAACCATCTTATCAGAAAGATAAATAAATAGATGAGTGATACATGACATTTTACCTACAAATTAATACAATTTTGCACATCCCAAGCAGTTGACATAGTGAGTTATATTGGAAAGTTAGAATTTAGGGAGATAGCACAAATAAAGGAAGGAAGAGCAGCAACACCAAAATCATTACTACTGAGTGCTGACATAATTAATTGATAACTTGGTTGTAGTGTTTTAGCAACTGAAGGATATTATTTTTCATGTAATGATCTGTCATTATATGAAAGGTAAGAGTAACTGTTCAATACATTCAGCAACCTCTCATGTGCTAAGGAGTGCTTTAGCACCTTTTCACTCAAATTCATCATTGGAACTCTAATTACCTATTCACAGTCTCCACTGGATACTTTCCATTTCAATTTCTGTCGACTAAATTTCCTTTTATTAATGGAAATAAATTATTTAGCAAAGGGAAATTTAGATTTAGAACTTGAAATTACAAGTGGTCAGTGTGAGATGTGAATATCCAATTGGAAGTGCCAACAGCCGCACCCATTAAAGAAACACTACTAAACCAATTTCAGCTCTTCTGAAACTTAATTGAGCTACCAAACAGGCCCTATGATGATTTTAAACTTTTCGATGCAATCAATATATAAACCCCAAGTCAAAGTTATTCACTGAAGGTCAAATAAAGAGCTCACCAGCAAACAGGAACATTCCTCGATTTACAAGATATATAATTAGGTTGGACAAAGCACACATATCAACTTATCTTCAAGTCACTTTCGCAAGTTGTAACATATATAAGGTAATTAGCCAAATTTCTTTTGATAACATAAAGTAATTAGACAAACAATAAAATAGAACATAAGCCAATAGTTGAGCAACAGAATACTGAGAAAAGTTAAAAACTAAATGATAGATGCTTACTTCTTCTCCATAAACTGATGCTGAATGTTGCTACTAAATGCCCCAATGATCACTGACTATGCTCTCTCCCTCGTGGAACCCCTTCATTCCAAAAAACAAACAAAATTAAAATATGAACCAATAATACATATATATCGTTAGCGTATAAGTCTTTTATCCAATCACAAACTACCATATACAACAAGTGAACTTAAATGAAAACTACCATAAAACAAGTACTAATCTTGTTAGTTAAACAAATAATGATATTCAGTGCGAAATTTGGTTGTGCTAGAGATTACAAATGATATGTGCTGTATTCTCACTAGAAGATAATTTACCTAATTTTATTTCACTCTTTATTTAGCATTGTCATGCTATCCTCCACCGTTAGATTTTAATTGATACAGTTCCGTAACAATCTATTTTTCGTACCAAATAGCATCACTCTTAGTTAACGGTCTAGTCTGGTAACAAAACTAGTTCTAATTATAGAATTCATATTGTCAATAGTAAACCCTAATAATAGCAAAATGGAATGTTATGTTATGTAAGTACAAGTACAAGTACCTTTTCTCATCCAAAGCATCGAGAACTTGATCGAGTAGAGCATCGTGATCGAATTGCACTTCTTCGCTCCCTGAGACTAAGACTTATCCGTTCGCGAAACTACTACCGTCATCATCATTGTCACTATTCAACATTTATACATTGAGAATTACCTGCTCATAATAATTCATCACCACAACAACACAGTTCATTCAATTCAAACACCGAAACAACAACGTCATCATATTAATTAAATAATAAATAGTTAATTAATTAAGCGATTTCAATTAACACGTGATGAATGGGATAATTACGAGGGAAAAGAAGAAGAATAAAACCCTAGGATGATTTGGTTTAGTTCTTACGCTTTCCCATAACGGTAACGGCAACTGCTCTGTTTGGTAGTAAGCATCACACAGTGTGATATGGAGGGAATTGAACGGAACGGAATTGGGAGAAGAGAAGGATGAGAGGAACAAGTAGAATGGTGGATAATAATAAGCCATGAAAAATTCGAGTGTGAGAAGAAGGATTCTGATTCAGAAAAAGAGAGAAAGAGTGAGGAGTTTCTGTTTTACTTGTCTAAGAAGAAAAGAGAAATGACCATGTGCATGGTTAAGTTTTTTTTATAAAAAAAAATACATTTTTGTCAAAAAAAAATTAATTTCTCACGTATAAATTTAAATTTATGTTTAGTTGCAAAATTTTATTATAAGAAGTAAATTTTTATTTTATATAAATTTATTTTGCTAGAAATAATAAAAACTTATTTTACTAAAAACAATTTCATGAATTATAATTGTATCTAATTTTACTACCTTCCATGTTTTAATTATCATTTTTTTTACGATTAAGTTATTAATTTATTCAGATTAAAAATATTAAAGAATTTCTTTAAGTTATAATGGATTTATTATTATAATTTTAATAAAATATTTATTATATTATTTATTGTTATTTTAATGAAAATAAATAATTAAAATTAAAAATAAATTAATAATAAAGAATTAAATTCATGTATTTGAAAGTAGATATTTTTGTCTCTACCTACTAAACAAATCATGATAACTATGGTTTAGTTTTTTCTTTATTAAATGTTTTAAGATGTCTAGAGATGAATGCCCAAAAATTTGTTATTAATGATTTCGAGTTCAGGTATTACATGGGGTGCATTAAATATTCATAATTATAGTCATAGTATCCTATTCTACATTGTCTCTATGAGCATATATGTGATGTTGTGATTTGTCTATATTTATTCGTTGCCTTTGTGGGTACTACATTTTTGTCTTCATTAAATTAAATGATTTTTTTAGATTAGCATAATGGGATCCACAACGAGTGATTAGAAGCAAGGTTATGTCATGTTTAGGTATTTGTATCAATAAGGTTAGCCGGCAAAAAAGAAAAGAGAGAATTATGGGAGAACTTTGAAATCATGGCCAAGAGAAGAATCACGAACGTTGAATCAAGCAGTAACCTGAATTTGAAGGAGAAAACGAGCCAGAAAAATTTTAAAGGTCAAAGTTGGAAAAGATATTCATTCAAAGTTTCATTTGTATAGACATTAGAAGGTAGTGATTTAGATAAAAGTGCATTGGATTTGTAATAGATTGTTAAAATTACATGAGAAGGTTAGTAATTTTTTAAAAAAATATTATAGTGTGAAAATTTGTAATTTTTCATGAAAAAATATGTGTAGGATGTTTTTTAAATTTTTCTGTACAAGAATATATATGAGATGATTTGTAATTTTTTTATGTAAAATATATAAATAGTGATTTTATTTATGTGTGACCGTATAATAGGTCTCCAAGTATAAAATCTCATTAATTTTAGATGTGTTCTTTTTTTCTTTTCTTGTATTTTTTTTTTAAGTCCCAAAGTATACCTCACTATATAGATGATCTACATATTCCTAATGACAAGGCACGAGGATGAAAATGATACAAGTAACACACTAAATGATTTCATAGATGGAGATGGAAATTATTTTAAATCGAGAGTTGTGATGATTTTGACGTCAATAAATTGTTGTGTTAGTCTTATTTTATCGGGTTATTATGATTTTAATAAAATGGTTGTGTATGGTTTACTTATAAAATTTATTTTATCTTGCATTTTTGAGTTTGGAATAGAGTTATATTTGATATGGTAAGTTATTTTTATAATTTTTGAAGGTATTTGATTTATATTCATAGTAGAAACATAACTTGAATTATTGACAATTTAGTGCTTAAAGATCAATTGCTAACTCTAGCAATTGCTTGAGTAGTGCTTGTTCTGTGTCTCCTGTTAAACACACCTTAATTCCTAATAGAAACCAAACGAATCATGTCTAGTACCTCATCCATGTAGTTGTAAACATAGCAAAGAGCTTCATTACCATAATTCATATGATTGATATGCAACCCTTAATTCCTATACATTCCAACCCATGATGGGAATAGGGAATAGGACTCCATGTGCAATATCTCATCCATCTATATATATAAACCAAGCAAAAAGCTTATTGATAAACAAACCTTTCACTTGCATCCATGCTAGTGATTGATGGAGTCTTCATCAAGGGAAACAACCTTAATCATTTGAGTCAACAACCTTATCACATGCAGAACCACTCTACCACCATTATCATTTTCTTTATAGAACTAATTAACTATAATGGTTCAACTTTCACAAGGTTCAAACCTTCTCATTACCTTTATGAAATCATTGAGTGACATGCCTAATTACAATAATGAGTCCCATTGAGTGTTGTTGAATATTGATTTAAAGTAGAATTTCCATAGAAAAATCAATTTGACTGTGTAACATGTGCTTACTAATTTTATTATTTTAATTACACAGTAAGATATGACAGGTGAAGAACAATAATAGTTTACATAATGTTCATTCAATAATACACTATGTTTTTGCATTTTATGTTACAAACGCGTGCAATCTATATCTAATCACACACAATTTCTTCATTTCCTTTATGTGACTTGTGTCTAATCCCACCCTTTGTCTCCTTATCTTTTTCCAACTAATCCCATTACTTATCTCTTCCATTTATAATTTTGCCAATTTTATGACCTCAATTTTTATGGGATTATCCATGTCAAATCATTAGACCAAAGTGTCAAAAGTTTCAAAACTTTTTTACACAACCTTTTCATTACACTGCTTTAAGTCATTTCACATTCTTTTATCTTTTGGGGTGTGGTCAACAAATAAAGAGTTCAATTACAATTGTCTGGAGTTTGAGGTTAATGTCAGATATGTTCAATTATTTTTAATTTTTTTAGGCTAACTCTCTTTTTTCCTTATTAAGTGCTTACACTTCAAGACAAAAAGTAATTTCATAGATTAATTAACCATCAAAACATCATTACCACTTGACAATTATTAATTGAATAATGAGATATTACGTTGACAAATTTATCAAACTTTAGTGGCTAAAGCATGTGTGAACTTTATATTTATTTAAGAGAACATTACTATTTACATTTATACTAAATATTTCTTGCCTACAAGAGTAACTATTCATCCAAATAGATTTTCTTTTTCACCTCCCTCCCTCCAGTTTTAATATCTTATTAGTAAGAGAGAAAATATATTTTTCAAGCAACTAATTTTACATAACAAGTGTTTAAGTATTATAATTTTTAAAAAGACTATAATATATATCTTACAAAAATTGATTAAAACCATAATTTAAGTAATATCCCCAAGTCACTTAGTAATTTCTCCTTTAAATACTGTAAAGACAGACACCAAGACAAAACAATAACTAGGGATGGTCTTTGTCCAATTTTACTAACTTTGTTTCCATAGAAGCTATTTATAACGACTTTTAACTTTTGGAATTATACTTGATAAAGGATAATTTTGAATTATTTTAATCCAATCTAATGTATTTTATTTTTAAAATGTATTATTTAAACAATTATATAATAATAACAATAATAAAACTTTCCTATTAGAAATTTTTTTGGTATAATATATATATATATATTTATATATATATATATATTTATATATATATATATATATATATATAAACTCGTGTGAATCACCCCTAATAATAGTCTTAAGATGATAATTTTTCAATACAATTTTATTTCACAATTAATTGTAATACACAACTAATCAATTAATTTACTTATACACATTTTTTTCTCTCTTCATATTTTATATATATAATATTTCTCTCTTTTTATATTTGTATTTTAATTATCTATCAAATACTTTTTCTTTTCAACACACATGGGCTTTGTATTCTTAATACAAAAGAAAAAAATAAAGAGAGAGAGGCTTTTAATTCATAAATTTACATGAAAACAGAAGAACTGAAAATTTACCACTTTTAAGTGATATATAGCAGCTTAGAATAGTTAATGATTTGGATAAGAACATGATTAAATTTGGGGTGCAAGTGTGCATATTTCATTGGTTCAGTTCAGCTGAGGCAACAAATTTAGCTTAGTGAGGTAATTTAATTTATATTGAAAAAGATGAATGTGAAGTTGATGATGCAAAGCAAAGTCGAATAATGTTTTACACCAAAGTCACATCGAAATCCTATTGGTAACGTAGAGAGTTTCTACCCACAACGAAGTGGGAGCTTGGTGGCTATACGCGTGCCAAAAAGGGAAAATTATTACAAACTTTTCTTTATCCTGATACACGTTGGAAATCTATGAAAAAAGTAGAAAAACTAGATACTTGGCATGTATAGGATGAATCTGAGATGAAATAAAGTGAATAGAGTTATGTTTTATAGTGGATTTTAATGATTATGTCTAAAACCCCTTCCAACCATTCACGTCCTTAATAATACAATACAAAGACTTTATCATCCATTTTATCTTGTATTATTCCTTTTGGTGGATAGATTGATAGATACTCCATGTATACGATTTAGGTCACCACTTTATGAAATAGCAACATGATATAATTCTATAGCCAAACCCCATTGGTTCTGTTGATAAGTATCAAAACACTTTGTGTAAAAATATATATTCTACTCCATATAATCTAATCTAATCTATATAAATGTACATACATACGTGTATTTTTAGTAAAAAAAAATATATATTCTACTCCATTATGATTTTATATTTATATTTTAGTCATCACTATTATTTATTCAAGCTTGTAAAATTATATAAAAAACACCTTTAAAGAAAACTTATTATAGAAGATTCTCATTTGTTTAAGTAGTATAATAACTAATTTTCTTCTTTGCATTATACAATGTCTCGAAAAACAGTAAATCGAGGCATAATCACATAATAAACAATACAATGTAATAATAGGCAAACCATTTATATATAAAAAAATTCTTGATGGATTAGGGATAATAAAACATGTGAGTTAAAAATAAAATAGACCACAAGTTAAAAATGATTTAAAGAAAAAATAAGTTCATTTTAAAAAGGAGCAAATATTATATTATTTTTTTTTCCAAAGACTAACTAGAACATTGGATAAGGAACTAACAAAAATTATTAAATTTTATAGAATTACAATATTTAATATTTTTTTCTCATATGTGATTTATTAGGTTAAACTAAGAAATTGTTGGTTGTGGGAGAAGCACGTGTCGCAAATGGATAAAAGGAGAATCATTTAGTTGAACGGAAGTTCCACGCAAAGGTGAGAGAGCAGCTTTTCTTTTCTTTTTGCCACGCTTCGAGTGCTCTCTCAATTCAACTCAACAAAACATCATTTGATAATTTGATCGTACACACAAACAACACCATTAGCCAATAGATAGGATTCGAATCCAATGTATCACATTTCTTTTTCCTGACTAGGGGAGAATCACCTACGCCCACTTTTCCTTAAATTAAAACAACACCAATTTCGTTATATAATATTTTTTTTTTTTTACTTTAAATCAATAAAAATTAGTTCAATTGAGTTATAAGGTGTAGTAGTACGAGCTGATGTGTAACCTCATGCCTTGAAGAGGGTTTGTATTACTACATGATTTGACATTTATTTTGTCTATATATTATTAAACAGGAAAAAATCTTTCTTAGAAATATGGTCAATGAGAGGTCTTTTTATTAATATGTTATTTATTATTTTTTTCTTTATTATTGTCTAGCCTTACAGATTTAAAGGATAAAATGATTGTTTTTTTTCTCCATATTATCTACCCTTAAGTATAAAAGGGATATTCTCTTCTAAGAAGTAATCTAGATCATATTATTATCTATTCTTCTCTATATATTACATATATTAACTTAAACATCGGAGTGTCTTTACCTCCCCTCTCCAACATAGAGACTTAATCCTCTTTTAATCTTACTTCTAAAAATATTATCAAACCTTAACCTGAGCACATAAGTCATCCACACCATGCTATAAAAAAAATACAAGAAAACTTAATATTTAAAAAATACTTAAATTATAAACATATTAATTGAACCTAGTAATGTCTAAAATATAAACATATCAAATTTAACTTTAAATTATAATGAAAAAAAATAAATAAGACAGATGATAAACTCTCTTTGGTTCATCTATGCCCCAAAATTTAATTATTTATGATTTATTCCTCATTAATAATTATTTTAATATTTGTTGACTATTTATAATATTTTAACATTATTATTTTGAAAAAATAAAATACAATTTAAATTTGTGTTTTCCTATAAGAAAGTATTTTTAGAGGTTTACCTCGATAAAATGAATCAAAAAGATTTACATTATATAAGTATTAATATAGATTTCTAAAGAAAAATTCTAATTCTGTAAAAAAGAAAAGAAAAAAAATTAATCGAAAAATGGATTTAACTTTTTTATGTTAGTCAACAATGATATGATTTTGAACTCTTATCCAAGAATTCAACTAGCAAGTCTAGCATTGCTCCACAATGGATTAAAAGTTCGTTAATTGATTTGTTTCCACACAATGGAGATATCTTAAATAATTAATGCAGAAAGTTGTTAAT
Organism: Hylodesmum podocarpum; assembly: GCA_026586105.1. Taxonomy (NCBI): domain Eukaryota; kingdom Viridiplantae; phylum Streptophyta; class Magnoliopsida; order Fabales; family Fabaceae; genus Hylodesmum; species Hylodesmum podocarpum. Next base: position 2,270,550 of record JALJEV010001430.1, on the reverse strand, counting down.
CTTTTTTGACGGCAAAAAAGTTGCTATTTTAATTAGAGTATATATCCAATGTATCATTATTCTTTTATGCGAGAAAAATCAAGTTAAAATCCCTCAAGTTAATACATTGAAAGAGTATAATATTCATCATGATCCATTAGATACGATGAGTTTATTAATTTTAATGATAAAAAATCTTATACATTATTTAAAATCTAATGGCCGTAAACGTTGAAAATCTTAAATATTAGATTGAGTTGTGAATTTCTATTAATGATAAGATAAAATATTTATACTAGGATAAAATATTTATACTAGCTAGAAAGTGATAATATTAAATAAATAAAAGTTTTAAATTATACTTTCGAGAAGTGTTGGAAAGACCACATCTTCTAAGTATTGTGGGAAAATTATAAAAAATAATCAATCGGTTAAATTATTTGTGTATTTACAAAAATGGGAATATGAATCAAAATACATCTACAAGTAGAAAATATTCTCATTACATAAAGTAAGACTTGAGTCTTCTAGTTAAACCCGGTCATTTTTTCAAAATTATCATTTATTTATTAATAAATAATAAATAAAATTTAATATAAAAATATGAAAATTTTAGATGGGTAAATAATGTAAAACATTACATACATTAAACATGTTTTGACCTTTAATGAAATGAGGATTAGTTATAGATCTCACTGGTTTCTAGCTTTGCATTGGGTCAAGAATATTGGAAGGTGCTAAATCACAACGCATTATAAAACTTTATAAAGAGGGGTGAAAAAGTCAAGGTGTTGAAAAGAAAGAAATAGCACACACAGTAGAAGTCTAGAAGAGATGAGTCAGCAGAAGAAATAAAGAATGGAAAATATAATTATCCCAATTAGGTTGCAACTTTGTGGCAACATCATATATAGAACCTTTGGAAACTTTGGTGTCTCTGGTTATGGTTGGGGTCACAATGAATATGCCAGTTTGAGTTTGGGGCCCCAACCTTCAAAACTTATCTACTTGCTTTTTGGATAACTTGCTTACACATGCTCTTATCTTGGACTTTCCTTGTCTAAGGTGCAAAATTATTGGCTTTATGCTATACAGAACCCTTGACATTTGACACCTTACTCTCTCTTTTTTTTTTTTTAATTAAAGATAATTTAATTCTCATACATTTTCTATATAAATTTTGGCTCAATTATATTTTTTCCGTTTCATTATTTCGTTGCTAATATAAGGACTAAAGATCATAATAAATCTAATAAATATCTTATACTATATTAAAAATAAGTATTTTATAACCTTAACTCAATCTTACATATTTACTTATTAGTCGAATATTCTCTATGTCATACATTTACATGATGTAAAATATCCAACAATACGTATAATATAATGCGTAAAATCTTCCGTCAAACTATAATATAACAATGACAAAATATTATAAACTTATATATCTTTCTATTTATAATTCTGTAAACTATACAAACATCCTTTAAAATTTTGTAAAATTATATTATATATTCTTCTATTTTTATCATTTTTCTAAGGGTTTCAATTTAGAATTTTAAAATAAAAAAGTGTTAATGTAATATAAAAAGGAATATTATTGTAATGTTTTTAAATAATTAAAAATTTTATATAAGAACTAAAGATAAAAAGTATTTATATAATTTTACCAAACGAAAATATTCACATCTTAAAGTAACAAAAATAATTAATAATTGATTAGTGGTGTAAAACATGTGTTTTCCCCCGAACCGCAATTAAAAAGGATTAGTGGATTATATTCACACTTTATCCACCTTGTCGGACCACAAATTCTAAAGCTAGGTCAATGTTGAGCTCCTTCTTATTTTTTTTCCATCTAATTAGTGGAAGTGAAATATAACACCGTTTAGTTCCGTTAAGGTATACTAAATAATCAATTAATATATTTTATTTCTTAGTAATCAAATCATAATTACTTAAATTAGGATTTAATCATATTTTACTTTTTTAATAATTTTCTAAAAATGAATTCATAAAAAAAAATAACATAAATTTACTCTCCGCATTGTCAACTAAATTATATTCATTAAATTAGTCTTTCAAAGATGATTAACCTAAGAAAATTATCAATTTGAACCATGAAAATCTAAATATGAAACAATTTAAGGGCTATTTGATTTCGAGTATATTTTTTTTCATTTTCATATGAGTTATATGGTTTGAATATATTTTTTTTTCCATTAAAAAATGAAATTAAAATATATTTAGTTAAATTTTTGGAAGTTTTTTTATAAAAAATATTTCTAAAATATAAATGATGAAAACACAGTAGCATAAATATAATTTTAAATACTTCTTAATATTTTTAAAAAAATTAAATTTAAAAATCAAAATAATTTTTAAAAAACGAAAATATGAAATGAAAACAAAATAATGTTCTTGAAAACAAAACAACATTTGGTTTCTAGTAGAAAATTGAGAAAGTTTCTTTGAAGATATTTATTATCATTATAATATTTAAATTTAATCATATATTATTATTTTTATTTTTAAATAGTGATTTATTTAATTATTTTTAATCATTAAATTTATATTTAATTTTGTGGGTTGTAAAGTTTTAAAAACTTAAAGTTAGACGTTTTTTTAATTGAAATTTAATTGATATTCAACTCAACTATAAATTAAATACATATTATCAAGTGACTATTTAAGTAATCCCTTAATACATGAGTTTAACTCCTAATTGATATGACTAATAGAAAAGTTATTGTCGGGAGAGAGTATCTGGTCTACGAGTGTCATTAAATTTTTAAACTAGAGATCAAAAATCTTAATAATGGACAAGATACTATTTTGCAATCAAATTGAGGGTGAAAAGAAGCGATTCTAATGGTCATTGTGCATATAGCAATGCCAGAAAAGAAAAACACAATTTCGAGAATGGATCTTCAACCATTAATTAAATATAAGAAAAGAAATTTAAACAGGAAAAAAAACATTTTAAACCATAAAAATTCTATTAAAGTTTTATTATGCATCTTAACCACATCATTAGATATGGTATGTCATAAATATATAAATGGAGAATAATCCTCACCTTAAAAGCCGGTTTTGTAGGGTTGAGTTAAGTTCATAACTCATTCCGGTCCGGCACTAGCCCATCAATATGGGATAACTCCGGACCGGTACAAATGAAATCAATATTTAATATGGTATCAGAGCCTATCCGATATTGGACGTCACCCCTTGTCAGGCCACCCATTTCAATATCTCCAGGCATGACAAGGGGTGACGTCCAAACAATAAATTATAGAAAATGTATCATAATCAATTCTGTCACAATTCATTCACAGTGTGTTTGGTTGTAAAATTAATTTTGAGTTTTAAATTAATTTTTAATAAATTTTATATGTTTGATTCTATATTATAAAAATATTTAAAACTGGTTATAGGTTAGAAATAGGAGTAATGTTATATAATACAACATAATCATGAGAAGAAAAACTATAAATATACTTGTTTTGAGATCATTAATAAATATGTAACTCAGCAAATAATTAAATTTAAGAATTAAAATAGCAATAAATAATTAAATTTAAATATTAAAATAATAATAAATATTTTTTAGAAATTATTTTATTATTTGAAATAAATTATCCGATTTTCACCCTCTTATGAAGTAAAATGATAATTCATTATAATTAAATTTTAATATCTTAACAAAATAGTTCTTAATTATAATTGTTGTGTATATATATAATTAATTGATTGAATTTTGTGAGGCTAGGGTGGGGTTGAAGGCTACTTCCATTGAATCCGATTCCACTATATATCTGACCCTACGACTTTTTTTACTCATCTTCAACAAGTGCATGCAGATTCTATTATCTATATTTCTATCTTTGAAATGTCTACAATCAGCTACAGAAAATTGTTTAGCTTTGACAATGTTTGAAAGATATGTATATATATATATATATGCTGGTAATTGTTTTTCTAGTGGCTTGAATGCATGAACCACCTTATGTGCATCATCTTCTATCATTCCTTTATCGTCATAATCATCGTCACCAATTTCCTTTGTAAGTGCTTCAATAGTCACATTCCATCAATCCAATTTCTTCATAGACGTGTTATTATTTGGATTATTTGATATAATATAAATATTCAATATTTTTTTAATGGAATAAATATTGGCAATTGTTTTATATGATAGAAAGAGACAATTTTTTTTATAATAAATAAAATGGGTACGACCTTGCAGCTCTGCCCAACTGACAATTGTGACAAAAATACATGTTCAGTCATAAATTTTTTTATTATTTAATAACAACTTGTTTTAGGTTTAGGCAGTGGACCAAGGATTGACCACTCTAGGGTATGGAATATGGACCAAGTAATAAATTATATATATATATATATATATATATATATATATATATTTAAATTTGAGAGATTTAAAATAATTTTGAATTTAAGAACTAAACTTAAATTCAACAGAAACTTTAAAAATTAAAAATATACCTATAAAATATACAAAGTCTATTGAAAGTACAGGTAATTTAATCGATAAAAATAAAAAAAGAATAAAATAATTCTTAAAAATATAATATTTTAAGGTATAACTATTTTACCTTTTTATTAAGTTATCCAATTACTTTATTAATATATCTTTTTAACTGTAAAATGTGAACCGGATACTACCTGGAAAGTGAAAAAACTTTGAAGTGAGTGAAATTTTTTGTTGTCGTATAATTGGATAATTGGGCACGACAAAAGGTCATCATCATTGTCATGTCGTATTCTTCATCTTCCTTCAAAGTTCAAAATCTTACCATTTGCTATGGTGATTAATTAGTTAAATCATTCAACTAATCATGTGAAATTCGTTTCCCACATTCTTAATTTTACCAATTTTAGTCTAACTTTTTGGCTGTGTATACAAAATACTTTATTATAAGAAGTAAAGATTTCTGAAATAATCTTTATAGATTATTTTCCATCCACAGTTAATATAAAAAGTTTTCACCATTAAGTATCGTACACCTAATTCAAATGCACACTATTCTAGTCAAATGTCAAAATCAAAATCATACCGGTCAATATTTTTATTATAAAGTAAGTTATATAATTTATACTTCATAGAAATAGTAATGTCTGAAAGATTTTTTTTATATGGATTCAATTCCGGACGCTACTTTACTTCAAACATAATAAATTCCAAAGAATATAGCAGAAGGAGATGCAGAGAAATAATAAATTTCTTCACCCTTTTCTAGTTGCTTCCATACGGCATTTCTGATAATGAATTAGTATGTCAGTACGTGTGAAAAACAATAAATTCTTTTAATAACTTTTGAAAGAATTTTAATTTAATTTTGGAGGTTAGTTATATATTTTACTTTTACAAATTCACAGGTTTAACCTTTTTTGTCTTTATAATTTAAAATTGATAATTTTAGTTCATAAATTATAAAATTTCATTTTTGTAATCTTTATAATTTATATTCTGAATTTTTTATGAAAAAACTAAAAAAATCAAAATTTAAGTTATAGAATTTAAAGTTTTAATTTTTAAATTGAAAATAGTGCTTCTAAATTATCAAGACTAAAAAAATAAAAATTGTGAAATTATAAGGATTGAATAAATAATTAAATTTTTAATTTCGAAAGCTTCGGACACGCTCATTTCAAGAATTAAGCAATATAATGTTTGAAACAAGAAAAATAGTTGAAATGTAATTATAAAGAAAAAAGTTCGGTCAAAATTTTGTTATCTGAAATGTATTTATTTTAAAAACATCATTTATGGATATTAATATATTAAAATAAATTTAAAGAAAAAAATATATAATTACATAAATTATCTAAAAAATATATAAATTTTTTATCAACAATATTATAATCACTCATTTCTATGCACTTTCACTCTTTTTCAACAAAATTTATTACAAGGAAATCAAATAAAACCCTCTTTACAACTAACTTTTCATTTATTAAACTAAGTTTAGAAGCTTATCAACAAATCAAAATTCTTATCTTTATTCATTAAACTTATATTAATACACATGATATTTTAAAATATATTCCAAACATGTTAAAAAACAAGATACAAATAAAGTTATAGATAAAATAAAAAATATATATTTAAATTACTATAACACACATTATAAATTTATTAAAATTTTAAATACATCAAATACAACTTTATGTTTTATTTTTACTGTTAACCATGTAAAACTTTTTCTTGTATTCATAAAAAATAAAACAAGTAAAGCTTAAAGAGAGAAGACTAAGGTGGAGACATGTGATCTGATTGACTGATGGTAACCCTGGTTTGTGGTGACAGTTATAAATACCACCCAAATAAACAAAATCTTACCCAGACAAAAATTAAATATTTTATATATATATATATATATATATATATATATATATATATATATATATAATTCTTCTTCACCTTCACCTGTTCATAACCTTCACCCAAACCCCAAAACCATAACAAATAGAAATCCCAATTCAATCACAAACACCAACACCATCTCCATATCTAATTAATCACTTTCTTTCTTTCTTTCTCTCCCACTCTCAAAAACACACGCTTTTGTGTTGTGTAGTGTGTGCGGTTATATTTTAGATTCCCTTACATGGGAACTTCTATTCTCGACGCTCTTAATGTCCGCGTGGAAGGCACCGGAGACAAATACCTCGTTCTCTCACACGGTTTCGGAACAGACCAATCCGCGTGGCAGCGCGTGCTCCCTTACTTCACACGCAACTACAGTGTCATTCTCTATGACCTCGTCTGTGCCGGCAGCGTCAACCCCGACCACTTCGACTACCGCCGCTACACCGCCCTCGACGCCTACGCCGACGACCTCCTCAACATCCTCGACGCTCTCCACGTCTCTCGCTGCGCCTTCGTCGGCCACTCCATCTCCGCCATGATCGGCATGCTCGCCTCCATCCGCCGCCCTGACCTCTTCTCCAAACTCATCCTCATCGGCGCCTCCCCTAGGTCACTCACTCACTCCCTTCTCAATCTTCATCTTCATTCAATTCAACTGATTTTTTTTTTCTAATTTTTTTTCATTCATAATACACATTTAACAAATCAACTTACAATATTTCTCTCTTTGTATATATTACTTATACATTTATATAATTTAATCTTCACATTTTATAACTTTTCGTCAGAATTGTATATTTAGTTATCTGATTATTTATATATTAATTATGTTAGTAATCTATTTATTTGATTATTTGCGTATTACGATCGTTTTTGTGTGTTCCAATTATCTTATTGTAGTGATTGGTTGTCTGATTATCTATAGATTTGAGTTATCTGATTGTACAAGGATTATGGTTATCTAATTGTCGGTATAATTCAGCTGTTTATGTATTTCAATTACTCATTCCAATTGTCTACTAACTTTTTCTTTCTTCATATACCGTTAATGAATGAATTATAAAATTGTTCAGATTCTTGAATGATAAGGATTACCACGGAGGTTTTGAGCAAAAAGAAATAGAACAGGTATTCACTGCAATGGAAGCAAACTATGAAGCATGGGTCAACGGTTTTGCGCCGTTGGCGGTTGGAGCGGATGTTCCGACGGCAGTTCAAGAATTTTCTCGGACGCTGTTCAACATGCGTCCGGACATCTCATTGTTCGTGTCTCGGACGGTGTTCAACAGCGACTTAAGAGGAATTCTTGGACTAGTTAACGTACCATGTTGTATTATGCAAACTTCGAGAGACATGTCTGTTCCCGCAGTTGTTGCGACATACATGAAGGAACACTTAGGCGGTAACAGCACCGTTCACTGGCTCGACACTGAAGGTCACCTTCCTCACCTAAGTGCTCCTTCTTACCTCGCTCGCCAGTTAGAGATTGCGCTTTCGCAGTAGCGCGTGGACATCACGGCGCGTGGGGTTTAAGGTAAGAGACTAAGAGAGTAGTTAAATATGAATTAATTAAGTAATTAACTCTAGTAGTGTTATTACCAGACTAGGCTAAAAGAACAAGTGTACGAAAGGCTCTTAAAGTGAACACGTGGCATATAACGTGTGGGTTTTTGGTTCTTAGACTGGGATTTTTCATTCAAGGATAAGAATCTGCACGTGGATTTCACGTGATGCGTAGCCATTTTTTAGTATTATTGTTACTTCTTGCGCTTTTTTCTTTTTTTTTTTTGCCTGTTTGTAAAAGAAAAAAAATCAGAGAGAGACTTGTTTGGTTTTGTTTGTGTTTCAATTATTGTCTCTGGCCCACTTATTCTTGGGCTTCGGCCTTTTTTCACGATTCGGTCTATTCTTCTTTGCTGTCTTTTTTTCTTTAGCCCCACAATGTTTATTTGGATAAATTAACCCTCTTTAAACTTTAGGTTAAAATCGAAAATGTTAAAATGGTTGGAGATCTAACATTATGTTAATAATATAAGTAAAAAATAATTTCGTACTTTATAAGTTAATTTTGTAGATTTAAATTAAGTCTATAATATATCTTTCTAACAAAGAAATATTATCGGAATATATATTAAAATTGTTTTGATAATAATTTGTTTGGAATATGTGAAAATAAATTTAAAATGTTGTAAATAATTTTTTTTTATAAATTGAAATCATTTTTGTGTAGATATTACTCATTATGAAGAGTTCTAGCATGAGTAACTATAATTTGGAGCATAAATTATTGATATTAAATTTTCGTTGATAGATAAATAGAAGATTGGTGGTTAATATAAATGACTTGCAGCTTTTAAAAGAGACATAATTATTTTAAATATTTGAATTCTAACCGACATAAAAATGTCAAGTTTTTCTCTTGAAAATGTGTTCTGTACTTGTTAGAGTCTTTGTAATTTTTTACTGTTGAGTGAGTGGATTAATTTATGTAAAATTCTTTTAATTTAACTAATAATTGAGTTAAATATTTAGAGAGATTTATTTTGTATTGTGATTTTATCCGGTTAAATTAAGATTACCTTTTATATGAGGATAATTTTGTTAAAAATTTTCTTTTCTTTTTATAAATTCTAAAATAAAAAATTAAATTAGTACATGTGTCCATACGATGAATGGGATGCCAAATTATAAATTGGTAAACACATCTTGGTACCATTTCAAATAAAATTTAGAGGATATTATTTATGATATAAAATGGTATAATATTTTAAAATAATTTTTAAATTTAGAGGATAGTTAACTTTCAAAAATCATACGTGTTTTTCCTTGCTTTCTTAATTAAATCTTATATCCTTTTGTATTTTATATTAAAAAAATTAGAAATTGTATCTCTTTGTATATTCTAAAGACACTTTTTTATATATTAATTATTAATGTATAAATTTAAATAAGAATACTCATTTGTTTTTATTCAAATTTATCATTTTAGAATCTTTAAATTTACATGACACATTATATTAATATTTATCAATTTTATCGATCACTGGCTCAAATTAAAAAAAAAATTGATTTGTCACCTTTTAAAATAGATGATAACCATTTTAGGGTGGTATATATTAATGTTATAGAATTTGACATTTTACCCTTTATATTTAACTACTATATATATCACGTGTATATACCACAAAAGACAATTATGCTCGAGGTAAGATTATTATGAATTATAATTTTCTAAAAAAGATCTAATATAGTGATATACCTAGAACTGGATTTTGACATTAAATGTGACATTATTATTAATCTTATATTATTATTAATTAATTTCGAAACTTATGCAAACATCTGTTATAAAATATAAATACTAAGTCAATTTTAATTTGTGTATGTCACTTTGTTTTATAAAATGCAATGTTATCAAATATCAAATTATATTATTAAATATAAAATAATGCTAGATTAAAACATATTTTAGTACTCTTTTTTTAACTTTTATTATTTATCTCAGCAGCTAAGATAACGAATTCATTTGCACTTTTCATTTATGAAAAAATAGTAATATAATAGATGAAATCTCAAGTTTTTTTATTATATATTGATTCTTCTACTAAACATAATATTAAAAAATATTTAAAGTTGTCAATATTTCCAAATAAAAAATTATATGCTGATTCTACTAAATAATTGGTGCACTGATTACTAATGGAGTCAACTATACGACAGTTTACTTTGTAGTATTAAAGAGAATTTAAAGATGTTAATTACTGTAATCTTTTGTAATTAAAAAATATTAAAGACATCTGTTTAAGGCACTTGTACAAGCATCAATGTCATTTGTAGTAATTACTTGCAGGAGCATCAATGTCATGTTTAAAGACATCTATTGAATTAACATTTGTAGATGATCATAGTAAGTAAAAGAAAAAAAATATGTTATTAAAGATTCTTGTCCTTCTTAATACTCATTTGTACGAGCATCAATGTCATGTTGAAGTAATTACTTAAGATACCTGTTATTAAAGATTTTTGTCCTTTTTAAAAAGTTCATTAATTCATCAATATTTTATTGCATGAATTATTTTTTTATGAAAAAGGAAATTGAATAAACTTATAGATAGTTGAACAATTTCTAAAGCTTACATAGTAATTTCATATAATCAACAAGTCATTGATTTTTGTAGTATTAGACTTGGATCTCTTAAGCAAGATCTCATGTTCAAGTCATTGTGAGGGAAAAAATTTGGTTGAAAGAGAAGATTCTACTAAAAATAATCAGCCAGATTTTCCTTTGATATTCCGTACCAATGTCATGTTAAAAACAAAAATTTCATATAAATCATAAAGCAATGGATGAATTTTTTTGCCAGGATGGTACAAAATTACAAGTAATACGTAATTAATCAGTCAATTTACTCACTATATACGTATTTCTTTCTTTTTACATTTTATATATATACATATTTTTTTCTCTTTACATCTTATAATTATTAATTGTCTAATTATTTACGTATTTCAGTTGTCTACCAAATATTTTTCAATTATAAATACTCATAACATATAATAAAAATTATGAAATATAAGAAATCATCAATTAAAAATCACCTTGTCTTGCATGCAATTTTTAGGAGCTATTTTTGCCTCATTGGAATACATTCTATATTTTACTATCCTCATTCTAATCAATAGTTAACATTAAAAATTTAATTTGTAGTTAACTAGGATGACAAAATTTATGCATAAAAGATTCTCTTTTTTTCATGTACATTAAACCTTCTTTTTTTCTTTTCTTTTTCTACCAAATCATGCTTCAAAGAAAATAAGAACGTTCAAATTAAGATCTTTAAAAGCACTCATGCATGTCTAAAGTGGCTTTAGTTCACACTGCTGACCCAACATTTTTGTTGTTCTTTTAAATTCCACGTTTTGTTTATAACTATGTTCCACGTTACACACAAGGTGGAATGTATCATTATTTCATTTTGAGTGTCCTTAACATGCTAAAATTGTTACTGTGAATTTCAATCATAACAATGAGTAAAGTATAATCCACAGTTTTACTTGTTTTGGAGAAAAATTTATACACCCTGCACATGGCAAACGTTTCTTTGGATTTAGATTTTTGTTGACGATTGACATTGAATTGGTCAACTTTGATGGCTGATTTTTTCAATTTTTTTACCCATAATTTTGGCATGTCTTTGATAAAATCTCACCGGAAATGATGACACTCTGTGAACAAAACGATGGCGTGCAGTAGCAACAACATACAAATTTTTATTTTATAATTGTTCAGAGAGAAAGGAGAGAAAATGAAAAGTAGAATTTTCACTTTAAATCCAATAATAATAATAATAATAATAATAATAATATCAATATCCATTTATAATAAATATGAATATTCATAACTATTTTTACAAATTTCGACTTATTACCCTGCATATGCCTTTTATTTTTAAAAGTTTACAAGTGTACAGTCTTTATAATGTTTTTCATAATAAGGAAAAAATGAAGAGATAAGATAGAAATGTGAAATAAAATAATACTAGAATACTACTTATCAATAAGAATTATTTAGGTGAGAGACATTCATCAAGGACCAACATTAAAATTTAAAAGGTATTCATAAAAATACTTACATATTATTTATTAACAAAATTTTTTATATAATATTTAACTTATATAATTGTAGCATATGATAAGATTCTTACCTACTAGAAAAAATGATAATATCATATAATATAGAAGGAATATTTCTTCAATAGATCTCTGTTTTATTTTGGTTTTTTTTTTTTTTTCACTAGGCATGGTCAATGCAGGTTCATCTACACAAGTAATCGAATTTGTCAAACCACAAAAGGCTTAAACTTAGCATTTCTTGATGCGATCGAACAACTAACTTTGACTTTTGTAAAATAACATAATTTGAAAAACAAAATGATGTTGGAATTGAAATTAATTTTGGATTATTTTGTTCAATTCCCTCAATTAAGTATATGACCTTGGGTTGTCGTGTCACTGTTAAACATTTGGGGGTATTGGGTTAGTTTACTTAAAATTTTGAAAAAAGTTACAAGTTATATAGAAGTCAGAAGTTTCTTGATTGTTTTATACAAGTTATATAGTATCAAACTAAACTTATAAGAATTAACATATCATGATTTTTTTACGCTCAATGATTACAGATTGCTATTGTAGACGTATAAAATGATTGTATGCAACTATGCATAAGAATAGGATATTGAGTTTCAAATTTATTTAATTCATATACCGTTACAAATAAGATATTAAATTTTAAATTTATTTAATTTATATACCGTTACAAATACGTGTTATATCTCATTCATCTTATAAATATATTGGGATTAATTTTTTATTTATATATATATAAATATATTTTATATTTAGATGATCAGAGATTTTTAATTTTATAAATTTATAAGTGATTATTATTTCTTACTTATATACATATAATATATTTTAACTTTTGGTGATATGAAAGAGATTTGAAACACACTCTCCTCTATGTTAGAATGGAGAAACCTTCAAAAATTAATTCTAAGACAAAAACAATATTAAATAATAAAATAGATTATAATACCATATTATAAAAGTTGATTATCTTAAAACTTAGAAAGTAACTATTTTTATTTTTATTTTGGGATTCAAACATTTAAACTATAAGATAAATTTTCAGACCCAATGTGTATCTGTAACAGTAATTAAGAAAAGACAATGACTTGTATCATTGATTAATAATTTCTCTGTTTACTTTAGATGTTGAATTGGATTACGATGTGATGTAAGTTGTGTGTCCATCATCTGCTAAAAAATTACAGCACATACTTCTCGTTAATGTTAAAGCAACAGAAACAAAGAGAAGAAATGATATACTCTTAAAAACTAGGTGGAAAGCTCTCTTATGTATAGTTTGGAATATAGTTAGAAAATTTAAAATTAAAAGTTTAATTATGTAATTAATTATTATAAAATTGGAATTAATTTTTATCACTAAATTATAACTAAAAGATAATAAATCGATAATCAATAGTAATGAAAATTTATGTTTTAGAAAGTCGTGAATTTAATCTTTTGAAATATCTCATCAAAATTTATAATAACTAAGACATTAATACAAAAATATTAAATATTTTATATTGAATATTTAAATAATTATTTTTCCTGACACCATACTCTAAATATATGTAAATTTTGTAATTTTAAAAAATAATAATCAAAATTTAATTTCAAAAGGCATCATCTATAGTTTGAATGACTGAAAATAATATTTAATTCTAAACTACATTAATTAATTCAAATGAAAATTAAATATTACCTTTGAATTACTATATGGTTATAGGCGAAAGTATAAACTCAAGTTCTTTGCAATGAAAGAATTGAAATATTAAATACCGAATCTTTATTATTATTTTAATTAATTATTATTACTTTATTTTTAATTTAATCATTTTAACTTCTAAAATTTAGAATTTAAATAATAGTATAAATAGGTACTTTTAAAGACTAAAATAATAATAAGTAGTTATTTTTAAAATTAAAAATATAATAAATATTGTTAGAAATTAAAATAAAATATAAAATATTAAAATAGAAAAGCTTTTCTAATTTTATTAATTCAGAGGCTAATATATGTTTGTTTTAAGGAATCGAGTTCCAAAAACTTGTTTATCATGAAAACAATTATGTTACTAAAATTTAACCCGTAAATTAAATAGATTATACTACCAGTTTTGTAAAAACCAACAAAGATAACCATAATTCTAGAAGAAATAGGTTTTCTATCTCTCTGCACCCTATTTTCTATTTCAATCTACCCTATGTCCATATTTCTTAATTGCTTTCTTCTCATCATACACACCCCATAAAAATAAACATTAGGCGATACCAACTTAATTTTTTAATTAAATAATTCAAAAATTAAATCTTAACAATAAAATAACTCCTTAAATAATTCACAATATATATATTTTTTGAAGTAATATACAGTTTATAGTTTAAAGATTAAAAAATAATATATTAAAAAAAAAAAGTTGACAGTAAAGAGTCACAAGGCGTCAACGAGGGACCCACATTGGCAGACAAGCATCCTAATCCATGATGGGACCGAACGACTAACCGCTTATCGTTAACGGAATGCAGTACACGTGTCAATTCCAATGTTGTTTTGTTTTACTTTATGCCTTTTCATTTATGGAAAAGAAGAATCAAAATCAAAACAAAACATTATATAATTATTAATAATAGCCACTACAAACCAAATCTTGCTTACGATTCCTCCCTTCTAAAGTCCTAACTCCTAACCCACTTTCCTTTTCATTTTTTGTTCCCTTCTTCCACGCTAACCATGTGGACACTTTCCATTCAAACCATCATTCTCACCCCCACTTTACTTTTTTCTTTTTTTTTAATAAAACTTCAAACTTCAAACTATCCTTTGGTTAAATCTCAATTTTAAATAATTTCAATAAATATCCCCACCTATAAAAAATTCTCCGGCCATTCGTCTGTAATTATTATATACTCACTTTGCAATTATGACGAGATATTTTATTTTAATTTTTTCCAATATTTTATTTTATCTATCACAATATTTTTATAAAATCAAAATATTAGAAAAATAAAAAATAAAAAAAGAGGTCCTGAACTACCTAATCCATCCAAGAAAAATAGAACGTTGGATTACTTTTGGCTAAAAAGCCCCACTTTTACTTTTCAGAACTATGCTTTCTTCCGCGGCTAATCTTTCATTTCATTTGACATAACCAATCTTCCAATTTTGAAACCAAATAAACTAGTACCACATTTATAACGGTAATAATTACATAATATAGACCAGTGCTCACATTCAAAGAAATAAAATTAAGAAAAAAACAGAGTGGGGTAGAGCGGGAGTGTATTATTTTGCATAGAACAAAAACCAAACCAAACCAAACTCAAACTCGTATGATATAATTTGTACCACAAACTTTACAAAGCTTTCTCCGTAACCAAGATATTTACAAACTTGAGCTCTCGTCTCTCTTGAGGGACGCACGTTGTGTTTAAACAAATTCACAATTTTCAAACGTGGTGCAAGTAGTTATAAACTCACACTCACATCACATACACTGTGGTGGGGGCACCAGGTAATAAATCATTGCTCGCGTTTACGCCACCATTTCTGACATACGACCACCGCCGTTGCCGGATCTCGGTTGCCGCAGAAGTTCAATCAGTTTCTCAGCCTAAAACAAAAAAAAAAGTATTTCATAAAATTTAAGTATTATTACCTAAGCATGGAGCACTAAAACATGCTCCATAATTAAAATATTCCCAAATCCAACCAATAAGATTGGCATATTCGATTCAATGAAAATACATCATGACTCGATGTTCACTAAAATTAATTTAATTACACATTAAGCAATCTTTTTTACGGTGGGTGCAGGTGGACTGTGCAATAATATTTTTTCACACAAAAAAAAAAACGTACATGAACATAATAATATTTTATTTAATTATATTTTACTCATTTTGGGAATAAAATGGTTATTTGTTCTTTCTTAATCTTAATTATTAATATTCAACATTTAATTAAATTGTAAAATTAAAAAATTACCATTAAACCTAGTAACAATAATAATGTTTAGAAGTCTTATTCTTATGTGACTGGTTCTAGTAAGGTTCGAACTTGTCAGAAGCAAAATGGTAAAGAAGAGAAATGTGCCACGTCAACAGCAAGTGAGAGCGGTGGAAATGGCGTTGAAGAGAATGGAATAATAATAATAATAATAATAATAATAATAATAATATACCTTTTGCTTGGCGCGATTGGTGCCGGATTGGGACAAAGCGACCAAAGGAGGAATCGCACCTTCGCGTGCCACCATGCTCCGATAAGCGACGCTATCTTCACAAACCTGTAACAGAATCACAACGGCTATTTCCTTCTGCCTCTGAGTACCTACCTCAACAATCTCCACTAACACCGGCACTCCTCCTTCCGCCACCAGCGCCGCCCTCGCCTCCGGCACCGACACCAGAACACTGACAACATACGCTGACTTATCAACCATGTTTGAATCAAAATCCGCCATCAACTCCACTAACACCTTCATTATCCCTGCCTTCACCGCTCTGATTTTATTCTCCTTCAAACTACACAGCGAATACAGCGCCGTCGACGCGTCCTTCTTCCCGCGGATTCCACCGCTCTCCAGAAGATTCACCAGCGCCGGCACCGCGCCGGATTTTCCGATCGCTGCCTTGTTCTCCTCCGCCTGAGATAGTCGGAGAAGTGCGCAGGCTGCGTTCTCCTTCGCCGTCGCGGTTCCCGTGCTCAGCGCGCGGACTAACGGCTTTATCGCTCCGGATGAAGCTATCACCTCCTTGTTCTCGTCGCAGAGCGAGAGGTTGAGAATCGCGGTAACGCCGTATTCCTGAAGCTGAAGATCTTGCGACGAAATGAGAGCGATTAACGGTCTGATCGCGCCGGCTTTCGCGATTTTGATGCGATTTTCCGATTTGTTTTTCGCGAGTAACCGGATTTCCATGGCGGCTTGTTTCTGATCATCGACGGAGGAGGAGGTGAGATCGGCGACGAGTTGACGGATCAAATCGTCGGAGTTTTCGGTAGCGCAAGCAATTAGTAACCGTCGCGATTGCGAAGAAGTGGTGGCGAATTCGCCAGATCTGTCACTGTTACAGTCGCTGAAAGCGGAAGAGGTAGAATCGTCGGTGATTTTGAGTTCGCTCAAACTGCGTCCCATGTACGTGTAACTCTCTGTTCCCATTAGGGTTTAGGTTTGTGTCCGATGCGGTGGTTCGGGTTCGGAGTGAGGTTGGGAAGAGGGAGAAGAATGAAGGGTTGGAGTTGAAGTTTGAAAAGCGTAAATATATGAATGAGAGGGGTGTGGGATAACATTTTTCATGTGAATCAGAACCTTGGGCTCTGGAGGTGACACGTGCACATTTGAAGATTGGTTTTACCAAATTCCAATCTTGCAGGCACGTGCGAGGACTGTTCCTTTATACGCGTGCGTACGAACATCATCGTTTCTCGATGAAGCGTGTTCTTTTCTGGTAATATTTTGATAAATATATAAAAAGTTAAAAACTAATTACTAGTATATTTCAACAGTACAAAATCATAGTTGAGAAAGATAATTTTATTTAAGGTGTTGAGTTGAATTCTACAGATATTTATTATAGCTGGATTTAGTATATTTATTGAAGAGGGATGAGATTTTAGATGTTAATAAAAATTAGATTTATGATCAGTTTACAAAATCCAAACATGTAAACATATCTCACACAAGAGGTAAAGAAAAATATTTAGTAAAATTACAAAAATTAATTAGACAACTCGACAACGCAGTAAGTAAGTTTGCTGCATTACACATAAAATTAGAGAACTAGACAATCAGTGAGTAAGTAGACTATATTATACAGAGAATTAGACGACCAGTGATTATGTATAGCAGTATGATGTAAATTAAAGTTTGAGAGGTAAAATTCTAATTGCGATAGGTATAAAATAAAATATCAATAAATATTTATTTTATGTAATTATAAATTATAATAGATAAAAAAAACAAAAAATATTTGAAACAATTTAAAAAAATATTTTTGTGCGTGAAAAAATATGTGTAATGTCAAAGAAGAAAATACATATTATTCAAGTGTTAAAATTCTTTAATCGGAGAAATGAAAAGAGAACAAAATATATACAATGACAACAACATTTTTTTTTATATTATTTTCAATCACAATTCATTCTGTAAAATAAGTATATTATTTTGATTTAAAATTTTAGAAACTATATAAAACTTATCTATGGTTATTACCAATGTAAGATAATTTTATATTGTCTGTATATAATTGTTAAATATTTATTTAAATTTGGTGTTTTAGTTTAAGGTATAGGAATAAATGAATTGATTGGGCAAAACTTTATTTATTTATTTCAACTTTGCATACTTTTCTTGGTCAATTTTCAATTTGAATCATTTGTAGTGATAATAAAATTTGGACTTGACCCTATACCTTCAAATACTTGAAACAAATAATTCCTCGATCCTATACATGGTGAAATTTATAGTATTTATTACACTTAAATCCACTTAAATTAAGTGGGGAAACAAAATAAATGGGGGTGGCCGAGTAGTCAGTTCTATATTAAAATAAAATGTATTGATAGCGTAGGAATAGGGGAAACCAATAAAATATAATTATTATACCCAATTTAATGCTTAAAATGAAAATGAAAGATGGAAAAAAAAAAAAAAAAAAAAAGAGGAAAGTTGAAAGAGAAAAAAGTGTTGTGTCATACAACATCGTTCTTTTCATTAAATGTATAATAAAGGGATCTTAGTATTAAGAAGGTTCTCTCCACTCTATTAAGCACTGAATTAAATATTTGAATTGAAGCTATGTCAGTAAATATGTCCCAAGTTTGGGACTTGATCAAACATTTTTATAAATACATAAAAATAGAATGACAGGAATCTTATTAATACGTTAATTTTTAACATATTTTTAAATGTGCTTTATTGTTCATTGAAATTTATAAATGAAATTAGAAATAAAAGTTATTTATTATAAAGAATGAGTTATAATATCTTCATTCTAGTCAATAACAAAACACATACTCTTTTTTTTTTGTTTTTGAAAAAAAGAAGCATTAATAATTTTTATCGATAAAATGTTTGAGTACATGACCTCGTTTTTTTATGTCTTTATCATTATTATCATTTACAAAACACATTTATTATTATTTTTTTAAAAAAGTCCTTTGTTACTATTAGTGTTATGGCTCAATTTTGATTAATTTTTGGGAAAAAAGAAAATCAAATCCGGTTATAAATATGTATTACATTCGATTTTAGACCCGTTTAAATATATACATTTTCCATTAAAATAAGCATAATATTACATTTGTTCCATTCAATTATGACTAAATGTAATTTAAATTGAATACGATGATTTGAGCTGAGCTTATATACACGTGAGAAGAAGCCCCGTGTTTTATGTATGATTCTAGTGATATAATTATAAAATGGATTTGATTATCTCATACTTTACTCTTTAAGTTTATTTTAGGGGTGATTTAGGTCACATAATTCTAATTGGATTTTTAAAGTTTATTGATATTTATAATTAAATCTATTAATTTTTTTTTTAAAAAAAAAGCAATAAAACTTGCATAAAAATAGATAAGGAGACAATAATTTATTAAATTTGTGTATGTTAGGAGTCCATTAATATAAAGGGACCGGCAAAAGTAAAATTAAACATAATTCCTAAATGATGAGTATAAGTATAATTAAAAATTTTAGGGGATTATATGTTTGTATACATTGATATTAATTATTTTTCGAAAGTTTATATCCACTTATGTATTATATAATCAAGAGAAATTGTAAATAAAATGGAAGAGGGATATTTATTTTATTAGTGGAAACTGAAGATAGATAGATACCTGAAGTTTACAACACCTACGTTTAACTAAATGATATTTTGTTTTAGATTTTATAAATATTTATATTTTTAATTTTATAAAATATTATACTGATACTCATTTTATGCATTTGAAAAATATTACATACTCATACCTCTTAAAAAATTGAGAAATATTAAAGATAGTCTAACAAAATTACAAATATATGACTGTAATTTACTAAAATTTCATCTATATACTTGAGTGAGTTTTCTTAAAAGTATTTTTAAAAAAAGAAACTAAGAAAAAATGAATATATATTTTCTAAAATTAAAATTAATTAATTTACAGAAGTCTACCACTGATTTTCTTTTTTAAAAAATATGATATTTTTGTAAATTAAATAATAAAAACTAAATTTAAATTTTAAAATAAATATAATTTTTTTTATCTTATTTAAAAAAAAAAAAGTCTAGAAAAAAATATAAGAAAAGAGGCCATGTATTTTTCTTTTGTTCATGTATGACCCGTTCATGTTACCGTAGTGTACTCTTCCACCTATCAAGCCGCAATCCTTCCCTGATTGACATGTGTACCACAATTTAGATTCCCCTCGACACCTCACATGCAAGTCCAACACTATTCATAAATAACTAAATATTTTCAACATATTATTTTTGACAGTAACACTTATTAAAATAATATATTTTATTTTCAAAACATATTATCAGAAATTTAATTTCTTGATATATGCATATAAAAACCTTTATTAAAAAAACAACATCTCTACATTTCTAAAGAAATCAATTTTCACCAAGAGTTAGATTGTTTGTCTTTGTTGCAATTAGTTTAATTGGAATCATGAACAATAGCTTTCAAGATGCTCTTAGATCAAACACTCGGGACATTATTTTATTATTATTATTATGTGATCGACACTAAAAACATTAGTTACTTTTTCCTTTTGTTATTTTAACAAAAGAAACAGAAAAACACATTTAAGTTGTGGTCTTAGTCTTTTCCTGCTTGTGCTACCATTATCTCTACCAACCATCGCGTTGTTCCATTTTTACTACACCACTATCATCTTCTTTTGGTCGTCGTTGTTTTCTTCATTAGTTTTAAGGTGTTTACTTATCTAGATATTACGTGATCTTTGAACAATTCTTCTTGATTACCATCCTTAGGTTTTTTCCACTTCCTACCGCGTTTTGTCACAAAGGTCACTGATGGATAGGGACATTCTTCAAAGGAGAAATTTTTGAGTAATGAATTTTCTGAGATTTATCTCTCAGGTTAAACCTTTTGGTATTAAAACCGTGGGGCTTATTCTATCAAAATAAACTTTTGAATTTATGGTCATTAATTCCATGGTTGTTGACTTTTTTCTCAATAGTTTCAAGCAATTATAAACTATAAAGTATTAGCGGGTAGCATAGATAACATATTTGACATAAATGCTCAAATGCTTGGTTGAAAATATACTACGTAATAAATAAATAAATTTTAACTAAATTTTGTTAGTTAAAACTGTTAAATTAATTAATTGAATTAAAAATTGTTCATAAAATAATAATATAAACTATAATGTTTTTAAGGACTATTATTAACAAGGTATATAGAAAATTTTTAATCTCTTATTAGTTTCAAAATATTATTTTTATATTTATTTTTTGATGATATTTAATATTTTTAAAAAATGGATTATTAGTAGATAAATGTTTTTTTTTTGTATCATAACATGATTTATGTGTTGAAAACTATCTATACATTTTAGTCATACAAAATAACTAATTATTATTATTATTATTATATATATATATATATATATATTGTACAAACTAAAATACTAGTTAATTGTTAAATGAGTTGATAAATTTTAAATGGTAAAAAAAGTTCATATTGATTTTTTAAAAAAATTATGAAAAAAGTAAAAAGTTAACCAAAATGTACGAATGGTCTAATTTTTTATATTATTATCTAATTAAACATGGTCATATGATAATATTAATGATTTTCTGTAATAATTCATCAAAGAATCATATCTAGAATAGTTTATAATTAGTTAATAGTACAGAAAATTTGACACTAACAACAAGTCAAAATTATACTCCACAATAATTATGTTATGAATTAATTCTTTTATATAAATTGTAACGCATTTTAACTATGGGTTAAATTCACAAATGTGAGTAACTAAGTGACAAAGGCTATTGCTCCTCCATTCCATATATTCCAGTGGTCCCTATCATTGATTGCCATTTCAAATTCAATTTCATTCTTCAAATTCAATTACATTGAAAGTGAGTTATCAGCTTCAGAAATTTCATGAGCTTCATTTGGTTTTTTTGACTTGGTAGTTTTGAATCAGTTGTAACTAGCTAGTCACCATTTTGTCAGAAGACATTTTCAATTGGAAAATACATACAAAATGGGCCATTTTAAATTCTTTTATGGTTTTTTTTCCATGATACACAAATGTGCCAAGTCAAGACTTAAAAGAAAATTAAGAATATACTATCTATACTAATAATCTATTAATATTATTTGTTTTGAATTATAATTACTTGGTCTAGTCAAAATCATTATTTGACCTTTCATTTTTCGTTAGAGTGTCATGACATATAATAAAACTATTCTAGTGTATGTCGCAATTACGTCATATAAAAAATTGAAAAAAATAAAAATGAAAATTTTCACCTATTATCTGTTCAAAAATGTCAAACTAATTTTTCAATTAGACATTTTTTGGGCTTGTAATTCTTTTTAGGAAATTTTATGTATATTTTGTGCTAGTCTACTAAGTCAGTGCACAGAGGTAATGATATTTTCATCTAATGAATGTACTGAAGGAGCAACAGAGATAATGATAAGGGAAAAATTAACCATGTAAAAAGTAGTTGTCAATGTAATTGGGTAGAAACTGTGGATCATAGTGACTGGGTTAGCTACCTTGCAATGCTGCAATATATATATATAATATCTTATTTACTGATAAAATATTTTAATTGTGTTTAAGAAGTAATATTTCTTAAAAACATCTTTATGCACTTAACTTAAGAAAAATTAGTTGAGATAAAAAATAATTAAATGGTTGAACATCACCTAATAATTTTTGTGGAAGAAAACAATTACGCACTAATTACCATTTTAATTTGTGAGATAGGAACATTCAACTTTCTCATTTTTCATTGAAAGATGATTTTATTTCAAATTAATTCACTCATATCATATAATATAATATATATATATATATATATATATATATTTCTTTTTTCTCTTCACTAAATTATCTATTTGTTTATGTATTATAGTTATTTATTAAATATTGTTTTATAAAAAACGTGTTTGTGTTATTTTTTTTTTCTTTTTCGGGTAGGTTTGTAAAGTAAAAAAATATGCTTAATAATGATACGTCAGCAACATTGGCCAATTTTCACCTATCTTGATTTTGATTTTATTTTAAAAATTATAAGCAGGTACATTTCGCGATATCATAGTTAATTAGTCCCATATTTTAATTATTCAAGTAACAATTTTCTGTTTAAAAATAAAAGGAATAATGATAAGATTTCATTATAAACTTTTATTTCAATCCAAATTACGTTTCCCCCTTTTTTTTCCTCAAACTTATTTTGCAGAGAAAACACAATTGAATTTAGGATAAAACCTCATGCTTAACCTTCTTTCAAATTTATCAAAAAAAAAAAAAAAAACCCTTCCTTCAAACTTCCATGTTCAATCACCTCTTGCCATGCTTGACCATAACACCATTTTTTAATTTTCAATAATTTTTTTCTCGATGTCTTCTTCTTTTTTTTTTAACAAGTTAAAAAATACTTGGTCAAACTATAATTAACTAGAAAAATCATGAAATTCATAAAATTGTTAGAAAAATCATCAATGTATATAAATCATCAACTAACGAACAGGATTTTGTAATATGTAGCTCTCGTAGCTCAGTTGGTTAGAGCACCTGTTTAGTAAGCGGGAGGTCTTGAGTTCGACTCTCAACGAGAGCAATTATTTTCTATATATATATATTTTTTTTTTTAAAATCTTATTTAAAATTTTGGTTCGTGAAAAAGGGTTTACATAAACCCTTGGTTGTTGTTGTTGATGGTGTTTCTCTGAATCAGCGAAAAATGTCAGCCAAAGGACCTGGTTTCTTCTCTGAGATTGGCAAAAGAGGAAGAGGTAACTCAATCCGTTTAACCTAATCGCTCTATTTTTTCATTCTCACTTTCTTCATTCCTTCTACGCTTTTTCGCAACTAACCAAATTCCGATTTCGCTTTCGCAGATATTCTCACAAAGGATTACAACTCCGATCAAAGATTCACCATCTCCTCTTCCACCAACTCCTCTCTCGTTAGTTCACTTTATTCACTCTTTCCTTTTACTTCACCTTCCGATCCACAATTTTTATATCTCTTATTATTCTCTATGTATTTATTCAATCCGAATTTATTTTCCGATAATTTTAGTTATCTCATAGAGAATAGATAGTCTGTGTTAGGTTACATTTAGATAATTTTCTCGATAAAAAGTTATAGAGAAAAGAGGTAAAATGAATCGAACTTCTTTTGTAGCACTTGAGCTTCAGGAAAAGTTAAGTTAGAGAGATTTATATCTCTTATTATTCGCTATGTATTTATTTAATCCTAATTTATTTTCCGATAATTTTAATCATAGAGAATAGATAGTCTGTGTTAGGTTACATTTAGATAAATTTCTCGATGAGTAATTGTAGAGGAAAAAGGTAAAATGAATTGAACTTCTTTTGTAGCACTTGAGCTTCAGGAAAAGTTAGGTTAGAGAGATTTTATGAAAGTTTAGTGTATAAGTTGATTTTTAACTTATACAGAAATGCGTTTTATTTTTGAATTTTTGTTTTTTATTTTCTAAGTGATTGTATAGAAGTTTATCCAAATATTATCTTAATTTTTGATAAGGGTCTGTTTTGGTGTTTTTCCTCTAGAAGGACTTGTAGGATAAAAAAAAAAAGAAAAAAAAAAAGAAATGAAATCCACTTATCTAAAAGGTAAAAATTAGTTTTTCGTTAACAAATTTGTAGAAGATCTCAAATTTCTTAGAAAAGTTCAAAGAGAGAGCTTGTACAAATTAGTTTATGAAAAACTAATTTTAATTTTTGGAGGATTACATTTTTCTTTTCCTTTAAGTCCTTTTGGAGAAGTTCACCTAAATAGACCTTAAGTCATTTCCATCTTGTTTGAGAGAATTAGTAATTGTGAGTTGTTAATTGTCACAAGTTCAGGACCTGAACTCGACATTGGTGAAGAGTAGAGGACTTTCTTCTGGTGATGTGGCTGTGGCATTGAAGTACAACAACAAAGTGGTTAATGTCAAAGTTGATACTGAATCAAGTGTATTTACTTCTGCCTCCCTCTATATATATGTCTTCTGTTTCATAAATTTGAAAATATAATGTTTTCTGGTTTGGGTAGTTATTGAATTTTGTTCTTCAGGTGCTGACTACATTCACTGTGTATGACATTGTGCCTTCTGCAAAAACCATTGCTTCGATTCGTCTACCTGATTACAGTTCTGGAAAGGTACTCAGATTGTCTTGAGATATAAGATTAGACTGAAATCTGTCATTTTATAGTTTTGATAATTACGTGTTTTGTTTTTTAAATTTTTATTTGTTTTTCGTATGTAGCTTGAGGTTCAGTATCTTCATGATCATGTGGCTTTTACTGCTGGTGTTGGTTTAAATTGCTCCCCTGCTATTGATTTTTCTGCAACGATGGGCACTCCTAGCATTGCCTTTGGAGCAGAAACCAGCTACTCCACAAGTGTTGGCAAGTTTACCAAGTACAATGCTGGTCTGTGCTTGAAAATGCCAAGTTCCAATGCTTCAGTAATTTTGTAAGTAATTAGGGGTGTTTGTAACTATCAGATGTTAAATTTAATTAGTACATAGAATGCATCTCTGCAAAGGAAAAATTTGTAGATGTAATGGTTATTTGTGTTTGGAATGAAACTGGGATGGTCTTTCTCTAACAATTTTTTAGATTTTTTTTTTCCAATGAAGAGTGCCAGCAACATACTTTCTCTAACACATTCTCTTATTGGAAATTGAAAAATCATGAGTGGAGACTCATTAAACAGGAGTGAGACCTGCATAATTTTGGTGATTTCTAATAAATTCAGCCAATAATGAAAGTATGCTTGAATGAGTGTGTTGGAGGGGATGTTACTAATATTCCCCTTTCTCATTAAGGTGTTTTAAGAGTTTAAGACATTGTTGACCCTAGAAGAATTATTGAATAACGGTTACTTCTGTTGGTTGTATTGAGATACACACCCTACAATTTGGGGTCGTAAGTTAGCATGCAATGTCATTGTTGGCAAATTAGTGTTTTGGTATATAATAGTATACATCTCATTGATGCAGAGGTGATAAGGGAGACTCCATGAAGGTGTCATATTTGCACCAGCTAGATAGGTTAAATGGGGGAGCTGTTGTGGGAGAGATTAGCAGAAGGTTTTCTACTAATGATAACACATTGACAGTTGGATGTTCATATGTGGTTGATCATCAGACAGTTTTGAAGGCAAAGCTGAACAACCACGGCAACCTTGGGGCCTTATTGCAGCATGAGCTAACAAGTAAGTCATTCTTGACAATCTCTGGTGCTTTTGAAACAAAGGATTTGGACAAGAATCCCAAGTTTGGTTTCTCACTCTTACTCAGGCCGTAACGGGTTCATAGAGGTAATATATTAATTTATATTGTCACACCTTCATTTAAATTGAATGAAAGGAACAAAGTTGAGGAAATTGATATTGATTGTTGATGTATTTTTTCTTTAATATCTTCAAATTGATTGATTGAACAGCTTGAGATTATGAAGGCATTGTCACTAGGAATGAATCTAAATTTTTTTTATGGCATCTGATTCAAAACTAGTTTTTCGACGATTTAAGCAATTATTTGTAATGAACTTCTGATTATTGTCTGAAGTTTATGAATTTTGTCTTGAGCATGTTGACATTTCCGTTTGTTGAATAATTCATACACACTTATGACTTATACTGTTCCACATACCATAACTGTGTATATTTGTAACTGTATATAACAAGAGTGCATAAATGTGTGTATTTATCAACGGCTTAATGTATGGTTCCGATACCGTCAATCACGCCGTGTGAGCTGATTTTTTAATATTTTGAATCGTTTCAATGATTAGAACAGATAAGAAAACCAGGACAAGATTAATAGATCAGTAATAAAACAATAATAAAAGTAAAGGATATGATGGAAACCTTTCTTTTTGAGAAAACAATTTTTGGCGTATTGTTACTAGACAAAATATGATAATAGTCACAATCATTTATAGGTAACATTTTTCTATTCAATTTTTAAAATATGATAAAAGTCAAAATCATTTATAGGTAACATTTTAATATACATTACCCTTTATTCAAGAAAGAATGCATATAATGGGCAAAGTCCAATACCTGTGTCATGTTTTGGGATAGTTTACATTAGGCTTAGTGAGGTCGTTACGTTGACACCCTTTGAGACATGAAAAACTAATGTAATCCAACAACTAGAGAAATTTCTGATACGTAAAAAAAAAAAAAGAAAAAGCAAAAGTTGTTTCTTAATCAATTTTTTTAATAAAAGCTGGTGGATAGATATCAGTCCATTTATAAAGTTCATATGTTCTAGAAGTAAAATAGAAAAGTCCACACCAAAGAATCTGTTGTAATTGATTTAGTTTTAGGTGTTGTATTCTTATATTATATTCCCCACAAAGAAAATAATACAAAAAAGAAAAATTTACTCATTCAATTTAAGTTATCGTGACGTTATAGATTGAACTCCATCTATGCGGATTATACAAGCCATGTCTCTGTCGGTAGGCGTCAACATAGACTATTCTGATCAATTTCAAGAATAGATCTTTTTCAAACTTCAAGAAGTTTAGATAGTTAATTCAATTGGTATATTAATTTTAAAATGTCTTGGACGGCTAATTACCTTCATAATAAGTCAATTACACATCAACATCACATAAAAAACATTTAATTACACACAAAATATGTTTTAAAATTGAGTAAGAATATTTATACATTTCAAAATATCAAATACACGTCAATATTGTTAATATTCTTTATATCTTTTTTATTATCAATCATATGGTCTACCCTACTTGTGCTTTTTTTTTCTTTTTTTTCTTTAGATTTCTTATAACATATTGGATGTCTACAAGTTATTTTTCTTCAAAATAAAAGAGAAGATTAATCATTATAATTGCAGATATGTTACCGCAAACTACACACCAAAATATGTAAAATATAAAGAGGAAATATGTTCTTCACAAAATTTGGTGGAGTTGTTAATCCAAATTAAGGTAGGATTACGTTAACCAAATTGCAGAGGTAGGATTTTCAATTAAGTTGGCATTACAATTTTTCCTTGATTCTACTTGATAATAGCTTCTAGACTGCCAAAGCTATATGCTTCAATAACCTCAGAAAACTATAGTAAAACCCTTTTCGTGACTAAGACAAGTACATGAAACAAATCCCCCAGAAAATGCCAAATAGATAGGGTATTTAGGACAAAATTCAATCACAAAAATCATCACAAACAGAATTAGATGAACAAAACAAACAGAACAGGATCAACACCCAATACAATCCCAATCCCAACAACCCAAAAAACTAGAAACAGAAAACCAAAAGAAAGTGTATCAGACTAAAGCATAGAGTTTTGGAACAAAAGAAAACCACTTGAAACCACAGCTACATTTGAGAGGCAAAGAGGGGCACCTTGGAAGCCAATGCCAAGTCCTCCTAGAAACCAAGTAATACAATATCTCTGGCCAAGTGTAGCAGCAAATGCAAATCATCCCTTCATGCCAAAAACAATAAACATGCTCATAGTTATGATAACACACAGACACAAACTTTCTAACCATAAGATCAGGCAAACTCTGCACTTCAACCCAATTTCCATCACTACCCATTTCCCACAACTTCACACTTCTCGATATTCCAATGTTCCCAACCCCACCAACCATATACAATTTACTATCTCCATCACTCACCAATCTCACAAAAGTGAGTTGACTCGGTAACCCCCAACTAGGTCTCTCCCACTTCCCACTCTCCAAATCAAAGATCACCACCGAAAACGGTTCTGTGGTTGTAAAATACAAACCCCCTTTAAAGAAAACACCTTGTTGGTGGTGATTATCACTAAGAACCGGACCAAAAACTTGAAATTTTTTCCAAGTTTGCACTTTTGAGTCATAAACAAAGACACAATTTGAAGCAGCCTCAGAACATAGAACAAATATGATGTACCCAGATGGGGTTGTTACAAAAGTAAGATGCTCCAAGTGTATAGAGAAACTTGGGTATTGAATCTTTCTAGAAGACTTAGCCAAAAGGTTGCAAACTAGCAATGAACATGTTGTTGAGTCTGATAGGCAAAAGAGGCCACCAGAGGAGACAAGGTTGGTGAAAGAAAGAAAAGGTTGAATTTTTGAATCAGAAAGTGAAAGAGAAACGTTGCGCCATGTGCCGAGTGTGCAATCATAGAGAGGGAAGTGGCGGTGGAATTGAGGGTGAGAGAGTAAGAGAAAAGAAGAGAAGGGTGTAGAAGAAGAAGAAGAAGAAGAAGAGGAAGAGGAAGAGGAAGAAGAGTGTTTTGTGATGAATGAAGGAGTGTATATGAGAGGCCAAAAACCTTTGCAAGTGGATCTGAGATTCAAGAAGGTTTTGAGAGGAAGGAATGAGAGTATGTACTCGAGGATTTCAGGTGGCAATTTGCTCCAAATTTTGGGATCCATTGATGCTGATGATGATAACCTTGGAGAGGCAGAGTAATATGTATGACTCTTCATGTCTCTGTTCTTCTATTCGGAGTTTACAAAGATTGTGTTGTGTTTGGTTTTTTTTGACGAAAACAAAGCTAGAAACATCTTACAAGTTACAACTAACCTCCTTGATTATTTGGTAATGAAGTTGTTTTAGTTTAATTAATCATTTGAATTGGAAATTTAAGTATGTAATTACTCAATATAATAAATGAGCATAGTTATTTTCAATGAAAGTATTTTTAATGAAAATATGTTTTATAATGAGGGTAATTTATTTTTAAGGAAAAGATAATTTCTTTTTTTCTTGAATATATTATTTTGTATTTATTAATATTTTTTTAAAATATTATTAATTAAAAATAATTTTAAATTATAAGATGAAATTGAATGTTATAAATTTAAAATATTTTTTATATGTTTATAAATATTTATTTGTTATATACTTTAATTATATAAAATAAATAATTATCATTTACTGGTTAAAATGGCAAGATTACTTTGATAGATGAAACATGTAAAAAAAAAAAAAAAACTGGCTAGGATTGGAATTGACTCAATTTGTTATTCCCACAGAAAGAAACTGAACATTAAAATAATAATTATAAAAAAAAAACATTGACTTGACCAGTTGGTTTTTCAAAGATAGAATACAAAAATGGAATAATATAATGCCAAATTCTTTTCCAAGGAGATTTTACTATTAATGAAAAACATCACGAATAGCACTAACATGTTTTATACTGATCAACATTTTCTTCCTTTGACTCAACTTTGATTTCTTGCATTATTAAACATGATTTCAAATAAATGGGAAGAATTTACAAGTTATGAGTTACAACTCATTAGCACTTACCTTAATTTTATCCTATAGCAATGGAAAACTATCCTCATTCTTAATAATTAACTTTTGTATTAGCTCATCTAAAGCTCTTTGAATTAGAAAATGTCTACGTGTTAATTATTAAAAAAAATAATTTTAGTTTTTGAAGAAATTTATTTAATTTTTCTCTTTTAAAAATCATCTCTTAAGAATTTATCTAATCAGATATGTTAATGATTAAGATAAGATATTGTTTTATTGCACGGTTTAGGATAAGATTAATGTACAATATTATAAGCATTCGATCCCGCAAAAAAAATAAATCAATGAATTGTATGTATTTATATTAAAAAACTTTATTTAATATTTTATTACTTATAATAAATTAATATTATACAGTAAATAAAGGTATAAGTGGTAAAACTTAACCAGACATAACTTATAAAACATCAGTATTTTTGAGAAAAAAAATAAAACATCAATATATATATATATATATATATATATATATATATATATATATATGAAATAAAAATGGAGATATTTTTTATAATAATTACTTTTCAAGATTATATTTAACATTATTTCTAATAAGCTGGCACTGTACAATCATTACGTTAATACATCAATTAAATTCTTATATTATTTGATTTTTAATGTAACACATAATTTGTATAACAACTAAATTTTATACCGGTTAAAATATTCAAAGAGACAAGAGTAAATTATGTTACTAGTTGAAAATAATCAATGTTTTCTGAATTTTCTTAAAGTGACAAATATTTTGAGATAACTTAAAAAGACTTAAAATGACACAATACGATATAAGGAGATTATTTTCTTTGTATAGTAATTGTGCTGACGAACTTTCTATCACGTATTAATCAATTGTAAATTATTTCTTAACGATACAATCATGCATTAACTCACTTTCTATAAGTCAAATAATTTATGGAATGAAGAAAAAGAAAAGCAATGGAAACACAATAAGTCAACAGCGTAATTAAAACTCAAAAGCAACATGTCAGAAATAATTATCAAAATACTGGAGTCCAAATAATGCTGAAATAGTAAATTATGCATATTTTATGCTCAGTTTTCTTTTTTTAAAATTCTTTTTTAGTTTCTCACAAATATATATATCTTTTCAAAGTAAAATAGCTTTTCTTCCATCCATTCATCGCAGCCAGATTATTATTCAGAGGTTTTGATTTGTCTTGAGGCTTTGAAACTGGCTTTTCTCATGAAACCTTAGTATTATTGTGATATTTCATACGTCCCACATCGAAAGTTCATGCCTCATTTTAACGAATTATATATTCATTACAAGGACAAGCAGTAATCTTAGGGGGTGTGAGGATGGATGCAACTTGTGGTGCCATTAAACCCTAAACCTTATGGTTAACTCTTAATTGTGGGTCTTTTACCAATGTTTCCCCAGATCTTAACAAAGAAACATTGATGCCTTACACAAGTTGAAATCCTTGATAGAACCATGGTGAGAGGTTTGCAGGTAGTGTTTGCTAACATTATTCTTCAAATAATGGGTTTGCAATTCACTCTTCTCCTCACCTCTCCATCACACCCCAATCTCTTTTTAACATAAGATTAATTTAGGGAGGAGTGTACATGAGAATATTGTTAGCATTCATCTTTTCTTTTTCTTTTTTTAAGAAAATTCCTTATTCTTAAAAAAAATTAAGTAATCAATTGAACGTTTTAAAGGCATCCCTAGATTTTTTTTTTTTTTGCAATATAAGTGGAATAGCTAACGTTGTATGTTTGATAGAGAGATTCCATACCCAGTTTTATTTTTATATGAGCTCAATTAACATTAAAAAAGTTTTAATTTAGCAAGGCTTGTAGTTTTTTGACAATAGAATAAATCAAAAAGTGTATACAAGATAGTTAAATCAAAGAATCAATATTCTTTTTTATGCCAAACATTGAATGTTGTATTAGGTAATCAACTATGTAACAAAAAATAAAAGGTAATGAATTGGCATCCTAGACTTTTCACAATTTGAATGGAATAATTAAACCGATAGTTAAAGTTTAAGCTTTCGGTAGATTCCACACATGAAATGCTTGCTGACCATATCACTTAACATGATCTTGTCTACTCAAGTACAAAAGCTATAACAATTTATTTCTGATATATTCTCTTTTAGAATTTATTAAAAATTACAAAAAAATTCCTTCAAATTTTAGTCAATAGTAGAGCGTTGGAAAAAGGTGTGTTGTTAGCATTTATGTGTTTATCATTAGTCATTTACTAACATTGCAAATCTCTCAATTTCAACGTAAATCTTTGGTTTCAGTTTGCAAAGCATCTTTTATCCAATAGTTGGCAAGGAAAGAAGATACTGATTCTTCAAGCCCTTAATCACTGACTTTTCTTTCCTCCTCAATATAGCTAACTCAACTCATTTCTGTGCGAGGCACCCAAAAAACAGAGAAAAATTAAGAGGGAAAAGACTCGTATTGATCATTATAGAGAGAGGAGTAGGGGCATGAGGGGCATGAAGAGATGGTTATTGAAGAGGCTGAGAACAGAACCATGGAAGACGATGAAGCTTTTGAGGTCTGCATTCAAGTGGAAGAGACTTTATTGGCCACTTTCCTTCATGGACTATGTGATTTTTAGGATTATGTCCATGTTTGAGACTATTATGTTGGTCTTCATGCTTTCTTTTTTCTACCTATGTTGTGGCTGCACCTTCTAATTTTTGAAGATAGTTTCTTGTAGTCACCTTAGCAACATTTCCTTACTACCTATTAATTGGATTCTAGCTGAATGTTAGGGTATTAGAACTCAGCAGAGAGAACCGGATTGAATGTATTTTTAATGTTATTAAACAAACTTGAAGCAAGGGTTGTCTAATTTAACTAATGCTATTAAATATTAGGAGTGAGAATTTAATCACCTCTAACAATTTTATTTCACTCAAGTAGGATTGTTTAGATAATACATTAGGCAATACCAAAGAAATGCTATTAACCAAATTGTACAATCTTGACTTATATACTACTTAATACAAACAGTTGTACAACTAACTAATAACCAACTCAATGATATTAACTGTTGTACAAAATGGATTCACTATATTCAATGTGCTTAGTTTGTTCACGTAAACATAAGATTATGAAAGGAGCAAAACTCTAAAATTATCACTTAGGAGCACAAGCACACAACTTCATAGATCAAACAAGGGTTAAAAATGTGCATTCAATAAGAAATTTTTTTAATTAAATATTATAACTAAATTCATAAACAGTTGCTAAAGAGAAGAATTCATTTACAATAACATTCAAATCTACCCGTTCATTTTACATCCTATCGTACAAAATTATATACTTAACAGTCATTTTACTGTCCCACAAGTCGACAATTTGATATACTGGTTAATGGTAGAACTTGTCTAAAAAAATATTAAAATGAAACACATTGTACAAAATTTAGAACTAGCATAAAATTTCTAAAATTTCAAGAATAAAAACATCTACCCATACAATTGTGAAGAGTTTATTCAATCTGAGGGTTTAGATTGTAGACTAAAATGGAGAAGAAGAAAAATCTTGGATCTACATCAACAACAAAAAATTTCACATCAGCATGATTAAATCTACAACAACAAATTTACATTCAGTAATATGAGGCAAACCCCTATTTCCCGTTACTGCTACTCCCCAAAAGAAACTTTACAGCTAATGCATAGCATAGAAATTTACATATATCCATGTTGGGAATATAAAACATGCCATCAGCTCCACCACTAACTTACCTCTATGATTTTAACTTTAATAAAGGACACCTATCATACCCACTCAAAATTTGTTTCTTTGGGAAGAACCAAAGCAATGAGGCAATCTGATGGATCAGGAGCAATAGAAAGCAAAGAGCATGTTTCAAGCGAGTGGGGGAGAATGAATAGCAGCCTTGCCCACATGGATTTTGAAGCTGGGATTTTAATAACCCCTGCACAATCCCTCTGCTTTAAGTATGCTATGAAATCCTGAAACTGTTTGCCAGAAATAGGGTCAACAAGAGGAATGGGACTGTGTTACAAGCAAACCAAGCTCCAAATCTAAATCATATGTACACGTGCATATTTACATAGTAAGTAACATCAGAATCAGAATGATTGATGTTGAGGAGTTTTTTTTTTTCAAAAAAAAATAAAAAATAGAGCACTAGGAGAGGTGATACATTCTATTCAATACCAAATTAAGATTATATTTAGTAAATCTCAGCAAGGGGTTAAAATATGGTCCCTAATTCTTTGTCCAGAAGTAGTCTTCTTCCAAAACTTAGGCAAACATTTGTCAAAGGAATCTAAATGTGATATACCAGAACTTGTGAGATAATTTAGTTGCTCCTGGAAGTCTAAGCAACAACATAGACAGGTAAACAGTTCTGAGAGAGAACACCATCTAGAAATTAGAAATGACTATAAGAAAACATACCCTCTTGTGATCACCAGTGGATGATGGGATCAAACGGCAAACTTCCCTCTGCATCAGAAATCAATACAATAAAGTCAGATCGGGAAATGAAATGGCAATGCAGACAACCTCAAATAATTAACATAATATTGAATACTGATACACATTTAATCCAACTGTCAAATGATAGTATATTTTAAATAATGTTTCCTTGTCTACAAGCATCTTTAAATGATGAATGAAACATTACCATAACATAAATTTACCCTTCTTTTTTTAAAAAATAAAATTATGTAGGATTATGACTTCAAATTTTGCAAGTATAAATCCACCAATAGTGCAATGATGACAACTCGATATAAATATCAACTACACAATGATAATACATAAATGAAAGTAAATTAAGAAAATTTATGCAATATATAAATATAATTATGTTTTTGTTTTTTAATTAATATCTAATGTCGCATTCGCATGCTGGTTATTTTGTGCATACTATAATATCCTTGAGAGTTGAGTCATCGAAACCCAAAAGTATAATCAAAGAATGCTTATCTAATGACCTGAGAAAAAGCATCAATTGACAAATTGCAGACATTTATGGACAGAATGAGCATAAAATGAATGGAGTGGGAACAGCGAAAGGATGTTTGAAAACTCACTCTATGAGATGGAGTAGAGGCGAATGTTGATTTCACATGCCGAGGATCTGTGCGTTTTGTCATGTCTAGTTTTGCAGGCCACCTGCACCAGAGAAAAGCAATCTAAATGGGCATCCATTTGAAGAAAACAGTATTCTGACCACTAAGAAAGCAACAATTGATGTCTTACCCTGAAGGCTCAGGCACGGCATTTGAATATCCACAAATATTTGAGTCTGCTTTGCTAGCATAAATTGTACAGTAATTAACCCCACTTTTGCAGAGATTCCCCTGCCATCGAAACTGCAAAGACTGCCCTGAAATTTCCATATTGACTGATTCTTGGACAGGTAGTGGCGGAGGAGGAGGGGGAGGAGGAGAACTAGGGAGTGGAGGAACCAAGGGTGGCTGAACTTGGGGTAAAGGTGGTGGAGAAGGAGGAAGTGGAGGTGGCATTTCAGGCTGAGGAGGTGGCAAGGATGATAAAGGTGGTGGTATAATTGGAGGCATCTGCTGGTTATAGGGCTGCATAGGAGTTCCTTGTATTTGAGCAAGTGGAGTTACCGAAGCAGGAATAAAAGGACTTACAACAGCATTACTATGAAAATTAGTTGGCACCACTCCTGTGTTGAATTGGCTGACAGGTAAATGATTATTTATTCCCCGGCGATCCCATGGACCATTTGGAGGAGCATAAGCAGCATGAACAAAAGGAGATGACTGAATTTGTGGTGGTGGTGGTGGTGGTGGTGGAATTGAAGGTGCATGCGCTCCAGAGTGTGAATGTGGAACATTACCTGGCATACATTGGACTCAATTTAAGAAACAGAACAACAATTCACCAGAAAGCAGCATATGCACCTTAGTTATTCTATTTATAATAACATAGTCAAGAAAAAGCTGTACTCACAGACATGCATAAACAAAGAAGAATTCATAGAACAATACCTCCTTGATGAGGATCCTGTGACAGATTATCATAACCATCAGGTTTCCTTGCTCCAACCTCTGGCATCTCCCTAGAACCAGGAAAGTGCCAGTTTGACTGAGGCAGAGGTGCACCCTGTATTCCACTAGTATGGTTTTCAGAATTTATTCTTGGGGATACTAGCTCCATGGAATTGTTCTCTGGTTTAACTGAAAATGGTACAGCATTCTGATGTCCAGGTTTGCTGTATAAAGAAGTGAGAACAATGACCATGTAAGTTAGTAAATACTAATGAATTATTGTGAGGACATACTATGAAAAATCTACAAGTTGGACTTCGAAGAAATAACAATCATAGCCACCATTGACTAAATAATTCAAACTCAATGAGCAAATGCTCAAGATAACAGTATGGATTTTTCACCAAATTTATACCAATTGACAAAATTATTCATGAATCCCGTTAAACCAAAACATTTTAATATTATCATTGGGCAACACTTATATATTAAATAAATTTGTTTGTAACCAGAAACAAATCATTATATTCACTCAATATGAAATTTCACATGTAAAACTCAATATGAAATAAATCATCAATTTCACATGTAAAAGAATCTACATATGCTACTTTTAGGTTCTAACATTTGTTTTCTATGGAAGAATGAGATTTTTATAATTAGCAATAGCATCATATTTAGTATATTTTACAATTAAGTCAAATGACACTAGCAAACCGTCAATTTGCTACTTTCAAAATATATATATTATGTACAATCTAATGAACATGTCAAACTGAAACTCTGAAAGTACATTTAAAAAAAAATTAAAAAAAGAGGACCACTTGTTCAGATGCAGATTGTTTTTGATGCAGATTGTGTTCAGAAAGACATTGGATTTAGGCATATGCTTCCAAATTGGGGGAAAATAAAGAACCATGCACTTCAATCATCAAATATATTTGTGTTTGCACATTATAAAAATTAATCTAGTATACCTGAATTCTATCTGGAAGAACAATCCTGGGCAACCACGGAGATTCTTCATAATAGAAACAGCACCATCAACATTACTACATTCAACAAACCAACCACATCCCATCGGCATGTTTGCTTGAGTCAACTGCACAATGGATCCAGAATTTCCAATGGCAAGATTGCAAATTGCCATTAAATCATCATCTGTGAGGAACAAAGAGCTACTACGTGGGATAGTTACACACAGAGTGCTGGATGGCCCCATATCTTCTTCACGCACAGAAGGACAATTATTTCCAGGCATATAATTATCATGGAAACCAAGGTTCTGATTAATATTATACTTCGTGCGCAATGACGCAAGTAAGGAGGACAAGTGAGACATTCTTGTTCTATTGCTGTCAGCAGGGCTCCCTGGTAGAGTTCGAGCATGAGGTGATCCAGCAGGGTTGTTGACTTTAAGGTCAAGATGGGGAGGGGCAGGTAAAGGCCTTGCACCATCCATATAACCATGACCAGTTCCAACATTAACTGCTGCTGGACCAAAATGTTGGTTATAGTTACTTCTTTCTTTTCGGATTTGTCTCAGATGCAACATGACAGTGGCAGCTTCTTCAGGAGTTTCAAATTCCATTAGTAATGCAAACTCGCAGCTAAGATAAAAAAAATTGAGAGGACCCTTGTGGATCACTTTCCTTGATTCATGCAGGATCTCATCCTTAGCCCATTGACTGGGAACATTTCCAACATAAATATGACAACTAAAACCAACTGCAACTCCATTAATTGCACCCCTAGTTCCAAGTCCTATATCCATGAATTTTACACGGCAAGGAAAACATCCAGGTAAACAGTGTCGAGTTTGTATTGCATCGATGATTCTTCTGTACTCAACCAAGGCAAATCCTTTTACTGGGAAGAAAATAAATTGTTCAATAGGACCAAATCTTTCCAAATGATACCTAATATGATTTTCAGGCACATCAAGACCTACATGACCGATCCATAGCTGCTTAGAAGCAGAGACAATATCCACGGCTGCAGGATCCCCATCACAGCACCACATTGTTGAAGCAGTTGGTGACATAAAATGATGATTCGGAGATGCCAAAGAATTAACAACAGATCCACTAGAAGATCTTAGAGGAGGTGAATTGAAATTCATATTTAAGCCTTGATTTTTCTCTACATTTAGGAAATCATTTCTACCATCAAATGAATTACTCCTAAAGTCTACTGGTGTTCTAACAGCAGGTGAGAATATTTGATGGTTTACTGAGTCCCTAGGTGTGGAACATATACCATTGGTCATATTCCCTTCCTCCCCTGCCCCAATGCTCATGGGCTTTGAAACTCCATTATCATAATGCGAACCCAATTTTAATACAGGAACATTGTCAAAAGAAACTGCAGAGCCATGAGCCATCACATATTTATCAGAAACCTTATCAGGAAAACCATCATTAGAAGAACCAACATGAACTCTCAAATTGCTACCTTTTCCAGATGATTCACCAATGCTGTCAAGTTCCCCGGAGATCCTAGGAGCCATGTAGCTCCTATTCATGTAAATTGAAGAATCAGATTTATCTTCATCACTATCGGCTTGACAATCATCCAAATCTGATTGTTGAGCAAACATTCCAAGAATTCCTCGCAGTACTGATGTAATTTCCAGCGAAGCATTGGAGAGCAAGTCAAGTAACTTCTTACATCTACGCAACATCCATTTCCGCAGTGGGAGGTCCTTGTCAAGAACCTGTACAGAGAATAGCCATGATTCTTAATCACAGAAAATTGATTTAACAAACATTCTTCAGTGTCCCTGGCAATCAATATGCTAATAATTCCTAACATTGACTAAAGATATGGCCAAACCTCACCTTACAAGCCTTGAATAGACACTTAACCCACATTTCTAAGATGGTATTAGAACCTACTCTAGATCCATTGGTGGGCCACCTGCATTTCCTACACTCCAAGCCAATAGCCCTGGGCATGAGGGGCAGTGTTAGAAAGCCACCTTAGTTCAAATTACCTTTAGCCCGCCATAGTTGTGGCCTCCTCGAGAGCTGCCATAACTTCAGTCTCAAGGGTGGTGGCATAGTCCAACATCGACAAGAGATACGGCCAAATTATAGTTTATCAGTTTGGGGCAATTCTTAACTTACAAGCTGGTTTTGTAAGGTTAGGTTAGACCCTTAACCCACATGTCTAAGAATCATCAAAAGAAAATGAGCTACTGGCCTATCAGGGGTCCAGTTACTAAATGTCCAATCAAACTCATACATGATAATGATTATATGCTCTGGCTGCTATTATAACTTTACAAGTATCTCTAACATTGTTCTTCTAAAATGAAAAAACATTCCTAAGATGCTATTTGTATATAATTTGATGATATCAATGGAGTGAAGTATTTCAGAATTGCATATTGTTTTTATCCGCACACTAAAAATCTAAGCTCTAGATCCCTTTTTTTTGCTTATAAACACCAGTCAAATTAACTAAAACAAGCTCAAGCTTTATGCTTGGATCAGTCATCTATAGACGACAAACCCTCAACTGTCAACTGCACTTCTATAATGCATGTACAACTACTTCAAGACTAGTCTGTTAACCGTTTTAATTACATGGATAACAGTACACATGCAACTCTTACATAAACGTAAACTCTTCCTAGCTAGAAAAATAACTTTCAGTATAGAGTAATAACAAAGTTCCCCATACATCACCATAGATGCAAAGACTATGTATCGCAGAGGCATGGAGCGGAGTGGCCGGCCACCACTCTTGAATGGTGTGTCGCGTCGCACCTCAGCATTACCATGGCACGCTGTTTTTCATGGTTGGGACCACACAGAATCACAGCATTTCGCATCTGTGGCAGCAGCAACTGAAAGTTTTAGGGTTAGCGTGGGGTGAGAGAAGAAGCCCGAAACATCGTTTGGGTTATTTTTCTCTTTTTATTTTTTTGTTTAAAAAAAGAGAAAATGAGCACTTCACTAAAGTTTTTTTTTTTTTTTAAATTAAAAAAGTCAAGTAAAACGCTGCATTTTACTCTCCTTTATACCCCCACCCCACTTCGACCAGAAACCCCCCCGACCCCTAAGCGTGCAAAATGGTTCCACCCGGCCAACCTACCTCCACAATCCCTATTCCAGTGTGCCGCCAGCGACGTTTCAAGTGGTGATACGGTGATATGTTATGCAGCATATTTATCTGTTTTGGGAAACTTGATTATTAATCTTACTGTCAATGTGTTTAATTTTAACCGTTATTCTTTACTTTTTTAAGCAGTTATATATTATACACATCTTGCAATACAAATGTACTTAAGGTTCAAAATCGTGATCATCCTGCTACCGCTATCCTGATATAACATATTTGGATGGCAGCAGCTATGCACCGCTATCTGCTATTAACTACTATGTATGCATGCAATTTGTTAGAACAGCTATATTGCAGGACAAAAATATAAAATATATAATGCCAATAAATGAAATCCACACAAGAAGATTAAAATTATGAAGCAATACCAGTATAAGCAAGCATCTCTTGTCAACAGATGA
Source organism: Hylodesmum podocarpum (assembly GCA_026586105.1). Classification (NCBI taxonomy): domain Eukaryota; kingdom Viridiplantae; phylum Streptophyta; class Magnoliopsida; order Fabales; family Fabaceae; genus Hylodesmum; species Hylodesmum podocarpum. The sequence goes on along the minus strand of JALJEV010001430.1, from coordinate 2,229,499 downwards.
ATCACCACCAGAATCACGATTGTCTTCAGACATAATTTCTTCACCAGCTTCATTGTCTCTGATGCCTGACCCAGTAGAATCTGTACATGATTTAGGCCCACAAATTGCACTATCCAAAAGATGAACTGCTTTATCACCATCAAACATGCTGGTCACCAGGCTCAGAAAACGCTGTCCTTCGTCATTAGTTCCCTCTTTTGTGGCAGATCCTAAGAGCTCCAAACAAGCTGCAAGCAAATCTTTTGGACAAGAGAAGAATATCCAAAGTAGACATAGTGCACGGAGCTTGGACAGTTTAGTCAATGAAGATTCATCTTCATCTAAAACCTTTTGTTTCAACTCAGAAAAGACCTCAGGGGTATCTTGCATATTCAGGAAATTCCTGTCCACCATCTGTAAGACATCATTTCTTTCAAATGAGGCTATAAAAAAGGTGAGCACATTCTGAAAAACTGCTAAGCGAATTCCTCTAATTACAGCTGATGTTGGTGCCACAGATGAAGCAATGCTGCAAATATCAGCTAGGCCACAGATACAGGATCTAGCAGTTTCAAAGGCAATACCACTGGAATCCTCTCCTCTACTGATCAATGCTAAACTCAAGTTGTGCATATTAATAACAACTTTAGCTGCTGCTTCCAAAGCTGTTGGGCAGTGACATGCATATCGAGGAATAAGATCGGCCACAATTCTTTGAACACTCGTACAACCTGTCACATTATAGAAGTTTCACTCTGGGCAAAAGAGAATTCCACTCATGGAAAATTTTCTATCCATTCCTTAAATTATTGGCAATGGGAAATAAAACGCTGGCAATTTAAGCATTTAAATATGTGATAAAATCACAAGGTAGAGAAGAGACATGGCAATTTAAGGTGATATTGAAACCCAAATCTCTTGTGCTTGCTCCAACTTAGTTGGCCTCATAGAGGGAGATCTCCAAATCCTAGATACTTTACAAGCATAAAAGAAACACATCACTGCAGGCATTGAAGTAGCTGAATGATGTTAATATCACAGCAGTGGAGTGTTAAGCATTTTTTAGCCATTCAATGGCTCCATTTTTCAAGTATGACGTTGACTAATTTAGCAAAGTTGCAGTAACAATTTTCTTGTCAAACAATTGAAATCTAAAAGAAAGAAGTAAGGGTTCTTATGGGTCCAATTTTACTTAAAAGTGATCGAATTCAAGTACCATAGCAGCAGACACTCATATTACTTGATGCGGGACTTAAGCACCCCATAATAACTAAGTCCCTAATCCTATCAATATTCTTCTTGTCACTTGTTAAAATTGCATTGCATGTAAATAGGGATAATCTTCTGTGTGTCTCTGTTAAGCATGTCCAAGACTAGATTAAACAAGTAAGGATTAAGGATGATTCTTAATGTAATAGTGTGACTCATGAGTTTTATACCTCTATAATTAGCACAATTCTAAATATCCCCTATCCTATATTCTTAAAATAATCAGGATTAGCCAACATACTCTTGTTAGAACTTGTACCTTTTGGGAATCATAGAATAGCATCATCACTACTTATCCTGTGAATTATAAAGATCAATTGCCAAACATCTTCGCTAAGTCCTTGGATAGTCTACATATGTTAAAAAAAAAAGATTCATAAGATTGATATGCACAAGCTTAAGGGGAAGTGTTGATTATAGTTAATCATGTGATTGATATTGTTGATTCTTTCTCTATTTCTTAGATTCCTCATTTAAGAGAGTATAGTATCATAGGAAGCTATTATTGTATCTCTTAAATTTAGGGATTTCTCTCTTCTTTTTTCCATTGGTGTCATCTTGTATCTATATATTTGTACGTCACAGAGCATTGCTCAATCAATCAAATTCAATATAAAATATTCAATATTTTCATTCAGTCTTTGATTTCAATAATTTTTTTAAGAAAAAACACATCATTTCAAAGAACATTTGAAATGAAATGATTCACAGACCCTAAAAACACTAGAAATAATAAGATTTCTAAACCCGGAGATATCACCACGTACAAAACAGTGTCAAAACAAAGTCAAATCTCCATCAATTCCCAAACAAAGAGGTAACTATACCTTTAATTTCAAAATACTCCAAACAAAGGGCAAAAAAACACAAATAACACCAAACCAGGTATATTTCATGCACAATATTCAACCAGAAAGATTCCTCAATAGTATTCTACACAAACATTCCTCTCCAGAAAATCAATCACATTCCTATTACAATTGAAAACAAAGAAAAACAGCAAAGAGTGAGAGAAACGGTTATAACCTCTGGAAGAAGTGATGAGAGCGAGATAACTCTGTTCAAGTTCGGACATAGCGGAAGGAGCGTTGTCTTTGTGAAGCAAGCAACGCTGAATCCGCTTGTAACATTCGAACACGCTTCGAATTTCATCTCTATTACGCCGCTTCGCGAGAATCTCTTCCTGAGAGAGAGGAGGAATGGACGGCGTAGGTAGGGTTTGCGGAGACGAAGAAACTGTTTCGGTTGCCGGCGGAAGAGGCTGCAGCGGCGGCGGCGGCGCTGACGGTGGCGATGACGGTAAAGGTTCGTAGAGCTTTCGCTTCTTCGGAGGCTGCTCCACCGAAGCCATGGCGATTGGCGAGTGACGACTGAGCTGGACTCGGAACGCGGTGCACGAGTTTATTGTGCTTTCTATTCATATTGAATTTACTGTATAAAATTTACTTTTTAATTTTTTTTAATTGTAATATTCGTTTGAACTTAAGAGACTTTTTTCATAACCATGAATCATATTTTCAATTTTCAGGTAATTATAAATCCTTAAAAACGTGATTCTGTGATTAGTCAAACAATATTTCTAAAAATATTTTAAAATTAAATAAAAATTTTCCATAATTTTAATTATTTATTATTAATAGTGATTCAGTATTTAAAAAAATATAAAAAGTTAGATCACCAATCTTGGAAATATTGTTATGGAAACATGTTATAAATGAATGATTATCGAGGAACGATATATATTAGAATTTTTTTTTTTAAGAGAGATATTAAATATGTGAAAATAACATTCCTAATTTTAAGGGTCTCTGAATTTTTTTACTAATCATCCTTTAATTGTGCATCTGAAATAATGATTAATTTTGTCAAAAACAATAGGTAATACATGAGGTTAATATTCTACTTTTAAATAATTTATTTAGTCTCTAAATTACTTGATTAAGTAACATAAATTATATTATCACTCGTATCAATTGATATTATTTATTTTTAAGGTATTTTTATATGGATGGAAAATAATGAAATTATTGGATCAAGCACGAATTTAATATTAAGTTAACTATTTTTAACTTAAAGTTCAAAATTTTCGTAATCACATTGATTTTAGTTAATTTTTCATAGAATCAAATTGGGCTAGATTTCGTACTTAATTTTCTAACATTAAATTGACCGCACAATTTATTTTTAAACAGTTTTTTTTTCCATGTGATATTTTGCATAAATTGAATATCAATAGTTATTTACTTTTAACTAATTATAACTAATTACTTTTTATGTTTTATTATTACAAAAAAAAAAAAAAAGTCACCTCTCTCTTATTTTTAACTACTATCTCTTTCTTCCCACTTTAAACTTTATAAATTCTCCTGTAACAATTTATTTTTCCATGTCTTTGACTGTATAATTATAAAGAAACATTAGTATTAGTTTCTTAAATACTTTTTTTCAATAAACATTAATTGTTAATTTTTTAATAATCTTTTTCGCCTTTACTTAAAATAAATTAGTGCATAGAGAATTTTCAAACTTTTTGAGTGGGAAGTGAGAAATTACAAAGAAGTAAATGTAAATAAACAGGCGAGAGGTAATTGTTTTTCCTAAAATAGTTGTTTTTTTCATTATATTTAAAATTATGAGGGTAATTTGTGTGTTTGTACCTGAATCATATCTACCCATAATATATTTTATTTTACATTTTATACAGGAGTGGGATGTTTAAATTTATACCATACATGAATAATATTAATTGTTTGGTTATTTTGGCTTCAATGTTTTTCATTCCTAGTATATGTCATGTTACTTAATCTTTCAATGTGGAAGCTTTAAATATTAATTTGAAAATAATTGGTATATGGTGGAGGAATATAGTGTGATCATGGATTAAAAAAAAATCAGTGTGAAAAAGGATTTCAAGATTAGAGTATAATATATTTATACAAATGAGAAGAGATGATATCTAAAAATGGCCTAAAATTGTTTATCATAATACTATAAGTCTAAAAATAGATGTTTCAAGCCACTATAAAGTTAATGACGCACTAATCATTTTAAATATCACCCGACAAGCACGTGATTCTTCAAAAAGCACTTAAAAGGTATTTTTGTGAGCATTGATTAGGATTTTATTAGAGACTTTAACATATACATAACATTAATTAGAAATATCTTAATCAACAATATTAAAATCTTAACAATATTAAAATCAACGTAACATTATATATATATATATATATATATATATATATATATATATAAAAAAAAAACCTTATTTCATTTTCTTTAAGCTTTATGAAATTTTCAATTACAAAAAAAAGTATGTGAACTAGAAAAAAGAGATTTGATTAAGTTTAACTTTGAGAATTTTCTTAATTTTTTAACCTAATGATTTTCTTAAATCACTGGGTTGTTAAATTTTTATTTCATTATAAGACATGTTACATTAACATATTAGTAATTTGTTATCATTTCAATTGACGAGCACGTGCACACTTAAAAAATAATTAAGTTGTTACACGGTAATAATTATGTATTGCTAACAAATTTTCAATGAATTAATTGGTTCTGTGAATTCGTAACTTATTTACGAGTTAATATACGACAAAGTAATTATCGTAATTGAATATTTAGTTTAAAATAAGTTTTGTTTTAGAATTTTATATTCTTTATCATTTCCGACACTTTTATGATAAAATGGAGAAACATAATCAAACTTCAAGCAGATAAATTAAGTTTTAATCAGCATATGTAAATTCATTAAAGAAATGATCGCTTTGATGAGTTCAAACAAGAGAACTAATATTTAATTTTCTTTTAAGGAATATATTGATGTAAGAATTTGAATTAAAAATTATAGAGTTAATTTAATAACTAAGGAATAAACTTGATTATGATTGATATTAAATGTGTTGAAAGCTTACAAAGAAGTTTCTATTAATAGATTGAGAAAACACCCTTTTAAATACATGTAGAACACCCCATTAGGTATTAATGGTTCACTAACAATCATTTCCCACTAAACTTTTATTTTCTACAAGAAATTACTGTCCACTAATCTCCCAGCAGTTATTATTCTCCATTAATTATTACTGTGACTTACTAAGTCCAACTACTACTCTTCCTACTCAATTAGGAAGTTAAAAGAAATTAAAATTTGACTTAAAAAATACGAAAAGACATATAATCTTATTATATTCAATTTAAACACAAAAATTACCAATAAAATTTGAAAAATAACTTTATTCAATCTTCACCTTAAAAGCTATCTAATTCAATTATATAAACTTTAGTTCATGAATATTAAGAGTTGGATGATTTTTTTAGCCTCCAAATTATTATTGTTAAATAGTTTGTAAATATTGAAATAATAAATAATTCAATTAAATAAACTTCGGTACATGATTATTAAATGTGGAGTTATTTTTTAGCCTCCAAATTATTGTTTTAAAATTGTTTGTAAATATTCAAATGATAAGATGTGAAAAGTCTTTTTCTTAAATCTAGCTAGATTTCTATCATGAAATGCTTTACTTTCTTTGTTATCTTATTTTATTATAGGAGACGAGGTTGCAAATCCTATGTAAAGAGAGTTCTTCTATTTCAAAAATTCTAGAATTACACACGTGAATTCACTCCTCGTCCCATTAAATTTATTTGTACATTTCTTCCTTAAACATTAAAACAAAACAACTTAAATACTTTAACACAATTTTTTTTTATTTTATTTCAAAACAATTAAGATTTAAATTTTGTGTTTGAAGAATAAAAAGATAAAGTTAGATGTATTATGAGTTGTCAGAAAATATAAATAAATCATGTAAAGTGGTGTGAATTTAATATGTTAATTATGAAAAATTCATGCATTGTCTTTGATCGAGTATAATTTAATATGTAAAACTTACATAAAAAATATTCATATCATATAAATTAATAACTAATCTTAACAGTTTTATAAAATTTCATAAATTTAAGTTAATGGTAAGTGTATTCTTTATTTTAATTTGAAATAATTTTTATTTTAAAATATTTTCATAATAAATATTAAGATTATTGATAAAAAGAGATAAAATTTAAGGAAATTAATAAAAATCAGAAAAATAAAAAATATTCAAGATAAAAAAAACTCTTAAAATAAGAATATAAAAATTTTAATCAAATGGAAGAGAGCATAATTCAACACTCTAAAAAAAAATTATACTAAAGTGAATGTGAAATATAAGAAATATAAAGTGTTATGCTGTAAAATAGAAGTTCATCTTTAATATATTGGATGAATGATATATACATAATATTTATTTCATTTTTATTATAATAATAATTAAAGTAAATCACATTAATATCCTATTTTATATCTTTTATATTCTTATCATTAGTTTCACACTCTTAAATCATAGTATAATATATTTTAAAATTAAAAAGTCGGTATAGTACATAAAAAAATATAAGTATAATATTTTTAAAATAATTATAAAATTTATATATAAAAAAGTAGACATTGTTATAAAATTTCACAAAAATAATACTGACAAAACTCAACTTTTACACTTTAGTTTTTTTTTCTAATTATTAAATAGGTCTCTTGGAAAAATTGTTTTATAGCACTACTACACATTATTAATTATTAATTCTTCAATTCGTCATCTTTCATTGGTTATCGAAGCAACGCGTTTGGTTTGGACTTCCATGACATCGACCTTCTACCATCCCTCTATATTATTCAACCAAATTAAATTAAATAATTATTATGTACATAGTCTTTGTCTGCCATGAAGTGTTAAAAGGGTCTCATTATATTTGTTTTGTTAATCCTGCATGAAATTAATTGTTTTATTGTTTGTAATTATACTTAATTAGTATTCAAAAGACTTGAAATACATTATATACTATCATAACATCCCCACAGCAATCACGTGACTATATATTATCAAGGGCGAGTCTTAAAAAAAATGTGAGGGGCCAAATTATTTAGAAAAATGAATAAATAAACATGTTCATGCATAATATAATATATATATGTATATATATAAATTTTTAATATATTTTTTATAAGTAAAAGAAATATATAATTACATTGAGAAAGAAAATTATTAATTCAAATATATGTTGAGATTTTTTCTTTCAATTATGATATACACAAGTCACAATATAGTCACAATATATAAAAAGGGGAGAGAATAAATATTTTAAAATCTTAAACTTTACTTTCTTATAAATGAATCTAAAATTTTTTCATTAATCAGTCTTTTTCAGAGAAGTAACACTTATAACGAATTGTAAAACATATCTAAGGTGGAGAAATTTCAAGAGAATTAAAGAGAATTTTTGTATTTTTCATTGATAAAGGGAGAAAATTTCAGAGAAAATTCATATGTCATTTGAGAGAGTAAAATTTATAAAATAATAAAAAACAACAATTTGTATTTACTAGAAACACTAGAACATATAAAAATGACACAAAATATTATTGAAAAAAAATAAAAAGTATTTGTAATGGTTAACAAAGAGAAGTCTTTCATTGAGTAGATAGCCTCTTCTAGATGATAGGAAAACACTCTAATAATGAAGATAAATGTATATACACAAATTCGAGAATAAGAATCAAAATGTATATATATGTAGAGAACATTTTCCTTAAAATACAATTGGGATCTTTTAGTTTAAGTTTGATTATCTTTTAATAAATATTTTTTTATTTCTTTGAGAATAAAAAAAATTATCTAAATAATAAATATGATCTGATATAAAAATAAATATTTTACCAATTTTTTTTATTAATCATTCCTTATTTTAAGATATTGAGAATAAAGATATTATACTATTTTATTTAATTTTATTCCTTATTTTAAATATTATAATTAAAAATATATATAAAAATTAGAGGAACTTATGGTACATACATAATACAACAAATATAACAAGTAACTTACTCAAGTGGGGCCTGCATCCGCCACTGTTTATTATAATTGTTTACCTAAGCCTTTTGAAGCAGAAATCCTATTTTATATGCACTCGACAGAAGGGACAATTATTTTATACAAAGTATATTAATTATTTATGCTTTGTTATATTATTAGAGTTTACGCTTAAGGTCGTTAATTTATTGTTTTTTAAATGTCCCCATTCTTAGGGAGATAATGTATAAAATTGTTATTATAAAATACGTCTTCTCTACAATTATTAACGTAAACAGAGAGGCTCGAAAAGGAAACATTGTTTGGTTCAATTCAAAATTCAAATATAAGACGTTAAGTAAAATAAATTTTCAATTACACGCTTTGCTCATACGTGCTCCTCACACATGTTTGTAATATTTTATAAAAAATTTCACCGTGCTTCACTTTTTTATTAGTATAATTGTACTGTATTGTATTTTAATATGTGTTATGTATAGTTAATTATATATATTAGGTATGGTGGGAAATGGTACAATGGAAAAGGCTAAAAAAAAAATATTTGATAAATATTAATATGAAAAGAGAAAAATATGTATATATATAAAATATGAAGAAATATATATATATATTTTATGAATAAATTGCTTATATATTAGAGTTAGTTACGAAGTAAAATTAATAACATGGTAATAAGGTTGGAATTTTTGTACAGATAATACTCATATTTAGTTTCTAATAGTGTATTGAACATATGATTATTTGCTATGAGAAGTTGTATGAATACAATTACTTCTCTCCATTACACTTGGATATACAATCGAAAATGTCACTTGGATATTTAAAAATATTAATTTATTTCAAATTTAAATTATAATATAATTTATATGTATGTTATTGTATTTATTAGTTATTTTAAAATAAATATTTATTGTCTACTTTGCACAAATATTAATCATTGGGTGTTTTAGGTGTTTGTTGAATATATGGCATCTTTTATACCTAACTGTTTTTGGCTTAGAGTCTTACTTTCCTTTAATATACATAACTTTTGCCATTTATTTTCTATACAATTAATACGTGTTTCTCTTTCTTTGAATACATGATATATCATGTATTAATTTATATATAAGGGATGGTTGGTAACTTGGCATGAGCAGTGGAACATGCATGCGCCAATTTTTAATTTGGTTTTCAAGTATGTATAATAAAAATATATTTTAAAAATATAAAAAATGTTTTAAGATATATTTTTTTTTATGTAAAGATAAAAACATAAGAAATGAGTTGAATTGTGTTAATAAAAAAAATTAAGTTTTTTGAATTGATCAAAATTGCGTATGAGACACCATTTTTCAAAAACTGAAATAAAAGATTTTTACAACTTTTAACTATTTTGTTAGGTGAATTAACACATTACAACAACCCTCCTGGAAAGTAGGACACAAAATTCTTAAACAATGTCTTTACATTAATTAATTGTGGTTAGGAATACTTTTGTTCCATCAATTTCATATAACATACTTGATTATTAGGATTCTCTCTTCTTTATATTAAGTTAGTTCATTGTATTCTAGTATTTTTCCTTATTTATTAATTTATATATATATATATATATATATATATATATATATATATATATATATGAATTATTGACTTTATTGTTATACATGGAAGTGTTTCTTATTTCACTTAAAAATATTTGAAGAACTATATCGATAAGTTATGTAATTTTGTTTATATTTTAATTATACTAAATTGTCTAATAAAAAAGTAAAAACATATATGCAAATATATATTATTATCATTATACCTAGTTTTAAATTTTAAATGTCTAAATATTATATTTTATTTTGGCTCCTGTATGCTCATGTATATAATCCAAAAACCCTCCCAATCGAGTTTGGGCGGTTGATGCCCGATGGAAATAACAAAATAAGATATAATTAATTAACCATGATGATACTTATATCTATAATTTCTGATAAAGTTCTAGAAAAATTATCTGTACAAATAACGTATAGAATTATTTGTGTGACAAGATTCAAGAGATTAGGCAAATTTAAGTATGTAGAAAAAGCAGTGATAGGGTCACGTGGCACACGCTACGTGGAGGAGTGTATATAATATATAGTTAGTTTGGTTGTTAAGGTAGTTTAATAAGACATAACAAGCTGTCAATGTAGCCAAATGCTCCAATTCACAGTTCAAACATTTAACATTTGGGAGAAGAACCCTAATTTTGAACATAATAGACAGAATTTGGAAAAGGGAATAAAATCAGATTTTTAGGGTCACAAATTATATATATAAAAATCATGTCCTATCTTGAGCTTCTAGATTTTATTCTCTTGGCATTTTCAACTTGTAAAAAAACATGGTGTTGTGGAATTAGGGTTTCTTTAAGGCATTACCAAAGGTCGTGCAATGGCCGGTGCAATTTCGAAAGAACAACGAAGACCTCAACAAACGTTGGACATGACAAAAATGTTATTAAAAAAATGAGACATGAACATTGTATATCCGACGCGTGGAACTAATGGGACCGTGAGCAACGGCGGAATCTAAGGTTATAGATTAAATGAGTGTTCTTAATGTGTTTCTTCATTTTTGGCTTTGTTCAGGTAATCTTGTTGGATTAATCTCTATGTACGATCCTTTCAAGAATTCCATTAATTTTGTGTATTTTGTGTACGATATCACAGCTAGGGTTCTAGATATTATTCTTCCCTGTCATGCATAATATATATATATATATATATATATATATATATATATATATATATATATATATATATATTTGTGGTAATGTAATGTGGGAATTTTTTTTTTTGTTAGTTGGAATCAAGAAAGTAATTAACAACTGATCAACAAGACCATTTAGGGCAATGACACGTTGTTTAATTTAATTTCTTTTGTATTATGAAATATATTTGACCTACAATAATTACTTTTATTGCAAATATATGGATCAGTTAATGTAACGTAGTTCAAATTTAATCATTAATCTGAAATTTAAGTCCTAAATACATAAATGTATTAAAAATATAAAGTTTATCACAAAAAATAAAAAATATTTGATAGACAATTTATAATCAAATGTGAAGAGAAAGAAATACATATATGTATAAAACATGAAAAAAGAGAAATATTTGACTGGTTAACTATTTATTATAGTTAGATGTAAAGTAAAATTATCCAAAATAATTTCATAAACTTGAATCAGGTTGTCTGGTAGTATATATGATCTCAAACTAATATATTCATTGAAACGGTGATAATATTTATTGAAATCTTTAATTTCCATGAATCATTATTATTTCAATTCTGGACACATGTAAATTTATTTATTTATTATTTTTATTTTGTAAATTTATTTTCATTTTTAGTTCCTATTTAAACTGTGATAATAGAAGAAGAAATTTATTTATTATGTTTTATTATCAAAAGTAATATAAATGCTTCACAGAATATAAAAAGTAACAGTTTACTCAATAATTTTTTATTCTCTTGATTACCATATAATACAAATTCTTCATTCTCTTGAATACATTAATACAAAAAGTAGGTACTCATGTTGGATTTAATATTAGTATTATTGTAGCTTCATGTTTATATATATATATAACATGAAAAAGAGTATATATATTAATAAAGCAGAGATATTTTGGGCATACATTAATAACATTGACTTGGTATGGATGAAATATATAGAATTCCGCCATGGACGTGTACTTCGTTGCTGTCAATGAGTTGGAGGATATGCGCGTCTCATCAAAATAAGTTCCTCTTTTTACTCTAGCAAATGAATATTGATTTTCAATGTAAATAAAATAGTTCAAAATATTCTCTATTATAACTTTTAGAGTTTAATTATAAAACACATGCGATTTAATTATAGTTTAAAAAAATTATTTGATTAACATTGTTTCTTGTCTCTTATATATGTATAATTGATGCTATTTAATACGTTTATAAAGCATCAATACTAGAGAAAGAGGAGAGAAAAGAGACTAAAAATAAATAAATCCTTTAACCAACATCATGACAAGTCTTTATATGATAAAAAATATTGTTTTTTCTCTCTAAAAAAAAACACTATATTCTTATTAATGATTTAAATTTAAAAAAAAGAGAAAAAATAGCTTGTTTTGTAAAGAGTAGTGTACAAGAAAGTATAATGAATGATGTGAAAAAATTATGAATGAAAAAATCATCATTGAGAAAGAAGTCACGTTTAAGAACATATCCATTGATTACCTACTTAATTAAACCTTGGCCCCAAGCGTTGAAAAGGGTTTGGAAAAGTTTATCAAAGAGAAATTAGGATCAAACTACTTTTAATATTTTTATTTTTGGATAAACATTTTTCAAATTAAAAGTTATTTTTTGTCTAAAATAATTTTTACTGGAATATTTATTTATTTTTGATTGATTTAATAATAATGACAATAATTAAAATAAAAAACAATAACAATAAATATATCAAAATATTAAAAATATAAAAACAATATTTTTTAATAATAAGATTAAATTTAATGTACAAAAATTAACACTTTTAATTTTTAAAAAAATTATGTGAAAAGTTAAGAAAATATTTATTATTAACTTCAATTACACATTTTATAATTTAGTAAATTCATTTTAATGATAAATATATCCTTAGTTTTTCTTTAAAATATTTATTCACTTAAATATTTTCACAATAATACTAAGATTATCAATAAAAATAGGATTCCTTCAAAAAATAAACCAATAAGAATATGATATAAAATTAAAGGAGGGTGAAAAAAATAAAGACTGTCAAAATTAAGAATAACTCTAAGGATAAGAAAATAAAACTCTAGTAATAGTTAAGGAGAAATATAATCTAACATTAGAAGAAAAAAAATATTCAAATGAAAATGAATACTAGAGAGTGTGAAGAGTTTAACCTATAGTTATATGTAAATCATCTACATCTAGATCCGATCCAATTCTATACAAAGGGACATTGCATTGATCGTGTATATTGGATCTCAACTTTAATAACATATTGGTTTATACTTTGTAAATCGTAAAGTTTTATTTTTTAAAACATTCATCAAATTAATGTTGAAAACTAATTAAGAAACAATCTAATCATGATTTTGTGAACGTGTTATTTGTGGAGAAAAAGATTTTTGCGTCTGAGGTGCACAAATTATAATCCTGCTTCCTAGAATACAACTTAACCATTAATTATGTGCAAGTTTAGATTCGCAAATCCTAGAGGACATGATCTGTGAGAATATTACAGCATAAAGTCTCGAACAGGGTTAAACAAAATTGATTTCTAAGGCATTATATAATAGATAAGATTATGGGAATCATTGAACAAATTGTACATTAATCCTAAGCTTATCCTCTTATTGGAATCATTCTTTAATTATGTTATAGATATTGTTATCCAATCAAAAGAATTTCACTCTATTAATTTATACCAAAAAACTGTTTACACAAAGGGTGCGTATGAATTTTTAAAATTAATTTATTTTAATAATTGATTATATGAATAATCAATTATGAATATAATTGATTATTATCGATCAAATCAACTTTGGTTCAGTAAATTCATTAGAAACAAATTTTTAATTAATTAATTTCTTTCGGATATAAATAAAAAAAAACAGTTTTTACATAATAAATTACTAAAGAAAATACGTTGCTAAGATTAAAATTTGACGAATAATTTGAGGATAAAATATTTGAAAGAAAAAAAATGTAATAAAATAATTATAAATTATAAATGTCCACGCGCACGAAAACGATTTATTTTTCAAAGTATAACCTTTTTAAATTGTAGCTAGTATTTCTAAACACACTTAACAGTATTCAAATAACTTTTTTCCAAGAGTGACATTCAATTGGCAAGATGCTCTGAATCTGTCAACAATTTTACAAATAAAATCTACTTATATATATATATATATATATATATAAATATATATGTTCTTAAATACATAATATATTAAGTTAATTACATTTCAATTAAAATAATATAAAAAAATTGAAAAAAAAACTTAAAAAATTAAATGACAAATATATAATCTAAAATTTTTATTTAATTACTAAAATTATTATTTTATATTTAATAATTACATATACGGGACATTATGTATTGGTGAGACGAGTTATATATCTTCCCTAATTATTCTTATCCCTAATTACAGCTTCAATCTCAATTTGTGCATTCAAAAAAATAGCAAAAACAAATGAGGAATTATAAGGTAGTTTTTACTTACACAAAATAATATTTCATTGTATCCGTTAGGTATAATGTATAGAGATAGTCAGATTATTTTATCATTTTTCTAAAGCATCTCATCATGTAAATGCATTTAATATATAAATGTATAGTTTTTTACTTACATTTTCAACTAACGAAAGAATTCTAAGACGAGTCTTAATAGTTACTCTAAATAAAAGTCTATATAAAGACAAACGACAAAAAAATAAGTTGAAGTAAAAAAAGTATTGTACATATTAATTTTCACTCTCTTTCTCTTTTTTTTGTTGTGTTAAGAAATTATTTGTTTTAAAATCTAAAGAGATTAAGGTAAAAGAAATATAGTAAATTTATGTATAGAAGCAAGTTGAAATAGTATTTGCAGAGTTAAAAGTGACCTAAGAAATAATATTTATAACTTTTGTGATTTAGTTACGATATAGTATTAATAATTACTAATGAATGAGCTAGATGAAATCTTGAAATTGCTTGTGTTCGTTTATCTATCTGTGAAAATATCTTTTGTAGTTTTAAACACAATATCTAACTCACCACATAAATTTGATGAAAAATTTAAAATTTTTTTATAAAACACAATGCAACTCACCCTTTTTATATACATGACTTTACAAAACTTTATCATATAATTATTTTGAATTAATGTCTATTAAATGCAATAATCTTATCATATTATTTATATTTAATTATCATTATCTAATACCTAACTTATTTATATATATTCTGATTTTTAAATTAATAAATTACATACAAATAATTAAGATTAAATATGTTACTTTTATTCTCTTGAAATCAAAGGGAGTTTTAACAAAGGGACATGTTACTTTATACACTGCATACATACAAGAGTCTCACAGCAAGGAAACAATGGTGAGCTTGTTAGAACGAGGAGACAAATAGCGTTCTCCATGGTTACTCTGTCGGTCCATAAAGTACTTTAATTTAAAGAACTTGAGATTCATCCCACGATGTGGCCGCCCTTAGACCTTATTTTTTTAATTCCGACATAATTCCTTCTTCTTTTTAATATTCATATTGTAGACTCCCACGTTCGTTCTTCAACATCAACAAACAACGCGCATGCTTAAGCTCCCTCCACTCATATAACTCTTAACTACATCACTATCACAATTAATTAACACACTTATATTAATCTCCTTTAGTCACCTCTCAATGATTAACACTTAGACCCCGGTGAGCAATTTGTATCAAAATTTTTTAAAAAAATATTTAAAAAAAATATTTAGTAGACAACTGGAATACTTATATAATCAGACAAATCAGTTATAAGATGTGAAGAAAGAAAAATACATATATGTATAAATTGTGAAGAGAAAAATATATATATATATATTTTGTGTGAGTGGGTTAGCTGGTTGACTGCGTATTGTAGTGGATGCAGTTATTAGCGAAATAAAACTGCAATTTTAACTCACTCTAATAAGGTGCTTAAACCCCATTGAAATATTAACATTATTCTAAATTATCACGCATGAACTTGGTCCCATATGAGTTGTCTTCAGTGTGGACTCCTGAGTTCAGTTACAGAGAACTAGGACCTATCCACGACACAATAATTACAAATTAAAAATGCAATTTACAAATGAAGTCAATGCTTACACTTAACACTTTTCTTGGGATTGGTATAAATATGTTCCTTAGCTAAAGTTTATGCCAAGCAAAACATTTAATAGCTTTTGGTTATTATAAGTTATAACCTTTTTGGCCTCTTTTTCACACAATAGAATGGAACAACAACTTGTAGGAGCTTTCCCTGATGGAGAATGGGAATGTTTTCCCAAAATGTTTGCCAACGAGGAGCATGATTTCACACCCCAATTTCCTCTTTTGCTTGATGGTGATGATGGATTGAACATTGTGACAACAAACACATTTTGTGCTGCTCCTGAAGCTAGTGAAAATGATCACTGTATGTTTTATTATTCTTTACATGATCAAAACTCAAATTATGTTTCACAAGAAAGTAGTTATAGTACTACTAGCAATTGTAGTGTTGGTGATGACACTGTCCTAATTGCTAATACGGGTAGCGAAAACTATTATTTTGGTTACCCTGATCATGTGCTAGCTAACAATGCATGTGAATATGCCATGGATGAGAAATGTTTTGCCACTTTTGTGCCATCACTTGCTGACATTGTAACGGGAGAGAGTGTCAAGGTGTATGAAGATGTGGGGAACTCTGAATACAATCAAATGGAACCTGTTGTTTTTCCCACCAAGCAGTTGCAGCTCAAAAGGAAGCTTGAGGCTCCTGCTCAAGATAAAATCAACAACAGATCAGAGAATCATGTGAAAAGGACTCGTGTTTCAAAAGATGTAAGTTTTGTCTCTAATTTCTCAAAGAAACACATGTCTATTTGGTCCTTAAAATTATAAAAATGTAGTTATGATCTATAAATTTTTTAAATAACTTTCACAGTAACTACTCAAAATTTATACCAATAAACTACTTTAAAAGTGGTATTAATAATGATTTCTAATTGATTAGTTTTAACAGTAATAAAGATGAATGAGAATAATGTTTATGATATGATAGTGTAAATTTATTGGATAACAATCACAGTCCATTGTGTATGTCAAGTTAGTTGATATTGATAACCATTATCCTAAAAATCTTTCAAAATCTTATTTATAATTGGTTGGCAAATGTAAAATAGTTTTACACTATTAGTGCATATAGTCTTTAAAAGATTTAGTAATATCAAGGATTAAGATGATATTTATATAATTTTAGGATCAAAACTTTGAAATTTTGAATTATTGATTATATATTGGGGGTGGAAATTTGTAACAATTGTTGTGTTTCATGATCAGGGGCAAGGATGCATGAAAAACACTTGGTCCAAGAAGAATCAGGAACATGTGAGCATTGGAGAAGAGGCAGAAGAGACTAATGTAGGATCAGATGGACAAAGTTCTAGCACTAACATATCAGAGGATGATAACTCTTCTAAGGAAAATAGTGGAGGAGCTACTTCTGGCTCTAAATCTGTCCTCAACTCAAATGGGAAAACAAGAGCAAGTAGGGGATCAGCAACAGATCCTCAAAGTCTCTATGCAAGGGTATATAATAACTACTTTAAACAACTTTACTTCGCAATCAATTGCAATATACAACTTATCAGTTAACTCACTCTACGTATACATAAAAGTCTCTCTCTTAAAATTTTTAAAATTTTATAGCTGGTTGACTGAGTATTGCAGTTGTCTAACAAATATTTTTTTACTTCAAATTCAAATGCAAACGTCTTATTATTTTATTTTATTAGTTTATATATAGTTTGTGATTGGTACTTATATATACTCTTCTTGAATCTTGCAGAAGAGAAGAGAAAGAATAAATGAACGACTTAGAATCCTACAGAATCTTGTCCCAAACGGAACAAAGGTAAATAATCTTTAACCTAATTTTTTTTTTGTAAATTAAAAAAAGTGATTATACATCACATATGAAAATTGATCAAAACTATGAATAGAGTAGTATAAGATTATCTAATAATTTTCTACAAGTGGGGGCATAAGCCAGATTCAATGCAGTTGAGCTAGACTATTAATTTCATGAATGATTGTGTTTAATATAGGTTGATATAAGTACAATGCTTGAAGAGGCAGTCAATTATGTGAAATTTTTGCAGCTCCAGATCAAGGTATGTACAAAATTTACATAAAATTAAAAATCATTGTTTTAATCTCTGAAAATATATGACTTGTATATTATTTTATTATAACTTTTCTTTTGTTCTCTTGTGTAGCTTTTGAGCTCTGATGAACTATGGATGTATGCTCCTCTTGCTTACAATGGACTTGACATTGGACTCAATCTCAACATGAAGAACTCCCTTCCACTTTGAGCTTAAAGAAGCTACAGTTCATGTTTACCGTTTTAACAACAAACGGAAAACAACACTTAGAGATAATATATAAAATAAAATTGAGCAATATATATGTGTATTCTAACTTGTTATTATCGGCTAATGTGAATAAAAAAATATAGCAGTTTCATTGTTAAAGAGAATCGTCACTGTTTCATTAATAATCACGTGGCGTCTCTTTCTGACTTTTGTGACAATCATTAAATGATTAGGAAACCACTACGTAATTCTTCTAACTCGGGGACTGTCTTAAGTTCATAGAATATTTATGTGGTGATGCTATTCTACCAAAAAAAAGTAAAAAAATAGGGTTCTTTAAAGTGAAGGATTAGTATTTTACAATATGGTAAATTAAGATTTTATTTTATTTTAAAAAATAAACTCTTATTTAATATTGTTATTATGAAAATATTGAGTCCATGCGATTATAGGTAAGTTGTCTAATTATTTAAGCAATAAAAATAATATTTTATGTATAAACCGATGACTCACTTTTTTTAAATAATAGAGAAAAGAAATAAAACATGTTATTGAAAAACTCTACTTAGATAAAAATAAATTATCAAGAATATAAAGAAGATAAATTTTCTTTCAATAATTAACCATTTTAATTTAATGAAGTCGAACAAACTCAATTTTTCATCACATTAAATTAATTTATACTTTACTATAAAAAATTAAAACTTATAACAAATCAAATCAAGAAAAATTAATTAACTTCAATTTTATTTTTTTTAATCCTCAATCTAAACCCATCCATGAATACTTTTTACTAATGTCGTTTTGTCCTTTTATTAAGGACATGTATAAGAAGTGATTATATTATTTTAGTGTGAGGAGAATCGGACTTTAAAAAGTGTAGGGTAGAGTGAGTTGTGAAAGATTTAAAAAATTATTAATTATTAATCATCAAGATTTTTCAATAAAAAATATTTTTTTCTCGTAAAAGAACAAAAAATAAAACAATATACCCCACCTTCAACTTTATACATTTATAAATAAATATTTTTACGTTTATTACGTTTTGTTTTTTCTTAATTTCTAACTATTCTTTTAAAAATCGCTTCTATTAACTATATATGAGAGTAATTGAATTTAATAAAAGAGACTAATCGTCCATAACTTGACAAAATAAGGTTTAAATATACGTCAAAAAGGAGTATCCATATTCAATATTTAACAATATCTCAAATATGGGAAAAAATTTATGTGGGTAATAAAAAAAACACTTCTATTTTTTTTGTCTTGACTTATTAACACAAATTCTAATAATTTATCTTTATTAGATATACACTATGAATTCATTTTTTAAAAAAATCAAATTAATTTCTTCTGTAATTTTTAAAAGGAAAAAAAAGGCTATATTTATTTGCTTTATCCTAACAAATTAAGTATTTCGCCCCTCTTCAAAATTTCCACAAATATATCTATTCTTTAATGTGAGGAATGTGTATTGAGGATCCTAAAGCAAAAGATAATGTTGACCTTGGAAACTTAACCTGTGCTATTAATTAAATAAACAATAGAAAAGAACTCTACCAATATTTGTTAGCGAAATGATTATTGTTTATTAATTATAATTAAACATATGCGAAATGTTAAAGCTATTCTAACCCTCTTAAAAAAATAATATTATTTTTTCAAATATCGATTACAAGGTCTAAGAAAAGCAATATATTAGACCATAATCACATTCAACACCACTCACTACACTAAACAATAACCATCTTTTTAAATTTATAATGGACATAGAAGAAATTTACTATTTTATCTATCATTTATCTTAACTAGTCTAAAAAAAAAATCATACACACTAAAAATAAGTGGAATTTCACTAAAATAGTAAGACATATTCTTACAACAAGCCTTGATCAAAAGATAAAACATCTTGAATGGGGCAAGAATATTTACGAAAAATTAATAAATACCATAGTATAAAACATAGAACTATTAATGCCACAAGTTGAAATGCGAAGAAAATTCATCTTTTTATAAAATAAAATATGTAAGGAAATTATCATTCCGTGTGATAATTCCAACCAAAAAAAAAGTTTACAAAGCAAAGCAGATCAAGTCAGCTTCACAATGAATTCTTTGAAATAAAAACAAATCGAAGCAAATCAAATTACTTGAATTTAAATTAAGTAAAATATTTTTCAAATATTTTTATCCAAGTCCAAACCTAGAGTTTGTACTGTGCACTCAATTTTCATGTGACAAATTTAGAAAGAAATAAAATGATTCCTTCCGAAAGAGAAAGCCCATAGCCATTTGGGCTATTGGGTAACAATGAATGTCACCATTGCCATTACACATTTGGGCTATTATGTGTACCCAGTTGTTCTTATTAATGCACATAAAAACTACATATGACAAATTATTATAAATAAAAAAGATGAAGAGAAAAAAAAGTTATTTTTAAGAGACTTAACGAAAATATTATCTTATTTGCATAGACTAAGTATATTGAACGCTTACAAGTTTTATATAATAAATTCTCTAAATAATTTATACACACTTTTTATTTTAAAGTTTTTATAAAATTCACTTAATAATAAAATACACATTAGAAAAAGACAATATTTAATTGTTTAACATTATTTTATTCAGTAATGATAGTAGTCCTTATGGTCTACAGGTATTTCTCGTATTTTTCAAACACGATTATTAATTTATCGCTAAAAATTAATATAAAAATGTGAAAATGTTAACATAATATAAAGCACTTTCCATTCAAATGATGACACTTAGATCACTTAACCTTTAACTTGTATCATGCTAATGCAGCACTCCATTATGGATAAAATCATTTTTCTAGTTTCTAATCTAATTATTATTAACATAAACATAACATCTTGCTTTCAAATAATAAATATATTATACTTTTAGAAATTATCTACTATTTTTATCTTTCAATTACATAATAATTCAATCCATACATTTTCAGATAAATTTCCTCTTTATATGTTTGGAATGATTAGAGATTTTCTCATATATTTCTGATTGAACTTCATCATAATTTTAAACGTGTTTTTCCTTGTTTAAACTAAATATATTATCTATTGACGACATATGGAAGTCTATAGAAAAAAGACCACATGCTTTTCATTAACTCTAGTTGATTAAATTAATCGTTATTTTAATAGTTTACTAAGTTGGTAATATATTATTTGATTAGGTTTAGCTGCGGGTCCCTGAGTAATCAGTGACTTATATGATTAGCCCTTTCAGGTTAAAGTTTATAGAGATGTTTGTAAAGTTTATTGATGTATACTCACTTATTTTTCTTTGATTGAAATATATCATTAAATTATGATTAAAAATTATCGTAAATATATGATTAGTGTTGTAGTAATATATTAATAGGTGTACATAGTTAGCTGACACATCTAACTAAAAATATAAGTAAATATTTATTATCCTATTTCAACTAAAAACCAATGTATTAGTAAATATACGTTTGATTTATTAATTCATACTTACTTTTTAATTACGATGGATGCACATTACATTAATTAATTTTTTTTAACTATTTCAATTTTAAATTTCAATATGGATATGAATTTTATGTATTTGACAATAAGTGAATTAATAGACATAAAAAGAATATACTTTAATCCAAACATTTTTTTTTTATATAATTTTTCCTTAATTTTAAAAGTATTAACTCTAACTTATTCATAATTAAGATGATAAAATTTTGTTATTTACAATATTATCAAAATGTATAACTGATACAATGTAATGAGCATTTTAATTTTAATTTTATGTAAGTAAAATTATAAAGGTTATAAAATTTCAAATAAAAGAAGTTATAATTTTGATTTTTGAAAATTTGATGCACTTAATTTTGATGAAAGGAAAGGTTAAAATTCTTTTAAAAAATGGATAAAATGTTAAAATTCTTCATATTAGTAACCAGTCATGCAAAACATTCTTAATACTTCAATTTTAAAATCTACAAATTGTTTCTCATATTCTTTATATTTTTTCACTGTTTCACACACAATTATGCGAATCCAGAATTAGTAAACAATCTTAACGTGCTCCACTTTCATGAAAGCAGGAAATATAATTAAAAACCAAACCCTAACCATATCCCAGAAGAATTTTATTTATTAAAATACTTAAAATTACATTTCTCATTCACCCATAATTTATATATTAAATTCTCTTTTATTTAATATTTTAATCAGTAATTTAGAAGAGCCTAATTAAAATTAGTAAATTAGTGGTAACAGGCAACTGCAACTCTACTCCACTTGTTTTTGCTGACACACATTATACCCCACTGCAAGAAAGCTCTTCAATGTGATCTCTATGGTTCGTTTCTACTTTTTCAATCACTGCCTTCCCTATTTTGGAACAAACCAAAGCATAGCCTCATGGCGGTGCCTTTTTTTAATGCGTGATGTAGCTCTATTTGGCATTTGGCACCACTCACCAAATACCTCAATATTTAATCATTTTTATACCATTTTTATGTTTTCTTCTACTTTATAAATACATATAGTGCTCCCAAATCCTTAACCAAACTATAATTCAAATACACATGCAAAGAATTATTGATGTGAAAACGTAAAGATAAAAGGCTGATCTTTAAATAGGAAAAAAATGGATTTGCAGAGTCCCACATGAATTAGCTTATTCAAAAAAAAAACTTTATTTTTCATAGATTTAATGAATTGAGATTTTCCTATTAGGCCTAGTCATTTCAAGCGATTATTAATCTTTTGAGATTAAAAAGTTGGGAACCCGTAAATGTTAAAATCTACGATATATGACAATGGTAAGATATCGTTAGTTTTGAGTCTAAGCTCTCAAGATTTTATTTTTAGATTTCTTCTAAAAGGTTGAGGTATTATGTGTGTTTATAAATTTAGGTTACATTTTTATTTTTTTGATGCGGAACATTATTTGTATTCTAATATTAAATTTAAATAATCTAGCCATTTAAGTTGATTTTCTTGTAATAAGATTATGTATATAAATGTTTATATAATTTTTAAAATTATTTAATAATTTATTGAATCACTTTATTTTAACATATGATATTAAAATAAAAATTAATTGATAGATGACATGTTTAGAAAATTCAAACTATATAAAATTTTATATCTACAATTTCATTAATAAAAATATAAATTAAATGGTTAGATGGTTGAAATTTAATTTGTATAAAAAAATTATTAAAATGTGAATAAATTATATATATTTGTGTGTGTATATGAATTATGGGTGACTTTAAATTAAGTATTTATTTGTTAAATAATGTTTTTTGTATATCAAATTATGTATTAATATATTAAAGTCACAAAAATCATAGTGCTCGTGAAATGGAAAATCATGGAAGTGACGCAATTTTGTTCAAGTAATTTTGAGACATAGTGTAAGAGAGACGAGACTTTATTTATTAGAAATTTATTTATTAGAAAGTCATCACTGATGTGTGACTTTTATTTGTGTGTGATTCTCTTGTAAAGTCATAAATTAAAAAAATTCATATAGTATCTTTATACATTATCTCGTTAATAAAAATATAAATTGAATAATTAAATCGTTCAATTTTAATTTTACTATACATTATTAAAAAAATTTGACAAGTGACTTTTATTTGAATGTGATTCCATCCATTTTATATCATATTGCGTAATTGTATCCAACATGCGACTTTCATATCATATAATCGTACTATTTTTAAGACGTACTAGACTTACTGCATTTTTATGTTTTTAGTTAAAATAATTATTCCATTTTTGCAATTTCAAAAGTAAATCATTGTATATAATAGAACAACAATTTAAAATTAAAACAATATTCTAAGTTGATTTTATCACTCTTAAAAAGTCAACATTATGCCCAATTCATAAATCATAAATTTTATGAATTGAACGATTATTAAATATTTTGAAGGTAAAAGTAAAAAAAATACAAATGAATTGATAGAATATAAACGTAAATGGACCAGCCGTAAAACTTTTTTTAGACTGACCTGAACGTTTTTTCTCATAAACTAATAAATGAAGATTCCCCTCTCCTACACTATAATACGATTAACTCCATACTTAAATCACTTCACAAGTTACACACTTATAATTTCAAAAGTTAAGTATCTTTTACGTATCATGACTTGAATCGGCTCATATGTACATATGGGCTGATGTAATCCACAACAAGAAAATGTCCAATAAGAAACTTGAAAATCCACATTCAATAGAGCCCTACGCTTAATTAGTCATATATGGAAAGATACCAATATCCAATAGAGCCTTATGCTTAATTAGTCACATATGGAAAGATACCAAGGCTGAAGATGTGCCAAGCTAGGACCACCCATCAATTGAACAACTCCCCATCCCTTGTTTAGTACATGTAACAAATTATTACGACGTTTAGATATGACATGTTATTAGTATATATAAATATGGGATAAATTACACATTCATGTTTGTACATGCTGAGATGATCTGAGTTCGGCTGAACTCTATGGGCCGAGTCTAACCTTACTCGACGGAGGGAACCAAGGTCGGAGGGTAGTCTTATCAAGAACTGACTGTGATCAGTGATGTGACCGAGTGACGTGACACTTTCCCCGAAAGACAATGATGAACATGGGAACTTGATAAACTGCCCCTCGCACGACACGTGCACCTCGGACAGGGAGAAGCCAGCTGATGGAACTTCCCCCCACCTAACTAACCGTCAGGGTAAGGGTATAAATACCCTTACGAGGTCAACTTAAAAAAGAGGAAGTTATCTTTCACCATTGCATTTTTACTTAAATTCCCCTTTTAGATAAAGACCAATTCTAACTTAAGCATCGGAGTGCCTTTTGCAGGTACCTCCCCCTCATCGTGAATGTGTCCTACCTGATCGGACTCGGTCGAGGAGAAAACGTCACCCACCTAAAGGCCTACCATAGCTAATCCAGGTAAGATTATACACAGTAGGAAGTAACAAAGCCTCGGAAGGCTCTCATCTTAGTGTTTTGGAGGAATCAACTATAGTATCTCGGATAAATCAAATGTAGTATTTGATATTTAACATTATTGTTTAAACTATGAAATATTCAATACCCATATGAAATGCCTGTCGTTTTCGGAAATAGAATGTGCTTTGTTACTTCGAGTTAAATAAAGTTAACATGCAGCCGAAGATTATCCCGGCATCAAATGCTCTAAAATGAGCTCAAAGACATGATCAAAATTAATCCGTAGCCAGAAAACATTCCGACATGCTTTAAAATAAGCTCAGAAAAATGTTACAACAGTAATCAGAATATTTGAACTCTAAAATGAGCTCGGAAAATATTCAAAGAATAATACATAGTCGAAGACTATCTCGGCATCAAATGCTCTAAAATGAGCTCAAAGACATGATCAAAATTAATACGTAACCAAAAAACATTCCGACATGCTCTAAAATGAGCTCGGAAAGATGATACAACATTGATCAGAATATTCGGATGCCATTCAAATAAAGCAACACGACTGCAAAAGAGGGAGCAGCTGGGAAGACCGGTAAGGCGATAGCAAAGCCCGAACTCAAGGCCCCGAACTAAGGAAGGTAGCGCGAAGAGATACACAAAGAGATTGAGACTCTCAGAGAAAGCGTTCCTCGGAAATACCTTGACTGATCGTAGCACATTTGGAAAGTCGCGATACCAGAACTTCTCATTCCAAACATCATCTAACCATGGAGGTTACCCACCAGCGGATACGTGCCAAGACATAGGAAGAGGAAAGTTCTCCCACACTCAAAGAAAGGGGATCATGATTCACAGCCAATTCAGCAACAAAAGAAAGGAGCATGCTAATAGAAAAACACGAACGATATTTATAGGCAAACAAAAGCTAAGTGAATAAACGAGGCAGATAATACAAGCTAGTACTAGCGGACAAACATCAAGTCCCGAGAAAGGGCAGTAGAGTCATATCAAAACCTCAAACTACGATAAAGTAACCAAAAAGCAGACGAAATTGCGAAGAGTCATGTCAAAGCCACAAGTTATGATAAAAAGCCGAATAGCGAAGGAAATGAAATGATATTATAAAATAATACTGAGTTTTGGAGACAAAAGCCTAGGACAAAATAATTACAAGTGCATTTAAAGCACCAAAATCTCATTCATCAACAAGTTTCCCATCCACCACCATCTTCTTCTCGTCAAGCTGAGAAGTGTTGAGGTCGGGGTGGAAAAGCTTGATCTGCTCCAAGGCACGAGCGAAGCCTTCTAAAAATGCCTCCAAGCCAATCTGAGTACGTCTCTCTACCTCGGCCTCGGCCTCTTCCGCCCTGTCCGCCAATGATTCGTTGTAGTCCTCCGCCTCGGTCAAGGAAGATTGAAGCTTGGCTGTTTCCTCTTTAAGCACAGCAATCTCGGCATCTCGGTCCTGAATAGTCTTGCCAAGGCCTTCACACTGGGCTTCAGAGGCCTCCAGCAGCTTCTTTAAAGCGTCCTCCCGAACTAGACTGGAGGCTACAACGGCTTGTCCCTCTTCATATTTCTGGCGTAGTTCTCGGACAAATTCATCAGTGACCTCCCTCTGCTCATTGGCCATCCTCAGCAAGGCCCGGGACTGCTCGACCTCCAGCCCCAGGGTATGGAGAGCCTGGTCGGTTTCTACCTTGTTTTTTAAGAGTTCTTGCTGAGAGGCATGGAGAGTGCGGTAGGAGGACTGAGCGCCATGCAGGGCTTCTCGGAGGCTCTGGTTGGCAGTTTGTAGCTCAGACAGCTGGCGGCGGGCTTCGACCCCACCAATCACCTCGTCCCTAAAAACCAAAGGAATGTCAAAGTTACAAAACCATAAAATGCACCTAGAAAACAGAAAAGGAAATGATAGTTTCATACCTCAAATGGTGAAAAAATGCTACACTCCGTAGCATCATCAGATAGGCACCTTCCACTACCTCGGTTGTGCCGACGTAGCGAACGAGCTCCGCGTCGTACCGAGTAGGAAAGGCTCCCTCAATGGATACATCCCCCATCCGCACCTCGGTGCCCCATAGAGAAGGAGGTCCGGGTTGGCGACAAGAAAGGTGCTCTAACCTCGGAGCAGTTGAGGGACACCCATGAAAGATCAACCCCCTAGGAGCCAAGCGACCAATGCTCGTCGAGTTCTCCGGGGGAGGATTGTCTGGGGCAGGGACAGAATCCCCTGCAGTAGAGGTGAAGGTAGGTTGAGCTTGGGGCACCTCAGCAGCGGCGGGAGGAACCACGGTGATTGGAGAAGCCTTCGTAATTCCAACAGGGGGCTGAGCACCCCTATCAGGACTATCATCTCTGACTGCTGGAGGAGGAGTTTGGGGAGCCCCGGCGGGGCCAGGTTGAGTCCTATCCACCTCGCCAATGGTGGTGGAGTCAGAAAGAATTATGGTACTAGGGCGAGAAGCCCTTTTCAACCTCTTGATGGGTGGTTTGTTTTGGGAAGGAGGAGCTTGAATCAATTTCCCACGCGCTGATCTCCCTTGATCGGCCATCGATCTTGAAAATAAGGTACCAAAATGGGTTAGAAGAACATTTAGCAGAAACAAGAATAAATCGTATGTACAATAAAATACCTAAGAAATCAGCTTTGGGGTCCTCAACATCTAACAATCTCAAGACACGTCGGACATCTAAAGGACGGTCAAGAGCCATGAGCTTGTCAATACTCTCTTTCTCTTCTGGGAGGAGGTCGCTATCTCGCCAAGAAGTGAACTTGATTGGACGCTCGCTCCAATAGAGAGGGAATAATGGGACCTGACGTTCGTCAAAAAGAAGGCGCCTACCCTCTGTATGCAGAAGTGGTTTCAACTTAAAGAATTTGCTTTTGAAGTTTTTAAAGGATTGGTGGTACAAGGTGAAGACAGACCCATACTGGGCTCCATTGAGGGAACACCAGCCGACCTTCCGACCCAACTTCAGCTGGTGGAAGTATAGGAACACCTTGGCCGAACAAGTGATACCAAGGAAAGGGCTCAGGATTTCAAAAGCCCTTAGAAAGGCCCAGCTGTTCGGATGAAGTTGGGAAGGGGCTACGTTTAACAGTCTCAGAACATGACAAATAAAATCACTTGGAGGGAATGTGACGCCGAAGTCACGAAACATATGATCATATACATAGATGAAGTCGTCCCCATCAACAGGGGGCTTCATAAACACCCTCTCGAAAGGAAAGCAAAGTTCTATTCGTACTAGTCGCTCTAAGCTCGGAATAATGGGTGGCATTATCCTCACCAGATCGCCCACCTGATCTGACGTCAGGTCGGAGGCGTAGGAGTTCGCCTCATCCAAGACCCAAGAGTACTCGGCCGGAGCTGGAGGATAAACCTTCTTGGGCCTAGGGGCCTTACCCTTCTTTGGGGGCGCAGTTACAACAGCAGCGCCCGGGGCCGCCGTGGTGGCCCCCGCGGCCGTGGTAGCCGCTTGGGACGAACCCTCACCCAACCTACGGACGGGTACGGTGGGGGACTAGGAGTCCCCTCTGAAGATAAAGACCCCCCTATGGGGGACACTTCCTTCGAGATCAAAGGCTTAACCTTTGAAGAATCCGAAGAAGAAGGAAGAGACATGGTTGCGTACCTAGAAAAGAGGTTGTTTCCGGCAACAAGTTGACTCAAACACACGACGATATGAGCCCTGAATGAGGAAAGCGGCGGCCGGAGAAGCAAAAGTAAGGGCGGTGGAAGGGAAGAAAAAGAGAGAGTTGATAAGTGCTAAATTATACATGTTTTCTAAGGTGTTTTTAGTCCATTTTTACCTATTTTCAGTATGTTTAGTTATAGTTTAGACAAGAAAACAGTAAAAATATCATATTTGTTCAATGTTAGTCTTTGATTTAGTGTTTTGTTAAGTTTTATAGGATTTTCTTGTGTTTTAAGTCATTTTATCTCCATTTTTCGTTAATTGTAGGATAATTGAAGAGAAGAGAGAAGCTTGGAAGAAAAGCCTACGGACATAAG
Organism: Hylodesmum podocarpum; assembly: GCA_026586105.1. Classification (NCBI taxonomy): domain Eukaryota; kingdom Viridiplantae; phylum Streptophyta; class Magnoliopsida; order Fabales; family Fabaceae; genus Hylodesmum; species Hylodesmum podocarpum. The sequence goes on along the minus strand of JALJEV010001430.1, from coordinate 2,200,259 downwards.
ACGAAAGAACCCCATTGAAGCATGAAAATCATTCAATTGCAAAAATCTCGCTTGGCTTGCATCAAATTAAATGCAATTGGTAGGCATCTCAGATCGTCGTGGGCATTGGTTGAAGTATCGTCCTCAAGGAATCACTTGTGAGCATCGTCGTATCACTGTGAAGTCATTCACAAGTATCGTCATGGAAGCATCGACGAAAGAACTTCATCGAGATCGAAAACAGATTGCATCGAGAAACCAGGCATCATCGGATGTATCGTCTGAAAGCATCATATGAAGTATCGTCTGTGAAAGCATCAGACGGAACAAGCAACAAGCACAGACGGAACCGAACTTCATCAGACGAAAGAGCTCACAGACGGAACAAGAGTGCTGAATCACAAGCAGATACAATCTCACAGAAGAACACTTAGCTTGCAGTGGCCCGCATTGTCAAACGCAACCTCATCGACGAACCAAGCCAAGTCGCAAAGACCGAAACAAGCAAGCTTCATCAGACGGAAGCAATAATTTCCAGTTGCAGTCGCCGCGCTCTCACAAGCAAGCAAGTCAATGTATCCTATCTGCTACGATGCACCTGGACGCGATTACAGTGAATGGGGGCACACTTCCTCTGCTATAAAAGGATGTCTTGGGAGCGAAAATAAGGATCCGGAATTTTTCAGTTTAGAACTAACAGCTTTTTGTACTCTGTTTTTCGTTTTCTTGCAAGTTTCTTACGATTTTCTCTTCTCCGCTTTCATTCTCCTTCTCCCTCCATCAAATCTTGAGATTCCTGAGTTGGTGAGCTTGCGAGAGCAAGAATCCAGCAATTATGGAGTTTCTCTTGCGTTTGATTTCTGTTTTGTTTCTTTCTTTTCGCATTTCCATGTTTAGCTAATTCTTCGGTTAGGAATGGTGATTTTGATTCTAGAATTCTTGTAATGAAAGTCTTATGATAATTCAAGTGTGATTTCACCGAATTGATTGATCTCTTCCCTGCTTAATGCTTATTCTTGAGATTTAATTCATGAAATTCAAATAGAGATAGATATGTCAATGTTTGACCGAATTGAGCTAATTCTTGAGGATTTGTATCTCGTATCAACTATGAGATCGAGAGATGAATAGTTGAAGAAGGAGAGGAAAAGTATCAATATAGTAGTGCATGAGTCTAGAGATAGAACTTGCATATTATGAGATGTTGTAACGAATTTATCTGTTTCGCTTCTTGAATGATTTGCTGTTTTTACCTAAGAGATTAGGAATTATAGTAGGCATTCAACATGACTAAAGACCTAGAGATAGGATTAGTCTACGGTATCACAAATTCTAGTCTCCAATTGAGTGAGATTTGCTGGATTAACATAAGAATTAATTACTTGAGGGAAGAATCAATTGAACCAATTCCCTAACTGTTTTCATCATATCCGAAACTTAAACATTTACTGCTTTTTCTTACTTTACAGTTTACTGCTTATTTTACATAGTTGCTTAGTTTACATATGCTTCAATCATTGATTCGTCCTAATAGCAAAGCATGTTAAGCGTTTGGTAATTCACAACTAGTCTCTGTGGTTCGACAACCTTTCCTCACTATTTCTAAACTTGTAGCGACCGGTACACTTGCCGAAGGATTGACACATACATACTTTTAAAGACAACAAGTTTATGGCGCCGTTGCCGGGGACTATTGATGAATATCGATAGTCTTGACGTGCTTGCTACTTAGGACATTTTTTTTTCTTTGCTTGTTTGTTAATAATTATATTTGTTCTGTTTTGTTTTCATTGAATTTTTTTCATTCTTCATACTTGTTCTGTTTGTTTTCTATATTTGTTTTGTTTTCATTGAATTCTTTATTTTCTCTGTTTTCTTTGATTTCTCTGTTTTCTCTGTTCTCTTTGATTTCTTTGATTTCTTTGTTTTCTTTGTTTTCATTCTGTTTTCTTTTTGTTTCGTCTGTAGCAGACTTGTTTCGTCTGTAGCAGGTTTGATCTGTTTTGTTTTCTATAATTGTTCTATTTTCTTTGATTTCTTTATTTTCATTGTTTTCTTCGTTTTCTCTTTTGTTCTCTTTATTCTCTTTGATTGCTTTGATTTCCTTATTTTCTTTGATTTCCTTGTTTTCCTTGTTTTCTTTGTTTCCTCTGTTTTCTTTGTTTTCTTGGTTTTCATTGTTTTCATTTGTTTCATATTGTTTTGTCTGTGGCAGACTTGTTTCGTCTGTAACAGGTTTGTTTTGTTTTGTTCTATAGTTGTTTGATTTCTTTGTTTTCATTAATTTCTTAGTTTTCATTGATTTCTTTGTTTTCTTTGTTTTCTTTGTTTCCTTTGTTTCATTCTGTTCTATAGTGTCTCATACTGTTTCGTCTGTGGCAGACTTGTTTCGTCTGTAGCAGGCTTGTTTGTACTTGTTGCGTCTGTTCTTATTTGTTTCGTCTGTTCATACTATAGCATACTTGTTTCGTCTGTAGTATAAGTGTTTCGTCTGTTCTTATTTGTTGCGTCTGTCATACTTGTTCTATTTTTCTATAGGTGTTTCGTTTTGTTTTTATTCTTTTTTATTGGTTTTGATTGTTACTTAGGATAAGTGTTTTTACTTTACTATTAATATTTGTTTCGTCTGTCCATTTGAGCTTCCGTCTGTACATATTTGTTTCGTCTGATCATATCTGTTCAGACTTGTTTAATTTTGATACTTTCATTTCTTGCCTTTTTGTTTTTGTATCCCCTGTATCTTTAGATTTGTGGTTCATGCGAAGAGTTAAGGAAACTAATCTTCTCTTTGAACCAGAAATTGAGAGATTTTTGCAGGAGAAACTTGCAGGCAAATAAAACCAATAAAGAGGCTATAGCAGAAAATACAGAAAACATGAACAACACAAGGCGCATGACGCTGGAGGAGTTATACACTCCTAATGCTATGGGCTCATGGATCCAAAGATTGCACCACCTATTATTGCAGCCAACAACTTTGAAATAAAACCTGCTCTTACACAACTAATAAGACAAGAGCAGTTTGGAGGTTTAGAGGAGGAAGATCCGAATCAGCACATTCATAACTTCCTACAGATTTGTGGAACAATTAAAATGAATGCAATCCAAGCATCTCCAGAAGCTTGTGCGTATTGTGGTGGAGGACATCCGGTTGAGTATTGTGAAAGCTTGGGAGCCACTGTTGAGGAACAAGCTCAAGTGAACTATATGGGACATCCTCAAGGTAACCCCTTTGCCAACACAAACAACTATAATCCTCACCAAAGGAACCACCCAAATCTGTCATATAGGAATAACAATTTTCTGCAACCAAATTCTTCCTCTTATGACCAAACCTTCAATCTTAGACCACCTTTCAATCCAAACATGCCATATAATCAGAATTTCAACCAGCATCACAATCAAACATCTTCATCTAACCAGTATTATAACCAAAGCCAGCCACCAAATCTACCTTTCAATCCAAACCAGTCCAAATTCCCACCCAATCAACCTGGACATGCTCCAGTAAACTCCAATGTAAATTCTGCTCCTAGAGAAGGTTCCTCAAATTTAGAAAGCATGTTCATGTCCTTTATGCAGAGGACTGAATCTATGTTCTTAAATAGAGAAGCTTCAATTAGGAACCTGGAATCACAGATTGGCCAGCTTTCCAAGCAACTCTCTGAAAGACACCAAGAAAACTTGCCAGGTGACACTATTGTGAATCCAAGGGAGCAGTGCAAAGCAAATACCACAAGGAGTGGCGAGGTGTTGGGGAAGGAAACTGAAGAAGTGAAAGGAGATGCAGTGGAAGAAGAAAATACTGCAAAGGGTGAAAGGCAACCACCTGTGCCTACAGTTTTCACTGAAAAGAGAGATTCACCTATGGCACAAGGTGAACTTATTTTGAGGGTAGATGAAGAAAAGGTATCAGTTAATATATTTGATGCAATGAAATTCCTTGTTGAAAGGTCACAATGCATGAAGGAGGATGTGTTGAATCTTATAGTGGGAACTGTTTATGAAAATGAAATTTTTAACTTCACAACAGAGGAGGAAAATTTTAGTACCTCCAGTTTTGAAAATGAAAAACATGAAGTTAAAGATTTCGTAACTGTTATGGAGACCAACATTTCACTCCCATCATGTATTGAACCACTAGAGGAAATAATTAAGGTGGATAAAAAAATTGAAACTGAGCATAAGGGTGAACTTAAGCAACCTATTCCTCATACAAGCAATTCTCTAGATAAAAGGAAAGAGGATATGTTGCTCAAGATTCGTAATGTACCTAAATTGCGCTCAAAGGAAGATTTTTGACAGAGGAAAGGTCTCTATAAACCTTCACGACCCTCTGAGACAGGGTCACATGTCAAGCTAATGACATCCAAAAGAAGCGTTTGGTGGGAGGCAACCCATCCAATTTACGAGAAGTTCTTTATAACTTCTCGTTTGTAAATACACTTGGTTTTCTTCTTTGAAAAATTGAAAAAAAAAACAAACAAAAAAATAAAGTAGAATTTTTTTAAATAGATGTAGGAACAAATAAGTGGAATTACAGTATTCTTAAGTTGATAAGAAATAACAGAAAGGGTGAAGTGCCATAACAGTAGTGGGATAGTTTGATGTTTCGTCTGTACTTGCACAGATGATACTGAGGTTTCGTCTGATGATAGTTCACAGACGATACTGAGGTTTCGTCTGATGCTTGCGCACAGACGATACAGAGGCTTCGTCTGATGATTGGTCACAGACGGAAGCCTAGTGTTTGTGAATTTCTAAAAGAACAATCCCACTCCCCATTAATTCTCACCTCTACTATTTCATATTACAAGTGATTTTGCATTAATTTCTCCATCCCATTCGTTCTTGTTTACTGATATTTTGCTGTGTTTAGTTCATTTTGATCACTGTAAATTTTTAGCGTCTGAGCACTGTTGGACAACACATGGAAATTGGCACTTGCTACGAACTCTTGGAATATCGTGGCTGGTCTTCAGCAGGGAGCATTCTTATACTCTGTTATTTTAACTATTAATTGTTTAGAGTGTATTCCCTTCTTTGTTGAACCATCTTATGGAGGTTGATTTCATTGATATAACATTGACTCTGTAGTCCAGTAGAATAATTTATGCATATTCTGGCACTTAGGATCACCTTGAGGTTCTATGACAAAGTTGCATGCTTCTCAATTATTCAAAGAGTTATTGTATGAGAATTCTAGCATGACAATTTTCAAGATTGACATGATTGATGAATTTAGCAATGTTAAAGCATGATTAATCCTGGATAAGAATTTGAGCCTCCAACATGATCTATTCTTGAGTGTTATACCATCTGAAGTGTTTTGTTCTAGAACTTGCTTTAGCTCTTGGTCAAAATTGCATACAATTAGAATTGGACACAAATGATAAAGGCAATTTTCTTTCTTGTAGCCTCGAGCCAAATAAGCCTTAACCTTCAAATTATCCATTGCTAGCCCCTTTGAGCCTGAATTAACCCTTTCTTTCTTGGATACTTAAGCTCGTTACAAGCCTAAACAAGTGAAAAACCAATGGTCCCATCACTGGAACTTAAAGAGTGTTGGTTTCTTTGCTTAGACGATGGGATTCAAGATTAAGTTTGAGGTTGAAATTTTGGGGTGCATGTGAAGATGTTGACTTGAGGACAAGTCAAATTTTTAAGTTTGGGGTTGATGTTGGGTCTGGATATTGGTGAAATTTTAGAATATAAAGCATTTTCTTGCTCATGTGCACTCTATGTTTTTCATGCATAACATACCATTTTTTCTTCATGTGCTGGCAATTGATGAGACCATTGAAGAAAAGCGAAGTGCAAAAATAAAGAGGAAAATCAAAACTAAAAAAAAAAAAAAAAAAAAAAAACGAAAGAAAAAGAAAGAAAAGAAATAAAGATTCGTTTGTGAAGTATCGTCTGTGGACAACATCTGTAAATTTACAGACGAAAGCATCAGACGATAAAGAAAAACAAAAGAAAGGAAGAAAAGGAAATAGAAGAAAATACGAATTAAGAGCAAAAGAAATAAAGCAAGAAAAGAAAACAAAGTGGTTTCATGAGTTGTTAGTCGTTATTCTGTCCATTTTCTTTGTTTCGTCTGTCCATCATTTTTTTTGTTTCGTCTGATCATATTAACTCATGCATATCATATAGGTTCTAACTTTCACTCTGTAAGTTCCTTTGATTTTTAGCTCATACCCTTTTCTTTTAACCACCCTTACCTAAGCCTCATTACAACCCTGAAAAGACCTTTTGATTGTCCAATTTCTATTTGAAGGCAGTGGAGATTTTGAGAGCTATTGCAAGCCTATGGTAACTGACCTTCTGATTGGTAATATTGAGAGAAACACAAACCCAAAACACTTGAGTGCTTGAGGGCAAACACTTAACTGGAGAGGGATTGTTTGATGTTGACTAAATTACATATTTTCATGTCAATCTATGGTTGATTGCTTATGTCTGATGAATTATGCAGTTCTTAAAAATGTTGAGTTCATGTTCAACTTTCATGGATAAATTGAGTTGGCCTAGGGAGTCAAGAATTGTATAATGAGTTTTCAGTGGCTGTTGAGCTCCGTATTATATCATGCATATAAACCCCTGTAATGATGAAATCTATGTTTGCTTGAGGACAAGCAAAGCTTTAAGTTTGGGGTTGTGATAAGTGCTAAATTATACATGTTTTCTAAGGTGTTTTCAGTCCATTTTTACCTATTTTCAGTATGTTTAGTTATAGTTTAGACAAGAAAACAGTAAAAATATCATATTTGTTCAATGTTAGTCTTTGATTTAGTGTTTTGTTAAGTTTTATAGGATTTTCTTGTGTTTTAAGTCATTTTATCTCCATTTTTCGTTAATTGTAGGATAATTGAAGAGAAGAGAGAAGCTTGGAAGAAAAGCCTACGGACATAAGACGAAAGAACCCCATTGAAGCATGAAAATCTGTCCAATTCGTGCAAAATCTCGCTTGGCTTGCATCAAATTAAATGCAATTGGTAGGCATCTGTATCGTCTGTGGGCATTGGTTGAAGTATCGTCTGAAGGAATCACTGTGAGCATCGTCTGTATCACCTGTGAAGTCATTCACAAGTATCGTCTGTGGAAGCATCAGACGAAAGAACTTCATCAGACGAAACAGTATTGCATCAGACGAAACCAGGCTGCATCAGATGTATCGTCTGAAAGCATCATATGAAGTATCGTCTGTGAAAGCATCAGACGGAACAAGCAACAAGCACAGACGGAACCGAACTTCATCAGACGAAAGAGCTCACAGACGGAACAAGAGTGCTGAATCACAAGCAGATACAATCTCACAGAAGAACACTTAGCTTGCAGTGGCCACGCTGTCAAACGCAACCTCATCAGACGAACCAAGCTGCAACAGACGAAACAAGCAAGCTTCATCAGACGGAAGCAATAATTTCCAGTTGCAGTCGCCGCGCTCTCACAAGCAAGCAAGTCAATGTATCCTATCTGCTACGATGCACCTGGACGCGATTACAGTGAATGGGGGCACACTTCCTCTACTATAAAAGGATGTCTTGGGAGCGAAAATAAGGATCCGGAATTTTTCAGTTTAGAACTAACAGCTTTTTGTACTCTGTTTTTCGTTTTCTTGCAAGTTTCTTACGATTTTCTCTTCTCCGCTTTCATTCTCCTTCTCCCTCCATCAAATCTTGAGATTCCTGAGTTGGTGAGCTTGCGAGAGCAAGAATCCAGCAATTATGGAGTTTCTCTTGCGTTTGATTTGTTTTTTTTTTTCTTTTTTCGCATTTCCATGTTTAGCTAATTCTTCTAAGTTAGGAATGGTGATTTTGATTCTAGAATTCTTGTAATGAAAGTCTTATGATAATTCAAGTGTGATTTCACCGAATTGATTGATCTCTTCCCTGCTTAATGCTTATTCTTGAGATTTAATTCATGAAATTCAAATAGAGATAGATATGTCAATGTTTGACCGAATTGAGCTAATTCTTGAGGATTTGTATCTCGTATCAACTATGAGATCGAGAGATGAATAGTTGAAGAAGGAGAGGAAAAGTATCAATATAGTAGTGCATGAGTCTAGAGATAGAACTTGCATATTATGAGATGTTGTAACGAATTTATCTGTTTCGCTTCTTGAATGATTTGCTGTTTTTACCTAAGAGATTAGGAATTATAGTAGGCATTCAACATGACTAAAGACCTAGAGATAGGATTAGTCTACGGTATCACAAATTCTAGTCTCCAATTGAGTGAGATTTGCTGGATTAACATAAGAATTAATTACTTGAGGGAAGAATCAATTGAACCAATTCCCTAACTGTTTTCATCATATCCGAAACTTAAACATTTACTGCTTTTTCTTACTTTACAGTTTACTGCTTATTTTACATAGTTGCTTAGTTTACATATGCTTCAATCATTGATTCGTCCTAATAGCAAAGCATGTTAAGCGTTTGGTAATTCACAACTAGTCTCTGTGGTTCGACAACCTTTCCTCACTATTTCTAAACTTGTAGCGACCGGTACACTTGCCGAAGGATTGACACATACATACTTTTAAAGTCAACAAGAGTGTGACGGAGAAGGAAGCAAAGAGTCTCTGAAAAGAAGAGGGAAGGTCATAAAGGCTTGCGAAGAGATATTTAAAGACAAATTGTGGAATGCCAACCGTTGCGTATCTATAACCGTTCCCACCAAAAAATAAGACAGATTCAAAACGCTTCACCTCCCACACCACTAGTGGCGAGCTCGGTGAAAACCCCAGCGTGTTAGGAAAGCTTTCAACAAGAAAATCCTCTTTCGAGACTAAACACATGTCTCGTCCTCGGATTTTGGGGGCTTATGTACATGCCGAGATGATCTGAGCTCGGCTGAACTCTATGGGCCGAGTCTAACCTTACTCAGCGGAGGGAACCAAGGTCAGAGGGTAGTCTTATCAAGAACTGACTGTGATCAGTGATGTGACCGAGTGACGTGACACTTTCCCCGAAAGACAATGATGAACATGGGAACTTGATAAATTGCCCCTCGCACGACACGTGCACCTCGGACAGGGAGAAGCCAGCTGATGGAACTTCCCCCCACCTAACTAACCATCAGGGTAAGGGTATAAATACCCTTACGAGGTCAACTTAAAAAAGAGGAAGTTATCTTTCACCATTGCATTTTTACTTAAATTCCCCTTTTAGATAAAGACCAATTCTAACTTAAGCATCGGAGTGCCTTTTGCAGGTACCTCCCCCTCATCGTGAATGTGTCCTACCTGATCGGACTCAGCCGAGGAGAAAAGTGTTCTCACCCGCACTAGCGAAGGAGCTCGGCAGGGCCCAAAATCCGGGGGAACAATGTTCATAATGAAAAAAGATAATTGAAGAAGGAGGTCTAAGGAAGGAATGTATGGTGAGTCTCCAATTTGCAAAACAAGGTCGGCCGCCAATAAATATGTTGACAAAGAAAAGTCGTTGGTTTAGTGTCCCAGCATGCCGGCTGCTGTAGACGAACTCTAATTTGGACCGCGTTCACTCCCCACTCAACAACACTCACACACTAACAAAGAACCTTTCCTTTCTACTTTATTAGAATTTTGACTCCCAACTTTGAATTTAGAATAAGTCTCCTTCCAAACCTCACTCCCTTTGTTGCTTCTCAGTCCCTTCTCCACTTCTCTCTATCTCACACTCCCTCACTCCTCAATCCTCCCCCCCCCCCCCCCCCCAAAAATAACAATAGTAATAATTTTTTTTAAAAAAAAAAAGTGAAAAAACCTACAGTCCCATAGTGACACTTATTTGACCGACCTAAGAAATAAGATGAGTTCTTGGCCACCAAGAAATTCCCTTAAAATGTACCAAAAAACGTGCTCCACTATAATCCACCTGTATTCTATCTGTTAATTTAATAAACAAATAAATATTTAACATAGCTTGCGCACCGCGCTTACTTGCACACCACTTGTCACGCAACTTCCCTCAAACCCCAACTCCTTTATAAACACCCCCTTCCTTCACACTCTCACTCTATAACTCATTTAACAAAATTTTACATTCTCATTCTCCCTCTTTCATTTCACACTTCCACTTCTTCAATCAAAGTTCATATTTTTCATCTTCATATACACATGGCTTTGGAAGCTCTTAACTCACCAACAACAACCGCACCATCTTTCCCTTTTGACGATCCCACTATTCCATGGGCCAAACGCAAGCGTTCTAAACGTTCTCGCGACCACGTTTCCGAAGAAGAGTACCTTGCTCTCTGCCTCATCATGCTCGCTCGCGGCGGCACCACCACAACCACCACCAACACCACCACCGTTATCCGCCGTAGCACCACTCCTCCTATTCCAGATCCTTCTTCCAAACTCACTTACAAATGCTCCGTTTGCGATAAAGCCTTCCCTTCTTACCAAGCACTCGGTGGACACAAAGCCAGTCACCGCAAACTCTCCTCCGCCGGCGAAGAACAACCCACCACCACCTCCTCCACCGCCGCAGCCACCACCGCCACCACCACCGCCACAAGCTCTTCCAACACCGTAGGTAGGACCCACGAGTGTTCCATCTGTCATAAAACTTTCCCCACCGGACAGGCCCTTGGTGGACACAAACGTTGTCACTACGAAGGTAATAACGGTAACGGAAATAGTAACAGCGCTGTCACCGCCTCCGAAGGCATGGGGTCCACTCATACTCTCAGTCACAGTCACCACCGTGATTTCGATCTCAATATTCCAGCTTTCCCAGAATTTTCTACCAAGGTCGGAGAAGACGAGGTTGAGAGTCCTCACCCTGTCACAAAAAAAGCTCGCTTTTTTACTATACCTAAGATTGAAATCCCCCAGTTTATATAAATTCGAATCAGAGGCTGAATCACTTGAATTATAGCAAGAATTTTCTTTATTTTTAGTTTTGAATTATAGATATGAAGAATTTTGAGTTATTATTATTGGATTCTGTGGATAGTTTTAGTTGGTTTTACTAGGATACTGTACTTTCAGATTGAAAATTCAATTCAATTTATTTGTTTATTTAGATAATGGTTTATTTAATTTGTGAAATTGGATCTTGTTTGGTTTTGCGTTAGTGGAAAGTGATTTGAGTTAAATGAGTGATGGGCGTGGAATTGGCATGATGAAACGGCAGAGTGGCGTGGTGAGTGAGGCAAGTAGTGGTGGCAGTGTCTGTTTTTGATTTCAGTTGAAACCAACCACTTGCGCATTTTTCTGATTCTGTGTCTGTTATTACTTTTTCTAAGACTTCACGTTTGGGCTCACTTTATTCTATCTCCATACACACTAATTTTATGTTCTTTTCAGTTTTCTTTATACCCTTATCAAAATTTATTTGCAGTTAAATAAGTAATTCTTTTGGCGTAACTTGACCCCAACGAAAGCACTTTCAAGTTAAGCACTTATCTGACTTTCAAAACTTACGTTAAAGAGGCACTTGAGCTTTATTGTACTTAACGTGAGAACTGAGAATAGTGTAAGTTCAAGGTTTTTATACTGTTGGATCTTTGCAAAGTAAAATCTGTTGTGGTATTGGTCTCTCTTTTTTTCTTGCCCATAAATATTATTAATGTGATAATAATGAATGTGTTTTTATATTGTAACTTCACTTTATATTAAAACAATTTGTAGTGTTTACTTAGAATTGAATTTTTTAAGTTTTTTTTATCATTTCTATTAGTTTTTTCTAATTAATAGTGATGTTAGGTGTTGCATTAGCTAGTAATATTCAATTTGAAGTTTAGTGAACCACTTGATGAATTAAATTTGTTAGTTGATTAATTAGTGTGTAAATCTTTGTCTTAATCAAATATGATTTTAGTAAAACTAAGAAATAAAAAGAAAAGAAAAATTACGTATGTTTGATTGTTGTTTATATAAATTTGTTTTCCTCCAAACTGTTGTTTAATTAGAAATGTTAAAAAGATTCTCAACTTGTTGAACTGAGTGAAGGAATTATTTTAAATCTATTAGTATTTATATACGTTCAATTCTTACGAATAAGAAAAAATGATAAAAAAATAATTTTAGGTTTAAATTGAAAATTTTACATCAAACTTAATTTTAAGATAAAAAATATATAATCATAATTTCTTCGACTTAAAAGTAATTTTAATTAAAATAATTTTTACAAACAACTATCCACATTTAACATCCCTTTATTGAGATTATATTGCGGTACACGCATGTAAGTGCATGTCACGTCTTTATTAAACAAAGAAACTGTTTCATTAGAAAGCAAAAGGTGTTCTTTTAACCACAAACTTATAAAGATTCAATTTGATGCTCTATCCAATTTTTATCAATGATTAAAATTATCATTACATTTTTCTATTCTAACATGAGGAAAGCGATTGAGTATATATTTCTTTTAAAACAAGAAAGATATCAAGTATAGTCAGAATGAATTTCAAAAAATACTGTATAGTTTTCCTTAAAAATATAGTACATAAGAATTTGAGTGAGTAAATCAGCATTTAGATTAGATAATTTAATTCCCGGAAACTGAAAATAATAAAATTATTATTTTAGTTTTTGAAAAGATATTTTCTATTATTTTGATATTTAAAAATTGGGATTAAAATGACAAATTTTAGAATAAAAGTATATATTTTTAAAAATTATTTTATTATTTTTATTCTTTAAAATGAAATCAATCACCGTATTTTTCAAAAGGTTAAAAATGGAGATTTATTCTAATTTAAATAAGAAGAAAGTAGATCACCCCAAGGATATAGATGAGGATGTTTCGTGTATAAAGTATAGTTTAGCATTTTTCACTTTCTGAAATAACTGAGTTGATGGAACAACGAGTGTGGTTTCTTATCTTCATTACTTAAATATACTTTTTTACATATTTTATTTTGTGCAATAAACATGAACCTTAACCCTATTAAATAGTTTTCTCAAATTTCCAATGCCTACTATATAGTATTCTTGTGCCGCGTCATTGAATGCAAATAAATGGTCCTTAAGATTGAAAAACGCCAAAGTGTCATAAACAATAGTATCTGATTAATTCGTTTTACATGTGTGCGTATTAGGTAAGGAAATGAAACTGAAATTTCATTTTACATGTGAATGATAGATAGATATATATACAAGTTAAAGAATATGAATTTCTTGCTAAGTTTCCGTGTTACTTTTTACGTGTCAATTATTTTCTAGATAATTACAACGTTATTCATCATCATCATCATCAATGTTTACCCCTTCAGTGCCAAATTTGTTTTGGTGCAATCACATGATGCATCCACATAGCAGAAATAAAATGAGGACCAAGAGAAAAGAAAAGAAAAAACCGTATCTTTAATTTGTTAGTAAATTAGGTACCCGATTTTAGGGTAAACTGACTTTGCGTGTTAGAGAACAAAGTGAACGAGATTGATCCTTTAGTGTGTTCATACTATGATGTTTTTCCACATGCTACAAACGGTGAATATTGTACACTTACTATAATGTGCTTAACGCGTGGACCTTCATGCACCTTCTAAGATGCCACGTTTTTTCTAATTCTAGTTTACACGCTATAACCTTTCCATTTGGTGAATATGATTAGTAATAAATCACATGTGATGCCATGACTTTTTTTTATATAATTATTTTGGTAATACTTCAAGATGCGTTTTTATTTCGTCGGATATGAATAATTTGGGGTGAATATTATTATATTCCGGAAATAGTTAAGGAAAAGTTTAAAAAGTGAACAAATTCTAGAATATCTATAATTGTTCTAGATTGTGATTCTATCCAAACTAGGTTAGATGCTACATTATTTAAGAAAGTTTCTGGAGAGTTTGGGCATGGACATCAAAATAATAGTTGCTAACCACCTAATTATTAACTTATCCCAATGGCCACCCAAACATTCTGGGTGATAGCAGTTAAGATATGGAACTACATTAATTCCTCACAGTGATAGGTTCATCAGACATATAAATACCTTTAACATAACAGGAAAACTTGAGCAATAATCATCTTAATTGTTAGTCTTTTTGGAGGTGGTATTAACTCTTGTTATTATTATTATTCCAGTCACAAGTGAGATCTAGATGATAGGTTAAAGGTGACTTATGGTGATAGTATTTAGAAGTATGTCACTTTCCCTACTCTTCTAGTTTAGGTTAACAATTGAGCGATAATTATCATGAAATAATTTTTTTTGAATTAATTAAATTTTTAATCTTTCAATGAAACCTTAACAATATATAATTTCTCAATGACCACACCTAAACCTTGAATGATATACAATCTCTTAGAAACCTACCTAAATCTTAAAGAATATTTGATCGATTGCTTAAATTTTAATCGTTCAACCTTATTTAATGTGGTCTAAATAGATCAACACTTAAATTTTAAATGATTAATTAATTATATAAATCTTAATTAATTAACTTTTCTTTTAAAATATGGTATGAAAAAAATGCATATGTAATATATGAAAAGAAATATATATATATATATATATATATATATATATATATATATATATAAATTGATTGATTGGCTGAACTCGTAAATTTTTTTAGATTAATGATAAACAGATACCTAAAATATATATATTTAACATTACGGACATCCAATATACTATTATACAGTAGAAATAGTGAATAAAGAAAAAATATATAAATAATAAATCATATAATTTAATAAAATAGATATAAATGGTGAATATATTAATAGATTGTTTAATATGTAGGAGTATTTAAATGTTATTGCTAAAAAAAATGCTACAACTACTATATAAAGAAACCTTTAATACGTAGAATTTGGTGTTAGTTTTAGTTTACTTGTCCTACAAAGTATTTTAGTGAACTGAATAACAAAATCAAATGGTCGAGAAGTGAATGATAATTAATAAAAACCACAAACGGATTCCACCCAATGACCCAAATTTAGTACTGCACTATAGTGCCCTAAATATTTCACACAAGAAATAGTGAGAAGTATTTTTATTTCTTAAATGATATAATATTGATATAAAATGTTCGATAGAGTTTGAGTGTAATATATATATATATATGATCTTCCTCCTAATTAATTTACATCTTAATTAAAGAAAATAACTCCCTACCAATTATACTATAACATTATAAATCTAATATATAACTTATATTCTTTTATAGTACTTAATATATTGTATTTTAATTAACTAATAATATATATTAATATAAATAATGATTAAAATTAAAATTATTTTCAAATTATTTAATTTTTTATTATATCTATTACTAAATTTTTAATTAATAAATTCAAATATTTTTTCCTATAATATATTTCTTCCTTTTCAGGGGGGGGGGAACATTATTTTTAGCAGGTCTCTAGAAAGAAGAGACTAGAGTGGTCCTAAAAGTTGAAAATTAGAAGCAGACACAAACCTTCCAACTGCCACCAACGTTGTTTATGGAATCTTTCTCTGCTAATTGCTTATGGCGGCGTTCTGCTTTGGTTGGCAATAAAATATTTAAGGAATCATAATATATACTTTGTTTGAAGGAAACAGTTTAGTTAGGGTATGATATGACTAGTAAATTACATTAATATATTGTTAATAGGAAAATGAATCAAATGGCAATAGTAAACCACTTTTTAATTAGGGTGTATGAACTGAAAGAAATATAAATATAAATAAAAAGGAAAAGGGAAAAGTAATAAATAAAAAAAGGAATGAAAAATATTAACTTTCAGATATAAAATAGTAAGCATAAATAATAGTTTTATTTTTTATTTTAGAAAATTATATTATTTATATTATTAAATTTAAGAAAAAAATATTTTTATAATTTTATTGAATAGTTTGATTTAAGAAAATATTTTTTAAAATAAAACCAGCACTTTATTTTTAATATAAATATTCATATTCATTCTTTATATAAACTTTTTTTAAATAGAAAATGAAATAATAATTTTATTAAAAAAATTAAAATACATTTTCTTCGACCAAATACTTACATTTCCAAGAATCACTTGATAAACCTTGGAACAAATACACTTGATAGAATCTTTTAGGGTGTTTATTATATGCCCATTTTTAACTCAAGTGTTTTGTTATTTTTCACGTTGAATACAACAAAAACTCATAATTATACTCTCAGCCAAAAAGAGATGAATATTCCTTCATAAAAACACAATTAGTGTCCAAACATACATTCCTTTCACATTTATCAGGTAATTATAAGTTAATCAAGCATTATTATATATGTTCAATAAAACTTATGATGAGATTATAAATCTAATAAAATACTAACAAAATAAATTAAATTGAATCTTTATTGTTCAAGTAAAAGGAACTCATTAACTCAGATTTGTTAAATCTTATAATTGTCTTTTTTAAGTTCAAATTCAAAATTAATATGTATATATAAAATAAAAAACTTATCAAGAGGTGTGTTTGGTTTTGGTATTTACAAATCACAAGATATTGATTTGTCGTATTAAAATTAAATTTTGCTATCTTTTTTATGTGATGATATAAACTATGAGCGTCTTTTATTTGGAGTTATAGTCTTGTGGGTTTGTTTTATGACTTGTATCGATAAAATTTAGGATAATGTATTGAAATGATTATTGGTTAGTGTAACATGTACTCATCTTTGAAAGCCATATTTAGGAAACGAAAAGGGAGTGTTGATGGCTTCCTATAATATATTTCTTTTAATATTTATTTTATAATTAGTTAAAATTTATTCAAAATTATAAAATTATAAAATAAATAATAAGTAAAATATTACATAACTTTCGATGAATTACGATAGAAAAATGTGTTGATAAAATTTCTTTAGGAGTATAGAAAAAAAATTCATGCGAGTGAAATTATACATAACTTAGACGGATACCCGTAAAATTTTAATAAATTTTAACTAATGAAAAGTCATGTTTAAAAATCTATTGTCAATGCATATTATGTATAAATATAAATTTATATTTTATTTCTTATTTTTTTAAGGAAATTTGGTTTGATTTTATAGTAATTTTATAAATTTTAATCAATTAAAAAATATTGTAAAAAGAAAAATGTGTTTAAAGGTGTTTTCATATAAGTATTTTTTAACAGTGAAGATAGAATATAATATATAAATATGATGATACGAACATAATATGATAAGAGTAGATAAATTTTAATTTTATCTAATGTTTGGTATATATTAGGACATGAATTAAATAATAATAAGAGTTGATAATATAATAAAAATGATAGTAACAATTTGGCAGTGATAGTGATTAGGAAAATAATGACAATAATATAATGGAAACTACAAAGATAATGGTACTTGTAATAATACTTTGTACTTGTAATAATGATAAGATGATAGTCGATAATAATGACGGTAGTGATAATGAAATGGTAATAAAAATAATGATAACAATAATAATGAAATTATATCGACAATGATAGTTGTGACAATTATAGTGAAATGATGTTGACAATAATTGATGTTACCAATAATAATGAAAGTGATAATAATAATAATAATAATAATAATAATAATAATAATAATAATAAAAAAGACGACAAAATCTATAATTAAATAGTGATGAAAGTAATGGTAATAAAAACAAAAAAGTGATGGGAGCAATAATAGTAAAAATAATGATAATAATAATTACGATATTGATGATGATAATAATGACGTAGATGACAATGACAATAATAAGAATAATGTAAGTAATTATTTTTGATAATAATAATTATAATGATAATAATGTTAACAATTATAATAATAATAAGATAATAATAATAAGATAGATAACAATAATAATAACAGGGATTATGAAAATTGTAAGTGAAAAATCATGTTACTTTCTCATTAACCGTCTCATCATAATAAAAAAAAATTCATTATATAGGCTAAATAAATCATATTCTATTACTCATCAATCCATGAATTAAACTAAGAAAAGATAATTATCATATAGTTAAGTGAAATATATGAATAATAATAGATGCATACACATATAATATAATATGTGAACTTTTTTCTTTTACAATAGTTGAAAATAACATTTGAATTTAAGATTTCCCGTAAATTTTATAAAATCTCTGGTACTAGTTCAACCTCTGTAATACTTATACTTCAAATAAATTCACTGAATGGCTGTTTCCATTTAAATAAGCAATGTTGAAATAAATTCACTCGAGACAGCTACTTGATATAATTAACTGTATAAAATATATATAATAAGTGTTTAGGCACAAACACATCATTGCATTATGCTCTTTCTTATTAAAATCTAAAAAATGTTAATTGGCTAGTAAACCACATTATAAAAATATATAATCTTTAACTGAATAAAAATAAAAATAGAAGTACAAAAATACTAAATTAAAAATTCTATTAAAATTAACATTCTCAACATTAACAAATGCATGCGCGAGCTGCTTAATTTACTATTACAATTCCAATTACATGTTATTCGAAACCCTCTTTACTTGTTCTTGGCGTTGGAGTTGAGATTTGAGGATGACCATAATAAACTAGTTTCATTCGTATGAATGCTGTGTGACGTTGAGACATAGTTGTTGTCTACACGGTATAAGTTGGCATCTACTCACTTGCATTACACGTGGCTTCAACATCCACCACTAAATAATCATGTAAGCTTAATACAACACTTTACGCAAATGACACAACACTCTTCTTACTTTGTTTGTTCCTCCCACATGTTCTTAGTATACTGTTTTCTTATTTTATGTCCTTACAAATTTAAAATCGACCGACAAGAATTAGGTTTAGTAGAAGATATTATTTTTTCACAATGTAGAAATGACTCAAATGAGTCAATTATATTTTGGGAGTTGAAACAAGGACAATATAATTTAGTCACTTAAAATTTTGCCTCCTAATAAAATAGTTTTTTTAAGTTTAATTATTTATTTTTATTTTGTCTCCTAAACTATAAATTATAATGACAGTAAAAAATTTTTAGGAACTACTATTACAAATATATTACATTAAAGAAAAGTAAGTCTCACCTTTCTAATCTCTATTTTAGTTTAAATATTTTTTCTTTTTTCTATTCCATTTATTATCTTCCGTCTTACCTTATAATTATCAGTGTCTTCGAATAAGATGATGTCCCAAAGAGAATAAAAAAAAAAGAGTAAAATCAAAGGGAAATGAGTAAAAATGAAAATTCTCACCAAAATTTGTTGAGGATATTATAAGAAAATTGTAACGGGCCTTTTGCTTCGACTCGTTGGGTAACCAGAAGATCCAACTGCAACGTCAGCCCAGTCTAGTATCTTCAACGACCCAAATACTGACCCAGTGGATTAATGATTGGTGCTTGCTAATGATAATATTGAAATTGAAAATATATCAATTTAACTGATGGTAAAATTTACATGTAATGATGCAATAACAGATAAATAATAAAAGTAAAAAGTAAAAAAAATAAATAATAATCATGGTCCAATATTTACAATATAAATAACTTCTATAGTTCATCAATATATTTTTCTCGCCTATAACGAATACAACAAGATTTGATCTTAGAATCTTATATATATTATCTCAATTTTTTTTTTCATTAGATCCACCTTAATAGTTCCATAATGCTCTAATATATAACACATATCCACGTTATTATTCAGAATTTTTTTTTTCACCATGAAAGATTATACGAACAGCTATGTCAATTGTTGTTGCGTGCTCCTTGTAGCGTTGCCCATCAAAAATCGAATCCTTAGTAAATGAATGAGTCTACCTAGGTTCGTCCTTACGAACAAAACTAAATTACTCCTTTTTCCCAATATTCTTAATCTCTTCTATTAAAACAACAACAAAAAAATCAAAAGAAAGAAAAATAATGAGCTTTTCAATTAGAAAAGGAGAAAAAGAAGATGGGAAAAGAAAATTGATTTCAATCTCGTTCCATTTCGAATCATATAACAAGGCAACCTTGTAAATTTAAACTATTTTGACAAACAACGCAACTTATTTTCAAATAATTCTTTTAGAGAAAAAAATTAATCAACTATTGGGAACAAAGTGCGAAAACAAAATTAACGAAAAAAAATCTGCTAACTATTAAATCAATTCTGTTCTATATGAAATTATTTATAATAGTTAATTTTCTATGCAAATTAATCAACTATTAGTAACAAAGTGCGAAAATAAAATTAACGAAAAATTCTGTTAACTATTAAATCATAGTCTGTAAAAACTCGTTTTAAAAAGAAAAACATTTGTCTTAGAAATAATGTAAGATTATAATCTTTTTACTAAACAAGAAAGAACAAGATTATAAATAGCTTTTGTTCAAAAAATTACAATCTCCATAAATAATTCAATCTAAATAGGACACTAAAGATATGGATCAAATGAGAAAATAATATTTTAGCCTAAAAAAAAGACCAATTTAGAAAATAAAAACATACGTAAGTCTTTCAAAATTAATTTCAACTTACTTTTTGTTAACTTAGTTGAGATTAAAAAAATATCTGAAAAATAATTCAAATGGTCCAAAAAGCTATGTAGATCCAAATATAGTAGGCCGAAAACAACCCTAACTATAACCTTAACGAAAGGCCAGAAATAGTCACAGGATGACATATCAATAAGAGAACCCATGAACTTACGTAAAGAAAGTCTAGTTTCATAAAGTGTCAGGGAACCCTGTTATGCTAATTATGACCAACATTTATGGACCACATCTATAATAACCATTTTATACATAGTCACTTAAATTTGTTAAACAACTGATTAATCATACAACCGTATGTAAATTTAATGCATGAAAATAACAACTTGAAAGTATTACCAGTTAATATTTAGCTAGTTAATGATACACTGCTATACAATAATATGTCGATAACAAAACGATAAAAGCTTAGAAGAATACAAGCAACTTTGTTTTAAAGTTAAATGACAGTTAAATTTATTGCCTAATTTTAACTGACGAGGATGTCAGCACTCAAAGCAAGCGAAATTTCAATTATGTTAAAGGGAAAGGGAATACACAACAAATCGTATCCACTTTTGAACTACATGTTTCCATTAATACATACACACAAACACAACAAAAAATTAATAATAAGAAAAAATCTACCAAAATATAAATGCTACACAGTTTATTTACACCTCTTGACACTTACAGGATAAAAAGACAAACGGGCTAGGATACTTTTTTTCTTTCAAGAAAAAATTGTATACAAAGTTACAAACTAACTCCCGAACGACAAATTCCAATCCTCACTCTTAACATGTAATCAATCCTGCTGGTTACGAATTTCTTTGTACAACATGACGATTTCCTGTTTGACCAGGATGACCATACTAGTTGGTGAAGGTAAAAACTAATACCCAACAAAATCTCTCCATGATTCCTGCTATTTGTAATTTTGTTTTTTTTTTCTTTTTCATACTAATCAACAATGAATTCAGGGCCAAAATAACCACCCCTATGTTATGATGTTAGCAGTGAAAGTGGGCATAGGTCAGACAAATCATTATTTGTTTGTTATTTTCACTGTTGTACTTCTTGGTTTCAGTTGAGCAATATGCGCTCTCAGGCTATATTCTCTAACCTGCTCAAGAAAAAGTTTTGTTAACAAGTTTGTAGTTTGCAACTACATTTAACCATCATCCAAGTGAAGTCAAAGCAAGAATTTTACCTGAAAGGTTGTAATCACTGACAAAAGGTCTTTGCACTCTTCAAGCAAAGCTCGCTCCTTCGAACTTAAGTTGGCATTTTCAACCACCAGAGAATTTAATTGCGCAACCTACCAATTGCAAATTAATTCAGACATATGACATGCCAATTCCTACATAACTCTGACCCATAACTCAGGCCAATAGCAACTACTTGTGCTTGATATCAAAATATACATAAATGTGTCAAGTCCTAACTTTACAGAAAGAAAGAAATTAAAAAAGCAAAGCAGTTGTACTACACTGCCGCAATAGTAATTTTCTGTTAATCACCTCATAAATTAGCAGAAAATAAAGTGGACGGACACACATTGTGTAAAGCAAATATGGTTGACAATGGGAAAGATATACGTGAGGGCATAAAATATCAAATGCAGGTGAGTAAAGAGCATTTCAATGCGGTAGCCAAAACAAATCAATTATGTCTTTCTTTTTTCCCCATCAAAGCACCAGCAGCGCATGCAATAAAACCACACGTCAACAAAATGATAACAAAATAAAACTACACAGGCAGCGTTCAGAGACATTTATCTTGCTTATAATTTAAAGCAAAATGGACTTCTGGTTTTCTCACCTAAATTTAAAATTTTCGAACCTTTAGGAATTGACAATAATTGCATTCCTCATCCGTCCCCTTGTTTTACTTTTACAAGTTTTAGAGGGATTGAAAAAAGTTGATTAACCTAATATCAAATGTTATACTGCATTCAATGTTTTGGATGCAGTCTAAATATCAATTCATCACCGAAGTCCTCCATGCATTTTTCACTAACTTCTGAGGGCATAGAGCAAGAGGAAAAAGACTAGCATAGTAAGATCCATGTTTGTATCAAGCCAATGTTCAACTCGTTTCATTACTTGATTTTAGTTGTTTTCCTCAAAAATTGATCCCTATTTACTCAACATTTCAATCATAGAACTCAATTTATGCTGCATCTAAAACCTACCATGATAGATATAAATGGTAAAAATGGGGAACAAAATGGGAAAAACGGGATTCCAATAATCAACACTTGTGATTAATACCTACACATCATTTAGTAACTCTATTTTAAACTACTGTTTTAAATATACCAGTCCCTTTCCCAAATTGAAGAATAACGTCTGTAAAAAATAATAGTAGTGGTGAAGGGGAATTGTTTAATAGTTCTATGAAGAGACAGGAAACAACTTTTACTCAGCATTTTTTTTTTTTCAAACATAAAGATAGTAGTGGTGAAGGAGAATTGTTTAATAGTTATATAAAGAGGATAGGAAACAATATTTACTCAGAACGTTTTTCCAAAAAACAACTAAAAAACCTACCTACTTCAAGTGCTTGTTACATATAAGGCGGGATTTAAAAAGATTAGTTATTCACCAGCTACAAATTCTTGGAGGGAAAATACAGACATAGGATTTAAATAATTTAATAGATACATTTACTTCATCACTGAGATACTCTCGATTTTTGTTCTTGAAAAGTTATCTACAGTGACATTCAATCACATATTGCGAATTTAATACCAATAAAAACATTAATAGAATATAAAGAGAATTGTCTTCTCAGTATACAATCCTCATTTCTGTTGCTACAGCACCATTTATGCAACCAATCGGATCATATAGTTATCACTTGAACTCAAGTCATAGAAAGGATCACAAAAGGCCCATCAACACATGGAAAGTAGGGATTTTTCAGAAAAAGATGCATAACCGCATGAATACACTTAATTAACAAGTCAAATTTAAGGGTGAAACTCTGAGAATAAGTTTTAAAAAGGCCATTCCTACTTTCCAGATTCCATGAAACCGAATCTAAGGTCAATTAGCAATTGGTATAACCATGTGGCATTTGCTAAAACTTTAACTCAAAGACAATTCTCCGAATACATTATAGGCAGTGAGCAGTAAAATTCATTGGTTTAACAGAACAAGCAAATATGGACTATGGAACCAACAGCACTACGTGCTTATATAAAAATATCAAACTTTCTAAACTTTTCTTTTCTGGTCACCTGACAAGACTAGACTAGCAGAACATAAAAAAAAATACTCATTTGATTTTATTTTGTCATAGTCATAATCTAGTGTGGGGGATATAAAGCCCCTACAAAAATCATTAAGAAAACTAAAATAACACTTATAGACGGTAATATACAGTATACCATCACTTCACAAATATAATTGAGATTCAACATCAGTAAAAGCAGGTTAGGCAAAAAGAAACATGTACCTTTGGCGACAAAAGGCATATGGAGGACGCCATTGCTTGCATCACATCCATTGCTGAACACATTGCATCCTTCAAGTTTAGCAAATCTGTCTGAAGCAAATTGTGGAGCTCTTCATATTAGTCCCAAATATGATAATAATGAGTAACAGAATTGCCATGCTACTCACTATCAATAATTAGATAACTAATTTAAATAATAAGCATGAAGTTAAAAGGAAAATACCTTGGCCCCGCCAACAACAGGAAGACGAAGAGTGCTAGCCCTTAGAGCTTCGGTAGCTCCTGAAAGTGAACTAGAGTACACCCGATCCAAAGTAGCCCAATCTTCCAAATACACCATCTGCATAAATAGTTTCCGTTAAGAACTTACTATGAAAGCTGAAAACACAAAGGCCAATGTTAACATATCACCACATTATCTACATGCAAACGAAAATCTCTATCTCTGCCTGTTTGGATTACTTCCTTGTTACAGTCAATGAAAGAACTACACCTCCCACTTAACTCCAAACTGACTTCTTTTTTTCATTCTTGCTCTGCCTCATTAGGGATGTGTGTTTACTGTGGTAGACAAGATACTCTAAGACCTTGGAAAAAAGAGACGGATCCAACACATTGGTATTTTGGAACAATTACTAAATTACTATTAGCTACCTAACTTTTTCCTATTAATCTCGATTGAAAAACAAAATTGGAAGAATGAGCAAAGTCAAGGTATTCAAATAAAAAAATAATTCAAATAAGCTAAAATCGGTTGTTTTATAATTTTAATATGGGCAATAAATGCATATTATAGTAATGAAACCAACTAGACGAAACCAGATGCCATGAGATGACAATTGCACTATGAATATTGGAATGACATTACAATCTAACTACCGGAGAAATTTATATATCTTCAGATCAAGTGAAGCAAGATCAAAATATACACCAGTAAACAAAGAACAAGGACGTGTAGATCTTACTTGCTCCTTCAGGATAGATATTAACTTAAACTGTTGCTTCAGCAACTGAAACTCTGTTCTTTTGGCTCTAACAGATTCCCGTAGTTTCCATGTTGCTACCCATGCACCATGCAGACTTCTCTGATACGATGAAGAACATTCAGTGGAAAAAAATACAACACATAACAAAATACAAAAAGCAAACAAAAAAATTAAGTGGAAAACAAAACAAACTACTAGCAAACAGTCTGATAAAATATAAAAATCCTTTCTCTCCTCTGTATGAATGGACTCTTTACATTCCAAATATGACACTAGTTTCACAATCACAAGCTAAAATTAAACTAAAAGTTCAATACAATTCAATTGAATTGTATTAGATTCTTACTAGTGGAATTCGGTTCAATTTCAATACAAAAACAAATTTAAAGAAGAAAAAGTTATACCTCCGCATTCAATGTCTGAGCAGAGAGTGCAGAATCGGCTCTGGCGTTAACAAAACGCCACTGAAGGAGCCTGTTATGGAAGAGTCTCAATAATTGCGCGTCAGCAATTCGGTTCTCCCCAACCTTCCCGCGCGGAACATCAACGGAGAAACTCAAAACAGAAGGTTCACTACCAAACCTACTACTCACACCACTTCCAACGACGCCGTTTTGCGCTCGAGAAGGACTCACTCCTCTCGAAGGAGAAGCAGGCCGAACCGCAGAACGAATCGGTGAACCTTGAAGAAGACGGTTATTCACAACGCCACGTGGCGACGAAACAGAACAATCCAACGCCGATTTCTTCGGCACCAGAAGTCTTGGACCAGGACTAGTAGTAACGGTTCCTTTATTTCCGATTCTAGAAGACGGAGTCTCCGTTTGGCGGCGTAACCAATTATTATGCTCTTGCCAGAACCTCTCAGGCACAATAATCCCTCGAGAACTTCGATGTAATTGTCCTTCACTAGAAGAACTTCCAGAGGTTACACTTTCGGTATCAGAAGAAGGAACAGTCTCAGGCTCGTGCTGAAACTCAGATCCGTTGATTTTGTAACTCTCCGATCTTAGTGATGAGTCGTGAGAACCGCGAACGTCTAACATCAGATCCTGCAACGACTTAACCACGTTCGCTGGCGCCTCCGCTTGCTTTCTCGCGGTTGAATCAGCATAGTGTAGGTTTCGGTTCACGCAATTTTTGTTCTCTTGCGGCGCCGGTGGCAGTTTTGCCGGCCACCGGTGCCGATCCAGTAATTTAGCGTTCTCTGCGTGATCCGAATTTCCGTTTGCTCCTCCTCTCACCGGAGTTGTGGCAACCTTCCTCCTCTCCGGCGTGCTCTTCCGGAAACTCTGCGGAGGAGGCGGTTTCGGCGTTCGTATCGGAAACGACTCGCTCTGGAACGAAACGGACAAGCTCCTAATCGAATTGAAGAGAGCTTTCTGAGCAGCAGGAGCGTCCGTTCCGTTCGGTTTTGGAGTGCTTTGTCGCCGGCGTTCCGCAGACTGACACCGTTTCACCGACGACGGAGTTACCGTCGGCGTTTGCTTCGTTCTCGTCGAATTCACCGTTCTCGTTACCAACGGCGAATTGAATCGTCTAGGCGGAGACGAAGTGGAGGAAGACGAAGACGGTGAAGATGACATATAGCGAGAATTAACTTCTCGTGCTTTTGGCTTTCGTGGCGGAGCAAGCGCATTGTCTGATTCAGAAGGTAACAAAGGAGTTCTCCTCGGAGTTGGTGTCTGTGCACGCTTTGTGTTTATCGCCGTTGAAATTGCAGCCACCATTGTTCTTATTCCAAAATTCCAATAACAATATTATTATTTTTTATTTTTATTATTCCATAATCAATTTCAAACTCGAAACTCGAAATACGTAATCGGAATTCACGGTGAGGCACAGAACCCTAAATTCGCCTGAAAATTGAAGAAGCTAGTGAAACAGAAACGGAAGTGACGATGCGTGCGTGTGCATTGAAGAATTTCACGAGAAATGGAATGAAAAAAATGGGAACGAAAATATGACCGTTACGATTTGCCGGGGCTTGACCGAGTAAGGAGTGTAACTGTCAAAGCACAGTGGAGTCGAGTCACACGCTGCGCGATTGAGAAAATTAAGCCAAAATTAGAAGGAGCAATGTGAGCCACCATAAGAGTGATGCTGACACTGTGACACACGTACGCGCGGTGTTAGGGAGAATAAATGCACTCGCCGTGACTCTGAGGGTAGTTTAGTAAATATACGCGGGTTTGCGTCATGTTGCGGTGCTTTCGTGGGGTTTGAGGCTTTGTTGACACGTTATTTTTATTTTTTGTAATTTTGATTTAAATAAAATAATAATGAATATAGTAAACGGATGAAAACGACATAGAGAGAGGGAGGAAAAGTATGAGTCGTGTAAAGTACATGGCTTTGAATTGGAATTGGATATTTGCGTTTCGACGAGGGAATGAATCTTCGGAGAGACGTTACGCAAACGACACTGCGCTAATTTTTATAATTGGTCGTTAACAGAAAAATTTATAAATAGCCGTTTTCCTTTTCATCGTATTGTATTATTGGATCATGGCACAAAAATTCGATGAACCTAATAATAGCCTTAGCCTCTTATCCATGATTCATCACTATATAATATAATTTATTAATTTAGTTTTGGAAGTTGCAGTACTAAGGTTTCTTTAACTTTTGAGTATTTTAACTTTTATCACCTATTTTCTCATTAATCTGTACTAATTTAATTTATATTTAAAATTAAAATAATTTATAATAAGTAAACTTATATTTGAAAATTATTAAAAAATGTAAATTATAGTATATTTATTGTAGTTATAAAAGTTCATTATTTAAGTTTAAGTATATTCTCAATACACAAGCTCTAATTAAAAAAATAAGAAAGTTTTGGTTGGGTTATCACTTTGCTACCAAGACTTATCAAATCACACCAAATTACATATATAATTGATCCAATGAGTAATTCGGATTACCTATAAAATTTAGGTCCAGTTTCTGACTTAACTAAAAGCTCTAGTTGCTATTGTTTTGACGCGTTAATATTTCTTGTATTAGAAAATATAAGATTTAAAGCATACTAAGAGGTACTTTCTATGTAAAGATAAAATAATTAGATATTGTCAATAAAATAAAAAAATATTTAATAAAAATCGAAATTAATATATTTATTTTATATTTTAATTTGTAAGTTTTTGTTTCATTAATAAAATATTAAATAATTGATTCAATCATTTGGTCTCTATCTTGTAGTAAGATCATGTTATCATCTAATTATGGATTATTACTTATTAAAGATCATCATTTATAAATATAAATATTTTTAATTAATGTTTTTGTTTTTTATCTTTGTTTTGAAAATTAGACTAGTCAATTTGATTAGTCGGACTTTAAAAAATTGGGAAATTTCAAAATTAGTAAAAATTAGTTAAAAGTGGTCCAAAATTGAAGAAAATTGGTATAAAATTATCTTGAATTGGTCAAATTATAAATTAATATTTGTTAAAATTTTTAGTTTTTAAAATTCAATTTAAAATAGTTAAATTGGGACTTTTCAAAATTAGTGGAAATTAGTCAAAAGTGGTCCAAAATTAATGAAAAATGGTATCAAACTAGCTGAATCGGTCAAATTAAAAAATAATTTTGAAATTTAATTTAAAATATTTTAAAATAATTAAAAATAAATATTTAATAAAAATTATAAATAAGTATAAAATTTATAATGATGTTTTATTTAAAATTTTAATGTTATAAAGTAATGATATTTTATTTATTTATTATTATTATTTACCAAATACAATTTAATTATAATTGAGTTATTCCACCTTGAACCAATTTCTTACCGGTTCTATGTTCAAATTTTAAAAGTAAAAATAGTAAATACTGAGATTTAATTCAATATATCATCTTGAGAGCTTATCATCAAAACCATATAATTGTAATATTATATAAAATAAGTCAGACAAATGTAAAAATTAAGATAAAATAAGTCATCAGACGAAAGTAAAATTTAAGGATATCAGATGGTCTAATATAATATGTGCATATATTTTTAATTATATTCAGACAACTCTCGTAATAGTTTTCAATTGTTAGATGTATGTGTGAATGCACGCTTGTATCTCTTCAAAAGAGTGTCATAAAAAAACTGATATTTTCACTCTGATCTTTACCTTATCTATTTTTCCTTTTTAATTTTTCACTTTTGTGTTTATTTTCTTTTAATTCGTGATACATTCACCCAACAAGTCAGTTAGAATTTGATTAAATGAAATAAGTGATGACAATTGAAGATTGCAAAATGTGATATGATACATATTGAATCTCATTCTTACATAACTCAGAGATGCATGCATGCTAGCTAGGCTAGCTACATATATGTGAAATAATTGCCATGTTGTTGCAACATATTTTTTTTTCTTTTTTTAACTTTACAATACGGAACTAACCAGTATTCTATTCACGACATATCTGCGAAAGAAAAATACGTATATATTTTTGTCTCTTCACATTTTATAACTGATTATAAGTGTACTACAGTTGTCTACAAGACATTTTTCCTTTCTTGCAACACAAATATTTTACATATATCCTGAAAACACCTGATGTTGTCGGATAGGAAAACATATTTGTACTACCAACTACTCCAGGTACCAACTGTGAAATCAAACATCAACAATTTTACCTCAATTTTACATCAATTTTACATCAATAATTAATTGTATACCGTTTTGGAGGTTGCAGAGTAATAAAACCAGGGATAGCCACTTTTAGCTCTTAATACCTTTGTCCTCTGTGAGAGGTCTTAATAACTAATATTAAATTCCACCTAAAAGCGTGACCATCATCATCTCTCGATATTGCTCAGCATTAACTTCATTAGCATTTAAGAAATATGAAAAATCTGTGGTATTAATATTATGTTACCCACAAGTTTCGGGGTCATAAGTTAATGCTTTACAGCAGGTAATTAAATTGAAGGCTATTTCTTATATGCGTGCATTTGGATCTAGGAATGGGAGCATGAAAAGCACTATATTTACAAATTAATGTATCCAAAATGAAAATTTGATAATAAAAAAAGATATATAGTATGGACACTTGGACAGGCACACATGCACGCATTCACTTTTAACGCGTATAGGACCACTAAAAGCTACTATTCCTTCTTCAGCACTCTATTTCATTATGGTTCTTTTCTTTTTCCCTTCTAACAATCAGCAAATTAAGGATGAGTTTTACCATCAACAACAATTTGTCAACGTGACCTTTATCTTCAGTAAGCTCTTGTACTCAAGACTCAATCATGTGTCTAATGGTTAGAGATAAATAGTTCTAATTAATAATAATTGTGAGAATAAAATTACCATTTTATTTTTTTAAAACATGTATGAATCAGATAATTTAACATATAAAATATATAAAAAATAAAAAATAATAAAATAATCTCTGTTGCATATATATAATTAAGGTGTAAATTTTACTTTACATCAAGAAGTTTAATTCTAAATATGATTGTTGTATATATATAACCCGCATCAATATTGGACATTTATCATTTTAGTCATAATAATTATTTACTATCACTTAGTCTCTAAATTTGATCATTTATCATCATTTTAGTTCCTAAATTTAACTATTTATAATTATTTTGATCTTCTGAATTATAAACTAAAATGATGACAAATATCTTTTAATAATTAAAATATAAATACATCACATATTTATTTTGCTATTTTTATCTTTTAAAAATTGAATTGTTCAATCCAACCCACATATTTTTGAAGAAAAAAATAGTATTTTACTCTAATTATAATAAGATAATAAGAAAAATAAGTTTGATTAAGCTTATTTAATTGGTCATCTTGCTTTCTCTTAGGCCCATTGCCTCACAACAAGACGAGTATTTAATAAGAAATGATGATAGTTTTCTAGAATATTTTGTGACTAACAATCATTTTGTCCAAAGAGGGAGAGAAAATTAATTTGGGCAAGGAAACAAAGTGCATAACAATATAATATATATATATATATATATATATATATATATATATATATATATATATATATATATATATATATATATATACCTTGAAAACTTTAATTGATTACGAAATTCGGTGTAGCTATTTGTCTAATGAGAATGCTAATGAGTAATGATGCTGGTTGTTATCACTGTTTTATTGCAAATGCGAGTGGCTTAGTCATTGTTTATCTTTAATTGCAATAGTGATTAGATAAATAAGTACACACTTTTTACAGCAGAAAGAAGGGACAAGGGTCTTTGATATGATTTTGCAAGCTAAGCAAAAGGCATAACTTTTGAGGATGCTCCCTTCTGTATTGTCTTTGTTCATTCTCTTCTCTTTATATCTTTCCCTTTGCTTTAGTAGTGCTTATCTGCTTCAAGGTTCCGTAGGTCCTAGCTATTTCCTTCACCAAATCGATTCACATGTTCTCACCATGAAACTACACACGCTAAAATACTAGTGGTACGTACACATGTTACATACACAATTTTTTTTTATAGTTTTCAATATAAATTTTAATCAATAATAAAATATGTTAAAACAAGAGAATATGCTAATCACACTTCTTTTGTTAGATCGGGGTACCCTTTTTTTATAAAATTCCCGTAATTTTAGGTCTTTGTTTCATTTTGTATCCCTACTTTCTAATATATACCTGTGCAATTAAATAGCTCCGGGCTAAAGGTTGTGGGCTACAATATGATGGAATAACACAAATCATGGGCAAAAAAAAAAATAAATCAAATTTTACTTATAACTTGTTGCCATTTAATTTGGTTGTTACAATCATAAATTCGGTTCTCCTTATACATTACCTAGTCACTAGAGAATGTCTCATGGGTAGGGCCAAAAGGATAAGAAAGTATCTGAAGAACAGCTAACTAATGTAGCCATGATTTTCTAACTAACACAAACTCTTCTAAACTAGCAATATAGCAGGTAGTTATAGAATAAGAACCAAAAGTTTGCTGTATTAACAAACAACAAAAATAGATGCACTTTTGGTCAAGTTCTAATTTATAATTCTCCACAAAAATCTCACTGATTTAGGTAGATATTATTATTTAAGCATCACTTCACTTTTTCAGGTTGAAAGTATAATTTGACTGGCTAGAGTTTACCTAAGAGGAACTGAACAAATTTGACTAAGAGGTTGAGAACATTGTAAGAAAAGGAGCATATATAAAATCACATTGACAAGGAAAATCATATATGCGGAATTGTTGGTTAAGAGGTCCACTAAAAAGCGTGTGAGATTAACTTTATAATAAGCTAAAATTAACCAAAACCATTTTTACGAAATCACACTTGTTAGGGGTTCCAAAAGCATCATCACTTGAGAAACACTTCAAACAATAATTATGAGTTTCTAAAAGTAACTTTTCATTATATAACTTTGCTAACTAATGTTTATACACTTTAAAATAATTCATTGGATAAAGGATTAAATTGGGGAGAGTTCATGCTTAATAAACAATATATCCTTTCATCTCATATAGCTTTGACAAAAATAATTTTATTTAAGCCAGATAAAATTATTAAATGGATGTAAAATTTTCTTGCCAAATATATTTAATATAATTATATAACTAAAATTTGAATTTAAAATTATTAATTAAAATTAAATAATCTCCTGTGAATTGATTTAATCAAGAAGATGATGCTTTGCTTGGTCCCATTGGCACACGTTGGTTAGATGATTGTGAAGGCATGGTTGGGCTTGAAAGATTGAGGTCTATTCCTACATAAAGATGTTACATCTATGGAAGACCAAGTCACCGTGACTTGCTAGGTATTATTAGGGACTAGGGAGTTGAGAAAAGAAAAGGCACACACACTTTTGATGGGATGTGAAATGAAGGACCTCTTTACTTCTAATAGTAGTAATCCTAGTGGCAGTGGCTGATGAAATTTTTGGCTGATCAAGCTGCATGAGCCACAATAATTTCATCCTAAGCAATGCACAATTATTCTTAATCAATTTTAGATTTCAATGGATGTCTATATGCTTTCACTTCTGGTGGTGGTTATCTTCAACAACAATAAGCATTTAATAATAACTAAGAATCCTATTGAATTAGATAATTATTATCTTTATAATTAAGCTTGAATGATTTAAATTATTTGCGGTTACTTGAAGTGTACCATATAAGCTGTTTTACTTTTTTATATTTTACTAATTGTGATCATCATTCAATCTCTTAATTAATAATTAAACTTTATGGAGCTTCGTGTCAAATTTTAGTACAATTGAACTCAAGTCTCTTAATTAACATTTCACTTTGAGTATTGTGCATAAAAAAATGACTTAATAAGTCAGATTTTTTAACAAAAACTAATCATTAACTTTGCCAATGACTGCTTTGTGTCTTTAATATGGTAAAAAACATATTAGATTTCTTTGATTTTGAAAAACAAGTTCTGATGCCATGTTAAGACCTCAGTTAGATTCTTTTGATTTTGAAAAAATAAGTTTTAATACCATGTTAAGAATTCAGGTAATGACTAAAGATGTTATGCAAAACTCATGTAAAGCCTTACTTGCCAGCTTGATATTCTGGTGCAACTAAATATAAGAATGAGACAAAGCAACCAAAGCTGCCTAGCTGTCCCATGTTGACAGAATTCCAGATAAAAGTGGTAGTCATCATAAGGGTCAAGGCTGGCTTGTAGCTAGTTATACCAGATTCTCCTGTTTTAAAGTATGCTTCCATTACTTTTGGGACCATCTACCTCTATTTCATGAGAAATAAACATCATGTTATATGTATCCAATTTGAGAATATAAGATTAGAGTGGTAATTAATAACAATGATCATCAATGAAAATAAATTCATAGCATAAGAAAGAAGGTTCAAGAAAAAAGTAACATTACTGAAATTGCACAAACACTTAACATAGGGATCCGCATGATCCTTCTAGGTACATTTTCCACTACATAGGATGCCAAAAGGCATAATATTTTTTTTTTTATTTTCACAACTAGCACATGAGAAAACTAGGATCAATTACAGAGTATGGCAAACAGAATATGACCATAATCATATACATAAAAGCTGACTAAACAACGTGTGAAAACTAAAGTCCTCAATCTTCATCTTCAGCATGAGGAAATGCTTGCAAAAAAATGCTACCAACAACACACTTTTGAACAATCCCACATTACTTGATAATAGGAAATGTTCAAGAGAGTGTTCAAAAGAGTGTGTGAATGGTATTCCTTTTTCTTAGCATAGTCACTAGCATGCTTCAAAAGAAGAGCAATTTAGTCAGAATCTCCATAATCTCCAGGCTTAGGATGATTAGGAGGTGAAGGTTTTGGGATAATATATGGATTGAGAGGGGTTCCATGCTCAATAGGTCCTGGATTTATAGAAGTCTTTGATGAACTTGGCACTGGATCAACGGGATTGTAATCTTCTAGAGTCACTTGACCTCTATCACCCTTATTGTTAATGCCCCTTTTAATACTACTCCAATCTTCCTGAAATTTCATAGAAGAGAACACTTGTAAAGATACAATTTAACTTAATATAAATTGTAGTCCCATTATAGAAGACTTCATTTTTCATGTATTGTGTGTATAAAAACTTGTACATTATCAGTCAATTGCAAATTGTTCTAAGTTTTACTTGTAAAAGCAGTAACAATATGTGATTGAATAACATGATACAAATTTTTACATTGCAAGTGCATTCTAATTAAATTCCCATTATGGTTAGGTTTTGATTGTTTTAACCAGCATGATCAAGGGCCAGAACTGAAGTCCAAGGATTATAAAACTTTCATACCTTCAGATTCCTCCTTAAAACAATCGGTGTGGTCTTGTCATCACAGTGGGTAGCAATCAAATCTGGTGGGTTAAACACATAAAAACATCACAATCACATTGTTAACAATCAAAACAATTGAGCATCCAAAAGAAAATCAACTCTTGTTTGTCAAAGACAAATGGGATGATCTGGAAGAACGTGAAAAAACAAATTAAGTCACTATGTGGCTAACTCAACAATTTAAGTAATGCATGCAATGTTTTGGTTGACTAACACCATACACATTATTATCAAATGTGGAAGAATTTAAGAGGAACACAATCATCAATTTCTTTTACGAAATAGTATCAGCAGAATGAACTGTGAAAGATAAATTAGATTCCTACTCATAGATCGAGTTAATTTTTAGAGTAAATCTACTAACTATTTAAGAGGCTAACATGGATGCATGCTATACTTGGCTAATCTAAAGTACTAACAGTACCAGGTATGTGTTCAAGACTTAAAAGCATGTTTCCTTTTTCTCGAAAGTAATAATTTTAGAAAAGGTGCACACTAGAAATGTATGCAATTTTGAGGTTGAGAACACTACTAAGCTGTCTCAAGTTTCAACTTAGAAGTGCTTTTACTGTAAGAACCGAATCAACACAGTAATAACAAAAAAAATTGTCAAGCACAGAAAATCATAGACAAAAGGAAAAAATTGTCAAGCACAGAAAATCATAGACAAAAGGTTTGTGGATCGGAAACTGTCATCACCAATGCATGCATGCACTCTTTTCTCTTCAATGATATATATAGTAAAATAAAAAAAGAATGATCAGAAGAAAACTTAATATTCAAAACATCCCATGTGTCTTTTAAACCGATGATGACAACAATATATACATGACAACGAATTTGAAGATTTTCATTATTACAAGACATCAAAGCTTCAGAAATGAAATAAAGGGGTTGCAACAAATTGTAATAAAGAAAATAAGATATGTACCTGGAAACCAAGAGACACAAGTGGGACTTAAGAAGTTAAGGAACATCACAGTTGCTCCAACCACAAAAAGCAAAACAAAGAAGACAGAAACCCTCATGTTGTCAACTACTACTTTTTAACACTTTCTCCACAAAACCTCAATGTCCTAGAATTGGAGTAGTAGTAGGAGTAGTGACTATAAACACTCCCTTCCTGAAACCCTTAACTTTGCACCTCAAAACTCGTAAAGATAATAATAGTAGTAGTAATAAGTTTGAAGGAAGGGGTGAGAAAAAGACCCCTTGAAATATTTTATTGTAATAAAAATTTTTGTTAAGTTGCTTTTATGTGTCAGGAGGAACGTGCTTGGGGACTCGCATTCCATGACAAACTTTAGTGCAAGCATTAATGGCTCATCACTCATCAGCCTCTTCATTCCCCACTGCTATGCACCAGCTCCAACAAACAAAAGCAATAACATCTCTACATGCACCGCAGTTAATGTCAATGAAACTTCCATGCCACCCTTTATCATTTACTCATTTATATTACTTAACCACATTATGGTTTTCACGAGGAGTGATAGCAACATTTTTTCTCAAACACTTTCTTTTCAATCGGTTAAATCTCATTCAAATTCGTAGAAAACTACAGAATTTCAAATGAAATTCGGTAAATAGAGTGAACCGATGAATCTCACACAATTTTTTTGTTATCAACTAATAAATTTTAACAAATAGTGATGTAAATGTTGAAATAATATTCTCAAGACTATCATTAATACGCAGTAAAATATAATGGTTATATCAAATCCTGATCGAGAAATATTTAAGTGATTAGTTATAATAAAAGTTAATTAATCAACTACTTCTAAAATATTTATCCGTATTTCCTTTATTATTGTTTTTTTTCTCTTTTGTTTTCATTTGTAAAACCTAATGAGTTAGTTTGTATTGGAGTTAGTCGTCAAGCATTTTTTTTTTCGGTACTTTTTAGCATGATTGATTGGAAAATGTGGTAAAAATCACAAATTTAAGTGGGTCTTATATCAAAATCATAAGAAAGAAACATTAAATAAGAGATATAATCCACTAAAATGTATGATTTTCCAAGTATTTCAATTAATTATAAATAGAACTAGAAGAGTATAGAAGAAATTAACATTACTCTTTCGAAATTCACAAATTAGCTTTTGTTTAATTTTTTTTCTAAATCAAGAGAAAATTAGTTTCCATTTTCGATTAATTATGAAAAAAATAATTGAAGGGGTCTTTTGGGATAGCGTTACCACTCATGAAAATGGGACCATATTACTTGGTTTTCTCAAAATCAATAATCGTGAGCACAGGCATTGTGGTTAAGTGATTTGGGTTCACAAATGTGGTAAGCAGCAGAAGATAGAGACAGCTTGCAGGCCAAGTGTTCAATAGCTTCAATTAATTGTTCTTAGCATATATATAATCGATTAATTTTTCAGAACAAGAAATACCAAACTTTTCTAAAATACTACTTACAAACAGTGTATCTGGACAACAAACCTCATGTGACTTTATTGTATTTGTTGCAGTTATTAAAGATGGCATAGCTATTCATTTCCACTGCAAATAAATAGAACTTTTAATGAAACAAGTAATCATGTTGGGTTTTACAAGAAAGACCTCTGCCAAGGTTTTCGTTTGGGTGATCAGAAAAAAAAACTAAGCATCAGAAAAAAAATTCAACAAAAAGAAAGGAAAAATTCTGCTGTGTCGCGATTCAGCTGTTGGGTTTGGTAGTTCTTGGGTTAATGGTGAGAAATTGGAGCAATTTTATAATAAAACAATAAAATCATTTATTTATAAGTATGCCATGATCTTTCAAAATTTTTGAAAATAGAAAAATTAAATAACAGTTTAAAACTGTTTCTAATTTTCATCACTATAAAATAATTTTTAATTTTTAAAAATAATGTAAAAAAAATAGGAACCAAATATGTTTAAAAACCAAAAACTATTTTTAAAAATAGAAACCAAACAGGCCCTAAGATATCTTAAAATTGGTTTTACAGACGCGAAGCAAAAAGGAAAGGAAAGCCCGTTTAGGAATGAGAACTTAGCCCAAGAAGCCAGAAACAGAAAGCCCAATAAAAGAGGCCACAACGGATTCTCAACGCTTACTTCGTTTATTTTATTACCGAATCAACAGAAACTAAAACAAAAAACAAAATCCGTTTCTAAAACGAAATCAGAAAATTTTCAGTAACTTTGGAACGCAAAGTCTATAATCATAATCATGAAACTCCATAGCGTCGTTGTTCTAATTTATTAGTTCAAGAAATCATTGCTTATATACAGAGTATTTAAATCTTTTTTCTTTTATATAATTCTTCTGTTTCTGTAATCTTTTAATCTTTCTAGTAGAAAACGTTGGTTGATTTTTTCATATATGTATTTTGAAATTTTAGGGATTTATTTTATTGCTTACAGATTTGATTTTGTTAGTATAATTTTATCATTTTATAATCCTTTTATTTTTGTATTTATTTTATTACTTATGACTATGAATCTGTTAGTATATTTTTATGATATCATAATTATTTTATACAATCATTTTGTTTCCATATTATTTTTTTATAGAAAAAATTTTAAACGTGGTAAGATTAAAGGCAAACATGTGATGATTGTGAAGAATAAGATAACGATAGAAAGGAGTGATGAGTCAGCATAATCGACGTGGCAACGGATAAACGCCGTTTTTCACTTTTCTGTCACACACGTTCGTGACCCTTTCCCTGTTGTACCCGTAACAAAGGGACCCACAATACCCTTTCCCAAACCCAAAAAGTTACAACAAAATTGAATAGAATGAATTTGTTGTATATAAATAATTACGTAACAAAAGCATAAAGTAAAATAACCAGCAGAATATGCTTTACTCTGTTGCACAGATTATCCTTTCCTCTTTTCTTGCTCATCTTTTCGTTCAGTTCCTTTCTTCGTGTCATTTCCTTCCTAAATTCTCTCATTATTTTCCTCTCTCCCAAACAACCACCGTTTAATCGATCCTATTAAAACCCTTACTCAACAACCACTTCAGCGTTTTTCTGATACTTTTCACCGAAGAAAAAAAAAAAAAAAGTGTTATACTATTATGGAGCTTCTAACAGTAGTGGATGATTTTTTTGTCACGGCGTCTCTGGCGCTTCTTCTTACTTTCATCGTCGTAAAGCTTTTTGAAGCCATCAACGACACTCATACAACACCAAAACGTCGCGTCGTTCATCAACCTCTTCGTCCGGTTTCTCATTCCAAACCGCTCACGGTTCAGCCACCTCAAACCAAGAGCAAGACTCGTGTTATTTCTCCGGTTCAAACTGCCACGTGTGAAGAAAACGAATGCATGACAACAGAAGAAGCTACGGTTGAACCGGTTAGTCTCGTTCCTACTGTTCCTATTGTAGATTTAATTAGTCCGGTTCAAGCTGAAACGTATGTAGAAACCGTATGCAAAATAGAAGATATTACGGTTCAACCGGTAATCCCTGTAGATTTAATTAGTCCGGTTCAAGCTGCCACGTGTATAGAAAATGAAAGCAAGATAGAAGAAGATGCAGTTGAACCGGTTCAGATCGGTGAAAGCAGTGACGCGGTCGATTTAGTTAGACCGGTTCAAACTGCCACGTGTATAGAAACTGAAAACAAGGTAGAAGAAGCTGCTACGGTGGAATCGGAATCTGAAATTGAAGTTTCTGTTGTGGATAAGAAAGTGAATGAGGATGTTGATGATGATGATTGGGAAGGGATTGAGAGGAGTGAGTTGGAGAAAATGTTTATGGCGGCAACGGAATTCGTTAATGGCGAAGATAATCGATTAAGCGATGTGCAAATGGAATTGTACGGACTTCACAAAGTTGCAATGGAAGGACCATGCCGTGAACCTCAACCAATGCCTCTGAAGCTCTTCTCACGTGCCAAGTGGTATCAAATTTCAACTAACGTAACTCGTTTTCGGTTTTTTACTCGTGTTGCCAATTAATTATAATTATTATTATTATTATTATTATTGTTGTTGTTATTATTGTTATGCCTTGTTGAATTGCATTGCTAGCTTGGTTTGCCTTGTTCTGTACTCTAGTTGGGTAATTTTTACTTTCAAGTTTGAAATTGTTATTATTAGGATTGGAAACTTTAATGTGACGATTTTAAATAACATAATTAATACGACACGGCATTGTTGGATAGAGATACAAGTAAAATAGTCTAAAAGATTAAATAAGATTATGGAATAAAATGGAATAAAACTTTTATTCTATTTGATGGAATGGAACAAAATTTTTGTTTCATGATTAACATAAATGAAGCTAAATAAAAGGATAGATTTACGGGTTTGCAATCTAAAGAATGTAAGATAATATCATTGTTTTCCATTTTATTTTTTCACATCAATCCAAATATAGCAGAAAAAATGCATGGGTTATTATTAGAAGAGGGAAAGAAAAAATGAGTTACACACTATAGAAAGTAGGTAAATGAATGTAAAGTGTAAACAACACATGCGGCCGTGATGTGATAGTTACACGGTATAGCTTGATTGCTAGTTATAATAACAGGGTTGAGAGCTGCTTTGTATGAGTGATCGACCAAACTGATTCCGTTGTTCAAGGAATGCTTGGCAAAAGCTGGGGAACATGTGTCCAGATGAGGCAATGGAGCAGTATATCACTCTTCTTTCAGATAAATTTCCTGGATGGATGAAAGATACTTCTGCTGCTGTGAGTTTATGTTGTTGAGGCTTATTGTGTTTTAATATCTTAAATTCTTAACTCACACATGTATGAGAAATGGAGTTGAAGCATACTCTTTTCCAGGGAATGAGTGAAGACGAACCCACAAGGCCTGAAGTTTCTGACTCTGCTGCTTCTGATTTGAGCTCAACTTTGTCTCCTCAACAAATGACCTTAACTGAAAGGTAGTTGATAGTCCCTTTTTAATACTTGTTATTTTTATTCATATTCTTGTTTGATTGAATTTTTGGCCAATATTATCAGATTAAATTTTGGCTGGTTTGTTTTTGGTATATTTGATTTTATGATGGGGACATCTCTCATGCAGGGAACTTGAACAAGAGTCTGATTCAGGGGACCGTGGCACACTTACAGAGTCAGTTTTGGAGGACAATGTAAGATTTTAAAATCATTCAGACTTTATACATTGACGAACAATCAAATGATCAATAACTTAGATAGTATTGAATCTTAATTGAAAATACATAATCTGATAAGATCCATGGTATTTTCACTCGGTCTGAATGATTAGTTAAGACACTTGCACTAAAATGAGGAGCCACATAGCAAATAATCACACAAAATTGTTGAAGGAAAACTTAGACAGTTGAAAGCTCTTTTTCATCTCATAAGCGGGATATCATTTTATGATTTACATATACCTGTTCCCCACTCTTACTGTACCCTTCTTAGGTCTCTACCTGATATCTTAAATTTTTTAGAATTTTTTTTTTTTAATTGCAAACAACTAGAATGGTCCTTTTATTTTTCTTCCTTGCCTAAAAGTCTGATTTTCTGTCCTTTTTTTTTATCTTAGATTACTCTTTCATAATAAAAAATCATTTTGATTACTTAACTAGTATCCTTAGAATATTGATTGTGTTTCTTCTTTTCTA
The DNA here is from genome assembly GCA_026586105.1 of Hylodesmum podocarpum. Classification (NCBI taxonomy): domain Eukaryota; kingdom Viridiplantae; phylum Streptophyta; class Magnoliopsida; order Fabales; family Fabaceae; genus Hylodesmum; species Hylodesmum podocarpum. The sequence continues at coordinate 2,159,046 of JALJEV010001430.1, read as the reverse complement.
ATGATGTCAGCGAACAAAATTTTAACATATGAAACTTATAACTGTGTTCCTTTGGGGATGAAAATGTATGATTTTGATGTTGCCGCATTCCATACTATACTACCATGTACATTTTTTTTTATCGTAGTCTTGGGTAGAACTATTGCAGAAATTGAAATTCGTGAGTGGATTGTATGGACATAAGTTATCTTAGCATGGAAATTTTCAGGTTAAAAAATGAGGGCATCTCTCTGGTAATTTCCCGTGCCAAGGAAAATTCTCCTGCATTTGTTTCGTGGAAAAGAAGACTGATTCAAAGTATACATAAGCGTGTTTGAAGCATGAGAGATTATTGGTTGTTTGTGTTCTTCGTTCCTTACATTACTTATCATGGTGATCTATTGTTCTTCAATGTGAAGTTGTTAATATATAACATTTATTGTACATAAATAATTGCGCGTATAAGGTCATATGTGTTGCCGAAGATTACGTACTTCTGGCTGTTGGAACTAATTTATTATTATTGCGTCATTCGTGTGGGCTTGCATTTCAAAGATAAGTTGTTGGGGTGAATTTCATCGTTGTTAATGGCATTACTCTTTCACAAATTAGAAGTGCTTGCTAGTTTTGTTCATGGCGTTACTCTTTTAGAATTTTTAGTATAAAATTTTAGAATTTTTTCGTTAAAATTCATTTTTTTTTTTTTTTGTTTAACTTCATTTCAAAATTCAAATACGTAGAAATAGAGAGATTTGCGTTCAATGTTGGGGATGAGGTTCCCGACAAATGGTAACGTACTCCAGTCTGGGCCTTACTTAGTGGACCGTTTTTGCCTAGAACATGATTACATCTTTCAACCCCCTCTTCAATGATAAGAATAGGCCCGTACAAGAAAAAATTAATAAAATAAATTTAATTAAAGATGTCAATGAAATTTGTTTAAGTTAATTTTTGTGATTTTCCATGAATTTTTCAACGATAAATTCTACTGAAACTTAAATTGTATTGCGAAATCAGTCATTTCACTTTTAGAAAATAATTATTATGTTGTTAATTAATTATTTTCATAATTGAATAAATTCCAAACTCATTTTTTACAAGAAAAAATAAATAAATAAAATTCTAAACTCACATAATTGATATTCTAAAATAATTTGAATTAAAACTAGACAAATATAGATAAGATTTATATTTAAAATAAATAATATAAAAATAATAAATAAAAATAAAGTTATATTTAAAATAATTAATTTTTATTTTCAGTAATTAAAAATATTTAATAAAAAAGTATTACTAGTAATCGGTGAGAGGACCATTTGGTATGCTGAGAGTGTTTTTATACCAGTGATTCAGTGAATCATGTTTGTTAAGAATTAGAAATCTTAACAATCAAGATCCTTATGAATGAGTAAATGATGTTTGGTTAGATAAAAATTATTCCTAAGAGAATCTTTTAAAATTTTGTTATTACATTTAATAACTTAACAAAAAATAAAACAATATTTTTTATTATCAAGAAAAGAAATTAACTCAAAAAGTTAGATTCCAAACCAGTCATACAGGAACGTTTTCACGGAAAAATGAAATAAAAAAATCTCCAAAAAAATAATTGTTTTTGAAAATATAAATTTTTAATATTCAAATCAAACACGAAAATCTCACCTTTTTATCCAAAAGTTCCATGGAAACAAAAATATTTCCATATAGTAAAAGGAAACAGAAGGTCTTAAAGCAAAGATAACTCATCATAACTGTAGAGAAAGTATTCACATATAGACTATAAATCATTTTATACAAAAATTAACCAACCACAACTTATCATGCACGATAAATTTATTATTCTTAACAATAATTTTTTTTTAATATATAAAATTCAAGTCTTTAAACTCTAATTTATAACTATATGCATGTTTGAAAATTTATTAAAAATATGTGCACAAGATGTAAATCATAAACATAAAAGCAAACAACAAAAATTACTTTTACTTAAAACTTTTGCAATAGTTTTTCGAACATAATCTACAAAAAGAGTACACAAATTATTTTGTCCTCCTGGCATTGTCTTTGTCACTAAACCTTTATGTCCCTATCAAACTCTTGTCCTTAATTTATTGGGTAATCATTCAGCTGTATCACTCAAATATAGTGTATAATATATTATCACAAAATAAAAACTGTGTATAGGTAGTCATGCATAGTGTGAAGAATCCATATCTAAGTACTGTTACAATATTGTGTTTAGGTGATGTATTATAATCCATGCAGTTAAGCCTTTTTAGTTGTCAATTCTATTAAGAAGGAGGTCCCTCAGGAACTATATTCAACAAAAGACATATTCTATTAATGTTTCAAAATGGTTTTGTCCATTTTTTTTCAACGTGGGAATGCGACTTATTAGCTACCATATATATAATTTGAGAATATTTAATCCATGTTGTGATTAACACTAAAATCAAGTTAAATAGAAAAAATACGTGTTTTTAATACAAATTTTTCTAAAACTTCATATTATAATTAGAAATTATTTAGTATTAAAATTAATTACAAACCCAACACTGACTTAAAACTATATTAGATAACATAGATTCTGAAATCTCAATAAATTAAATGCGCTTACTTCTTTGGTATGTATTGTGTATATTCGAGTCTATTTCCTATATCGGGTTAATTAATTTACGGCTTGGTTTTTAATATGATATTTTTTTATTCAGCCAACAAAATTGATATTTTTTTTATTACCATGATAAACGTTTTATTTACTAAAGATTTTTTTTTTTGCTGCAAAGTTAAATTATTCTTTTAACACAAAATTATTCTCAAATCATAGTCACACTTAAGTTCCAAGAATATAAGTGTGAAATACTATATTTTAATCTCTATAAAGTAAAAACTAAAAAAAAATCTTAAAGAAATGTAAATAATTACTCATATTTATGTATTTCATTTTAATCCATATATTTAAAAAATTAAAATAGAATACCAGATTCGACGAGGCATGTATAATTTACTACAACTAGCCATAGTTTCTTTTTCTTCTTAATCAATTGGCCATTTTTTCATGTTCTCTAGCAATTCACCTGTTTATGATTGAAACTGATCTGACAACTATTGACCATAGTAGAAATCAAGAGGAAAGAATGGTCTCAGGTTTCACATCATCATTCACACTCATCAGTGCTTATTTTTTTGAGTGATGCTGACCTACAACAAATTTGCATGCATGGTAAGTAAGAATTAATGACTGAATTTGTTACAACATTTGTTGTTTTCCTAGAAACCCATGAAACACGAAGTGTGTGTTCATTTTTAAGAAAATTTTGAAAATATTGTTTTTGAATAAAATTAATTTTAAATTATTAAAGGAAAATGGATGTGTGTTTAAATTAGTTTTAGATACAAAATTTATATTGAAATGTTTGTGCAGTGAAAAAGAGTAATATAAATGAATACTCGTCAATACTTTCAGGACATTAGTTATTTTTATTAAGAAGTCAAAAATATTTTTTTATTAATAAATCTAATTGTTGTGATGTTATCAATACTTTTAGCACATTAGTTTTGAATAAGATAAATAAAAAGGATATTTATCAAGAAGTTAAAAGTATTTTTTATTAAGAAATTTTAACGTTGTGATATATCTACCAGGGTGGAGAGTTTAAATAAGGGTGGAGAATTTCTTCTAGAGGAAAAAATAAATTTATTTATTTAATAGTTAAACTTAATTTTTATTAATTATTTATAGAAGTTTACTTTTTAAAATTTTTAAAAGATGTAAAATTTTCTTATAAGTTAATTAATGAGAATTTAATTTAAATTTTTAAAGAAATATTTTTTTTCTATTTATTTTTTTTTTCTTCCTAACCCAAACTGAACCTAAGTATATGTTACCTCGAGTTATGTTCTTACACGGACGAAACAGCAATCCTTCCCTTTTCTCTTTCTTGTAAGCTTAATTGGCTTAACTAATGCATTATATTTCAATACACAATCATGCGAACAACGTGATTTTTTTTATAATTTTACTACGCTAATAATTTAATATGTAGCTAATCACGTATATGTATTTAAGGCTATTAGTTAATAAGAGTCAAAAATTTATTTTAAGTATTTTTGCCACCCAATCCACATTTATTGTGCTGAAGGTTGATTATACTTTATTATTTCTTGCTATAACTTGGGACCCAATGGTATTTTCTCTTGGATGAAATGTTCAAGTGAATTAATTGAAGAAAAGCAACAACTAAATAGTTGCTCCAATTATTGATGAAGTGCTTGAGTTCTCAACAGTGTTAGATTGTTTAATTAAACATGATTGTAAGCAAAAACATAAGTATAGATAGTCGTAGCTTAACCTACATGGTTAGCATTAATAGGTGGTAGGTCCTCTCCAACCAATGGCCAGAATAAAGAAGAACAAACAAATTAACAAGTTGGAGAAACCATCACTCATACGTCTCTGCTTTCCATCATTAAACCACTTTCTCGCTTTGTCTATTTTAGCAATTCATACATTTTCTCTAAACCAATCTAATACATGAACAGAATCACACACACACACATATATATATATATATATATATATATATATATATATATAATGATGTGATGTGATGCAAATATTATTATGGCATTTATTATAATGTTACACAATTTTAAAAGGATGTTGAGAGTGGATTAAAAATAAAATAAATAGAGGTTAAGACTTATCTACTAGTATAGGAAAAGTTTTTATTTTAAAATTTTTAGTTTTTATTTTTTAACAAATAAAAGTTAAAATAATATCATATAATAATAAAAAAGGCTTAAAAAGTTTTAATATATATAACATATTTTCAAAGTAAAACGTATTTGTTCACACAGTTTAATCTTAAAGTATATTAGATTGAAATTTTGAAAAATTATTTTTTACTAAAAAGTTAAGTAAATTTTAAAATATTTCATAGAAATATAATGTTTTATAATTTCTTTTAAAGACTTTCACTATTGAGGTTTTGTAGTTTAGATTTGTATCATTAGATTTTTAATAAGATTTAAAAGAATTTTATTTATCCGTAAGATTTCAATAAATTTTATAAATTTGTAGAAAATATTTTACATTGTATTTTAGACTATAATTAAAAGATTATGATTGAAATTAAAATTTAATTTTAAAAATTTACACTATCACTAATATTATTTATAATATTATTATTATTTTTATCATTATCATCTCTATTATCATTATTATCGCAAGTATTGTCTTTATGATTAGAATTTAAAATCAATCATAATAATATATAATAAATGATCGTAATAATAATAAAAATAAATAATAATAACACTAATATAAAATATTAGTAATATAAATGTTGCAGATGTGATTTATATATCACTTGTACAAAAGGAGTTATATATTGTTAAAGAAAAATCTTAAAAAGTTATCTATATTTTTTATTAAAAAGTTTCAGAAAATCTGTAATATAAAATAATTCACCAAATCAATAACTTTTAAATTGAATAAAAAAATTAATAACTTAAAAAAAAATTATGGTTGTCTCAGTTCTCAAATATTATGGAACCTTCTTATATCTTAATCGAATTATGGAAGAGTTTTTATAAAATAGAAAATCTCATAGAAGAATTTTTGTAAAAAAAATAAATAAATGTGTTACTACCACACAATTCGAATTCTGCTGTGTATGCTTCTTTTAAAATCTCTAAAGAGTACTTTTCCATGTGCCATTAGGTTTTAGTTGAGTCTTACAAATGGTTTTTTTTTATCAATAATGACTTGAGTCATATTAGTATGTACATAAATAACTTCTTTTTACTACAAATAACATCTAGCTAGAACTAATTTTGATACAAAGTTTATAAATAATATTATACGTCAAAATTAAATTTTAATATTTATTATCCAAATTAAGAAAAAATTATTATAAATTCACGTTTTAATTTATCTGAGCATTATATCTTAATTTGATAAGGATACGTTGAGGTGGTTTTCTTCTTTAAAAAGGATTTATAAAAAAATTAAAAATTAAAAAATTTTATCTGAAAGTTAAAATAAATTTTTTATCATCTAATTTATAAAAAATATCACATAAAAGTTAAAAACATAATTTCGATAAATTAATTAATAAAAAAATAATTTTGAATTTTAGAGAAATATATTTCATATTCTATTCTTTTAGACATTGTCACGGAGAAACTCACCTTGAGCTGTGTGATTATCTTTTAAGAGATGGAGTGCTTTGTTATTAAATTTATGTCGCAGAATTAATTTTCATATTGAATCTAATGGTAAGAAAATTCAAAATCTACATACACAGTAACAAAAAGGAAGAGTTACGAAGAAGTAATATATTTGTTACTTCTAAAACGGGTAGAAAGAATATGAACGCAGACCAATGATTTGTTTCTAAAAACCACACCGATTTAAAATCAATTCCACAGAAACATATTTAAATACTCACAAAATCTTTCATATGTTTGGGGAATCAAATTATTTTGATTTTAGAAAAGTAATTTTTAAAAACAAAGCTTATGCTAGAAAAGGTTCTTCGTTCTTCTTCTTCTTTTTTGTGTGTAAAACCAGTTGATAGTGGGTAGAAAATGCTTTCGTATAATTAGTGTGTGTCTTAATCCTTGTTAAATAGGTGAAAGGGACGTAATCTCCTTTAATTTGACACATCCAACCTGATCACAGTTGTCAAAAGCAGAAGAAGAATCATCCATGCATTTTCATTTCTAATTGATTGGACGACACCCCTTAAATTTCTTTGTCCAAAGTTTAGTGAAAGAATATATGGGTGAGATTTTTGTGTTGAATTATTGCTTGCTATTCTACATAATTAGTACTTTAGACCAAGTGACTTTGCCAACTGAATTAAAAAAGCCAAGTGTCAATTGTTGTCAGATAGACAAATTTTGTCTATATCTAACCATTGCTTTTTGTTACAAAATCTAGCTAATGGAAATGGTACTCTCTCACTTCCTCCTTGGTTTAGCTAATTTGTGCAACTTAAATATTTTCAGGCTTAGGACGTTCATAAATCGCAAATATTGTGAAGTATATCAATCCAATTATCCAAGCTAATGTATTCAAACATTTTACATAAAAGTCTTCTTCCACCTATTTAATATAATTATACATAAAAAGTACTTATAAACAACAAAATTACATGGACAATCAGATAATTAGTTATAAAATTTTAAAAAAATAAAATACATATATACACAAAAAAAATTATTTTAAAATATAAAGAAAAAGAAAAAAAAAAAAATATATATATATATAAAATATAAAAAAAATATATATATATTTATATATTACAGTTGAATGCGAAATAAAGTTATATATATAAAATATAAAAATATATTATAACTAAGTTAATTAATTAATTGCGTATTACTGCAAAGTAAAATTATTATATTTAATATTATATTATTAGTTAAATTAAAAAAATCCACGCTAATTACTTATGTATTTAAAGTACGATGATGACATAAAAAAAAAAGGCACTTTGTCTCCTTAACTGTCCTGAGTCCTGACTCCAGAGGTTTGCACCACCACAACGTACGTCTTTTATTTATTTTTCCATAAAGAACTAACTTTTGTTCCTTTTTCTCTTTTAAAAGAGGAGGCTGCAATGTAAATGAAAAACTTTTTTCTTAAAAACTAAAAATGTACCATTGTTGGAATTTACTAAACCTTTTCCTATATTTTTTTAATAATGTCTTACACACTTATGTTCTTATATTTTGGTCTGAAGATAACGCTATCATAATTCATAAATTCATATCTCCCCACGAATGTAAATTTGCCAAAACTCTCTTGACCATAAAGCTACAATCTTTATCCAATCCCCAAACTCAACACTCCCAAATCAAGAATAAATACCTCACACTCACCACACTCATTCCTCCATCTTCCTGCATCAAAATCAACACAATTTCAATTGTCTTAAACACTAACATGAAGCCACTGATTTTCAATTCCCTCCAAATCTCCCTTCTCCTCCTACTAACACTCTTCACCACCAACACCATAGCAAAAAATGAAACCCCCCAACACACCAAAAACACATACATAGTCCACATGGACAAATCCACCATGCCCTTAACTTTCACAGACCACCTTAACTGGTTCGATTCATCACTCAAATCAGCATCACCCTCCGCGGAAATCCTCTACACATACAAACACGTGGCACACGGATTCTCCACAAGACTTACACCTCAAGAAGCAAAAACACTATCAAAACAACCTGGAATACTCTCCGTAATCCCCGAACTCAAATACAAACTCCACACAACAAGAACACCCCAATTCCTCGGACTCGACAAAACCACCACCCTCTTCCCCGCCTCAGGACAACAGAGCCAGGTCATCATCGGAGTCCTCGACACCGGCATATGGCCCGAACTAAAAAGCCTCGACGACACGGGCCTCGGCCCAATCCCTAGCACATGGAAAGGAACCTGTGAAATCGGCAATAACATGAATACAAGTCATTGTAATAAAAAACTCGTCGGTGCCAGATTCTTCTCCAAAGGCTACGAAGCCGCTCTTGGAGCAATTGATACAAACACTGAATCAAAGTCACCCAGAGACGACGACGGTCATGGAACTCACACACTCACCACTGCCGCTGGTTCACCAGTGCCCCAAGCTAGCCTCTTCGGTTTAGCATCAGGTAATACCTTTGTTGGTAATTTTTTCTTACAAAATTTACGAGCAGCCAACTCCAATATTTAGATAACGAGACAAATCCACAGCATATATAGCATAATTAATCAGCTCTCTTATAATATTTTTCATATAAATATATATTCATTTCTCTTTCTCTTTCTCTTTCTCTTATAATTTTATAACTAATTATCCATCAAATGATAATTATCTTATAGTACTTTTTCATAATAAAAAATCTTTACTTCACAATTAATACTCACCTAACTAGTTAGTAAACAACTAACCCTTTTATAAAACAAATTTCTCATAAAACATATAAATATATTTATTTTGGATTTATATATATTTCATTCTTTCTCTATATTTTATAACTAATTATCAAATTTTCTAATTATTTTTAATTATCTACCAAATCTTTGTCAAAATTTAACTTTTTATCTTTTACTTGTATAGCAAATATTTTTCAAAGTGTACTTTCCGGTTGATTTCACAGCAATTATGATGTTCTATGACTTGTTTAAATTATAGTAACGAAATGTGTACTAATAGATGATTTGTGTAATAAGGAACGGCGCGTGGAATGGCTCCAGAAGCGCGCGTGGCAGTTTACAAAGTATGCTGGTTGGGAGGGTGCTTTACCTCGGACATAGCCGCAGGAATAGACAAGGCTATAGAGGATGGTGTGAATGTTCTATCAATGTCCATTGGAGGAAGCTTGACGGAGTATTACAGAGACATAATTGCAATTGGTTCATTCACGGCTATGTCTCATGGGATTTTAGTTTCCACGTCAGCAGGAAACGGTGGGCCCAGTCAAGGATCGTTATCCAACGTGGCACCGTGGATAACCACTGTCGGAGCAGGAACTATAGACCGTGATTTCCCAGCTTACATAACATTAGGAACTGGAAAAAACTACACCGGAGCTTCTCTTTATAACGGTAAACCCTTGTCAGATTCTCCGGTTCCTTTGGTGTATGCTGCGAACGCGAGTAACTCTTCCGTAGGATATCTTTGCTTGGAAGATTCTTTAATTCCAGAGAAAGTTTCAGGAAAAATTGTTATTTGCGAGAGAGGTGGAAATCCCAGAGTGGAGAAAGGTTTAGTTGTGAAACTCGCTGGTGGTGTTGGAATGATTTTAACCAACAACGAAGCTTATGGAGAAGAGTTAGTTGCTGATGCTCATGTTCTTCCTGCAGCATCCTTGGGACAAAGATCAAGCGAAATTTTGAAGAACTACGTTTCTTCTTCAACTAATCCAACGGCTAAGATTTCTTTCTTAGGCACCCACTTAGAGGTTCAACCTTCACCGGTTGTAGCAGCTTTTAGCTCAAGAGGACCGAATGTTCTCACGCCAAAGATTTTAAAACCGGATTTAATAGCTCCCGGTGTGAACATTTTAGCCGGTTGGACCGGCGCGGTGGGTCCAACCGGTTTATCCGTTGATCAACGACACGTCAGCTTCAACATCATATCTGGAACGTCCATGTCATGTCCTCACGTGAGTGGCTTAGCAGCGATAATCAAAGGAGTGCATCCACGGTGGAGTCCTGCAGCTATAAGATCCGCACTCATGACCACAGCGTATTCCAATTACAAAAACGGTGAAACTATTCAAGACATTTCCACAGGACAACCCGCTACGCCGTTTGATTACGGTGCTGGACACGTGGACCCTGTTTCTGCCCTTGATCCTGGTCTTGTTTACGATGCTGACGTGGATGATTATTTAGGATTTTTCTGCGCGTTAAACTACACGTCGTTTCAGATTAAACTTGCTGCGAGAAGAGACTTTGAGTGTGACCCAAAGAAAGAGTATAGAGTTGAAGATTTTAATTATCCTTCGTTCGCTGTGCCGTTTGAAACAGCTTCAGGGATTGGAGGTGGTTCGGATATTCCGAGGACTGTGAAGTATTCTAGAGTTGTTACTAACGTTGGTGGTGTTGGAACAACGTATAAGGCTTCGGTGGTTTCGTTGGGGGATTCGAATGTGAAGATTGTGGTGGAACCTGAAACGCTGAGTTTCAACGAGGTGTATGAGAAGAAGGGTTATACGGTGTCGTTTACTTACACTTCGATGCCGTCTGGTACGAATAGTTTCGCGCGTTTGGAATGGAGTGATGGGAAACATAGGGTTGCAAGCCCAATTGCGTTCAGTTGGACATGACGTGACAGTGAGACACGTGTCTTGTATATTATTATTATTATTTATTATTTAAATTGTGTCCTAACTTGATGGACTGTGTGGCCCAAGTGAAGGGGTCGTTAAAGTATCGCTGTTTGTGGTATGATATTGGGCCTACCAAAAATGGCCCGGCCTTGCCCACGGAGATTGTTCTTGCTGGTATTATTTGATGGGACAAGGAGAACAACACTTTGTATGGAATAATAATAAAATAATTGTACATAAGATAAAGGTAATGACGCATTTCTATGTATAATAATGGCTTTCAATTTGAATTATTCATATACCTCCAGCTTTGCCTATTTTAGTCTTTGCCGGATTCAATTTTCCTCTCATTCATGTTGACTCATCTACTCACTAATTATTTATCCACAGCTGTTGTCTACAAGTGTAAAATGTTCCAAGTTTGTTCAAACTAATTGGTCTCTGTAAAATATTCTCTAAGACTACAAGTTTTACAGTGAATAATGTAATAAAGTTAATTATTTCTTTTTTATTTATTAATATAATTGATTCTCAGACCATATTTAATTATGTATCTTAATTTTAGATTTTACACCGTATTTTTAGGTTTTATTGCAACACATAGTATTATAAGATGTCATTCTATTTTTACTACAGCAATAAATTTCATTTTGAGATCTTGGGATAATTTTTTAGGTCCCATGTAAATTTTATATTTTATTTTTTAAAATATTAATTTTGATAAATAAATAAATATTTTTTATTTTAAAATTAGAATAAAATATTAAAAATTAATTATCTAAATAAACTTAAAATTTAATATTAATATTAATTAGAAAAAATAAAAATATTTACAATTAAAATAAAAAACTAAATATCATCAATATTTCTACGAAAATAACCCAAATATGCTTTACCAAATTTACTTGAAGTTGCTGACAAAGATTTCTGTTAACATGCAACATCTTGTTTGCGATTAGGCAGTAAAGTCGAGAGGAGTATGGGGTGTGATCATAAATAGTAACATTTCCAACCATTAATTTTCTTGTTACTTTACAATAACTAGTTTATAATAATTAGTTCTATGAACTTAATTATGACACACAAGTTTAAATCTGGTATAAAATATTAATTCTTTTATATATCATTACCTTCTAAGTAGTCTAAATAGGTCCATAAAATAAATATATATATTTTTTATAAGTGAATTAATTAATTAATTATGTATTATAATTATTAGTGAATTAATAATGCGACAAAGATAATTGGATGTTATCACTTGGTCAACCTAATACCTAGGCTCTCACACACCTTAACCCTTTTTGCTCAAAACTTACCTAATTAAAACACTTGTTGACTTGGGGAGAGTGCTTTACAAACACCACCCAAAATTATATTAGCCAGCTTGTTTTGATATCCGAATTCTAACACCCACACTTCACCTTTGGACCATTCCACGTCAGCTGCGCTAGTTGGACCCCACAGGACAAATTTATAAGTATTATTAGTCCATGAAATTCCTATTGACACAAACAATCTTTGTAACAATTAAAAAATCAATACTAAAACTAAATGAGATAATATTTTCAGTCCAATTCATCACCTGCTCAAAAAAGAACCTTCCACAAGTTGTGTAGTAGCAACACAAAGAAGCAGTATAAGGCAGTACTTTATTGACCATCAACTTTGAAAGCACGCGTTTGGGTACTCTTATCAACATGTGACCACGGTTACCATTTCCCCTTTACACATGAAAAAATCTCGTTGACTGAACAAATAAATAAATAAAAATTGGCGGAAAAATTAACAATAAACGAAGGTCACAAGAACAAGAACAATAAACCTTTGTTGTTTACATTTTGAACCAGCTTCATTCTTGTTCAACTGACAACTAATCAGAACTATTTTCACGGATCCCTCGTTTTTTCTCTCTCTCTTTATTTTCTGCGTTTAATTCACGAAAACCAATTCGATTAGTTGGTGATAGCAACTGAGACTTCCTCAGTTAGGGTTTTCTTCATCGGCTTCATTAATTTTCTCAAATTATTTTGATTATTATTAAAAATTTGAAGCGACCCATATTAATTCATGGCGTCAAGTTTTGATCGGTGGGAGAAAGATCCTTTCTTTAGCGCTGCCGAAGAAGTTCAGGAATCTGCAGACAGGTATATCTATTTTTGGTATTTTTCTTATTACGATTTTTGTTCCAATTAGCTTTGTGTTTTTATCTAATTTGTAACTTATTTGGTTCTGAAGAGGAATTTTAGAGATAGAAGTAGAAAACATACTTAACTTGTGCCTTTTTTCTACTGAATATTGAATACAAAGAATTGATGAGCTTGAGATTTTTAAGTTTATCTGTGTGCACTAGCTTATAATTTGTTGTTGTTGATTTTGTTATCATTGTCTTTTTCAAGGATGGAATCTATGTATAGGACATGGGTACACGCAAGGAAAGATGGGTCCAATATGTGGAACTCTGATGAACTGTGCAGAGATTTATTTACTGCATTCGGCACTGCCAAATGGCAGGTAAATATGCTACTAAAATAGCTAGTTCATTTCACAGATTTTGTTGTTGAAATGGCTAAATGATTGCTTTGTATCTTTTGCTGGTAATGCAGTTAGAGGAATTTGAATGGGCGGTGAGGTCAAGTTATAGCAAAAGCTCGAGTGAGGAAACGAATAATAGGCACCGAGATTTTATCACTGCCATTAAGGATAAGATAATGAAAGTTGAGCAATTGTTGAATGAATCTGGTGTTCGGGGAGGCAAGGCGAATCTGCCTTGGTTGCATTTAGATGAAGGAGAACAGAATGAGCTTGCGTTGTTTCTTTCAGGAATGCCAGCAGCTGAAAGTAATGATCTCACTTGGTCTAACAGTAGGGACATTGAAGATCCACGATTGTTTCATGCTTCATCTGATTGGGACAAATCAAAGGAGGAGATGTCACACGGGCATCGTAGGACAGCCAGTGCTAGTGCTGATATTGGTTTTTGGAAAATTTCAGTTAATGATGATGCGCAACAGTCTAGTTCCTCCGGTAGTTCTTCTGGTCTAATGCCGAAGGTACCCAGCTTATCAGGATTTCTTAGTTCCATGGACTCGGTCCCTAAGTTGAAGTGGCCAAAGAATGGATATAGAAAGCTGAAAGCTGGGGATCATCATAAGGAAACTGATAGTGAAGTGCTTCCAACAGCCGAATTGAATAGGGTGGTGCGTTCTTGATCTGCACTTGTTGTTTCTCTAATAATGGAAGTGATTTTTAATACATTTGTTAAATTACTGATATGTATTTTTTTTTATCTTAAAAAAGGGAAACAATGCGCGGTGTGAAAGAACTAAGAGTAGCCTTGATAGTTTTGATGAATGCTATGACAAGCAACTCTATGGATGGTATGGTGCTATTCAGAGAAAGCTTCGAAGGTCTCAATACCAAATGCAGTACAGTCAGCCTGTTCGAATAGTTGTTTGGATTGTTGTTCTCCTCTGTTTTATTGGTAAGTTGTTGGTATGATTGTATGTGTGCTATATTCTCTACATGCAATGAAATTTCTTATTTCTTACTACTTTGGAAATTGAGCAATTTTACCTTTGTACTCTTTTTTATTATTACTATGATTATTTCAATCATTTGTATGACCTTGCTAACAATTTGCTTTTGCTTCGACATTCTAATTCCTAAAGCTTTTGTTTACCAATCTGTCTTTTTTTTTATTCTTTTTTGCAATTTTGTTCACCTTGTTTGCAAAAGTCACTCCTGTTGCTATCTTTTATGCTTTTCTCTCTTCTTGTTTTTCATCAGTTTGTTGCACAGCTTCTGTATTTCACACTTTAGACATGAGGTTGTTTTCAATGTATTAAACTTTATTATACAATGAACAATCTTTTTGCGGGGGGACTTCCAAATATCATATATGAATAGTCTGTAATGTGAATGTGAAGGGTTTCCCTGAACACCCCTAAGCATACATCTTGGTCCCTCCTTAGTAACTGTCTGAAATTTTGTCTGCCTCACATGTTTGCATTACTTTGGCTGTGTTTACCAACTGATTTTCATTTTTGACCTTAACACCCTTGCTTACATCTTTGTCCATTTTTTCCCTATACATGCATAAAATGCTCCTATTATTATATACCATATATGTTGCGGCTTATTCTTATTGGTATCTTGCAGCTTTAATTGCATTCCATGCATTGTAGAAGAAACATATGGATACGTGATCTATCAATTTATAGCTGGAGACATGACGAGGTAGTACACACAAGCTTTTGATGCAAGCAGGATAGATAGGCTAGATTTTCTGGTTCTCCCTTAAGCATTGGGATTACTATTAGTCTACCATAGGCTCTTCCTCAATTTTTTGTTTATTTTGCTGTTCAGTCTTTTCCTTGACCATTTCAAAATTGTCTTTGAAAAGCTCTATGTTGTACTATATAATAGCAAGATGGAGATTTTAAAGGGAATTGGTCTGATTGCGATCGTAATGTGTATCATACATGTTTTCTTGATGCTAGAACTATGTTTTTTTTATACCAAGCTTAAAGTCTAGCGTGCGCAAATTCAAGATCATAAGTTCATTATTCTTCTAATCCATTTGTTATCCATGGCATACTTTAAAAGCCACAAAAGCACGTGTAATAGCAAGATGTGGCTAGACTAGATAAATGGTGTGCCACAAAGTCAGTTATATAAATTCATCTCCCAATTTACTTCCTAATGCAGAATTGAACACTAGTAGTTAAAAAGAAACTCATGTCCACAATACCAGTGAGTTCATATATCAACTGACTTTAGATTTCTAGTTTAATAAGTAGTATTCAGTTCGAACTTTGAGTATGTTATTGTTTAGTATTAGAAACTGAGACCCCCTCTTTTATCACAAATACTCTTTACTTGTTTTATTGTTGCACAAAACTCTTTAATTAGACATTTTCTTTATACGTTACAGAATATCAAGTGTAATTTGATAAAAATCCAGGGAATATTATTGAAATTTATTTTAAATATTTAGATAAGATCTTTGTAAGCATAGACTCACGATGATCATATCCCAATTATACAAACTCATTTTCCAACTACAGTAGAAAGAAATGGCAGAACTATTACAAGAAACAGAACATAATGACAGACTATTACAACAAACAGAACAATGGCAGAACTATTACAACAAACAGAACATAACGGCAGACTATTACAACAAACAGAACAGAATGGCAGACTATAAACATGGAAACTAACCATGCCTGTGGTGATTTATTCAGTAACAGAAACTAAAGCAAACAACAAAGTACAACAAAAGCCTTCCCAATTCACTACAGAAACCCTCAAGATCACGGCACAATCTTGTAAGTTTTGGCCTTATCAATCCAATGTGAAAACGACTTCATAGAGTTCCTAAATCCGAAAAAACCATGTTCTTTTGCCTTGTTCATGCTATCTAACACAGCTTCCATTCCCAAAATAATATCAGAAAACCACCAATCACCAACCTCATGAAGCTTCGTTTGTTGCAACCCATTCTCCTTCACAATCTCCTCCCACACGTGCTCCTTACCCTTCATCATTTCCGACAACCTCAAATCCGAACCTTCAAGAAACCCATACTCCTCTATCCCAAACCGCTCAGCCAACAACTTCCACACATGTTTCCACTTAAACACATCCCCATTACTACAATTAAAAGCTTCATTCTTGGCACGTGGATTCAACGCTCCCCAAATGTGCTGCTCCGCAATCAAATCAGCATCTGAAGCCGCGGAATAACACTCCCATGCGATTTTTGAGCCTGGAAACCATAAAGGAACACCCTCGTGCTTGCAAATAGAAGCATACACGCAAAGGGTACCAACCAAGTTCATCAAACTATAAGGGGAGAAACCAAATATTACATGTGGTCGGTTAATGAACCATGTTATGTTGTCTCTCTTCCCAACCTCTTCGAACAAGATATCTTCTTGTGTGTAGTAGAAATTTGGCGCATCAAGTCGTGGCAAATCCTCTGTGAAGGGTGGCTCGTGAGGCTTGATCTTACCTACCATGTACAAATTCAAAATGCACTTGTTTCAACCAAAGATCAAAAAATTGATTTTAAAGTAATGAGTTTATTTTTAGATTTTATAATATAATTTCAACTAAAAATTTTCGTCTAACACAAAAGTTGTTTAGTGTTATATTATTATAACTCAAAATCATTTCTAGACTATAATTTATCCATAAATTTTTATTTAAAGATCAATTTGTAATTTGAAATCACAACAATATAGTGTCATACTTGAATGGATGGTACACTATTATTTATTATCTAAATCAATTAGATATATTGGATATTTTTTATATTTTAGTAACCCCTTAAAAATAAAATAGTATGGTACCACAAGACCCAAAAAAAACACCTAAAATCATTATATAATTGTAATTATGAAAAATTGAAATAAAAAACAAATTAAGTATTTATAGAAACAAAATAAAAGTTATAAATGATTATCACCTATCAAACTCAAAATTCATTTAAAATTATTTCAACTAAATATAAATTTTTTATCCAAAAAAATTTAAACGGTTACTTTAATTCAAAATTAATTCTGATTGCAATTATATTTACTTTATACAAACTCATTTTCCAACTACAGTAAATCTTATCCCAATTGTACAAACTCATTTTTCAACTACAGTAGAAAGAAATGGTAGCACTATTACAACAAACAGAACAGAAACCTGGAAAATAAATGTTGTAAATGATTATGACCTATCAAGCGCAAAATTCATTTAAAATTATTTCAACTAAATGTAAATGGTTACTTTAATTCAAAATTAGTTCTTAAGCAAAGTATCTTCAATGTAAATTTATACATGTGAAAACAAAGAATATTTAAAATCAATTCTAGATTAATGATTAATGATTAATTTTATAATATGAAACTAAATGCGAAAAAACAAAATGACTTCATCGCATAATTACAGCACAATCCAAATTGAACACATATTTCATATTCATAGAAATAAAATAACTATTATTATTCATCATTATCATCGTATTCAGAAAATGACAATTAATCATTATCATCAGTGCTCACCATACAATTGTCTTTAACTATATCTAACAACAATTGTAATCATATATTTATCTATAAATTCTTAAAATAATAGTATCAAACTGCCGACTAATATTTAAAACTTCGATCGTTTTCTTTTTCTACAAATAAAACTAATATTAATTTGATTTATTTCTTGAAAATATCAAAGAAAGAAACAAATATCATGGAATGGTGTTTGATAAGATCTTACCGAAGAGTTCAAAGGGTCCAACGTAGTGTTTAGCGCCAGTTTGGAGGGACACGTGGCGGAGATTGGGAGCGTTTGGGATGAGCGCGCGTAGGACGTTACTTAACATGGCGCCGTTAACTTGGCAGTTTTGGGCCTCGGTGGGCCTGCTGGTCCAGCAAACATAGAAGATGTGAGTGACATCGTTTAAACGTGAGAGCTTCAATTCGGTGTCGTTTTGGTCGGAAATATCACACTGGATGAAGTGGACGGTGTGATTGGCGTTCCAAGTTGGTAGGGTGCGGCGAGCCACACCGTAAACTTTCCATGGACCCCCGGGCGTGTCGTGCAGAGGGAGAATCTCGGCGAGGCTGTTACCTACGATTCCTGTCACTCCTAAAATCAGTGCAACGTTGGGTTTCGACATCCTCACTCGAACCTGGTAATGACCAAAAACACCTGAATTACAAAAGTGGAAGGAAACGTATTATGATAGATTTACCTCACTCCTTTAAGTAGACTTCTTCTTTTTTGTTTTTTAATGGAAAAGATGTGTAAGCAATTATTAAAGTTCAAACACGATGTCTCGAATATTTTCAAATAAGCATATTAAAAGGACTGTACGTAATATAAAATGAAAAAATATTTAATAAAAAATAAAAAGTATTTAAACAACTTTAATTCATAGATAATTAGACAATCCGTTTAAAATACACGTGAATAAAAAAAAATATGTGTCTATATATTATATTATATGTATAAGCTTATGTATATGTGTCTATATATTATATGTATATACTTATATATATGTTTTATAAGAATTACGTGAGTGAGAAAATTAATTGGTTATATATTGCGTTAGTTCTGGTATCTGTGACTAAAGATATAAAAAAATTATTACTAAGTGCATATGGTTACGTGGATCTAGGTTATTTTTTATTATATATATGTGTTGGGGAATGCATACTGACCCCATTGTATTTTGCTGAAAAGGTTTTTTCAGACTAAGGTTTTTATTTTTTTACAACACGCAGACTATAGTAAGGGGAGACATTTCATGTAATGAAGTTTAAGAGATGTGAAACTCAAACACCACCTGAAATTTTTTTTATTAAAAAAGAGTAAATAAATTTAGTGTCACTTGTGATTAAATTGGGAAATGCGTTTATTTTCTAAAATAAAACTGGTTGATTAACCAAACTATAGTGAAAGACTTATTTTTCTTAATAAAAAGAAGAAAAAAAAAAAGAACACGTTAAGAAAAGTTAAAAGTCCACATTTATCAGCCACTTTTCTACTTGTCAACGGATCAAAGCCTGTTCTTTTCTAGCCTGTTCTTTTCTAGTTTCGTAATCCATTTCTTTTCTAGTTTCGTAATCCATGACAACATTCTATTAGTAGTTTGAATTTTTTTATTACACTCTTGTTTAATTGGATTTTGGTGGATTTTGGTGAGCACTTATTTGTCCCTTAGAATCTAATTTTCACTTGAACGAAATTTCTCAATTCAATATTCGCAAGATAGAGAGAAAATAGTAGGTCAATTAAAGGAGTTCTCTAGACCTAAGGAATGAGATTATGCTTTTGAATACTTCTACTTGTGTTGCAACTCTAAATTAACACACCATGAACATGGTCTACATTGGAGCAGAAATCAATCAACATATATTGGTACAAATTGATAAAGACACATTCAAAAGCATTTCTCTGAAATGTCTTCACAAGCTTGCAGACATTATTGATTTTTGGAAGTTTGGATCAGGAATTGATTAGAATGAAATATGTTAACAATATATTTTCTTGCTCACTGATATTAATTTAAAGTTATGAGCCTCACATATAGAAAGATATTCATGAACTTTAATCTCGGAGAAAGTGCGTCCAAAAAAGAGAATTGTGTGTCGATAGCATTTAGAAGATCTAGAACACATTACTAATTGTTGGAAGACTAAAGCTACGAACCAAAAAAAGCAATGAAATATTGATACAAGCTTGTGATAAATTGTCAATATATATATATTCTTTAAGCATAAAAAACACAGATCTAGGAATAATCTAGCTTCTACTTTACTCTAGCTACTTGGTTTACAATTCATAATAAAAAAACCAGCACTAAACACATTCTAAGTTCTTCAATCTTTCATAAGTTCTTTCAAAGATAGAAGAAATTTCCTTCCAAGTTCCACCAGCAATATCAATATTTGAGCCTCGAAACTCAGCCAAAACTTTTCAGTGATGAAATCAAGGTTATAACTGTGATCAACGAGCATTATGGTTATAATACTTTCACAGGAAAAAAAGAAAGAAACTCTACAGGAATTATAGCATATAAAATGATCAGCAGGTTCCCAATTTTACACTTATGGAAAGGTGTGAAAAACAAACCTCGATGCACATAATCATCCACCAAAAACCAAGAGTATAGAAATTCACTTTTCAGGATCCATGACTGATCTTTCCTATTTACAAATTTCATGAGGCAATGACCCACAGCAGAAAACTCTTGACAACCCTGCTGCTGCAATCTTACCATTTACCTGCAGTAATTTGTCAGATAGTACAGAAAAGGTATAAAAACTAGACACCTAGGCTAATCCTGAAACAACGTCTCAGCTAAACATCCACTGTCCAGTTAATGTTATTTGTATTGCTTCCATGCGATTTTTGCAGTTGAGCAACTTTGACATTGTATGCAGCTGCTGCTGCCACGGCAGTTTTCACCCTCTGACCTTGAGGAAGCTCACAAGTTTCACTCATAGAAGCAAACCTTAGCTCCGATGGAGGAATGAAACAGTCCATAGAAAGGCCAGGGACATTAAATGCAACCTCCTCAATTGTCCACGCCTCTTCCATCCTGGTTTTAGTGTGGCTCATTGCCGTTTCACCAAACCTGAAAAGCGTCACCACAGAACGACCTGAGTGAGCTATCATTATCCCTTCAACCGGCCTGTAATCGTCAAGAAATGAATTTATTGTGGTTTCCCAATATACTGCATCACCGCCATTGTTCTGAATGCGGGTCAAATGGGAGTCCTCCAAGTGAACAAGAAGCCCTGTTTTCTGGCTAAAGTATCCAAACAAAACATGTCGTATGATCTCAGCTGGGCCTTCACTCCTGGCTTTTAATGTTGAGGGGTCTGCGCAAAGTTTGAGGATGAAACAGTCCTCTTCATTTATCTTCTTCTCCCCAATGCATCTTGCATTGATAAACATGCTCGCAGTGGTTCTTGGGTCAAGACCCTGCAGACACAAAACAAGTCAGAAGTGTACCATAAACCTGTACCCCGTTTGGATATACTTTTCCATAAGCACTCGTAGAAGAAAATAAATTGAATTCCTCCCATAAGCTACAATTAACTTACGAACTTAACTTTTATAGAAGATTTAGTATCTAACTTCTCCAAAAGCGAAGATGCATAAGTTGATTTAAATTCATGGGAGAAACTCAACAGTCAATTCACTTTACATTATTATGTTCTTCTATAAGTACTTACAATGAAGATTATCCAAACCTAGTATACAACAAATACTGCTGTACATGTACATAACAACAACGCGTGTAGGTAACTTCACCTGAAGGGCACGTCGGAGAGGCCGAACTGGCCCTTTTGCTGCATGTGCACCAAGCCAAGGTGTGTGCCGCCACACCAATCTCCCATTGCAACCTGCATGAACCTTGCTGCCACCAAGTGCAAGCTCCACATACCACATGTCCGGGTTCATTTGCCACAACACGAACCCACCTGACTCCGCCGCCTTGGAAGAGTTCCGACTGCGTGTGACCTTGTTTGCCGTCTCAAACTCAGACGCTATCATCCTCACCTTCCCCATCGCATATGTATTGTTAATTGAATTCTGAAGCTTCTGCCCTCCAGAAGCTGCAATGTACTGCTGTAATATATATTGAGCCGAAGAAGTCTCCTGCATCAAACACCACCCAACAAAACCACCTCATCTTAACAAAAAAAAAAAAACATCACATGATCAACAAACAGTCAATCAGTCATACTCCTTCACACACACATTTTCCATTTAATTCCCCAAATGTGACCTAACAGACGCTTAAATTGACAAATGTAAACTAAAACAAAACCATTCACCAGCCAAACACTTAACATCGCATGACTTTAACAATCTTACACACCAGAACTTATAATTGACAAAAAAAATTGTCATTACTTAAACAAATTTTAAACCTAGGCACGTTTGATCTATTAAACATAATTACAACAAGAGAAAAATCCTAGGTTTTAAGTAACAGTCCACAACCACGATTTTTAAGTGTCTTCTTTAAGTGACTAAGTGCATGTTTAGAAATGCAGTTAAAAATGTTGTAAGCTCAATCTAATCCAAATCCAATGGATAAAAACAAAATGTACACAAAAATAAAGAGTCCTGATCCACTAGTAAAATCACTTTTGCCTCAAACGCACTTTTTGAACAATTTTCCAAATTTATCCTAACAACAATCGTGGTTGCATCAACCGCATTTGTTTGATTTACAGTGAGTTTAACTTTCAGATAAAAGCTACAACATGAAACTTTTGAAATTCTGCGTTGGAACAAACAATTTCTGCATTCAACCTGATTCCAACGCTAATTTAAGCATTTACTCAAAACCTTAAAAAGTTTATTAAGTTAAAAGAGAAAGACTAACAATGGGGATATCTTTGATGCTGAGATGTGGGAAAGGGTCCGTGGTGCACACGTGCACGGGAGCGAGTGGTGCACCCAACACACCGAGCAACAACCTCAGATCGGAGGATTTTTTGCAAGAGGAATTCGAGGAAGACGATGACGACGAAACAGAGGGTGCTCTCGCGAGTGGTCCTTTCATCCACTGCCCCCACCTTCCTTCGCCGCGCGTGGAGTCGTTTCCGCCGCCATCAGTTCCGTCGGGTCCTTCCTTCAGCGGCGAGAGCGCCTCCGCGGGCCTCAGGCTCCCCGATCTCGCGATGAAGAGCTCCTGCGGCGGCGCGTGGTGCTTCCGGCGGCGCCGGAGCAGTGACGACATGGGCGAAGCGCTGCGTGCCGGTGACTTGGCGCGTGAGCGCGCCGGCGAGAGGCCGCGGACCACCTCGTCTTTGAGCGCAGAGAAGAAGCCTTGCTTTCGCTCCATTTTTACAAGTCTGCCACAGAAAGTGTGAAAGAGTGAGTGAGTGAATGAAACACACAGAAGACAACACAAGACGAGTGATTATAGTTTAAGAGAAATTTTGTTTGTTAAAATATGAGAGAGAGAAAGAGAGAGAAAGGTGTGTCATAAGCAACCGATTTCGGACGATGTTGCCGCGAGACAAGTAAACTGTGGACTACACACACTGTTGTGCTTAGATTGCTTCTCTCACCACAATTTCACCTACTTAAACTTGCTTTGATTTTTTTGGTTTATTGTTTTAAAATTCTGAAGTGAATTAATTTAAGAGATTTTTAAAAATAATATCACTTAAACTGTGTGTACTCTATTATACACCTAATTAGCCAATTATCTATCAAATTTAAAAATAAAGAAAAAAAAATTAACTAAAAAGTTACATATATATTTTTTAAGTTAGTTGAGTTAGAAGGTAGAACAATTAAACGGGTAATTAATGAAAATATTTAATAGTAAATTTACTCTAAGACGTGATCTTTTATTTCGATTTTTTTAAAATCTTCAATGACATATTGTAGATCGCGGTAAATTTTCTATCCTAACATGACCCTTAATATGAGTGATCTTCTGTTTCGACTTTCTCAAAACTTCCGATAGTATAGAATATAATGAATTTTCTATTCTAGCATATATAGAAAAAAACAATTTAAAAATTCAAAAGAAATATGAACTAACAAATCATTTCTAATTAATAAGAGATGTTAAAGGAAAAGCTCATTGGTATATAAGAATCACTATTATACAGTCCATTTATAAACATAGTCACTTTTGATACAAATACTAAACCGATTGATTAACAGAGTGTTAGAGTTTTCAACCAAACAATATTTTGATATCATTTAGTTAGATGTTATTGTGTAAAATAAGTTTTGAGGTCCAACTTTAAATTTGCGGTAACATGAAATAGAATTGAACAATCCTATTCAATTAAAGTAGAATTGTGTTTTGATAATATAAGTGGACTTGAAAGGGAAATAAAATGTAAGCTTATTAAACTGGTTGAAATAATTTGGAGTTTTATTAAAATATAAAATAAAATTAATTGGTGCCTCGTTTTTCTCGGTGGCTCATTGTTTGAGTAAGGATCTGGTGAGGAATTGGATTGGGGAATAAAAAGTGATAAACACAAAACGACGAATACTGCTCAGGTGCTCTTGATCTTCTCTTAAGAACTTAAACGGCGAATCGTTTTCCGTCTCGTGAAACTTGTGATGTGAGATTCCCCTCAAACATTTTTTTTTTAATCAAATTATGCCCCTCAACGAAGTACTTATTGAAACAAATTATGACTAATCTCTGTCAACATGATGAACATAAAAAAATGAATAATCATCTCTTAATAAATTTTCTTTTGTGTCAAAAGTTAGAATTTAAATCTTTTATAATTTAATTAAGGAACATAAATTATAAATTATTATTATTTATGTCAATTTAATATTTTTTATAAAGTCGCTATTCTTCTTGTCTCAAAACAATTTGGAGTTGCGGCACTCAATGAATAGAAATCAATGCAACTCAACTTAACTAATAAGAGAAATAATATTAGACACCTTCATTAAATCTCAAAATTTGTGAAATTGAAGACAAGAGATGGGTAATTAAAAAGGTTTTTCGTATCTTTGATATATAATTGAAATAAATAGAGACTGATATAAAATATGATGAGAGTTATATATTATGTGAGTGAGTGAATTGATTGTGTATTATGATTATTATTAATAAAATAAAATTATTTAAATTATAATTTTAAATTAATTTAATATATATATTCTCTACCGGAACCGTGTTAATTAATTTTTTAAATATGATAATTTTGTGGTTTAAGAAGATATTATAATTTAAGACAAGTTGTAGTGTTAAGGAGTGAAGTCAAAAATGGCAAAATGCGCCGTTAGGAATGGTCAAAATGAAGGGTTTTTAAAAAATAGTATGCTCTCTCCACTATTGTCATGCACCGAGCCAATGAGGAATGAGCATTATCATTTTGGAATACTTTAATGAGTGCAGATCCATGATGATGAGAGACATCTTCAAAACATCACCAACCTAGGCATGCGTTTTCAAATCACACTACGTTACATCTATCCATTGATATTTATTATTATTATTTTATTTTATTTTATTTTATTTTTAAGAATATAATTATTAAAATTAATCTAAAGTTGGAGTATTTTTAACGAAGATCTCTCAGGTCATTTTTTTTAATGAGTTTTACTGTATTAATGTCTCGTTCTATTCTGATCATAATAGTATATGCAATGTTAAGATCTTGAGAAAATATTTCAAGGTTTGCATCGATTCTATTAAAGAATGTTACGGTCTAATTTAATCTATAAAATCGATTTGTAAATCGAGTATAGTCTTTCATTTATATATATTTCTGGTTATATTGGTAGGTAAGTGTTAATTTAAATAAATAAATGATTTAATTAAAGAAATTCAAATGATTCCTTTGTATTACAAATTAGAGTATTTCAAAGAATAGCTTAATTCTTATAATCTTCTCTTGTCTTTTATTTGTCTAACTAAACATTGGAACCTAAATACTACCAAAAATTTGTATAGGATATATCCAGAGGGTGAATTGAGGCTGAGGCTTTTTTCAATCAAAACAGACGAAAAAATAAGAAAAAATAAAGGTGAGTCTTTTTTTAAGAAAATTATTTTAATTTTTTGTTATATTTTATGATCTTCTATCCCACCAAATAGATCTTAAATTCTCATGAGACACAAGTCACAAGTCGATTAGTTAAAAATTGAATAAATTTAAATATGTAGGTCGGTTGTCAATCTTGGATATAGTTATTAATTAAAAATTAATTATAATTCAAATAGTTTTAAATTATATTTTATAAAAATCAGTAAATATAATATATAATGATCCAATTAGATTTATGATTAAAATGATTGTACAAATTTTTAAATTCTAAATATGTATTCATTAAATTCTTATTTTAATGTAAAAAACTCGTACCTATTTTAGATTATTTATATCAATATCAATGCACACCCAGTTTGAGTTCTATAACATGAAAACATTTATTGAACAGATAGAACAGAAACAAGAAGAAAAGGGAAAAATCATTTGTTAATATTTTGGTGATAATTTTTTTTATAAAATTTATATAAAACTAATTTTATCTGATCAAGCTAGGTGGGCCAACAACTCTAGAGCCCTTAAGAAATTCAAGTCCAGACACTTTAACATACTGAGTTAGACGTCCTTTAGATGAATTATTATAATTTTTTAACATAAAAATGTTATTTTCACTCTCTCTTTATGTTATTCAAAACTTTTTTATTATAATATTAATCATTTTATATATATTTTAATAGATTTTTTTACTAGAATAATTGATAAATACTTTAAATAGTCATGGTTATATGATATTTTCATATAAATTTTATTTTTGTTTTATGGAAAAATATATTTTAGATAATTATCGTTTTATATTTTTAATTGAATTATTATAATTGTATTTAATCATTAATTTTTTTGATATTTAATTTTATATTATGTATTAAAATATTTTAACTAAATTTAATATAAATATAAAAATATATATTCAATTAAATGTTACATATATTTTAATTCTATATTGTGTTGATTAATACCGTTGCAAACTAGAATACTAATACATTGTAGTGTTGTTGTACTAATAAAATAGTTTGAAGTAAAATACTAGACTAATAAAGTAAATAATGTAAAAAAAAAAATTGGTTAAAATAAACAAGGTATATTTTAA
Organism: Hylodesmum podocarpum; assembly: GCA_026586105.1. NCBI lineage: Eukaryota > Viridiplantae > Streptophyta > Magnoliopsida > Fabales > Fabaceae > Hylodesmum > Hylodesmum podocarpum. The sequence continues at coordinate 2,132,077 of JALJEV010001430.1, read as the reverse complement.
AAATAATAAATAATGTAATACAAACACAAAAAAAAATTAAAAAAAAATTTTATTACGTTAAAAATAAATAAATGTGCATGATATAAATATTTCAAGACAATGGAGAATATAATACAATATGTTAAAAGTTGAACCTAAAGTTAAAATATTACAAAACGCTAAAAACTAGTATATATAAAAATAAGTTACTTTATCCAATTTTTTTAACTAGCAAGAAAAATGCTTGTCAAACATATACTCCTAACTACACATTATTATGCATTATAAATTTAATGATTTATATGTATTTTTTTTTAGACAAAGCGAATTCTACACAAATATAATAAATACTTTAACTGATATTCATAAGAAGATTTCTATTTTAGTTAATAGTATAATTTTTTTTTTGATAGTGGCAAGAAAATTAAATTCTTCTTTTACTGTAAAATATATTGCAAAAATACATTGTTAAATAATATTACATATTATGTTTCCCCTTCTTTTATCTAACGAGATTGAGCAGAGCAGCAACAAATTTTTTTTTCTTAAAAGAAACATAAAGTTATGATTTACGAATCATAGTTCAATTTTCTTTTTACTAGGCAATCAAGAGAAATGTTTACATTAATCGTATATATATTCCAAAAAAATTATTCCTTTCAAGAGATGCACATGTTCCTTTTAAATGGTTCATATATTCAAAAAGAAACTACCAAATTAATTAAGAGTTATTTGAACGAAGGCTATTAATGCCGTCAATTTTATGATCAAGGAAAAAATGATGTCTAGTTATTGTGGAACTTTTTCCAACTATATTATATTGAAAGAGAAAATTAATTTTGACAGTTAGAAAGAGCTATTAAAAGATCATGATGGTGATATTTCAAGATTTATTGAGAATGAGTTTGTGCTCCACTTTATCAGAATTCAGAAAAAATAAAATAAAATAAAATTGGAGGTTAGATGATATATATAATGATTATTTTTTAAGTGTTCCACGCTTAAAAAAATAGTGAAAAAGCTTCTAATAATATTATTTAGTCACAATCCTTTATGAATATATAATAATTTTTTTAATTTTTAAAACATAAACTCATATCAAGAATATTTTTTTATTGTAGTGATTAATAGAGTAAAAAAAAATTAACATGATTGTATAAAAAGAAATTAATTGAACACATTTTATAAACCATCTAATTATACAACTAAGTTTTTACATACGAGAAGATACATTCGAATTTGCACAAATCTATGAGTAGGTATTTTATTTGTTTTTTTTTTTTAGAAATTTGAAAAAGTAAATAAATATGGTTCGTTTGATAAAATCAAAGAATAATCTTACATGATTTCGTACTTTGGTAGCAAACAACATTTCTCCAATTTTATTTTTTTTTACAACAAAATTTCTCCTAATAATATAATTATATAGAATGTTCCTCTTCTCTTTTAATGGCATCATTTGGGTGAGTAAATTTTTTATTTTACTGTATGATTATCATTTATCAATACGTAGACAACAATTTTGTAGCGTTTGTATGTATCTTAATCATGAGAATGTGTTCACTTTACAAGAACAATGCATCACAAAACTTGACCATTGAAAACATAGTTCACGAATCCAATCAATCCACGAAAAGTTGTGCATAATAAACACAAAATGTTTATTCAATGTGTCGTGCATGTGCTGTGGAAACCATAGGTTAAGAAGTCACAGATGCTGCATTCCCCAAAATAACAAATTTCTCCAACGTTTGTGTTTAACATTACATAGCCTTCTTTGTCAAATAAAAAAACAAAGCAATAAACGAGGTTACACATGATTTTTTTTTTTTAATTTTCAAAATATATACATGTTGCATTAATTCAAATATTATTCGCATTTTTTAAATTTTGTTTGGGTATACTCGTATGTACTAGATATTAATTTTATATTCCATATAAGGCCGTTGGTATAATATTTTTTTAATTATGGAAAATCATTGTAATATTTTTGAATTTTTTTTCTTGAATTTTTTTTAAAAAAATTATAAGATAAAAGAAACTGTAAATATTGAGAAAACTTGTCATTTATTCTTTATTTATTGACTAAAATATGTCAAATTTTATTTTTTTCAACGGCTGCTAATATCGAGTAGGTTAAAGAGCAAAAAAAAGAATATATTTTAAGAGAGACTTGCATTTGATTAGCTAGTTGATAAGACAATTGTTAAAAAAGTGCTTTCTTTGCCAAATACTGACATCAAGAAATGCTTTTGAAACCGCACTCAAGTCTTTAAGCTGCCAAGCCAAAGTCAAGAAATGCTGCACCGAAAAAAAAAAATAGGGGTTGAAAGTCAAAGAATCCAACTGCTCCAATGCGGTGAAAGTTTATTATAAATAGAGAGAGAAGTGCAGTAGCAATTAGAGAGAGAAGTGCAGTAGCAATTAGAGAGAGAAGTGCATCATAGAATTAGAGAGTAAGAACAGTTTAGTTCTTGCGGGTGTAATTGGGTTCTGGGTTGTAAGTATTTTGAGTATTTTGTAAACGCCAAGTATATTTCCCTTTTTCAGTAAAAGATCTGCAGCAGTCCGGAGACGTAGGCATTACTGGCCGAACTCCGTTATCAATTTGTGTGTACAAATTCTAGTTATTTTTCACTTCCGTAAATCTGACTGTACGAGAAAATTCTGCATAATTTTCCCAACAACTGGTATCAGAGCTCCAGGTTGGAAGCTCTGCAATTTCTATGAGGTACTGTTCATATGAATAGTAAAATACTATTCACGTGAATAGTAAAATCGCGAAAAATTTGTTAGCGTTACAAATTTGTTCGTAAACGTGTTCTCAACACAGTGGTTTACAGAAATTGTCAGAAACGATCCTAAGGAAGTGTCAGATTTAAGTGGGAGTGATGGCTACAGATGAAGGAAAAGTGAAAATTGAAAAGTTCGATGGTGTAAACTTTGGCTTTTGGAAGATGCAGATAGAAGACTATTTGTATCAGAAAAAGCTGTATCAACCTCTCTCAGAAAAGAAGCCAAAAGGCATGAGTGATGACGAATGGAAACTTCTCGATAGGCAAGCCCTTGGCGTTATCCGGTTAACATTATCTCGTAATGTTGCCTTTAACATTGCGAAAGAAAAGACCACGGCGGGTCTGATGGCGGCTCTTTCCAGGATGTATGAAAAGCCGTCGGCCTCAAACAAAGTTCATTTGATGAGGCGATTGTTTAACTTACGGATGGCGGAAGGCGCATCGGTAGCACAACATATCAATGAACTTAACTTAGTCACAACCCAGTTGAGTTCAGCTGAAATCGAATTTGACGATGAGGTACGAGCCTTGATACTTTTGTCTTCCTTACCAGAAAGTTGGAGCGCTACTGTCACGGCTGTGAGTAGCTCAATAGGAAGCAGTAAGTTAAAATTCGATAACATCCGTGATCTAGTTCTCGAAAGAGATCCGAAGGAGAGATTCGGGTGAGTCTTCAACCTCTTCAGTATTGCATACAGAGTCAAGAGGAAGAAACTCAACTAGAGAAGACGGACGTGGCAGATCAAACTACCGAGGCAGATCAAAGGGCAGGAGGTCCAAATCGAGAAATCCAAATAATCCTCACTCGAAGACTATTGAGTGTTGGAAATGTGGGAAGACCGGGCACTACAAAAATCAGTGCAAAGGCGCATCGAAGAATCAGGAAGTGAAGGACGAAGCAAATGTTGCTTCCACATCAGGAAGATATGATGCATTGATATGTTCTTTGGAGAGCAAGGAAGAGTCTTGGGTGTTAGACTCTGGAGCATCCTTCCATGCCACTTCACAGAAAGAATTCTTCGACAGTTATGTCCCCAGAGAACAAGATAAAGTTTATCTTGGTAATGATCAAACTTGTGAGATTGTGGGTAAAGGTGTAGTGAAGATTAAATTAAACGGGTCTGTATAGGAATTGAAAAATGTTAGACATATTCCCGACCTGAAAAAGAATTTAATCTCAGTAGGCCAGTTGGCCAGTGAAGGCTACACTACAATCTTCCATGATAATGATTGGAAGATATCAAAGGGTGCAATGACAGTTGCTCGAGGCAAGAAAGATGGCACTCTATACACGACAGCAGGAACACGTTGCTCAATCACAGTTGCTGCAACGAATGAAAATCCCAATATATGGCACCAGAGACTTGGCCATATGAGTGAGAAGGGAATGAAGATCATGCACTCGAAGGGAAAATTACCAGGTCTTCAGTCAGTAGAAATTGACATGTGTGAAGACTGTATACTTGGAAAGCAGAAGCAAGTCAGCTTTCAGACAAGTGCAAGAACCCTAAAGAAGGAGAAACTCGAGCTTGTTCACTCTGATGTCTGGGGTCCAACTACAGTCTCATCCATTGGTGGAAAACACTACTTCGTGACTTTTATTGATGATCACTCCAGGAAGGTATGGGTATACTTCCTTAAACACAAGTCCGAAGTATTTGAAGTTTTCAAAATGTGGAAAGCAATGGTAGAAAATGAGACAGGATTGAAGATTAAAAAGCTCAGAACTGACAATGGTGGTGAATATGAAGACACCAGACTCAAGAAGTTCTGCTACGAGCACGGGATCATAATGGAAAGGACAGTGCCAGGTACGCCTCAACATAACGGTGTAGCTGAGCGGATGAATCGAACGTTGACTGAAAGAGCCAGAAGCTTACGTGTGCAGTCAGGCTTACCAAAGCAGTTCTGGGAAGAAGCGGTCAACACAGCAGCCTACTTGATCAACCGAGGTCCATCGGTACCATTGGAGCACAAAATACCAGAAGAGGTATGGAGCGGAAAAGAGGTAAAACTCTTACATCTTAGAGTTTTCGGTTGTGTAGCATATGTGCACGTAAGTGATCAAGGCAGAAATAAACTTGATCCCAAGTCAAAGAAATTCACTCTCATCGGCTATGGTGAAGATGAGTTTGGCTACCGCATTTGGGATGATGAAAACAAGAAGATGATCCGCAGCAGAGATGTGATCTTCAATGAAAGAGTGATGTACAAGGATAGACATAACACTGAGAGCAGTGAATCAGAACAGACTGGGCCAGTTTATGCAGAGGTGGATGAAGTCCCTGATAGTCCTACCATTGAAACTCCTCATCCAGAAGGACTGACTGAGCAGAGTAGTGAGTAGCAGTTTAATACTCCAGAGCTCCCTACTCCAACTCCTGTCTTGAGAAGGTCTGCTCATCCACATGTGCCAAACAGAAGATATATGGACTACATGTTGATGATTGATGGAGGAGAGCCTGAAGACTTTGAAGAAGCAAATCAAACCACAGATGCCATCAAGTGGGAGCTTGCCATGAAGGACGAAATGAAGTCCTTAAAGTCGAATCAAACATGGGAACTAGCTGATTTACCCATGGGTAAGAAGGCACTTCACAACAGATGGATATATTGGGTGAAAGAGGAGCATGATGGCTCCAACATATACAAAGCCCGACTAGTGGTCAAAGGGTTCCAGCAAAAGGAAGGAGTTGACTACACTGAAATCTTTTCTCCAGTTGTGAAGCTCAATACTATCAGAACCGTACTAAGTATTGCTGCTAGTGAAGATCTCCACCTTGAGCAGCTGGATGTGAAGACGGCGTTTCTTCATGGAGACTTAGACGAGGAAATATACATGCATCAACCTGAAGGCTTCTCAGTGAAAGGAAAGGAGAACAAGGTATGCAGACTAAAAAAGAGCTTGTACGGCCTGAAACAAGCTCCAAGACAGTGGTATAAGAAGTTTGATAGCTTCATGCATAGAGAATGCTTCCAGAAGTGCAACGCTGACCACTGTTGCTTCTTCAAGAGATATAAATCTAGTTATATCATCTTGCTACTTTATGTTGATGATATGTTAGTAGCAGGTTCAGATATTGAAGAAATCAGAAGCTTGAAGATGCAGTTGTCAAAAGAATTTGACATGAAGGATTTAGGTCCAGCCAAGAAGATCCTTGGGATGCAAATCATGAGAGATAGACAAAAAGGAATTTTGCAGTTATCTCAGGAAGAGTACATTAACCGTGTTTTGCAAAGATTCAACATGGGCGACGCCAAACCAGTCAGCACACCTTTGGCAAGTCATTTTCGCCTATCCAAGGACCAGTGTCCTCAAACAGAGGAAGAAATAAGTCTCATGGCTAAAATTCCATATGCTTTAGCCATTGGAAGTTTGATGTACGCAATGGTCTGTACGAGGCCAGACATTGGCCATGTAGTGGGAGTAGTAAGCAGGTTTATGGAAAATCCAGGGAAAGCTCATTGGGAAGCAGTCAAATGGATTTTGAGGTATCTACGAGGAACCACAAAGAAGTGTTTGTACTTTGGCAAAGGAGATATAAAGGTACAAGGTTACGTAGATGCAGACTTTGGAGGTAAAGTCGATCAACGAAGAAGTACCACCGGCTACATATTTATTGTTGGAACAACAGTTGTCAGTTGGATGTCGCAAGTACAGAAGATTGTAGCTCTATCCACTACAGAAGCTAAGTATGTAGCAATAACAGAAGCCAGTAAAGAGATGATATGGCTTCAAGGTTTGTTGACAGAGCTGGGATTCATCCAGGAAATGAGTGTCTTGCATTGTGATAGTCAGAGTGCGATACATCTGGCAAAGAATTCAGTATTTCACTCCAGAACTAAGCATATTGATATCCGTTATCACTTTATCAGGTCTCAACTTGAGGATGAAGTGTTAACGTTGAAAAAGGTCCAAGGAAGTGAGAATTCAGCAGACATGTTGACAAAGGTGGTGACCATTGACAAACTGAAGTTGTGTTCAACTTCAGTTGGCCTGCTAAAATAACAGGTCAAAGAAGACTGTTGCATTGATCAAGGTGTGAAGACAGATTAAAATCAGTCTTCAAGTGGGAGATTGTTAAAAAAAGTGCTGCTGCCAAGCCACAGTCAAGAAATGTTGCACCGAAACTGCACCAATGTTGCTGCCAAGCCAAAGTCAAGAAATGCTGCACCGAAACTGCACCGAAAAAAAAAATAGGGGTTAAAAGTCAAAGAATCCAGCTGCTCCAATGCGGTGAAAGTTTATTATAAATAGAGAGAGAAGTGCGGTAGCAATTAGAGAGAGAAGTGCATCATAGAATTAGAGAGTAAGAACAGTTTAGTTCTTGCGGGTGTAATTGGGTTCTGGGTTGTAAGTATTTTGAGTATTCTGTAAACACCAAGTATATTTCCCTTTTTCAGTAAAAGATCTGCTGCAGTCCGGAGACGTAAGCATTATATGCTGAACTCCGTTATCAATTTGTGTGTACAAATTCTAGTTATTTTTCACTTTCGTAAATCTGACTGTACGAGAAAATTCTGCGTAATTTTCCCAACAACAATAACTTAATAAAGTTGGTAAGACAATAACTTAATAAAGCGATGATAAGTAGCTAATATAATAACTTAATAAAACGATGATAAATAGTTAATATGAGAGGATATCAGAATATGAATAACTCGACATCATATATTAAAATATGATTATTTTTAATTTTTAAAATAAAAAATTAAAAGTAAATATGTTTTAGAATACTTATCTCAATTATTCATTGGCGTAGAATTGTCACTGTATAAAGATGTTCTAATTTCTCCATTCAAGGTGCATGGAAGTCTAAGTAGCCATCACCCATTTACCAACTACTTCGGAATATTATTAGTTGATAGGTATAGGTAGGTCGCTGAGCTATGTGAAGAAAACTAAAATGGATGTTAAATTTCCCTATCTTGACATAACCTTTTTCTTTCTTCGCTTTCAATAATAGTAACTTGTTTCATTCAAAACATTGGACCATTTCACAATTAATAATAAACAAGTTGCAACCACGAATAGAAATTAAGTAATGGACGACGTGTATCTATAGCAACCCAATTATTATACGACATCAAATTGGTGCAAGGTCAATTCCATTTTTATCAAAAAAGATACATATTTGTTTATGGGAATAGAGATATACATAGAGGTATCAGTCTATTAGAATAGAAAATTGATGGATAATTTCATGATTCAATAATGGAAAGGAAAAATGAAATTAAATATTATTGTAAGGTAGGGAGGGTGGGGTCATTAAGGAACCCTAATTCTAGATGGAATCACTTTTGACCAACCAAACTTGCATTTTGGCAAAAGGACATGCACTTCACACCAGCCACTAGTACCAAGCTTTTTGCTTTTTCCTAAGCACTTATCTTAATCACGTCGCTCATCACGGAGATTGGTACGGTTACACTTATTTTGCCATTGTCGTTTTGTAACAAAATGGGATTACAAGTTTACAACGTACGAGTATGAATTCAACTTTCTGCAGATTCGGATGTGCTTAACAAAGGAGGATTTTAATTGTATTATCCCTAATCTACATTTTTTCTAATGAAAAACAGATTATTTCATTTATATCATGTATTAGCGTTTAAAATTGTTTACGTTTCTATAAATTTTTATTTTTATTCGTATTTGTTCGGCTCGTAATTGTTTAACAATACCGTACCATTTTTATTTTCAAGGAATTGTTTTATAAATAATTTTTTTAAAAATATTATACATATTTATTTGATTCACACCATAACTATGCATTACAATGACTATTTAGGGATAACACTATATAATTTAACATTTTTATGTTATATTTATTTTATAGGGTGTCCATTATTTTAACTTTTTATCTGTTGTAAATGATCAGACACCTTTACCTTTCCCTTTCAACGCTCTCAAAATACTTCCTAATGATACTTCAACAAGTATCCATGGCACATTGAGTCAAAATACTTCCTAATGATACTTCAACAAGTATCCATGACACATTGAGTAAAAGACTAATCTCGTTTGTAGTACTGAAATTGTTGCTAACCTAATAAGTTTTGCCACATGGCAAGATTAGACACTGATTTTTATACTATAATTTTTATCTAAAATAAATTAAATTATTAATACAGGCATTATTGTTACATATTAACCTTAGGTTCAACCCAAAACTTAAAATATTATATTTGCAGATTTTTCTCATCTTATTCAAGTTGTCCGCTACTTTCACCACTAATTTTCCTACGTTTTTACACTATTCCAAACGATATGCCAAATATAGAACATTCATTCTTGGTCATGGCTTGGAAAGCTGGAGGGTTTTCATTGTTCTTTTTTGAATGGTATAAAGAATTCATGCTGAATATGAAAATTCTAGAGATACATCATAGTTTGATATTAGTATTTGCAATCATTCGTCTTCATTAAAAATAAATCCCATTTAATGGTAAAGTAAACAATGTAGTGAGAAATAATGTTGTAATCCAGACTTTCAAGAAAAAAAAAATAGTTTGATTTGAAAACACAGGATGATAGGAATCACAAGGTTTGGTTCGAGGGAAGAGAAAAGGGGTGAAATTTTTTAAAATTGTTCGTTTTTCAAATGTTTATATCTAATTTTGACTCAATCGAGACTTCGAGGAGAGAGAATGTTTTAAAATCATTTATGTGATTTAACTAAATTATTTATTTATTTTTAACAAATTAAGATGTAATTTATCAATAACAATAAATAAATAAATAAATTTTAAAATCTTTCCCAAAAGCATCTATAACATAAAGAAAAATATCCATGTTCTCCTGCCATGCATTATTGTAACAACAATTTTATATTCAAAGAAGCAAGATATTCAACCCTTTTAATTTTGTCACTTACATTACGTGATAAAAAAACTAGCTAGAGTACAGCCAGCAACGAAATCCAAAAGCAAGTAGCAACCGACGGAGAGAAAGGCAATGGTTATGACTTGGAAAGTGAAAATAATAAACTTAGAAAGGGTTAATATAAAATTCCGAAGAGACTCACAATGTAGTAGGAAGAATAAAAAAGTTTGAATATATTTTTTATAAAAAATAATCCCTTTTTCATGATGGTTTGATCTTGGACCGTCTAGTTATAAATTGTTCCACCAAATTAGGTATAATCAACAAAGAGCAACCACCCTAAAATTAAGAGTTTCGACCCAATTAACTACTATGTATCTAAGTTTAAAATAAAATAATTTTATACTATCATATTTTAAAAAATTTATTATAAAAATACACAAACTTCACATATATAATAGATTATGATAGATTATTAATACAAATTTTTAAAAAAAATTATTATAAAAATTGACAAATTTCATAATAAATTACTATGGATTGACTGTATAAAGTACTTTAAATGGATATTATATAATTGCCTCACAAATAATTTTCTCCCTCCCTTAATAATATTTTCTTATTCCATCTTTGTGTGCACAGATTAATTAGGGATCATCCAATCGAATAATCATATTTGTCTTTTAAATTTGATGCTTAAGGAACTATAAAGACCGTTTATGAATTGTATATAACGAGGAAACACTAAGTTTGACATTTGAGGGACTGTGGACCATCCAATTAAGGGCTCCACGAGATGATTGACTTTCAATCCTTAAAACTAATGGCACTAAGTAAATAACTATGACTTTTTTTTTTTAATTATATTGAATCAACCATAAGAAAATTTTATTAGAATTTTAATCAACTTTAAAACTCCTCTTTATAATACAAAACGTTAACAAGCACAAAGGGGTTGGGTTGTCATTGCACAGTAGGTTGAGAATTGAGAATTCTAGACTATAGTTTCCATTTTATTTTTCATCATTTGCACGCGAACTGTGGACCCTTTTGGCCTTCCTTCCTTTATCTTCACTAATTCATTCATCCTTTCTTTTCGCGTACCACGGTTTTCAATAATCATAAATGTCATTTTCACCCACCTATATCACTAATAAATATCAAAAGAAATACTTGATAAATCATAAATGTCGTATGTAATTATTCAATTAAATATATTGTGTGTAAAACTTACCTTTATTTCAAAAAGAAAAGGATATTAGTTTCATCAAATTCTTTTGGTTCGATTATCTTCTATTTTTATTTATATTAAAAATAGAATAGAAAATAAAAATAATAGGTCTTCTTTACTTTTCACCTAAAGTATGTAGGAAAAGTCTAACGTTAATCCAGAAAATAATAAGATTTTATAAAATCTTTTTATTCAAGTGTAGTGATTTACATATTTAAATACATGTTTATTTTATTGAATCTCTCCTTGAAACGATATCTAAACGTATTTTATGTGAGTCGGAATTCAACTCACAGAGAATTTTGCTACCATAATATCGTTATAATTTTGATTACCGTTCATCAGGATTTCAGGATTTCGGTCGTCAGCTCTTAATTGTTTTAAAATATTTTTATAAAAATAATTTTAAAATTAAGTAATATTAAAGAAGCACGGGCACTCAGTTTTCAGTAATTTATTTCCCAAAATCAAAAATGAAAATAGAAAGCAATTCCTTAAATTATACACTAACCATTTTAAAATATAAAATGGTAATATTATTCTTAGATAAATTTAAGAATACTTGTTAGTAACATTTAAATGTTTACATGAACATTTTTAAAATTTTTTTTTAAAAAAAATAGAAGTTATTTATCAATGGAATAACTTCTTATATTTGTTTGGAAATATAAAAATACTTCTCAAAACACCTAAGGATTGAGTAAAAGGAATGCAAAGAAAATCTTATTTAAAATACAAAAGAAGAAGGAACGTATAGATAACAATCACTATGATCTAAAGTTGTGTGGTCAGTTCAATGTGCCCAAAAATAAAATGATTGATTGGCTTTATTATATGATATGATACAGAATAATTAAATTTGTAAACCAGGACATTTTTCCATGTACATGGCTTGAATGATTTGGCAGTCTGACAAAGATACTATACTCTTTGATTTTTCTTCTTTTTGGAACCAAAAAGAAAACTTGTTAATCTAACTTATTACATTGGACATGCTTCGTTTGGAAGTAACCTCACTTGTACATAAAGAACAAACAAAATATACTCGCAGGATGAAGCTGCCAAATCATACATTGTGATAGAATCAAAGAGCCAAGTAATGGTTAAATGAAATTTGACCTAGAATTAATGGATTCGTGCTACTTCAATTTATTTCTATAGTACCTTTTTTTTTCACGTGCGTATGTAAATGATCGAAATCGAAAATTTGATGCCATAATGCATGCAGATTAATAATTTTGGGGCAATCTTTATCTTAAGAGATAACGTGGGTAATTGGTGGTCTTTTAGCATTACAGATATCTTTCACCAAAAAATAACCTTAAAAGGTTAAATACATGATCATATTTAATATGTGTGTGTGTTAATTTATTGCATTAAAATTTTCAAAAAAAATATTCGTTGATAAGTTGTTTTTAACGAAAATTAATAAAATCATAAATCTACTTTTTCATGGGATCATCTGGTATTTACTATTTAGGAACAAGAATTAACTATTGTTGGGGTTTAGTCAACGTGTAGAATCTACTAGATTGGCCTAACATGATTAGTTTATACACGGTTGAAAATCATTTATACTAGGAGAATACTTAAACTCTAAGTGATTCAGATATCAAATATGTAAAATAATTTGGGTTATTTTTTTGGATTTAAATATAAAAAAAAAAGTGTTTTGTAAAGTAAACTTAAATATAAGTAAATCTAATTTATTTTATTCTATTAGTTTATGGGAATTTTAATTTTTTTATTTGAGTTAGGATTAACTTTAAATTGTTTTTTTAAGATGATTGACTGTACAAATTATAGAAGCATAGTAACAATAATGCAAAGAAATTTGATAATTTAGTTCAAAGTACACGGTTAATTCATTAAAAGCCTACACTAGGCATCAATTTAGCCTACACTACGCAGCTAAGCCCAGTGAAAACAATATTTGAACTCATACAGGTTCTGTTTACTGAGCCCATAACTTTTAAGTTGGGCCTAACAATTCTAACTGAGTATAAGCCCAATGAATTTCTCTGAGATCAGTTAAGCAGGCCCAGTGCTACGCTCACTCTATAAGTTCATTACTTGGTAGTAGTAAAGTCTTCATTGTTTTTGGACCGAAAGTAAAAAATAATCTTTGTTAAAAGTATGAATACTCCTACAGTATTACTATATTCACATTATTTTCGGCCAAATTCACTCCCTTTTATAAGAAACCCTTCAATGGAATGAATTTACATTGAAATAAATTTCTGTTTTATATTAAAATCAGATACAAAACAAATTAGTTTTCATTCGACCTCTTTACCAAGATACAAAATAAAAACTAAATTCCATTCTAGACGATGAATTATAATAGTGACTGTGACCTCAGTTCCGAATAAGTTGCAATTAGATATGAATTATAAAAATTAAAACTAGATTGAATGATTTTTCTCTTTAAAATTCATCCAATTATCGGCAAATACACTAATAGATTCAAAGACTAGGATAGATTTAAACTAATTTACTAAGAAATGGACAGATTTAAAGAATACATGTATATTTTCAAGAAGCAAAGACAACATAAGTTCATACTTAATCTTTCATAATACACAAAGTGTATGCTTTACCAAATAAATTTTTAAAAAATATCTAAAAAAAAGAATATTTGCAAAAGTTGTATCTTGTTTTTGGTGGGACAAATATTATATCTCATGCATGACGAAAACTGAGGATCTTAAATATTATATTTAAACCTAGATTCAACCTAGGAATCGTCAAATATTTAATATAGGAAACCTAACAATAGCTGTTTTATTTTTCGTATGAAAAATTCGTTTTTCTCACCCTAAAATTTTAGTTTTAGCTTATTTTTTTTTTTTAAAAAAAAATCCTGATTTAGTCCTTCTCGTTTTAAAGTAAGTTACTTTTAATTTTTGAAGTAGTTGATTATTTTTCTTTTTAACTTTCATTAACGCTATCTAAATCACATTTTTAAACAGAGGGGCCAAAATAAGATTAAAAAAAAACTAAAACACTAAAATTATAATAAAAGTGAATCCAAAATCTTTAAAATATAAAATTCAGATAAATTAATTTTTAAAATATAAAAAAAAAACAAAATTAATCATGAAAATGTAATAATTTGTCACTTTAATTCTTAAAAAATATCTCTCGTCATTTTATACCTTGAATTTATGATTCCTAATTTAGAACCTAACATAAGAATAAGGAATTAATTAAATTTAATAATTCAATTATTAAAATGAAAATAAGTATACTATTTTATTATTTTTATCTTTTTAAGAATTAAATTCATGAATACTCAACACTTTCAAAGACTTATGGACAAAGAATATGTTTTACACTTTCTGTTACTTATGTCCATTGAAAATAACACAAGAACTAAGACCAAGGAAAGAGAGAAGTGAAAATTTTGTACTAAATAGTATAAGAATCAAAAAGGTGGATTCAGTGATTTTGGGGCATTGGTACCGACACATCACGTGAAATATATAGCTGATTCAATAGCCAATACAACGTACAAGAGACCACCGTCTCCTTTGGTGGAAACATCTTCTCTTTTCCATGAAAATCTAGAGACTTCCAAAGATGAAAAAATTGAACGTACCCATAATATATATACCATGTTCTACCACTTCTACATCATTAGTTTACTACCACTTCCACTAGGTTACTAACCTTTCAAATAAAGGGATCTCTAGGGTAGGTGTCACGCTGCCAGATACTAACTTGCGGGCTTATCTAGGACACTGATGGAGACAATGGGTGGTGATGTTTTATGCATCTATAGATGCCACCTACATGCCTAAATCTAGTTAGAGAATTAAGGTTGACAGAAATAGATGATAGTGATTAGAGTCTCCAAAGATTGACAGAAATTAAATTTGTGTGTATTAATTAAGTAATTAGACACCTAATCATGATTTTAAAATAAATTATCTAGAAAGAAAATGTACTCAATATGATTTGTTATAAGGGATGAAAATTATAAACTATATTTAATTTTAAATTATTTTTTTACACAATAAATAAATGTCTATGAAATTTATTAATTTAAAATTAATTATTTAAAAATTATAAATTAATTAAATTTTGAATATATTTTTATTTTCGTAGATCATAAATTACACCTACATTAGATAAATTAGAAAGAAAAAAAACAGAAATTGAATGAAAAGATAGATTATAATTATTCATTTTAACAATTCTAATTAAGATTCTTAATAAAGTTAAAAAAAACACATATATGTCAGTCTGATTTTTTATTTTATAGATATGAGTCTTAAGTCTAACATATGTTTTTTTAATAGATCGACTATTTGTGAAATAAATCAGATTGAAAGCAGATCACAAGTCGTCTTAATTATTTTCACCCTTATCTCTCACGAAATAATTAGACTAAACTTAAAACATGAGAAATAAATATATTTATATTTTATACAGTATTTCAAATAAGATTGTTTAAAAATATATGAAAGATAAAAGTATTATTAGCTAGTTAACAACTAGTTTAGTTAACCTATCTTTTCACATGCAAAAGAAATGCTTTTTATCTTGAAAACATGTTAGGTTGATTTGAGACATGAAAACTACGACACGAGAGCAGGCTAATTTGGAGTGGGCGTATTAAGATATTCCGTGCATAAGAATAGAGAGAGGTCCACAAATTAAAAACCTAAAAGTAATGGCCTGAGCATAAGGACAATGCTATTTACTATTTACACACCAAATAAACTATACTTTCATTGTTTTTTATATCTTGAAAAAGAAAATATATAACTTTTCATAACTTTTATAGATCAAAATAAGAGGAAAAGGTAATACACCGTAAATTAAACAATCAATTAATTACATTTACTTTTAGAATTAAATTTTCACACAATATATTAAATTTGATTTATGATTACATATATAAAATTAGTTGACATTATGACTATATCTTTTAAATTCCTAAAAGAATTAATTAATTATAACCTTTACAGAAATGTTTCATTTAATTCTACGTGTCACATTCATTGTTATATGTAAACTTTTCTGTTCCTTTTCTCTCCGCGGATCATAAATTCTTTGGCAACCAAATTTTTATTACTTATCTAAGGGAAGAAAACTATATGAATATGTTAGAAGTACGCATTACTTATATATATAATATATTAGATGTATATAAGTGAGAAACTCATTTTACAAGTCAGTTTTGTAAAGTTAAATTAATTTTATAATTTATATTAAATTTGTATGTCTATATAACAAGATAAAGAATAATTTATATTTTATAAATTATTTTTCAAAGTTGAGTTAGACTCATAACTCACATATTTTATAAAATTTTATTAGATTTATAATCACATCTATAATCTGATATAATATCTTCCACTAACCATGTTACAAGCCAGTGTAAACGTTACATCAATATTTAAAAAAATATTATAATTAATCCTTAATTTTAGCTTTTAAGTCATGATTAATTAGATATAAAATTATAGTATGAAAAAACATCGTATAACACGTGAAATTTTGTAGAAAAATAATTTGAAATTCCTCAAACCTTTGGTGCCACGTACAATCTGACATTCAAATAGGACAATTGACACTTAAATAGCTAGCTCCACCTGTTATTCCCTTAAAAAAAATCAAAGAAAAAAATGGGATCAAAGGGGACCAATGTAGAAGCCACGTAAACAAAAGCATTAGTGCTGTTTCTTGGAAAGAAGAACAACTCATAAATAGAATGCAATGACTATAGCAAATTTCCCAATATCATCAATATGCAATGCAATGTCCATGTCCATCATATACATAAGGGACAAGTAACCCTTAAATTGTATGGATACAGATAGATTCTTATTAATAAAAAAAATGAAAGCCAAGACAAGAGGTACGCACAAAACACCAAAACCAAAACCACTATCCAGCTGTATCTAGCCTTGCAAATTTATCTATGGGTTTAATATAATTTTTCTCTTCAATTTCACAAATTTTGGATTTTTATTTTCCTCATTTAGTCCATAACTTGTTAACCCTATTCTGATTTTAGCCTTTCACATTAATTTCTTCCATTGTTTGCCGACATATCATTCTTGAAAGATGATATTTATAATGTTAATAATTATTTACAAGATCACACATCATAAAATATTGGATGTAATTAAACAAAATTAAAACATAAGAAAATAACAAAATTAATACATGCAATATATATTAATGCTCTTTAACATAATCTATTCTCTAAACCTGTGTAATAAACAACTACCACAATTGATTAAACTTGCAAAATTTGGTGCAAAGCGATTTAACCGGATCAGGGTATTGTAATGTGTAATAATAATAACTATTCAATTCTCATTTTAACACCTTCCTAAGCTTTCACCTACTACGTACCCTTAAAATTTGTGACTATAAATAACCCCACTCACTGGCTCACTCTCCCACAACAATAAACTCATCCTAAATAAGCTTCACAAATTCAGAGTCTCTCTCACTCCTTCTTTCATCACTCTAGTTAATTACCATAATCTCATCTACACATTGTTCTTCTCCCTTTGTTCTCTGTTCTACAAAGTGAAACCAAAATGAAGCTATCATTTGCAGCTGTGCTTCTTTTGTGCCTTGTCCTCAGCTCTTCCTTGTTCCAAGTTTCAATGGCTGGTTATGGTATGTCTTAATCCTAGTTAGTACTTCTATTACACAACTAGTACCTATAATACCCACTATTTGTTTGTTATCATAAGAATCGGATATAAAAGAAGAAAATTTCTTTAATATTTAATACTCATTATTTTAAGCTTGTACCAATTAATGAAAGTATTTTTTGGTGTGTGTATACTTTGATGAGTTTGATTGGTAAGAACATTTCGAATGGAAAGTTTTTGGGAAGTTTCTAGATTTAAGGACTGTTTCTTACAGAGATTTATTCTCGGAGGAGAATATATAACTTATAGTTATAAGAAATTGAAACAATCAGCTTTTATGATTTTAAACATTTTTTTTTTTTTGAGATAATACTTGGAATCATTTCTAGTTCTTTAGTAATTACATCTCAAAAATAGTTAAAATTTTCAATTTGATGCGAAAGGGTGAGAGTCACAACAAAAATGAGTTCAGAACATTTACCTTAGCATTGCATGCTTCAAGTGTACACAATTTTATATTATCAATTTGTGCATGTTTAAATAACTATTCTTAGATGTTGAATATACTTTTAAATTAAAAAATAATAATATTTGTATCTTTTATTCTAAGTAGTTTTAAAATAAGCGGAAGTATTATCCAAATATACACCAAAAATAATCTTTACAATGATAGTATCAAATTATACATGTTGATATTTTTTATCAAATGATAATTTTTATCATATTAGTGTAAATTTAATTATCATGCATCATCATGTGACTTTTTAAGATAAGATTTTTTTTAATTATGGTATTATTATGAGGTATGTATAGTCAAAAGAATTTTTTATAATTAATTGAAGGTGTAAAAAGTCTTATACTATTAGAATACACTAATTAAATTTTATTAGTATATTTAAACTAAATTATATTTTAACATGTTTAGGTTACTGTTCCTCCAAGTGCGCGAAGAGATGCTCTAAAGCAGGGATGAAGGACAGGTGCGTAAGGTTCTGTGGAATCTGCTGCAGCAAGTGCAAGTGTGTCCCATCTGGGACTTATGGTAATAAGCACGAGTGCCCTTGCTATAGAGACATGAAAAATTCCAAGGGCAAGCCAAAATGCCCTTAAATCGTTTTCTTCAACTTCAAACCTTTGATTCCATTACTGCTTTGAATGTTTCTCTACTAAGAGATTATGTTCCACCATGGACCCATTAAGTTCTTTTTGTTCTTTATTGTATAATGTTTATGTGCTATATAAAGAGAGAAAAATTTAGTTACCTTAGTTGTGGGGTATGTATGCATATGATGAGTGTTGGAATAAATAAGGGTCCTCTTTGTCCTCATGTGAATTTGGTTTGTATTAGTTACACTCTATGGATAGTTAATAAAAAAGTGAATTTGATCTTATCGTATTTGTTTGAAAATTATGAAAAACTCACCTATTAATTTGTCTTTTGTTTTAGTTTGTCGAGTGAAAATTTTAATTGTTACTACTTGTTAACTTAAGTGTTAACAAATTAAACTGAATCTTCCATTTTAATAACTCTAATTTAATGTTTAGCCTAAGTCAACACTAAAATGCCAATAAAAAATGGAAGCTAGTCATAAAATAAATGCTTCTAAATCTTGTCAAATCCTTTGTCTCAAAGTCATCTTTCATTGACAATTAGTCAATTCCTTTGTGATACTTGACTATCCAACTTTGAATTCACAACTTGAACAGCCCAACTTCGAAATCTTTATTAAAATAGGTAACTTAGATCAATTTCAAACTTCAAACAACATAGAAATCAAAATTTGGACAATCTCAAATTAATACTTCCAAACTCAAAATAATCTGAGTTAACACCAACAAAACAATTGTATACGACAAAATATAATATCTGAACAACAGTTAGCGTTTTCGATTACGATTTACGACACAGCAGTAGCTGTCGCAGTGTTAAAACATTTACAACAACTAATATAAAGGATGTTTTATTTTTTAACATTTCGATTCAACCCTATAAATATATCTTTCAGATTCTTTTAAGAAATTATTTTATTATTATTTATTTATTCATTTGTAATAAATCTAGAAAAAATGTTTTTTCAATTTATGTTTTACTTTTCTCCCACAAAGATATTGAATAAAATGAACTACTTTTTATTGAAATTTAGAAAATGAACATTCAAATAACTTTAGAAAGCAAGTAAATAGATGTGAAACACGTAAACAGTTAATCCGGAACATGCTATCACAAAAATTGGTTGATGTCACTAAAATTTATCATCCTTAGACCAAAACTTACATCTAAAATGTATTGTGACCAAAAATATATATTTAAACTCTGTAGTACTTCATTATTCTTTCAACTAAGCAAGTCCTTCCTGAAGTGTATCTATTATTGTTCTTGGTTCTTTTAATTATTTTTTCCCGAGTTTTTTAGCTACCTATTTAAGTTTCGTAAGTGTTTGATGAATTTGACTCAAAGCGTGTTTTTGAATAACAATTTAAGGAGTAAATTTCGTCGAGTGATAAGGTTGTTGGAAAGAGTATCCCAAGAGTTAACAAAGAGAAAAGTAGAGACATCGAAGTGAAAGATTAGAAACTCCCCTGATAGAAAAAAACTAACAATTAATAAAATTTGTCTATAAAAAAAGAATGATATATTTTCGTCAAACTCATTTTTATAAACTTGAGATTAATTAAAAATAAGTTTGATATAACTTAACTTATGTTTAGAAATTTTCATCTTCAACGAAGTGCAACAAATAAGTAATTTTAAATTTAATCTCAGTTCAAACAAAATTATGTTCAACTTAATAAAAAAAAAAAAAACAATTGTCAAGTATTTTCCGAATATTATACACTTTTTAATAAAAATTTTATTTGATAGTTATTAAATGCTACAAATTTACAATAATAGATGCTTCACAGTATTAAAATATAATATGTATATTAAAATTTTTATTATTTTTGAATGGATAAACAAATCGACCAATCAGATTTAATAAAAAATTTCATAAGCACAAACTCAACCATAATTAAATAAACAAGCTTTCTTGATAGCCCAAACTAAACATTTTTGTTAATAAGAAAAAATTACACAACATAAGTCTCTATTTAAAATCATGACTTTCCACTCAGCATAAGCGATCTAAATTTTATAAAAAAAACTTCAAAGACTGAAAAAATTCATTTGTTTTTCCAGAATATAACTAAAAATATTTTAGCAAAAATAAATTGTCATTTCTCTTATGCCAACCGAAAGCACACATGAATAAAATTTTGTGGCATATTTCAGACATAATCAAAAATAATATTAGCAACATTTGAATAAAACCTGCTAAACATAATCATATGAAGTAAACCATGTCCTCTATATGATGAAAGCCATTAAGAAACTGTATGATGAAAGAAAACAGAGAACCGACTAAACTGTGTCATCATGATTCGTTTATTGGACACCAAAATGAAAGTAATAAATAGAGGGACCACAATACTACACTTACAAGAATCACACAAAATGTGTCTACTACTTGCTAGGATCATTTATGTAGTTAGCTCCCCTATACAGCTCGGTCATTGTCCTCTATGAACTATGGTACAATCTCTACTGCAGTTTCTACTACCAGATCCTTGCATCCCGTGCAAGTGACAAAAATTGAAAGTAAAATGCTATAAAACCAACTAATGAACACAACATGGAACATGGGGTGGTTATGAAGGAGAAAACAAAAAATGTGCAAAACTCTTTAGACCAGAGAGATATATGTGTATGATTTGTGCAAAATATCTTAAATTACACACAACATTCCTTCTACATACGCCGTCGTTTCCACTTGTCAAACCAAGCAAGTAGTTTTTTGCCATAGAGGTTGTTTCGCATCAGGGGAGAATGGCGTTCAATACGCTCAAATAGAGTATTTCGAGTAGGACCCTGTTTTAATTTGCAGATAATAAACATATGCATATATAAAACAAAGATAGAGTTAAGTATTGCAGATATCAAGACTTCAAACTCATTTCACATATCAAAGAAAATTATGGCAACTAATAAATAATTGTGACATATGGAAATGCCAGTAGCACAGAATTTGATTCATCAATCAACTGAGTTAGACCCTCTTGACACATTATTTATAATAATAAAATCTTTTGAATGCATTCTTTATTATTAGCTGAAATTTATTTGAAAGTACTAAAATTTTGTGAGTCCCACCTATTATTTAATGAGTCTCACTTGTAATTTTATAATTTTTAACTAATTATAAAGAGCGTGTTTGGAAGGGTATTACTGTGCTGGTAACACTAGTCATTCCTCAATATATATTAAATTATGGATACATGGTACTGGTGTAAGTAGCATATCATGATGCCTAATAAATATTTTTAGCAAGGACTGTCCTATGCTTAAAATTGTCTACGAACGAATTTTATGATATTTACAGCCCAATGACAGAACATCCAACCATTTTGAATGCAATTTTTAGTTGTTTTACAAGACATCCCAACCGGCAGTAACAATTTAAGTATCTAAGAAAAACGAAATGTCAAAAAACTGCTAGTGTCTCTAGTGATTTTGCCCAAAAAAATTATATGAATTATGCCCACCCCAACAAAGAAAGAGAGAGAAAATCCACGTGTAACTCCACTTTGTAAATTACTAATTAAGTAAACTAGAAGGATTAGACAAATTAAAAATCAGAGTAAAAAAAGTTCTAACCTTGGCCACAGGGAGTGCTGATTTGATGACATAATTCCCATAAGGATCCACCAGAAGCATTGAAAATTTTGGATTACATAGCAACTCCCAAATAATTTGTCTAGAATGCTCTTCTCCGGAGTGATGAAAGAACTTCTCCACAACATTACTACCAAACTTGTTGCTGGAAAGCGAAAAAAAATTGTTTTTAAGCTGTCTCAGCAGACTTTCTATGACTCTTGGTATTCTCAGAGACACTAAATGTTGCACCACATAATTGCTACAAGATGAGGAAACATAATGTGAATGAGAATAGGCATAGTCAACTATAGTATAGTAAAGAAGGCAATATGAGTGAACAAACAAACCCGTAACAGTCTTCTGCTAGCAATGAAGCATTTATTATGATCTCATTCATCAGCATCTCTTTGGTTTCGCCCTGAGCATGATCAACACATTGTTGCATTACACAACACCCACTTTTGTCTGTTGCTATGTCAAAACAGTTCTTTGCCACAATATCCAAAAGATACTGCAATGGAAGTTTACAATCAAATATTGAAGCCAGGAAAACAAAATAACGTGACAATGGAAACTTGACACACATGAACTTAACCAGTAAGACATGTAAACTACTTTTCTTTCTAATTTCCCTAAACAAGCAAAGTGATGAATATTTTATATATGGTTTATTGTTTCCACAGCTTCAATAAAGCTAACATAAACAAAAACCAAGACATTGCAATTCATCCACTTTGGTGCTATGCAAAAAAGAATAGCAAGTGAAATCAATTCATGAGCTTAAGCGCATAACATTCTTTGTACTCTTGAACAAAATTTTGGTTATTTCAAAGAGTAGGAAGAGGAAGAAAGCAAAAACAATGAATGAGGTAAAGAATATGCAAAGGTAAAGAATGTTGAAGATGTCATATACCGTAATATTGATTACTAAACACAAGATCTCATTCATGTACAGAAACTTAGCAAAGACTTGCCAGATTACACTTATTTTTCTTGAAGTTACTTTCCGAAACACAAGACACATATCAGAGGGTGAGTCTTGGTGTCACTACACCATTGTGTCAGGTGTTCAATTTGCAAAAACAGGCACACTGTCCAAGTGGGCACGGTGGCCTACATATGCACACTTCCACATTGTATTCAAATGTGTGTATGAGATTGTTGTATTGTAGTTCCTCAACTTATGTAACTTAATAATAATGTATGCAAATAATATGCACCATGGCCATCAAACAAACTCCCTAACTACAAGGTTCTATACATATTACAAAATTAACTGAAAATTATAAAATAAAATCCACAATAAACAAGTTGTTAATTTGTGAAGTTCAGCTATATGCTATTAAACTATTACTCTATTAGAGTTGAAGAATTGTAGATAGCTGAACAAACTAAGGTCATATCATGAGTTGATAGTTTAATTAATGGCATTGTGTAAAACAATTGTAAAATTGACCATCATGAACTGATAACCACCTTGTTGTCTTCATGAGAGAAATATTTCAGACAATGCCCAATCACATGAATACCATTGGTATCCTTAGCCAATACAACAGTGCAGAGACACAGCGCAGGTACAATAAGATTCCGCTGTTCGTGGGTGGTAACATGTTCCACCAGTTTCTGCACCGCTCGAGTCCTGCCACAAGAAAACACAATAACCCCTCAATTCATGAACTTCACAAATCAAAACCAAAATACAACAGCCAAAACAAACCAAAAATCATCCAAAGCTATGAACATTAAACAATCAAGCAATAGTGCAATACCCATGAGCATCAAGACATATATTAACAAGCTGAAAATTGTTCCTTGTCACCATCAAAATAATGCGAGTCCTCTGTTCCTCATTGCAAATTTCAACCAGTTTCTGAAAAACATAGTTTCCAGAAGGATCCAACATCAACTCAATCACATTACCAATCAATTCCGAAAACACGAAAGAAACCTCTTCTTGAGAAATCAAACTCTTCATCCTCTCTTGCAAAATCCTACACCCCATTTGATCCTTAGCCAATGCCAAAACCTGTCCCTTTAAATCAAACACACAACACTGACTCAAATGTTGCTGCAATAAACGGTAACCCCTATTATTGGCACTCAAGAACTCACTACTCGTTATTCCAACACGCGGTTTTCGTTGAAAACCAAAACACAAGTCGTCGTCGTTCAAAAACGGCACACTCGGAACAAGAAACCTCTGAGGAGATTCTTTCTGACTCATCAAAGGTGGAAAACGCGGAACGACGTCGTTTCCGCCATGCCTAACGTGTCTCTGCATTTGCCCGGCGTTGGAACGATAATCGTCGAAATAGAAACGTTTCGCACCGCCAGCGACACCCGATCCTTCGCCGCCTATGAAAGATTGATTGTTCGGAATCACAGAGAGACGAGCGAAAGCGTCTTCTAGGGTTTCTTGATTCGCGAGTATTGAGTTTTGGTTTTGGTTGCTAAACGACATGTCTCTGTAATAATCAGAGTAAAGTGAACGTTGAAACGACGACGAGGAAGTGCTACCGCTAGACTCGCCTTGAACGAAATAAGGGTATCGGTAAGACGACATGTCGTTTTTGCTTCAAACAAGAGTGAGTGATGTGAATGTAGTCAAAGGAATTGGAAGATGAGGGTTTAAACTTTGAACTCTCAACAAGGAGGAAGGTTTTTAAAGGAAAGGAATGTGATTAAGGGTTGACTTTTTTATTATCATTAATTAATATAAGTATTATAATTAAGGAATAATAAGGGAGAAGAAAATATATTGAAATTAATTAAATAATTAATTAAATTGGGGAAGATAAAGAGGTTGCAATTTTTTGTTGTAAGAGAAGAGAGAGCATGGAGAGTGTTCCTGTGACTACGATTCTGCATGCAATATATGGCAAGTTTACATGCGAGGGTGCCGAAACAGACGAAAATGAGTGCGTGTTTGTTTCGCATTTACTTTTTATCTCTGTCTGTGTCCACTCAGCTTTGACCACTTTTTAGTTTAGAAAAAGCCAATTACTTTCAGTCCAAATGCATCATGCAGGGACCCCATGTGGTTTTTCTTATTCCTCAGTTTCCTTCTCCAATATTTATTTGTGAATTCTTCATGTGTTTAAATTATGATATACGCATTAAATATTTTAGAAGCAAATTACATTCAATTTCTTGTATTTTTTAAGATTATGTTAATATTCTTACATTTTTAAAAATTATAAGTAATAGATTTAAAATAAATAGGGTCAAAATGGTATAAAGTTTTGAGAAACTTAAAAAACCAAACTAAGTTACTTTCAAAATATTTTAGGAGAGATGAATCATAATTTTATTTTATTTCTTTTTAAAATTGAAATAAAAATAAATAAAATTGACTAATTTAATTTATTAATCTTTCATTTTATCTAATAAAGTAAATCAAATTAAAAATAATTATTTGATAAACAATTTGACTTTGACCCAATCTATTTTTATTTATTGACTCCGTACATTAGTACCAGGTCAAATTCAAAATCAAATTCAACTTATTAAATAACTCTTATTTTTATGTAAATTTATATAGAAAAACATGATGAATATTAAAATAATAATGTATTTATTACAAATTAACATGATTTAAGATTTTTTGTTTATTTGTTGAAACAACAACTTAATATAATTTATTATCTTTTATTTTGCAATGACTAAAAAATTAAAATAAATAATTAAAATAAAAAGTTTTGAAACATAAGTTATTATAAAATAAAATAAAAACTATAATGATGTAAATAAAATAGGATGAGATATTTATCATATCCTATAATTATATAGTATTTGATACACTAACACGATATAGTTAATTTATCTTAATGTTTATCCTATTTTGTGGATATAATGTATTTCTTATACTAAAAGGTGAATTAGGTTAAAAACTAACTAGATATGATAACATTTTTATCCCTTTCATTATTACCTTATTACTATCATTTTCACTTTTATTATTATTATCATTATTAATCCTGACCTCATCATAATTGTTATTGTCGTCGCTATTATTACCATCACTTGTCACCATTACAGTTATTATTATTTTTGTTATATTATCATTAATATTAATCCTATTACTATTATTATTATCATTATTATCATTGACACCATAGTAACAATCACTAACACTATCATCGTCTTCATTTCATTATCATTATCATCTTCATCATAATATTCATCATTGTTATTATAACGACTAGTCTTCACTTTACCATTATCATTGTCGCATTCAATCACTGTTATCATCAACTTTATCATTATCATCATCAATGTTATCGTTGTATCATCATTATCGTCACAACTACTATTATCTCTATCACCACCATTGTTAATATTATCTCATTATTATTGTTGTCTTGATCATTTTACCATCGTTACCATCATTTACATCGTGATTATTATCATCATAACTATTACTATTATTAGTATTATCACTGTTACTACCATTGTCATCATCATTACCTTCATAACAACTAACACCACCACTATTGTTATCACTGTCACTGTCTTCTTCACCATCGCATCCAATCATTATTTAGTTAATATTTTAATGTGCATCAAATACTAGATAAGGTTAAAGTTTATTTTGTCTCATTCTTATTTTGTTTATATATCACATGTAATCCTAACCACCAAAAAAGTTTTAAAGGAGTGGATGAAAATTTTGCCATATAAGAGATCTAAGTGAAATAAATAATTAAGTTATAGTCTAAAGCATTTGACTATTTAAGCTTTGAAATATGTTAATCTTTTTTAATTAAAATTAATATTAAGTGTGAAATATTTATTTTGTGTTTTTAAAATTTATTTAATTATTTAAAAAATAAGTATAATTAAAATAAGTAAGAATTAAATAATGGTTTAATTTAGAATCCTGAAATCTACACTGAGAAAAAAAATCAATATCTTTATAGAGTTTGTGTTAAAAAAAAGAGGTGATTGGAATAGTTTATTACTTTTAATAGAATTTACATATAATAGTAATTAACATACTGGGATATGGTGCTTACCAGATCCTTGTAATGTATAAAAAAGCATACACTTATCATATCCTTGTAATGTATAAAAAAATATGTCATATTGTGTTGGTAGAACTCATGAGAGTTTTGTTCCGTGATCTAATGTGTTATGTAGATAAATAAAAATACCAAATTAGTTTAAAACAAAGCTAAAGTCACTTGGAGTATACAACAGAGGTATTAATATGCGTTGTCAAATACAATTAAATTAAAACTAAACGGGTAACTTTACAGTATAATACAACCTAGATCATCTTCTGAGGATTACTTCGATATTCTCTTAACCAATGTACAAAGCAACAAAAGGGGGTTTAAATGCGAAATTGAAATTTAAAACAAGTAAATGATAAGACTAAACAACTGACAAAGTAAAATTATAAGACCAATGTGTATATAATAAAAGTATCAATATGACTTTTATTTTGTCCCTAATTTCATGCATTGGTTCCTAATTATAAATAGAAATGCATGTGCAGGTCAAATAAAGTTAGAATCAATGTTTTTGGCTGGCAAGTCAATGTTCCATGATCATAGAGGTTTTTATTGAACACTTGTTGTGTAACACTTCATCCAATCACACGAGACATACACTTGGTTCGATTGATTCCATTTCGGGTTCTTTGCATTCATCATCAATTAACTATGCAATCTAAACTAAGAATCAAGTCTAATTAATCAATTAAATCCAACCCCTAATTCAGATTATGCTATCATAAAACACGAAGAACAAGCAACCTAATAATCAAAGAGAACTTACAAGAGACTAAATTGATGAAGGGAACTTAATTATTCATAATTGCATAATTGAATTCGAATATGCAGCTAATGAAATAATGAAAAGAAGAAGTGGAGCAATGTTGGACATAGAAAGGAAGGAAAGAGAGCAAGAGAGAAAGTTAAGATAAATGTAAAAATTGTTAAATATAGTAATGTGTACTGAAAGTTTACAAAAGTGTAAGTTATATGCCTAGCCATGTGCCACTCATTTAACTCATTTAAAAACTGGATCAACCCATGAGGCAAACGAGTATGGGTTGCCCTACCCATACCTTAATCAAGACTCATCATTAATGACATTAATATTATTTAATTTGGAACCAAAATTGCAAAAACAAATTAAATTCTATCATCATTAGGACATTTTTCATGTGTCAATTTCTAGTCTTGTTTCATTTGAAGTCCTATTTTAGATTTGAGTCTTGTACTACTACTTATAAATCTTTAAATTATCTAAAAAGTGAGTCAAATGTCAGCCCAATCGAAAGTCTATGACAAAATTTATAATCAAAATACAAAAATTATACAAATATGAATTGTATAAATAAAATGGATAAAAAATGAAATTAAAACCCAATTAATTTAATCAATAAATAATAATCTAAAACTCATTAATTACTCACAAATCAAACTCCAATCATTATTATTTTTTTTAAAAAAATATTAAGATAATGATATATAAAATTACCGTAATAAAAAAATAAATAATATTAAATTTGAGATAAATAATTACATATTATTGAAAGACTCCAATAAACCATCACAAGTTCTTAAGTTAAAATGAATTTAAATAAATAAATTCAGATTATCTATATCATTTCATTGACGTACCTGTTTTATATTTTTCACTTTATATTTTTCATATAAAAAAAATATATATAAAAAATATATTTCATCTAAATTTTTAAAATATAATTGTCATGGTCGATGCAGAATAATGAGATATGCTATATATTTATTGAAAAAAAAAATTATGCGATATGAAAGCTTCATTTGTTGCATGCAAAATTAAAAACTGAATCAAATTTTCTATCGGGACATCATCTATTTCTTTTTTCCTTTGTTTGTTGCTATCATTAATTTTTGCTTCTAACAATTAAAACAAAAAATTTAATAACTATCCACTAGATGATTAAAGAAAAATTAAAACAAATAATACCAAAGAATAAACTAACATTAGATAACAAAGACATGAGAGGAGAAGTTGGAGGAAAAAAAAATCACGTGAGAAGTGATACTTGTGGAGTTGAACATATTAAAAAGGGAGTATATGAAATTTTAAGTAGATGTAAGTATATGAAATGTGATTTTGTGGTTAACTTTTATTCATGTCTTTGTGAGATTATAAAAAATTTTAATCATTAAATAAATGTTGTAAATTTGGCAAATAGCTAATATGATAACCGATTGATTTGATTTAAATGACGATAATTCAATGACTTTGAGAGTTAGTAACTATGAACCTTGGACTTATTCAATACTTTTCAATTAACAATTAAACTTAAATCATTTTTTAAAGTAGTGATAAAATTTAAACAAACTTAAAAAAGTTTGGTTAAGAAGAATGAGAAAAAAACACCAATAATAAAGTATTTTCTTTTGTTGGGTTGAAAAAAAAAAAATAAAAACTTATTCATAGAAATAAAAATTTAAAATTTTATTTCTTTCTAATTAAAATTTGTGTTTTTTTCTCCCTAATATCTCCCCCCTTAATCCAAACATACTCTAAGTCAGGAACTTTCAAAGTTAATGAGAATTTAAATATGATTAAAAAAATATGTACTCATTTTCTAATATTCCTAATATCAATATTATATATAATATATTTATAATTAATGGAAAAAATTGAGATGGGCCGAGAAATGAGAGATACATCGAGAACAACAAAAATCATGAATATTAAGCTATTACATTAATTTGCCAAATTGTTATTTAAGATATTATTGTTTTAATAAGTCGATTATACAAATTAAGCGAGAATAATATATTTGTTTGAAATATTGAAACAAAGTAACAGGTAAATATTACCTCTATTAAATTTAAACAAATAATAATATTATTAATTTAAAATTTTCATCTTCTATTTTTCATTATCGTTTTTGTCTTCTTATCACAAATCATGACTTTCTAGGATCACTTTGATAAAAAAACAAAAAACACAGTTCTCTTAGTTTGATAGAATTGAAAAGATTATTATTATTATCATTATATTATTATTATTATTATTATTATTTTTATTCTATTCTTATCTATTATCATTTATTTTTTCCCATTATCTACTCCCTCTTTACTGATTTAACCCTGAAAATACATGATCCCTCCAACTCCTTGAATTTTCCCCTACATCCCGCTCTGAAACTTTGAAAGCATTAAAAAACTTACCAAAGGTAGAAAACTAAGTTACAGCAGCGCCGAATATATATATATTATTTTTTTCAAGAAAACATTCCAAAATTATTCAAAAAGAAAAAAAAAAACGGAATCCGAGAAACAAAATATGAAAATATCGCTGGAAATATGGAAATGAAAAATCGCGCAAAATTTTCCCCCAAACCGCATTGAACACCGCGAGCGCGACCACGAAATTTTGAAAGCGTTTTCTCTTTTCTTTCATTACAGCATTTTCACTCTCAGTCTCAAAATTTCTTCTTCTTAAACCCTCGGTCTTCTCTTTCTCTTTCACACTCTTTTGTCCAATTAAAATCTTACAATGGAAAACACGAACACGCGTCCCCAACGCGCAGCGAAGAAGCGTGCCGCAGCTGCAATATGCGAACTCCACGGTCCTCCTAAGAAGAAACGCGTCGTTTTGGGAGAGTTAACAAATGTCACAAGCGCCGTTGTTTCCGTTTCCGCCACGTCGGAAAATCGCGTTTCGCAGATTCACAAAAAGAAGAAAATTAAACTCGAGAAACCGGCGGAGCCGGTAGCCACGCCGGAGAGACAAGACCGGATTACCGAAGATCCTCAACTCTGTGCGCCGTACGTCTCTGACATTTACGAATACCTTCGCGTCTTGGAGGTACTTTCTAGTAACTTCTAACTAGGGTTTCGGATTTTTTCAACTTCGATATAGTTTTTTTTTAACCTAAAACTGTGTCGTTTTGATAATGTGTGTGGTTTAGGTGGATCCTAGTAAGAGACCGTTACCGGATTATGTTCAGAAGATTCAGAGAGATGTTAATGCGAACATGAGAGGTGTTTTAGTGGACTGGTTGATTGAAGTTTCTGAAGAATACAAGCTTGTTTCCGATACGCTTTATTTTTGTGTGGCTTATATTGATCGTTTCTTGTCGCTGAATTTTTTGTCTCGACAGAGATTGCAATTGCTCGGTGTTGCGGCAATGCTTGTTGCTGCGTGAGTTTTCTGAGTTCTTGAAATAATGTGGATGTGTGTTTTTGTTTTATTACTTTTGGGGATTTGTTGATTAATGTGGATTTGTTGGTTTTGAAAATAGGAAGTATGAGGAGATTAAGCCACCAGAGGTGGAGGAGTTTTGTTACATAACGGATAACACGTATTCTAAGGAAGAGGTGATTATTGTGTTTTGTTTGTGTATTTGGGTTGGAGTTGAGTTGTGTTGAATGGAAAAATTTGTTGGTTCAATGGATTTTTGGTAAGAATGGCGTGAACCAGACACACAGTGAGATTTGTGACTATGATTTGGCTTTGGATTTTTGTTGTTTTTTTGTTGATTGTTGTTTTTGGAATGAAGGTTGTGAATATGGAAGCTGAGATATTGAAGGCTTTGAAGTTTGAAATGGGTGGTCCTACAGTGAAGACATTCTTGAGGAGATTCTCCAAAGTTGGACAAGAGGATCTTGATGTAGGTTAATTCTTGTTTTAACCCTTTTGTTAAATATCATTAATAAGCTTGAAAGGGATTTTACTGATGGCAATGGCTTCCATATTTAGGTGAAGTTGCTGATAAAAGAAATTTACCCAGTTGCTCAATACAGTAGAATTAGAAAACTGCATGCACATATTTTAGCTCTAATGTAGACAGTTGCAGAGAGAAGTGTTATTAAATAGCTGTAATAGTGGTGCTATAGTGCTATTGTGTTGTGGATTTCTTGGATCTGTTTGTTGCATATGCGTCTACTATGCTGTTTGCTATGGATGTTATGGATACAGCATGTATGCTACTCTCCCTTGCTATCTCTGGCGAGTATTTGGCAATTGAACTTTTTAGTTAGCATTTTGTTGATTTTTATACCTTTATTTTTATTTGCATAAAATTTATTTTTTATACAAATATAATTGGATTTCAAATGTTATTAGAATCTTGCCATTCATTATTTAACGCCAGTTGGCATGATTTGGATTTCAAATGGATTGTTATCTAACCTTGTATTTTACACCAAAGTACCTGCCTGTCCTTATTTACCCTCAACATCACAGATTATTGGATTCTGCAATTGATAACACTGGTACACTTTAACTCATTGTGTCTGCCAAATATGGGGAGTTTTATAATTTGATTAATTTTCTTGTTCTGTTGTGCAGGCTTCTGATCTCCAGTTTGAGTTCCTTAGTTGCTACCTTGCTGAGCTTAGCTTGTTGGATTATAATTGTATAAAGTTCTTGCCATCTATGGTGGCTGCATCTGTTGTATTTGTAGCCAGATTTATGTTTAGACCAAAGACACATCCTTGGGTAATGGTTTAGTTTTGTAGATGTGTATTTGATATCTAATGAAGAGGCAATTGATAAATTATTTGTTTACAGAATTCAGGGCTTCATCAACTCACAAGATATAAACCTGCTGACTTGAAGGAATGTGTTCAAAACATACATGACTTGTACATCAGTAGGAGAGGGGGCTCTTTGCAAGCTGTGAGAGAGAAATACAAACAACATAAGGTAATATTTTACCCAAGCTGTGAGAAAGAAAGATGTGTACTCTGTTCCATCTGGAGTAACTATTTTTTTTACACTAATTATTGATTTCATCTTTCTCATCACTTTGGAGAATTATGCTGATTCCAGTTGCATTGGGTGTTTTTGATACAGTTCAAATGTGTGGCAACAACACCATCTCCTCCTGAGATACCTCTTATGTTTTTTGAATTTTGAGGGACAGGTTCTTAGGCAATTGTGAGTTGCCTACTCCTGCTACTGCTTTGGTCTCAAATATGCAAAAGTGTGCTTCCTAACACTTGAGAAGAAACTTTCAGACTTTCAGTTGGATTGCAGATGCTTATATATTCTATGCTGACCTCCTGACTGTGTGGTCGAACTTGTGTGAAGAGGAGATGAATCCTATTAGTTGTCAAATAGGTATTTAGGTTCTTATTGACAATTAGGTGTTCTTTGTTAGAGTTCCTTGGAGGATTTATGATTTGTCTGTAAAGGGAAGTGCTACACGTTTACATTGTACCAGTTCCATTCTAAGATGTCCATTCTTTGATGTTCAGAAATCAAATTTTCCTTAGTAAACAAATGTTGGATTGGTTACTCTAACACGTCCTGTTGATCTGGGTTTGTCTTTGGTCTTTATAACTGGTCTTTTATGGTTACCCTCTTGTCTTCTAGTCTTATGCTAATAACTTACTATGGTGGTGGGGTGGAGCAGAGCAGTGGCTCCCTGCTAAACCTTTTTTCTTCAGAGGCTGTTGTATTTCGGATTGAAGGTGTGGCCATAGTTGTTGCAACCGTGAGCTGAAATTGTGCCTGCCATCTTCTTGGGTGTGCCACAATGCTGCATAAACCTTAAAATTGTGGACATTGCAGAAGGAGGGGTACACCCTTTTTGGGGATTGTCCCAACTTCACAAACAGAAAATTCCTTGTAACAGATGTTTTATCTTACAAATGAGTCTTTGCTGAATTGACAAGGTCTAGAAGGCCATGTGGAGCTTGAGGCATAATCTCCTTGGAGAAATGTTGCAGAACTCAGTTGTGCAGCATAGTGATCATAAAAATATGTGACTTTACAAGTTTAATTTAAACATGCATAAAAAATGAAGAGACTTGGGTGAATCCATGGGTATCTGACTAGTGTCATTTACTGAGTTTGGCACTAAATTATGTGGGGGAAGGAACCTTTACACGATAACGAATACATAAAGGACAACCTCTGAAATTAAAAGCTGAACTGGTTACGACTTTTTTCCAGCCAAGTTTGATACTTTTGACTTGTGAGTTAAGGGAGTTTATGAAGATAGATTGAGTGATTGCTATATTTTGCTATGCAAGTACAAAACCGGTCAGCAATCTTAACGTTGGAAATTTTATGCATAATAATATTCAGTCTATTCTCCTATGACTAATTTTATTACCACTTATAGTCAGTTTTAACTATAATCATAACATCCAACTGCACCTTAGAAAAATTTATCTTAATTTTACTAACTGATATGATATGATCCTGATGTAATGCCACCATTAAGTGTTAATGGCCAATATATAGCAAAATTGAAGAGAACAATTTGAGTAGCTCACACGTTATAAAGGTAAAATTTAGAATGGGAATATTGAACATAGAGCAATTGGAATTTTAACACAGATGCGACATTCGTGAGATCCAGGGTCCCAATTTCAATAAGGCAAAAGCAAAACCAATCTTAATTAGCACAATTGGATGCACATTCAATGTACTAATTAAGATATAATATGTTTCAGTCCTTCTATTCTTTCTCAAATTTGGTTTTAGTTTCTCAATTTTTTTTTTAAATTAAAGCACTTTGCAAATTAAAAATAAAATTTTTCTAATTAAAAGAGATAAATATAAGATCAAAATTTCGTAGTGACTAAATACTTTGATCAAGTCATTAAGATCATGCTTAATATTATTCACTATATATATATATATATATTAATATTAATGTTTTTACACTGTCACACTATACAGCGTAATTTTATTAATTTCTATAATAACTACTCCTAAAAATTACGATAAACCTGATTTGTTTTTAATTAATTAATTCACCATGCAACAAAATTAAAATTAAATTGTTAATTTTAAAAAGTTAGGTACAAAAATTAAATATGAAAGAGTGTTTTTAGGGGAGATAAAGTAATCAAGTAAATGAAAATACAATAAAATAATCAGATATCTATAATTTTAAGACTAATTATGAAAAGATGACACAAGTTTTTAAACAAATTTATCGTAATCAATTAAATAAATTATATGTATAAATTCGTATTAAGTGATTAAAATATTCTAGGAAATCACCAAGGCCATGAATATCGCAATATTTAAAAAATAACATACTCTTTACCCTAAACTTCAAACAACAAAATTTATAATTTGCTCTTCTTTTCTTCGATTTTTAATTTTCTTTTTAATAATTTGAAAAGAACGCAAACATGAGAATCGGAATATCAAGATAAATAAAAAATCGGAAGGATCAAATAAACAAAACATAGGAATACAGAAAAAAAAATACATAGGAAAAGATTCTTAAACCATGAAAACTGGAAAATAGAGATGGGAAAAGGAACCCCAAAGACATATTAAATCAAATACTAAATAGATCCAAGTATGTATATCTTCTTCCTCCTATCATGGTATTACGTGATGATTATGAATTTTAAAATCATAGGAAAAATATAAAACAACTTCATTTCACTAACAACGTTAATACGTCGTCAACAAATTAACTCACTCACAAAATATATATATATATATATATATATATATATATTTCTTCATATTTTATAATTAATTATATATATTACAATTGTCTATAAGTATTTTTAATTATAAAATTATAAGACTTTCGGAAACAAATCCATTTTCCAATTTGTGATAATTTAGATCTGCAATTGACAAAGTTGAAACGAAGAGAGAAACTGTTGCTACAGTTACCCACTTCTTTCCATTGTTCCACATGCCTGGAAAATTCACAACTCAAACATAGAAAGAACCCTGATTTGCTTGCCAAAAGAATCATTAGCAAAATTTAGGAGAACAATTTGAGTAGCTCACACATTAGAAAGGTAAAATTTAGAATGAGAATATTGAACATAGAGCAATTGAAATTTTAACATAGATGCTACATTGGTGAGATCCAGGTGCCCAATTTTAATAAGGCAAAAGCAAAAACAATCTTAATTAGCACAATTGGATGCACATTCATTGTACTAATTAAGATATAATATGTTTCGGTCATTCTATTCTTTTTCAAACTTAGTTTTTCAATTTTCTTTTAAAATTAAATCACTTTGCGAATTCAAAATAATATTTTTCTAATTAAAAGAGATAAATATAAGATCAAAATTTTTTAGTAACTAAATACTTTGATCAAGTCATCAATCAGACCATGTTTAATATTATTCACTATATATATATATTAATATTAATGTTTTTAGACGGTCACACTATACAGTATAAATATATTAATTTCAATAATAATTACTCCTAAAAATTAAAATAAACCTAATTTGTTTTTAATTAATTAATTTACCATGCAAAAACAGTTTTACAATGTCACATTGTCACTATTGATGCATAACTATTCATCTCATGAAAAAATTAAAATTAAATTGTTAATTTAGAAAAAGTTAAGTACAAAAGATAAATATATAAGAGTATTTTTAGGGGAGATAAGATAATCAAGTAAATGAAAATACAATAAAATAATCGGATATCTATAATTTTAAGACTAATTATGAAAAGATAATAAAAATGTTTAAACAAATTTATCTTAAACAATTAAATAAATTATAAAAGATTCTAGGAAATCACGAAAGCCATGAATATAGTTGTATTTCATACTTTTTACCCTAAATATTAAATAACAAAATTTATAATTTGTTTTTCTTATCTCTGATTTTTTTTTTTTAATTTAAAAAAGCACGCAAACATAAAAATCGGAATAGCGAGATAAATAAAAAATCTGAATGATCAAATAATCAAAATGTAGGAAAATTTCAGAAAGTGCCAACTGAAAATTTGTCTGAAAATCCCAAAATGAACACCGGAGGCGGGAACAAGCGCCACCGTGAAAAATTCAAACAACAGAATTTTTATCTTTTGTGTTCTTCTTTTTATACTCTCATTCTCTTTGTTTTTTCTCAACACTCTTCAATTTCTATATTCCAATGGAAAACATCAACACGCGCCGCGAACGCGTGGCGAAGAAGAAAGCCGTGGCTGCAATATGCGAACAACTTGGTTCCTCAAACAAGAAACACTGCGTTTTGAGTAACATAAGTAACGTTTCTAACGCCGTTACCACGTCGGAAAAACCTGTTTGGCAGATTAACGAAGAGCATGAGAGAAAACCCGAAAATCCAACGTTGACAGTTACCACAGTACCGTGGGAACCAAACGACCCGCTACAGGGTGGGCCCTACGTTGCTGACATTTATGAATACATCCGCACGATGGAGGTACATGCTTTTGGTTTCGTTGATATACATTTGTTGTCACACATATTATAGTCTCTTATGTTTAAAAAAAAACAATGCTTAGAAAATAACTTAATAATTTTGATCCAACAAAATAATCAACTGAAAAATTGAAAGTAAATAGGTTTGGAGATACGTACTGGTTGTTGTTATTCATAGAAAGTTACAATTTTGTTTCTTATTATGTATGTGACTAGCACTGTGTTTCAATACACACTCTTTGAATTGGGTTCTTATTTTGTACGTCAATTATAAATTTTAAAGAGATATGGTGTAGTAAATGTTTGGATGATCTTTCTTATGATTGATTTTTGAATGAAATTGGTGTGTAAAACTGATCAATCAACATTGATTAAAATCAAGTTTGTAGCAAAATTTAGGAAGAACATTGATTAGTAGTGAAATTCAGGTTTTTTAAGACATTGGTCACTAGGATACGTGAAATCATATAACCCAAAATTTTTGTGTGTAGATTCATAATTTATATATTAAATATTTTCTTCTTTCACTTTTACCGTGAATGTCTTGTAAATACTAATTAATAAGATCTTAATTTTTTTTTTATCTATGGACAAAATAGTTTAGAATGAATTCTAAATTCTATTTAAATTTTATATCCTATTAATATTTTTTTTTAGATATAAATAGAAGTTGAGATGATCTATACTGTGATAGTAAATATGTGATGTTAAAGAAGAATTTTAATAGATGCAGTAAAGAAAAATTAGAAAAGTGGTTGACCTCATTGCTTTAATCTTGAGTAATAGAACTTGATTGATTTTATTTACACTTACCATTGCAATTGCATATACAAGATAGGTAATTGTCTTTTCTAAATTTATTAGTTTATGAATATTCTAAATTTTTTAGAATTATCTAATTAGAAATATTTTAGACTAACCTTTTTGTTTTTAATTTTTCTAGATTTTTTTTTTTACAAAAATTTAATAATTTCTTTTTATTTATAGAAATTGGTAACACTTTCAACATATCTATTAATAATATATTTAAGAATGATTTCAGATCCACGTTTAACGTAAATAAAATTACATATTTTCTTAAGCAACTAGTCATTGCTTTCACGTTTGTTTTGTCAATGGACATGGGAAATTTCCTCTTGGATTTGTTTCCAAACATGCAATGTTGATTATTTCTTTAATGTTCCGTACTCACTTGATCAGTGTAATGAAATGTGGCAAAATGTGAGAGATGCATGTCAAGTAAACGTTTGCCATGTCAATCAAAATTAACTAACAAAAATTTTGTTTACTAGAGAAATTTTTACTGGTGAAAGTTGG
Organism: Hylodesmum podocarpum; assembly: GCA_026586105.1. Taxonomy (NCBI): domain Eukaryota; kingdom Viridiplantae; phylum Streptophyta; class Magnoliopsida; order Fabales; family Fabaceae; genus Hylodesmum; species Hylodesmum podocarpum. The sequence goes on along the minus strand of JALJEV010001430.1, from coordinate 2,093,471 downwards.
TCCTTCCGTTAATATGCCATACTAACTTGGTAACCTAGATTACAAGTGATGAATTATGAGAGATGTCATGTTTTATTTTTACATTAGACAAAATTAACATTGTTGATGCAAAAAATGACCTATGAACCAATTTGGTCTATCATATACACTGGAAGACTAGATGTTGGGGATGATGTGTGTTTTTTTGTGTGACATAGGTGGATCCTCGTAAGCAACCATTACCAGATTATATTCAGAAAGTTCAAAAGGATGTTAATGCTGACATGAGGGCTGTTCTAGTGGATTGGTTGGTAGAGGTTGCTGATGAATACAAATTGGTTCCAGAGACACTTTATTTGTGTGTCGCTTATTTAGACAGGTTTCTGTCTTTGAATGTAGTGCCAACAAAGAAGCTGCAATTGCTTGGTGTTGCTGCAATGTTTGCTGCTTCGTGAGTTTCCAAATACTTGAATGCATGTTTTGCAACTTGTGTTTAGAAAATTGATTTTGAATAGAAATGATTTTTAAGTAACTTAATTGATGTTTGTATGTTTTTATTCTAAAATTAATATGATTCACTATACATTTTTTGATCTATTGGACATGTGTGTGACAGCATGTAATGCACTTAAATAACATATAGGTGAATATCATTGTAAATATATGTAAATTATGTGTTACTAAACATGTACAAAGTTACTTCAAATAAAAATTAACTCTGAATTCAGAATCAATTCTTTAACATGGAATTAAACTTGCCAACATTTTATATATTGGATGTTTTTAGCTAACTTTGTTTGGCAAATAGAAAATACGAGGAGATTTCGCCACCTGAGGTTTGGGACTTTTGTTACATTACGGAGAACGCATACACTAAGGAGGAGGTGATTTTTGGGTTCTATTTGTTGTTAGTGTTACTGCATGCTTTAGCTTTGGATTTTGGTTATCTTTGTAACTGCTATATATTTTTGGTGATGAAGATTGTGGACATGGAAGCTGATATATTGAAGTCATTGAAGTTTGAAATGGGTAGTCCTACAGTGTATACATTCTTAAGGTGTTTCTTTTGTTCATTCTATGCCCATGTTTCATTGATTTGGCTTGTTTTAGTTTTTTTCCTTTGCATGTTGGCTCACTCTGTATGCTTTGCTCTTGTTTTTAGGACATTCTATGGTGTTGCTCAAGAGGATATTGTTTCTGTAAGTTAATTCTTGTTTTGACACATTTTTCATGAGCTTAAATTGGATTTTATTGACAGCAATTTCCTCTAGGTTTGCTTATGAAAAAACCAAACATCTATATTTAGGTTAAATTGCCAAGAAAATAATTACATCATTTGATTAATATTCTTATTCCGTTATACAGATTTCTGATCTTAAGTTTCAGTTCCTTAGCTGCTACCTTGCTGAGCTCAGTTTATTGGATTATGATTGCGTAAAGTTCTTGCCATCTTTGGTGGCTGCATCTGTTGTATTTGTAGCCAGATTTATACTAAGACCAGAGACACATCCTTGGGTAATGTTTTGTTTCTTTAGATAAGAATTTCATATCCAATGTGGTGGATGAGGCAATTGCTAAATTCTTTGTTTATAGAATTCAGGGCTTCAACAATTCACCAGATATAAACTTGCTGACTTGAAGGAATGTGTTCAAATCATACATGACTTATACTTTGGTAGGAGAGGGGGTTCTTTGCAAGCTGTGAGAGACAAATACAAACAGCACAAGGTGATGTTTTACACCTAGTCTTCTTCCCTTTTTCCTAGTTCCTACCATATATTCAAATGATGTTATCTGTCCCATTTTGAATAACTATTCTTTTAACGTAATTTTATGCATTATTACTGTAAAAAAGGTATATTGTCAATCAACTAAGAATCAAGTTTGGTAACTTATTATGCATTGTAGGTTGTGGAAAAGAATTTTATGCTATCATGCACCCTTTTTTTCTTCTCTATTTTAACTTGGACAGTTAATTTCATTATCAATTTGGAGAGTTTGCTGATTCTAGTTGCATTGGGTGTTTTGATACAGTTCAAATGTGTGGCAACAACTCCATCTCTTCCTGAGATACCTCTTAATTTTTTTTTGAATTGAGGGGCAGGTATTCTTAAGCAATTGTAACTTGACTATTCATGCTACAGCTTTGGTTTCAACTATTGGCTGAAATGTGTTTTCCAACACTCAAAGACCAGAGTTCAAGACTTTCAGTTGCACTTGCTGATGCTTATGGAGAGGTCATCAAATGCAGTGACACTTGATATATCTATGCTGGTCTCTGACCCTGTGATTAAGTTTTAGTCCCCTTAGTTGAGAATTAGGTTCTTTTTTGAGAATTAGATGTTCCTTGTAAGTATAGTTTCTTCAAGGATTTACAATTTCTTTTTTATTAATTTTGGTTGACAAAGATTTAAAATTTGTTGGTAAAGGGAAGTGCTGTATGTTTTTAGAATTCTATTTTTCAGCAATACACTCAACAATTTATTTGTATGTTTTTAGAATTCTATTTTTCAGCAATACACTCAACAATCTATTTGTATGTTTTTAGAATTCTATTTTTCAGCAATACACTGAACAATCTATTTGCCTTAGCTATAACTTTGGGTTAACTACTGGGCTTTTATTAGGCCTTAGTTATAATATTAGGTCTTTCTGATGAACCATTAAAGAGAAAAAAAGATTGAACCATCCTTAGTAAAACAAAAAAATAGGGAGAAAATGAAAAGAAAATCCTAAACATGGAAATGTTGGGTAGGAGTAGGACACTAAAGGAATCCTTTTTTTTTTTTTTAAACTGTAAAACAGTAAGAATTAAACAATGGAAAAATTCAGCAAAAATAAAGAAAATAAAAAATCTTGTGAATAATGTCATTTTCATGGGATGATGATATTTTAATTCTTTTATCGCAAATATAAACTGATGTGACTCTACAAAATGTGTTTCAAACATGCATTATTCTTTGTATTAAGAAGCATTCATACCTTCTTTACTTTTATACCTTTTCTTTTCGTCCTTTCCTGGAACACTCTCATTATGTACTGCACCACACTAAAGACTTTATACACCAAAATTTAAATCACACTTATGAGCTTAGAGGCTAAGATGGATTTTGTTAATAAGATAAGACGTGATCTTAGTGCTAATTATTATTGTTATTTTTTTTATGTTTCACTAATGTTCAAGAGAAAATATATTATATAAGGAGATAGTTTCTCACTTTCTTGTTTCTACCAATGAGAAAAAAGAAGAAAAAAGAGTAAATAATTTTCAGTCACGCAAAACTATGAATTAGAATATTCTCCCCGTTCTTCAATCAGTTCAATGACCTTCCATTCTTTCTTTCTTTTCTACTGTTTACATCACCGAATAAATCTTTTATCAGGAATGACATACATAGCTATTATTCATAGTGTTTTAGGCATTAAATTTCGTAAACATTTAGTAAATAAAGATATACAATACAAAGTTATATATCACACAACTTTCTCTCATAAGAAAATTCAATCAGTTTCCATCTTATACAACAAAAATGTTATGATAGGAATTATGAACAAAAATTAATATTTTTTTAACATAATATCAAAGATTATATCAGACTAATATTAAATCACGTCTTCACACTTGATATAAAATAAGTGTGTTAAAGATTCTACACTGGTCAATATATAAGATTTGTTACATATATATATATATAAATATATTACCAGTAAATAAAGAATACCTCTTAAAAGCTGGTTTGAGTTATATTATTCATTATTTTTTCAATCATATTCATATAAATATATAATTGACGAGACAAAATTAGCAATTTTTCAACTTTAGAAACTGCACTAATCTCTCCTCAAATTGATCAAGCCAATTGCAGTGAACAAACATAAAATGACAATAGATCCAAAACCTGCCATTGGCACAGACACATTTGGACAGATTGAGACAGAGAAACAAAAGGGAGATAGAAACCTGTGAATTCACATAATTAATAAACATTGATTTGAAAAGAAAAAAAAAATACAAAAAAACAAAACACCACTTGTCACGGAACCAAAGGAGAAAATCAAAGTGTCTAATACCCTTTGGATTTTAAAATCAACAAATAATGAATGAAGCCATTTATTCAGGCATTTCACTGAAACCATGTTAATTGGTTGGTCATGTGCGCATGATATATGACCACTCAAAAACTTCCACTTTAAGCAAACACATTACTCATAAAATGTTAATTATTTTTTTAATTTTTTCACATAAACAAATGGTTGCTTTAAAAAGATAGTGCAACATACGAGTAATTGCATTCGTTTGCATGCCATGCAATAGAAAAGAATAGTAAAAGGTCTTGAAAGAATGAGAGGGCAATTATGGATGATGGCTTAGCTCAGACACACACACGCTACTTAGCCTGTTAGTGTTACGCATACCAAAACTATAAAGAAAAATGTTACTTATATTATATGCACATTCTCACTTTTTCTTTTTTATTATCAATTCATTCAAATTTATTGAAACTAATGATGTAGTTTTATTTATTGGTTAATAAATAAATAAGTACTAGGTATGAATATTTTATGTTTATACTTTTTAGTCCATATAATTTAACAATTTTTTTAGTATATTAGTTCTTGTAATTTTTATTTTTAATTCGATAATTTTTTAATTATTTAATATTTTTTATTTTTAATCCTTATATTTTTTTGTTTAATTTATTTATTTTTTGTATTTAATTCTTGTAAATTATATATATTTTTATTTTTAGTTTTTATAAAAATAATTTATAAGAACTTAAAATAAAAAATTAACAATTATAAAGATGAAAATGAAACAAATAATTATCACAGGGAAAAAAATGAAACAAAAACTTTACAAAAACTAATAATAAAAAGAGACTAAATTACAAGAACTGAAATTGGAAAAAAAATTACAGGGGTGAAGAAAAAAGAACACTAAATTACATTACATAGACTAAAAACATATTTAAATTATAGGAAAAATTTAAATATGTGTATAGATTTATGTTTAATTATCTAAAAAATTACATTCAAATATCAATTAATGTAATTTTAAATAAACATTTATACATTTGATATTTGTTTAGAATGGTGTTAACAACTCCTATTTTTAAGTTAAATTAGACAAATGTCCAAAGCTATAATAGTAGTTTCCTTGTTGAGATAGAAAATTGTGTCTAAATTGAGTTACTATACTTAATTTTACTTTGAATTAATTAAAATTAACTTTGTGAGTGACACTAGTGGTTCATAAACAAATATATATTGTTCCCTTCTTTGGACGTGAATCCAGGTATGTTAATAGTTTTAAATATGTTTTATACCCATAAAAAATTTTAAGAGTTTGTATTAATTTCTTATTTTTAATTTATTTTCTTTTTCTCACACTTTTTAAAAATGTGCTAAATTTATGTTTGTTAAACTCTTTTATATCAGATATGTTAATAAATGATGTACAAAGGACATAAAAAAGTATTTATATTAAAATTAGTGACAGAGTAAATTTTAACACATTTTTAAAAACAATGAAGCAAAAGTAAATAATTTGAAAATAATACTAAATACATATTTTTAGAAAAGGATAAGACTAATAATTGTTGAGCTTGAGTACTTTTAAATAATTTTGGATTAAAAAAGTTAAAACATTTAAATATAAATTATTTCAAAAATAAAACATGAATTATACAAAGACGAATTTGTATAAAGTAAATTTCACAAACACTGACCTAAGTTAGACCAAGTGTTGCTTGCTTATAATAGTGCATGTCTCAATGAACTTTAACTAATACTAAATGAAATATTAAAAAAGAGAGTATACGTATTAGGATCTGTGCTAAGTGATTCACTATTTTGAAGCTCTAGAAGAAAAAGCTATGGCAAAAGGGACCCAGAAGTTGTTGAAGAGTAGAAGTTGCTCATATTTATGTGACAAACAGTGTGTTGATTACAATGTCCAAAGGGTATCAGAAAATGGCTATAAGAAGCAAAACTTGGGTGCTTTAGAAAACGGACAAGGAAGGCAAAGACAAGAGAAAAAAGAAAAGCAGAAAAGCCAAAATCTGAATACATAGGCCATAGAAATTGGAGTTGGAGTGACCCTTATTTTGGGGACTGAAAGCGAGAAAGAAAGAAAATCAGAAGCGGGAGAGAAAAAGACTTCTCGTGAAACACACAGAATATATTAAAGCAAAAGTGTGTAAGAAAAAGTCCTCTCGTAACATGTGCACACTTTGTTTTGCAGTGTCTGCATTATGAACACAGTAATATGTTTTATGTTAAGAAAGTTTAACAACAATTTATACACGTTACACAAAGAGAACAGTTTCAGATATATATATATATATATATATATATATATATATGACATGTTAAGCGTGAATAAATTGTTATTAAAATTTGTTTTACGTTATAGGTTATAGGTTAAGTCATGTATGCTAAAATTAATGGATTTCCTATCTTAACTATGTTGTTTTTATGTAAAAAATTTGCTCTTTTTATTTGTTTAAATATAAATTTAATCTCTCTATTTTCGTAATTTTAAATTTTGGATATTTAATTTTTTTGGTAACATTTTGATAAACATCCAATTGTTCATTAATAAGTAAATTTTTTATAATTATTTTGTTAGTTTATTTTTTTAATAAAAAAATAGAAATAGTAATGCTTAGTTGTTCCTGGTTTCATTCCAGCAGGCTATTGTTAAAAATTATGTTTCATTTTTTCTTATTTTTTTTTATAAAATAAGATAAACAAAAAAATAATAAATAATTCGTATGCCCTTCAATGTTACTAATTTTATATTGAACATTTGTTAAATTGTTAGGAGGATCAGATTTATGAAGTTTTGAAAAATAAGAAATTAAATGTTTAAATTAAAAACCGATGGAAGAAATTTCTAAAGTGAAAATAATAAAAGTAACCAGTTCATATTTAAGTCAAAATTTATTCAAATTATTCAAACTTAATTTTACTTATCAATAACATCTTAATACATATTCAATTTTACATTTCAAAATTAGTTACAGTCAAAAATTGATTTTAGATAAATTTTAATATCTTCAATTTTGTGTTAAAGACAAATTTATAACTAATTCTAAATTAAGGTAATTTTGAGTAGTTTATTTTTACATTAAATTTTATTTTATAAGAAAAGTATCTGGATATAAATCACATTAGTTTAAAATTAATTTTAACTAAATTAAGTTTGCAAAATCAACTTTATTCGAAATTAATTTTCGTAGAGAACAAAATCATCAATTTTAAAGTACAAGGAGTTAGAGGAAATCTAAGAATAAAAAAGGTTGTTGTGAAAATAATGTTCCTCTCCTGAAAACACTGCATCACCTTTTCCCTTGAAACAAAGCTTATTAGCTTTTTCTCTCATCTCAGATCATCAAGTGCTCCTTTACTTTCCTTTAATTCCTCCAACTTTTTCAACCTGCACTGCACCTAATATATGTATGCATCAGTGTTACCTTCTTCTTCTCTGAATCCACCAAAATATGCACTTTCACCAATTTTCACTTGGTGGGGGGTTGAAGAGGTTCATGTTCTTTCTTCTGCTTACATTATTCTTAGTCTGTGGTGAAAAAGAAGAACCTTCAGTTCTTGTTGATCATCACTACAAGCCACACAATGTGTCAGAAAAGCAACAAAAGCTGCATCAACACCATAATCCACGTTACCCCTTTGGAGTATACTTCTCACAGAAGAGAAAGGTTCCAAATGCATCAGACCCTCTTCACAACCGTTGAGTAATGTGTTGTTTGCTTATTTATTTGAGGTTGGTTTTAATGTGTAGAGGTAGTAGTGTAAGCAAATTAAAATTTTTCCATGCATTTTGTCAACTTGCTTGGATGTTATGGGGGAAGAAATGAAGAATGATGTTGTTTGCTTCTAGTTCTTCAATCAGCACTCTTTTTTATTAATTTATTTTTGTTTTATATGTTGTATTGCAATCTATACATGATGTGTAAATTTTGAACATATAGTAATGTTTACAGTGCCTTTTTTTTCTTTGGAAGGTGTCCTTTCTTTTTGGGTTTTGTATCTTCTTTTTCTTTAGCATCCATTCCTTTTTTCTTTTCCAACTTTGACAAGAAGCACGGTTAGAAAATTCTTGTCTGATTGGTGTTGGGGTCACTAATGTGGGATACTCTTGTAGGATAACACTAACAAGCATTTTGTTTTTTACTTATTTTATTTCTGTGAATATATCGTACAAATTTGATTAATGGTAGCCTTTTATTTTGTGTTAATGGATAGTGATAAAGACATATCTTTTATAACATTTGAATGTTTGGGAGATCGTATACACTATTATGTTTCATTGAAAAAATTTAAATAGTACTATTACTAATAGTGTATTCTCATATCATATGGTTTAGTGGCCGAAACAGAACACCAAAAGAATAAGAGTGAAAAGATTGAGTGATAGAAAGAGAAAGAAAAGTAGTGAATAAGAATATTGTTTTTCTTTATTGAATTCATTGCATAGATGGACATCATAAACAGTGCTGCTGTGTAGCTAACATTCAAGTACTCAACAGAATTGTTAATTTGCTGCTATAAGTGCATCATCCCTTTGATCCATATAGTAGGAATATGACAAAATTCTCTATGTTTTGTCAGGTCATGTAGAACTGGATTATGTTAACATATCAGTATTAAAATTATTGCAGTGTATGGTTTCCATTAGTGTTTGGACATAGTTTAGAATATAATCTGAAACATAATTATAAGACTTTACATTCCACTCTAATGCAAAAATCTTTCTATGCGCATCTCACTTATTAAATCTGAAACCAAACATGCATTTAAGCGTAGTCTGAATTCAGATCATGTTAACCATTTATGCTGGCTACACTTTAATTTGAAATTCTGCTTCAACCTTCGAGGCTTGATCTCTAACAACCACACATTGCTTTATCTACCACCATGAAATGATGGTGCTTGATCAAAAAAATATACACATAAATCAGTTGTCCACTCTGCATAAATATTGAAGTTAGAACTTAGTGTAAGATTATAGCCTAAGGTGACAGTTTTAATATCTTAAATTCAATTAATGTTCAGTAGTGCTCTGTTGTGGTCTTTTGAAAAAATTCCAGGGCTTGTGATTGTAGTGTTCTGTTGTGGTTCACTGTATTACATTAAACTACTATCAGTTTTTTGAGTTACAAATTACACACCATTAGTGTATTGAACTTCTTTATTTAAATCATTTGAGCTTTGGCCAACAAACACTTTATGAAATGTGCTTGAGTAGGATTAAGACTATATCTTTTCTTTAACCTCAGTTTCAACAAAGTAATGGGTAAAATATATTTTTCACCCTTCTAAAAATATAGAACTTTTAATCCCTCTAAGTTAAAAATATAGAACTTTTAGTCCATAATAAATTAGACAGTGTTTTATATCAACTAAAAAAATGTTATCTAAATAACTTTAAGGCCAAAAAATGATACATTTTTAATTTAGAGGGATTACAATATGATAAATAATTTTAGAAGGACTAAAATAAAATATTTTAAATTTTATAGGGACAGAAATATATTTTTCGCCAAAGTAATTTAGTTTTGTCAAAATCTCTTTGAGGGCAAATTCTCATTTCATGTTTGAATTCATGCTTTGACAATTGGTGGAGCTGCCTATGGTTATGATGCAATCAACATAAACTAGAACAATGGTATGATTACAAGCTCAAAAAGCCTACTTTTCAACCTATGTTTTATGTTTTTGACTAGAACTTTTCAACTCATGTTGTAACATGACATGTTGTATGTCGAGGCACGAGTACTAAAATTCCCAAGTGCATGTTTCACTTAAAGAAATGAGGCATGCTGCAACATGAAAACATGCCTATTTTGTGGCCCTTCGACCCCTACTTGTTTTTTTTTTTGTATATTTGTAGCTATGCTGCGACCTAGAGGACATTTTCTACACAAACATAGTAAAAGAGCAACTCTTAAAGGAAAAGCTAACTGAAGACATGGCATGCAAAGAAGGTCAAGCTTCAAAAGAAAGGATTCACGTGCTTAAGAGATTTTCTATAAGCACTTTATCTTCTTTTTTAAATTTATTTTTTAGTTTTTTATGAAATTTACATTGGTTATGTTTACGTCGTCCATGGAGAAAGAAAAACCTCTTAATATTCTACACATTTTCGAGACATGGTAGGTCAATTTAACTGTAGAATAGAAGTCTATTAAGACCTCATTTTGTTGGACCGAAGCTCTATTTCTTTTTTAGAGTAATTAATTCAATTTTACTTCACAAGTCAGATGTAATACTCAATTAATTAATTATTTTATTCACAGAACATGTATATATATGAGCTTTAGGAAGTAACTATGAGGTATATAAAAGAGTCTCATTTACATTCTTGAAGTGAGTATACTAGTGTCAACGAAGATGAGATACCTGCAAGGACTTTGATATTAAAGTAAGTAACTACTGATGATTGAGTAATCGGAATAGAGAATAAATTAGGGATGTAGAATTTAATATTGCGCGCATTCATAGGATGTGTAGTGAATGAGGTAATCTTAATAATGAGGATAAAAGAAGTCTTTAATAGCTTGAGCCAATATATATATATATATATATATATATGAATATGTTTTTTTTTTCTTTTTATATTTTATAATTAATTATTTACGTATTGCCGTTGTCATAACAAATATTTTTCTAATCAATTAACTCTTTCCTCAGTATATGTTGGCCAGCTAGCATATATGGTTCCTAACTCTACGCAAATAATACAAAATCATAATATATTATGATGGCTTTATTGGAACTAATGGTGTGTAATTTGAAACTCACAAAAATTGGCAGTAGTTTAATGTAGTATATCTACAATGTAGATACCTATAGTGAACCACAACAAAAAACTACAATCACAAGACCTGAAATTTATCCACAATAGAACGGGCCATTAATATTAGAACCTCTCGGAACTATTAAGTTAGAACCTAATTGAACATGTGATACGCAACTTAAACTTTTGGAGTTTGTTGGCAATTCATTTCTACATGAAGTTATTCATACCCATGAAAAGATACATTGTGTGGTATTAACAGGCGTAGTACTGGTCACATCTAAGATAAATGGGGTTATATAATTCAATCCAAGTAAACATGAGTTAAACACAGTTTAGTAAAAATAATTGGTCCAAATTTTTTTAAAATAATTGTTTAAATCTATTAATTACATCAACAATTTTTTATTGAATTGTTCAATCCTATTTTTATTTTAAGTATGTCAAAAAACCCCAAACTAAGTATCAGTAATCAGACAAAAAAATTTAATTAGAGAATTTCGTACTCATTCACAATTTTGTTAGTGTTTTGTTATTTATAGGTAAATGTATATGTAAAATTCCAACTTAGCAAACCATTGAATCAACGTTCTAGATTTCTCAAATTTAAAATCCTTAAGAAAAATTTAGCCAAAGAGTTTTGTACTGGACTTTATTTGTTTTTCTTATTAAGTTAAACTTTTGAATTATTTTAGCATCGCTCCATAGTAAACACCAAATATTTCCATCAACGTTCAATTGACACAGTTGATAATAAAACTTCCAAGTAATGAGTCTTCTGTTTCAGCCATTACAGATGAGTTTTTACACAACAAGTAATATTAAAGGATCATTTAACAAGCATTCAATGAAACATTTAACCAAATGTCATCAATTCAATGATTGATACTAAAATCATTTAACAAGCATTTGATTCAATGAAGAGTTATCTTTTAAGTGTGATTATTCATTTGTAAGTCAGTTACATAATTAATGTTTCATTGATAAAAAAAAAGTTGAAACGTCACACCCATTCATCTTCCTTTCAAGGCAACTCATCGTTCACCCAACAACACACTCACTAACTATCATTTCCCACACTTTAAAAATCAGAACTTTACGAAAACACAAATCCCACATTTCCATTTTTTCCTCGTAACAATGTCCGACACGGAAACCGCTCCGCTGCATTCCGTCGCCGCCGTGTGCTTCTCTATATGGCCACCCGCTCAGCGCACCCGCGACGCCGTCGTGAACCGCCTCATCGACACCCTCTCCGCTCCCTCCGTCCTCTCCAACCGCTACGGCACCCTTTCCTCCGACGAAGCCTCCGCCGCCGCCCGCCACATCGAGTACGAGGCCTTCTCCTCCGCCGCCGCAGCCTCTTCCGACGGCATCGAGACCGTCCAGCTCTACTCCAAGGAGATCAGCAAACGCATGCTCGACACTTTTAAGGCCAGGGCTCCGCCATGCGCCGCCGCCGTACAGAGCGTCGCCACCGCTGTCTCCGACGACCTTTAATTGTGGAATAACCATCAGTTTCGACCTTATACTATTATTTTCTATTTTAAATAGTCGTTACGTTATATGAATAGTCCACAATGTGTTAGAAATCATGCTGCCATGCTTAGTTAGTCTTCAAATGTTGAAAAATTCTTCAAATTAATCCTTATATGTTACGACGTTGAGTGATTAGATTGATGAATTACCAATGCTTTACTACTATTCGTGGGAACTAGTCATAGTATCATGGACCAAATTGATGGTTATTCTTTATGAGTTAATTAAAAGCTTATACACTTATGGTTTAAAATTAAAGTTTTAAATGGCTAATCAATCATATACAGTCATTTGTATGATTTTTAATTTAATCATCATAAAAATTAATAAATTTTCAATACATGTTTAAATATAATTAAATATAAATATAATTTTTTTATAATATTACTTATAAATGTTAGAAATGTGAGTTATTATGACAGATCACGATAAATATAATAAATAAATTCTTATATTTGAAAATGTGAGTTATGAGCTTGAAAATGTGAGTTACGAGCGGAATTAATTTGTGAGATAAAAATTATTCATCATTTATCTATATTGGTAGAGATGAAGTTAGTTCACTGAATATGAAAAGATAAAAATAAAAAAATAAATTATTTAATTTTTAGGTTCGTATTCTTTTAAGAGGAAAAAGTTATACGGTTTATATTGCGAATCAATCAAATATCATTATTTGTATGATTTGTACGGGTGGAAATCAACAAATTTGGGATACAAATCACAGTGAATAGTCTATTTTCTCATTCTTTAGTTGTGTGTTTTGTGAGAGTGCATGATTGGAGAGACCCAAGTTTATAGATCGAGTTTGCTAAGTGTGTGGCTTATTCGAATTTGTGCAGTAATAACAGGGATCCATCAGCGAATTTTATGCATGTCTACACAAGTTATCTTCTTATACCTTGGGTTGAGAGGCTCCAAGTGTGTATGGATGGTTGGATCATAACCCTTTTGCTGTTGATAGTTATCTTTCCATGTTGTGAGTGTTTCATAAATTTGAAGTATAACGGAAATTTTGGACAATTAGTTACCCAAGTTGAAAGCTTCTTGATATCGATCTTGATTATATGTACCACAACTTTATATATATTTCTCTTGATTTGGGTGGATATATCTTTTTTTAATGAATATCATAATTAAACTGTTTTTAGTGTAATAAACACAATAATTAAAAAACTAAACATTGCAACTATTAAATTAAAATGGTTTAAAAGTCTATATTCAGTCATAGTAAATATTTTACACCATTAACTAATCAAATATCACTGTTTACATGACATTTAAGGTAATTATCAACAAACTTCTAATACACAATGAATTATAATTAAATGACAATATAAAACTTTTTTATCTATCAATGATAGTCTATTTTCTCGGCTAAAATTAGATCAATTTTTCCCTATTGGCAATCAAAATTATTTTCATGTCTGAATCAGTACATGATTACAAACAAATGGATTGTATAACTGTTCTTCCTAGTTAATTCTATGGACCACTTTTGACATAGGTAGTAGCCAAGAATTTGGACCAGTGTGTTCGCGGTTCCTATTGCTATATGCTTGGACTTTGAACATTTTGCTACACAACGTTATTTGCTACTAACTCGTTCACGAATTTCACATGCTGCTAAAGGAAGTCTTTGACATTCAACGTGCTTATTCATCATCGTACGTTGATTATTAATTAATGTTATGATTATGACATGTTTATATGGGTGTACATGCTTGTCCATTAATTAGAAACAATTGGAATGGAAATTATTGAAACTTCGGAAAGAACAAGAAAATTTTGTGCAGTCAAATAATGTAATTGACTAAGCTAAAACTGTCGGTAATGTTTGCACCATTGGAAACTATAAATTTTGTCTTTATACTAAAATGTTCAGTAAATTAACATGTCAAACTTCATATTTGAATCTGCTAGTAGTACCACTTATTTGAAACACGAGGACGAGTTTGGTACAATTGAAAATAACAACTCAACAAGATCATAAAAGGGATCGACAATGAAATCAACTAGCATTGCTATTTGTTACGAAAAATCTTTAATGAAAAGTATTATGAATATGTTTCTATCGAATTGGGAGGAAGATAAATGTATAGTTTCTTATTGTTTTCAACCATTTAGCATTTTTCCATTCCACGCGAAGTGGGATTTTGTTCATATGACTAATCTAACCAATTATTTGAAATAAATTGTTCCTGTTGTTTAAGGTGACAACCGACAACCTTAACCCAAGGTTGATTGTTTATTGAACCATTTTTTATTTAACCAATTTTCTAAGTAATCCATGTGTTTGTGACTTTACTAATTTAATTTCCAGTTTAACCTCACCTGATTCTATTTGGTTTTTAAAATTTCTCATAAACAAGTATGCCAACACAAGCTTCACTAATACGAAATAATATGATTAATTATTTATTTAAGTAAATTAAATATCATACGTTTTCCAACAAGATACACAATATTATATGCACTTCCTATCTTGCTACAAGAAAGAGGTTACGTGGGGTCAACATTTTCAAGCATAGCCACAGAGAATGTCGTCCTCGATACCTGGCTTTGTTATCTTATCTTTGACTTTGATTCCGGTGGATTTTAACCAAGTTTGAGATTGTTAAGTAAAGATAATAACCAAACTATATTGTCTACTCTTTAATTTTTTATCCGAACTCTCTTTCATTTTCATTCTTTCTGTTTCTTTTGAACAAATTGTTTAAGATTTTTTTAAAAAAAACATTATCATAATTTTGAAGTCAAACAACTAGACCAAAAAGTATGATGTTATAAGAAACTTAAGTACTTAAACATCAAAGCAAGCAAGTGCAGTTTTGATATATAGAGTAAAATTATGATATTATCAATAAATTTTTAAATTGAAACTGCCCAATTTGATCTCTCAAATGATATATATATATATATATATATATATATATATATATATATTCATGTGACATCATTTTAATATTTATCATTTTTAAGGGCTGGGATTAAAGTGGTAAAAAAATGTGAACAAGTATTTATTACATAAAAAAATCTTCATTTCCTTTTTCTCATTAGAAAAATCATTTTTGATTCCTTCACCTTAATTTAGCTTTTATAATAGATGTTAACAAAATTGTTGGATAATTTCGGTCCCAATCATAAGATGCTACATTAATTTAATCTTTAATCACTGCATTAGTACGAGTATCAGCAAAATATATTTCATTATTAAAACAAAAGAAAACAATTTTAAACCCAAAAAAATTAAATGCTGAACATTTTCATTTCTACGTATTATTCTTTAAGTTGTTTAGAAATGAAAAAAAAAAAAAGATCTTTAGACACCCAATCTTATTATAAAACACCTAGAGAGATAAAAAAGTATGAATATAATAAGTATACTATTTATCAATAGTCTTGTGAATCCCTTAACATATATAACTAAGGTAAATCGTACATTCGGACAAGTGTAACATTTTTTTTTTACAACTTCTAAAAACTAGACTCATGTATAAAATTAATGTATGTGGAGGAAACGAAGACATAAACAAAACATAAAAAGGAAGAAATAATGGTAAGAGGCTCAACACCTATGAGTCAAAGACCTAATTAGAAAGGAAAAAAAGAACAATTTCAAAACCAACAATATAACAAATTAAGAAAGAACAAAAAATGAACTACATATGACTAATGTCCAGGACCCTTTTTGCTAGGTCCAGAAGCAAGTCTGAAAGCCAAACTTCGTGCAAATTGACGAATGCTTGAGTTGTTAGAAGAAGCAACACCAAACACAGCCCCAAGACATGATTCCTCACAACCGTCACCAACCGGTGACTTTAACGCCTCTGATCGAAGAACTCTTCCATGCACAAAACAGAATTGTGATGACACCACAAGTATTGTGATAACCATGATCACAATCCAAAGACTCTTCTTCATTTGCATCATTGTTTTCTCCAAACTCAGTATTTTAGTTTCTTTCTCTCCGAGAGCCAGAAAACTAATAATACAATAGTAGTATATGAAGTTGTTGCGTTTGTGTTATGTTGTGTTGGGTTAGATTGACCCAAACTACGAGGTGCTACATGGTTTATATACACAAAGTTTCTGGCACAGACGGTGGTGAAGTTATTGCCAAGTGGGTCCTTAAAAGCTGCGAGCTTATTTGACTTTGCCCAACTTCTTGTGTATTTCGTGACATGTTTTGTGAAAAAGAAAAATATCCATTCACACTTACATGTAATTACCTTTTCTTTAATATATGAAAACAAGTTTCTCTCATAATAATATTATGAACCAGAAGGCTTTTACTTTAAGGTCACACGATCTTTTAAAAACATTAGTTTAATTTTTAAAAAATAAATTTAATTTTTTATTTTTATTTTCTTATCCTAAAAATCTGTTTAAGAAAGTGGATAAGCTAAATATACTTAAATCTTAAATTCAAAGACCAATCAACTAAAACATCACATCAAATGATAAAACAAATTATAATATATTTAAATATTTCCTAAAATCAGTTTTAACTCTCAAAATCATAATTAAAATTAAAAAATTGAAGTAATTATTTATTATTTTGACTTTTAATATAAGTTTTGAATTGATTGTGATATAATTTAAAGCCCATCTAAATACATAATAATAATAATAATAATAATAATAATATGTTATAGAGACAAGATTGACTAAAACACATATATAATCCCAATTTATATGATAATTTCTAGTGTAATTAGTAACTTAGAAAATGGAAGATAAATTAAAAAAAATAACACTAATTTATTTCGTTGTAATATATAATTAATTAATCAATTCATTTATAAAATATTTTTTTTTATATATATATATTTCTCTTTTTACATTTTATAACTAGTGATCTATTTTTTTAGATTAATATAATTTTATGTTACAAGGAAATGGAGATAGAAAAGTTGTATGGATGTTAAACTTTTTAAAAAATTGTGTGGTTAATTATGGATTGCAGCTAGGTACCACGTGCAGAGAAGGAATTGGTTGCTTTGAATTCTTCCAATAATATTGTTAAAATTTGACTTTACACTGTTACTACGGCTAAGACTACTAAAAATGTTAAGTTTTTACATAGCAAGAAAGAAAAGTCTAGGAAGGTTAGTGAAGTAGAGAGTCTAGTAGCACAAGGACATGTCCACGTTGAACCCATTGTTTCACACGGTTTTATGATTCTGTGCTTGTGTGTACAATCTGTTACGCGGTGCATACTCACTCTTTTTTTCATTTTTAATGTATTATTTGTGTTCCCTTTTTATTTTCCATTTCACAATAGTTTGAAAACCACTTAGAAGGTGGACGTGTAGGAAAAGGCATATACACGTTTGGTTGAACTGTCACCTCTCCTTTCAGTTCCAGCCGGTGCTTATGCAGATTTTGATTTGTTAGTAGCTATAGACACATTCTTTTTCAATAACTAATGCTCAATAATAATGATGATTAATAAGAAATTTGATTAATTAATTTTTTCATTTACCATTTCATATTTTGAATTTTAGTTTTTCTAAAGAAATTTGCCCACTTTCAATTATCAGTGTTTTTAATCTTTATTGTTAAATTGGAAATACTAAGTATTGACATAAGGGTCATGTCACATTCTTGTATCAATATTTAATTAACTCTGTAAATTTAATTAGAGAGTGCAAATGGGATTTATGCAAAAGACTCTAATTAATGACTATTAGGAACTGTCAAGAATAGGAGAACTAATAAAATTAGGAATGTAGAATCTTTCACAACAAAAAAAGGTTATAAAAAAACTGGGAATGCATATAGAGCCTAGAATTAAGAGGATAGACAATAATCATCTTATTTCTTAAAATTAAGTTTTGAAATACATCACAGAATCTATTCAGTTAAATCTTCCTTGATCTAATCAAATTACAGCTCACAACAAATACATATAGAATTTTACATTATCTAATTTCTACACCTACCTCCCGAACTTTGTTTTTTTTTTTTTTTTTTTTGAGAAATAAAAAAATAAAACTAGCTTAACTTCCTTTCGTTTTTCTCTTCCTAATATATTAGATGTAATTGAGGAAAGTGTGCGGATTTTAGTTATAGATAATAAAGTATACGAGTATTATTTTTGTATAGCCATGTGTTTCAGTACTAATTAAAAAAACCAGACACGTACCCTGTTATTAATGCTCTATGTATATGCATTAGTAAACTCATTAAAACAAAGTATATATAGTGTAGCCAGCATACATTTCTAATGTAGAGAAATGTACAAGTATATATTTTATGATACCATAAATCAGAAGAAGAAATCTATCTCTGATTCTTTTTTCCTAGTCAAATCCCACACTCATCATTTCACGTTCTTGATAGTGAAATTATTAAATGATACTAGATAATCTCAACTAATTTCAACATAATACACGTTTATGTATTATTAGAAGTTTAGATTCCACATAGATTGTGTAAAATAGTTTCCCATGATTCAATAAGGATTTTTTTTATTAAAGTCAATACAACCAATATATATATATGATGGGTTGTAATTGGTGAATTGTATAAAATGTTTTATACTATTAATTTATAAGAAATAAAGTTTTCATGCATATCAATCATATAAAAGTTTATTAAAATGACGATTCAATTCATGATTTTAGACCCACTCATTGATATATCTAACAATTTCTATTCCTTAATTTACTCTTTCATTGATCACCTTCCTTTACACTTCAACAGTTTAGATTATTTTTAACTCAGGAATGTTCACATAAGAAATATTTTCTTCAATACACAGGACTTTCTTGTACGAATAATCATAGCATTGTGTGTAGATAGCACACTTTTGATAACATTACAGATAGAAATTGTGGACTATGAAGAATGGACAACTTACGCATCAACGAAATCTATAATGCCCCGTTTAATCTGACCTATGACCTTTCTAGTGCCGCAAAACTTGAAATAACCATCCCGAGATTTTAGTGACATAATTCCAAATCCGTCGCAAAATCTTCATCTAAAAAAGATGTAGCATAATTCGGGAACACAATCGTGCCTACCCCCAATGTTTTGTATTCTTCTCTTATTATCCTTATTGTTTACACAAGGGCAACGTCAAAAATCCCAAAGGGTCTTTCATTGTTTTGTTTTTAATCATATTATGCTATCAATTGGCATTCTTAAAAGATATCATACATTTGATTGCGCCGTTGTTAATTTGGGACAACCATTAAGCTCAGTTTAAGTACGTCTTTTGGGTGATTCATATAAGCACAAATAGTTGGTGAATGGACAAATCAGAGATTTACTTTTTTAAAAAATATTTCTACTTTTATATGCATAAGTTAATATATGTCTATATCTATATCCACTTTTCTCACTTTCTCAGTAATTTTGTTTGAACGAAGTGTTCAAAACAGTACACTTTCTTCTACTGTGATGATCGGGGTTTTCATTTTTCTTATTTTAAAAGTTATTTTTATTTTGAATCATTTTCATTTTTTAAAATTGTTCTTAATCTTTTTTAATATTTATATATTTTATTTACTATGTTTCTTTTAAAATTAAAAAAAATTATCTTTTTAGATTGATTTTTAAAAGAAAATATTTTTTATGTTTTTTAATTTTATTATTCAATTACCATATCATAAAAATGTTTTTTTAAAGAAAAAATGTTGTTCCATAAGTAAAAATTTTAAAATTCATGCAACTTTTTAAAATTCGTTACAATAGTTTTTGAGATATAATATTTATTTATTTTGATTGTATAATATAGTTATAGCTGTATAATGCTTAGTTAGAATTTTACTTTAATCTACGTAATAATAAATTACATTAAAGTCATTATAAATTACAGAAATAAAACTTTTGATTTTGATTTAAAATAACATATATGAAAAAACATTTAAATTTTGTCATCCTTTTGGTACCCTTTGTCTCATGGAAAAAACCATTTACATTATTTAGATGAAGCATGCTTGTATTCATGGATCACGTGGAAAAGAAAATAATTAATTGTCACTTGACTCTTAAAGTTCAAATCAACTAAAGTTTCTTAAACAATTCAACACAACAACTTGGCAACATATGCAGAATACTAAAATTTAAGATGACACGAGGCTTTCCAATTGATCCGAAAAATTTTCCAATTGAATCCGAAGTCAAACTTTGAATTAGATGATACCCTAAAACTTCTATTTACTAGAGCAGATGAGACAAGCTCTATGTTCCTTTTTTTAGGTTTAATTAACAAGCTCTGTATCTCTGTTTTAGTTTAATTTTTGTCTATTTGATCTCTGAGTACTCCTATATATATTTCTATATTCTGCGTGCTATTTGTTAAATTTAATTATCATGTACCTTATATAAAGAAGCCATTGACTCCACAATCTGCATTAGCCAATATCTTATTAATATTTCATTCATGTTTAATTTATGAGCCCTTTTGAAGCATGAGATTGATGGAGTAGGTTGTTATAACTTATAAATAACCCTTTTGTTTTATTTTTTTATAACTAAAGACAAAAGCTTAATCATACGTCAACGGAATGTGTTTCTTTAGGCGCCTAAAAAATTGTTTAATGACATTTCTTATCAAGAATGTTCCTAATCATGATATTTTTTGTTTTATAGAATGAATTTGTGACATACATGACGAGGTTAAGGTCAATTTATTTGTTTGGTTTGTTTTTTACTTTGGTTCAGAAATTAAAAGTATCTACAATGATATTGGATGAGAGATTAATTTTCACCTATGAAAAGGAAATTTGCACAATCGAACTTGTTAGTTCATTTATGACACAGTTAAATCAAAGACTCATTCTTTAAAAATTAATGATAAGGGAGCCTGATTCCTATTCTCTTAACACGAATGAGGATTTCATATTTGACTTTTGCTTTTTAAGAGAAAAACATTAAGTGGGTGATTGATTATATATTTGAAACTTCTTAAATGATGTGAACATCGATCTATAAATCAGAAAATCAAACTTAGTTTCTTAGGGGAGCTAAAAAAGCACATGTTGGCTTATATTACGAAAATAAACACAATATTTTCCACCATAACAACCATGCAAAGTAATTATATATATATATACACACGCGCGAATATATTGCAAAATCAATTATGGGGAAAACAATTTTTGTTACAAAATCAGTTATAGGAAAAACATTTTTTAAAATAACAAGTTAAGAAAATAAAAAGAATATATTTTCTCTCATAATCAATTTCTGAATGTGATTTTTTACTTGTTATTTAAAAAATATATTTTTTCCTATAACTAATTTTGTAAAAGAGAAATAATATTTTCTCGATTTTATAATCTATGCAATTATTTTTTTTATTTAAATAATTTCCTACCTTGATATTTAAGAAAATATTTTTATTCTTTAAAAATATTAAAATATACATTTTGGGTTTTATAACCTATTAAATGATTTTATTCTTCAAATTTTATAATTTATAGTTTATAGTTTATAGCTTTCATCACTTAAAAATCACACCCCTCTCATAAATAGTTTCAAAATAATCACCAATTCATGCACTGCGAAAGAAAAGTTAATGATACACTTTTTTTTTTTTTTTTTTTAGGGATATCAAGTTTTTCATTTGAGGTAACCCCATTTGAATTGGTAGAATTATTATGGACAACTCTCTCTCCAAGTATTTAATGTACCTAAGTATTCAGATCAAGACCACTAATTAAGTAATACACTTTTTTGAACAAATTGTCTGTTATTGATTGATGTATATTGGAATCATATGTTTTATTTTATAATTTTTTTATCTCATTTATTTTAATAATAATGTTTCTTAATTATTTTCCGTAAATAAGATATCTCTTCGCGTCAAGGTACTGTACTTACGGATGCGGAAGAGTGTAGGCTTATAGTAATAGATGTACACACTTTATCTTCATAAACATTAAAAAAAGATGGTCCAACGTAATCAACTTAAGATTTTTCCCTACTTTACTAAGTATCGACTTGTCTTGATTATTCATTTTTCTTTACCATCAAAATTTATCTTACTCATCCTTTATATAAATTTTTCCTTCATTATTTATTTTTCTCTTAGTAAGAGTATTGACATAAGTGTTGAACAATTTAAATGTAATAATACACAAGTTAAAAACAGCAATCCTTATTATGGAGCATGGTATCTATGGCAGTTTTTTAATTGATTATAGGTATTTTTTCTACTAAAAGTAATATAGCATGACGAAACCCTTTTTTCAATTGATTATAAATATATTTTTATTAAAAATAATTTTATTTGAACCAGATAAAACTATTATAATTAGTAAAATACTTTCTTTGAATATTTAATGTAACTGTATATTTAGAATTTAAATCGAGATTATGATTGAATTAGAATATCCTCAGGACTCGATCAATGTGATACTTTGATTTGACTCTCTTTTTTTAAAAAAATAAAATAAAATAAAAAGCTTGAGAACAGGGTATATAGTTACAGAGAGGAAAGATGATAAGGTTCCCTTTGTTTTAAGGTAACCAGACAGGAAATATTATATGCATGTTTGGTTTAGAACAAAAAAGGAATAAAACATGAGATAATTTTCGAATCATCTTGTCGAAAAGAAAGTCAGAAAGAAAAATGTATTCATAACTTTGCATCTGATTGCTTTTAGAATTAAGTTATAATTATGATTTTTAAAAACACATTTAAAGTATAATTTGTTAATCTATTCCTTTAAAAGAAATTGATATAGATTAACAAATACTTAAGAATTTACTAAATATTTGAAGAGAATGTTCCTTTTTAATTTCATCCCTATTTATCTTTGTAGAGTTGAAGATCGCATTAATTATTTTTTATCCATTATATTCTTACTTCACATTTACACATAAATTTATCGTGAAATTCCAAGAAAAAAAGTATAAAATAAAAATTTTCAAAAGTATTTTATTATAATAATCAAGAAATTTATTATATTTATTAATTTGTATAAAACAATATTGAAAGAAAGATAAAAAGAAACCCATAATAAGGATTTAACATACCTAATTTTTCATTACACACATCATAATGACACACATTACAAACCGGTATATGGAGACATGAGATCTTGATCAACATGATCCATGAGCATGTATTCATTCCAAATTTCAAAACCACAGGCACATATGTATAAAGAAAAGTGGGCTTATATTTAAGTGTGCAACCCCTAACCCATTTTTAGCCCAATCTTCAATATCAAATCTACAACAAAAAAATTACAGCCCAAACTAAGTGTGCAACCCCTAACCCATGTGTATCCTTTCTACCATTTTTATTTATTATTTTAAATGTAAATATGTCATAACAATACAAATGTAGAAACAATTAATCCATTCTGTATGAAAACTAAACAATTAAGTCTACAATTATAATACTGGAAATTACATTCTTAAAAATATCATATCAAGAAATAAGAAACCGAACAAACATGAGTAATTTATATCCTAGAAATCAATTATTTCTAGGAATATTTTCTAAAACAATTTGTAATAAATATGAATATTCAATATACAGTTCCATGGGATCCTTTTCCAACCATAAACAAATGCACCGTTTATAATAACTACTAAGCATTATTTTAATATTGTTTCTACTTTGATTTATGAAAAATTTATAACTAACAGTGATAAAAAAAAATTATAGTTAACAAGAATTATTATTTAATCATTTCTATTGAAATTAATTGTCATACTATATTAATCAACTTACATTAACTACTACTTGTAACTTCTGATTTACGTAAAAATTAACTTAATTAGAAATGTGGTGACTGGATATACACGTGGAAAACTTTGTAGTGTGTCTTCTAGATGCTTGGTATTCTGGTTAATTTTACTAGAATAGACGAATAACTGATAGAAATAGACAAAAGTTGAAACAAAGTTAACAGAGTGAAGATAAAAACAAATAAAAGGAGCTCAACAAGAATGGAAACCTCGTGACAGATTCTTCAATCACACAAAAGAATCAAAAAAGTTTTAAAATAAGTAAATTCTACTGCCAAACACGTTAAAAATATTTTTTATTCTTATTAAAAAATTATTACACTTTTACTGTTTCAATTCTGTTTTCGATAGTTTTAACTTTGATTATGTTAAAAAAAACCTATAAATTTAGCATATTAAAATTAACATTGATCATCATTTTTATAATCCTTTATAGGAATTTTATCATAAAAAAAAATAAACTTCTCATATATCATGAAATGTAATTAATTAATTATATAAAATATTTTATGATAATTTGGTTTTTTTTAAGTAACTAATTGTAAATTTTTCACTTAATTTCTTCTATATTATTATAGACTTTTGTTTTTCTTTTTTTCTTAAACACACTAATGAAGATTGATAATTGAATATAACTTGAGTTTTAATTTACATGATTGAGTGACTGTTTGAAATTATTTTACACTATTAGTAAATAACTTATAAATTTTATGAAATTTTTAAATTTTATTATTGAAATTAATAAATTTATTATAGATAATTTATCATAAATAATAAATTATAATGGATTGAGTTAACCAATCATAAGCTATAGGTGATTGACAGAAAAAAAAAATGCATCATCTTTATTATCTTGTTAGTAACTTTTTTGAGAATAATAATGCAAGGATAAATAATTTTTTAAAGATTAAAATAATAAAATTATGTTTATTTAAATTATAAAATAAAAAACAGTACAAACAAATTATAAAATAATAAAATATAGCAAGTAGTTAGAATAAAAAGAGTAGAAGAATCAAAGGACATTTGACAATGAAATTGACAAAGAAGAACAGTTACTTTCCCCAACCTTAACTTCCACACAACACCAATCACACATCCACAAATAATCACAAACCCCATTCATTTCCATTACCCCTTTTCTCTCTTCTCAAAACCCCCCTTATAGAGGAAAGTAAACAAACACAAACACAAACACAAAATCCTTTCTTAATTCTTGTTCTTATCCTTCACTTTCGATAATAATCAACGATGAAACGCGCTGTCACAAATAACCACAACAACAACCGCAACACAAAAAAGCCAAAGCTCAAAGAAGAAAGTTCGGTTTTTGCTTCGGGAGGGACACGTGGCAGCAGCGTGTACTTAGACGACAACGTTTTGTTCGAGGTTTTAAAGCACGTGGACGCGCGGTCGTTGGCGATTGCAGGGTGCGTGAGCAAACAGTGGCACAAGACGGCGCGTGACGAGAGACTATGGGAATTGATATGCACGAAACAGTGGGCAAACACAGGGTGCGGTGAGCAACAGCTACGATCGGTGGTCCTCGCTCTCGGTGGCTTTCGTCGCCTCCACGCGCATTACCTCTGGCCTCTCTCTAAACCCCACGCGCCTTCCTCGTCGTGGCCTTCAATCCCGCACGTGCTAAGGTCAAAACCTCGTTGGGGCAAAGACGAGGTTCACCTCTCTCTCTCGTTGCTATCTATTCGGTACTATGAGAAGATGAATTTTCATAACTCAAAAAACACATGACTTCAACGTTTCAGTTTCAGTTTCAGCTTCGGTTTATCCGATGTTGTTGTTGTTCTGTTTCCAATGCTTTTGGCTTTTTTTATTTTTATGCGGTGTTTAATTTTCAGTTACCGGATATGTGATTTTTGTTAACTGTTAAATGCAATTAAGCTAAGCTGGTTGTGTAAATTGAAACCAAAAAAAATATATATGAAGGTATTATAGTTTGAGAATTAATTTATGCTACCATATGATATGTGAATTGCAATTATGTGCCTTGGAAAATAGTTCAATGTTTTTTAACTATTTAATGTATTTTAAATTAATATTAAGCACCTGAATCAACTTTCATAGATGATTTTAGCTTTTGAGTCAAAAAAGATAATTTAGCTTAATCATTAGTATTGAATTCAGTAAAAACTCTGTTGTTCATGTTTGTCTAATGGACTTAAAACATATTTGTCTATAATTTAGCAAATTATTATCGGTTGGATATAACACTGACCATATTTTAGTTTTCAAATTGTGTAGGTTGTCAATTTAATTATGATAAAAAATAATAAATTAATACAATATATGTATATTCTAATCAACTTAATTATTTTGTTATTTTTATTTTTTTAATAATATTAGAAGGCTGACATAGTCTAGAAATATAATATATTGTATTGCATGGATATAAGTGTAAAATCATTCTTAATTTTATAAAATTAAGTTAAGTTCATAATTCATATGTTATATTTTATAATTTCTGACTCAAAATATAATAGGTATAACTTCATTAATCCCTATTGGACAATCTTCTATTAATATTTCACAACTCAAATATTTCTAGGTAATGCATATTACCAATGCGTTTACGTTTGACTGATTTGATCAGGTTTTGAAAGATAGTGATGAATATTTGAATAGAATTGGCAAATTTGTGTGGTTTGAAGAATTGAATAGTATAGTGTATGGATAGTGGTGGAAATAGGGATAATTGGTATTATTGTGTGAGGGTAGTGGGAATTGGAGAAAGTGGGGGATAGTTTGAGAGAGGAAGCGTGTGATTGAAACTGGGAAGAAGGGATGGGTTTCTTGTGTTGTTGTCGTTTTGTGAGGTTGGAAAGGGGACAAAACAAAAGGGTCTTTGTTGTAACAAATGTATGTGTCTGTGGCTAAGTTTTTTCTGGCACTTACTAAAAGACACACGAGTCAGTTCGGGCATCTATTGGGTCCCTGCAAAAACCTATTTTTTTCTCAAGGGACCAGGTTTGTCGCATCTGTACGCATTATACTGCGTTGTGTTTTGTATTATGAACTTTGCATTGTCTCGCACTTAAATACCATTATTAAAATTTAATATATTAATTTTTATTATTATTTAATTTGATTTTTACAATGATTTAAATACTATTTATTAACTGTTATAAAATGTTATTTTAATTTTCTTAAAAGTTGTACTTTCCATGATTTAAAATTTATCAACAGGATGAAATAATCTTGCACTATCCGTCCGTGCAAAATAAAGTCATTCAATTTTAATCATAATAGCATGTTAATTTTGCAGTAACTTTTTTCAAAATCTGATTAGAAAAAGAAAAAGTGTGCAACAATGTGAATGATTTAACATAGCGAGAAAATATGGAAAATAAGTTATAAATTATTATTGTAGAATTTATTATTTCTTTTTGTTGACAGTGTTGTAAAAATTTGGCGGGACAATGTTATAAATCGAATAATGTTATATGTAACTGTAAACAAATAGGACTTTATTTAAACTGATATTTTATTCATATAAGATAGGTAAATGCTAATCACTGTTAAGGAATTTCTATAAGATTTTTTTATCCGAATCTGTAAAATTACGTTGCGTAATTTTTTTTATCTATAATTGTTTATATTAAATATTTTCATTTTTAATTTTTCAATTAGTACCCTAACAACACTTGTTAGCAAGAT
This sequence comes from Hylodesmum podocarpum, assembly GCA_026586105.1. Classification (NCBI taxonomy): domain Eukaryota; kingdom Viridiplantae; phylum Streptophyta; class Magnoliopsida; order Fabales; family Fabaceae; genus Hylodesmum; species Hylodesmum podocarpum. The sequence goes on along the minus strand of JALJEV010001430.1, from coordinate 2,065,735 downwards.
TCTTAAAGATAATTGAAAAGTAATGGATTAGTAGAAGTGTATTCTTTCACCTTTTTAAAAGTGAGACTTTTTTTAAAATTAATTAATGAGAAATTAATTTAAATTTTTTTTTTAAAAAAAATTCTTCTCATTTTTTCCTCCTGTAAATCCTTCTGCCGGAGAAACACTTAAAGTAGCCTGGAATTTAATTTTTCTTTATTTATAGGTTCTAATCTTAGGCTTCATGGTGAGATTTTGAATTCATAGGGTCAATCAAAGTTGGTCTTATTTGGGTCGAATATTGCACATTTTCTTAGACTGAGTGGGTCTCTCTTATGAACGATTGGTGCATTCAATCTTGAGAAACCTGGAAGGTACAAATGTAATTCAGTGAAAATCTCAAATGGGAGACATTGCAAGTTTATCATTTATAAGTTCTCAGACATTATTTTGAGAAAAAAAAAAAAAAAACGGCTTTTAATATAGTGTATACACTAGGTCCAGCTACACCTGGCCCAAATGCAATGATCTCACTTTATCTGAGTTATACCTGGCCCAGTATAATTCTACTCCTACCCTTATCTATGCTTTGTGAATTGAATGATCATGTTTTACAAAATTGATGTGTATATATTTGATGATAAGCGAGCTAATAATAGATATGTAAGCTTATCCAATAAATATATACACATGAAGTTTTAGAATATAATGGAGCCAACAAATATATAGACTTCAAATTTCATGTTTCAAAGTAATATCGAAATATTGTCACACACTCAAAATCACATCATCATCGGTTAACAAACTTTCTTCACTTAAAAATGAATTTACTGTATTGTACTTTGTACCGGCATCATTTTAAAGAAATGGAAATATGCATTTTTCTGTCAACGGTGGAATTATTAGTTAGATAAGGGCAATACCCGGTGAATTTGTATTGGTTAGCTCATTCCAAATATATGTATAAATATATTTTTGAGGAATTTATTAATCTGGTAATATTCAGTTATATAACTCAACTCATGACAAGTTTTATTAAACAATCTAGCAAAACATAAACCGGACACAATAATTAATTTTGAAAGAAAAGAAATTCATTGTCGAAATTTTTAGGTTTTGCGACAAATTAAAGAAGATTTTTCTTTTAAACCTCAAGAATAATATGAAAGGTTGGTTTAAGAGAGAAAAGGAAGAAAGAACAATAATATAATAAAATAAGAGTAAGATAAATTTTAATCTTATCGTATGTGTTTGACGTATATTAAGATATGAATTAAATAATAATTAAAAATGATATATTAAGATATGAATTAAATAATAATTAAAAATGATATATTAAGATATGAACTAAATAATAATAAAAAATAATGATAATAATAATAATCACAATAACAATAATAATAAAGTCAGTTCATTAAAAAAATAATAATAAACCTAATAATAATAATAATATGGGTGATTAGAGAAAAAAGGAAATTATCCTTCCCATTATTTTTAACCTAACTTTCTACTTGTAATAAGAAATAATATAATAAGAATTAGATAAGTAAATCTTATTTTATTAGTTCATCAAATATTATGCTATAATATGATAAGATATCCTAATTACTGAATAAAACTTTTATCATCCTTGACATTTAGATTTAATTAAAAAAACATTTTTTTTTATAAATTGGTTTAATACATTAAAAGAAAACTTATTTTCGACACAACACGTAAAAGAGAAAATAAGTTTATCCAATAACAAAACATTATATATGATGTATTTTTTTTATTGAATTATTAGATTTAGAATTTGATTTTGACAAGCGATCCAATACAAACCAAACTTATATATACGTATATCCTTTTTATTTATAAATTATTATATCAATCAAGTTTATATTTAGTAATTCCCAATATATTTGTAAAATTATTGTATAAGTTACTTATTTATGAAAAAATATTTAATTATAGATAACATTTTAGAATTTATTTGAGTAATGGTACATAGATAAATTGTTTAATTATGCAAGTTTGTTTGCAATTTCTGTCAAGAAAAATAATTTTAATAGTCTGTAAATTAATAAATAACAACTTCATTCTTAGCTTCGTAAACTTAATTTTCACATCTCAAAATAACAACACAATTATATCTTGATTTCTTCTTATTGTCACCAATTCAGAAAGTTAATTCTTCACAGTTTTATTCTTAATCCATCTCTATTTTTCATCAAAATCCTTTCTTTTGTCATACTCTCTTTACATCAAAAACATTAGTGTATTGTAAATAAATGGAAACATGCATGTTTCTATCAATGGTGAAATCGTTAGCTAGATAACAAAAATTCCTAACGCACCTTATACTAGACACCTCATTCAAAATATTAATGTACCCTTCATTAATTTATAACTTAACTCATGACGTGAGTATGACCAAACGATCTCTAACATAAATTGGGTCATTAATTAATTTTAAAAAAGGTGAGAATTTTGCTGAAGTTTAGGCAGAAATAAAGGGTAATACATCATGCATTAATTGATTTTTCACCAAAGAAAAAATTTCCATTAAATCCCTGAGAAAAATGTAGAATATATACCTGAGAACTATATACATTTTTTTTGTATGAAAGAAAATGTTTAAATTAAGAAAACTATCAAAATGATAATATTTTATTAAGATTATATCTCCTTCGATCACGTTGAGCTAAACAAAATGGTTTTTTTAGGAGTATTGTAGGAGTTATAATATATGATGAGATTCTATAATATACTTTTCATTAAAACCAGCCTATTTGTTTTGCGAAGTGAAAGAAACTTGGTTCAATTTTAACATTCACATTCAAACAACCTATTGGTTCTATATTCCCAAATTCTTTATGCAATTTTTGTTGGCCCCCACATAATCAAACATTGACTTAGTATGTTTTTATTAAAAAAGTAAAATGTCAAAAATCTAAACCAAACCAATCTCCAATAGCAAAAACAGGGCTATTTAGTTTTTAATGTATGAAACACACACTCAGTGGTTTGTTCATACACAACCATTCATGATTAAAAAAGATATTTAAAATGTTTTCTCAAAATACACTAAAAAGTGCAACTTGCTGAAATATCTTCTCTAAAAAAAAAAAAAAATAATAGATTAACGAACCCTTACAAACCTTAACTACTAATCCATAAAATATATAGATTACACTAATTGGTTAACCACTGAAAACACCATAAAATAAGTGGATATTTTATGATTAGTTGAAGCTGAAAATGATGATTGTCATTGTTTGGTGTTTTTCACATGCCTAAATTTAGTTGGCATCACTCAATCACTTAACCAATAAGTTCCCACCGCAAAACAAAATATTCCAACTGGACCCACTTCTGTCAATCACACATCCCACCGCTTCGATCTTCCTTCAATTTTAACAACACAAACAAGAACCGTTGTCCTTTCTGTCCTTTCCCGTCACCAACTCCTCACATTTTACAATAACCTTTCTATTCAATTCAATTCATTCTACTACTAATTATTCAATCACACTAGCCATAATTTTTAATTAATCTCACATTAATAATTCTTCCCCGTAACGCTACCACCATATTTCATATTTAATATAACTCACCATCTAATCGGTTACGACTTAGACTCATTCCTAACAACTTTCATATAATTAAATTATCTAGACTCAAATAAAGCACTATTTGATTCATTCTGTTTCTTGAGGTTCTGTACAGTGCCAAATTATTACTAATTTTTTTACTTAAAAATTAAACTACAAAATAAAAAACAAAAAAAAATTCAAACGACACCGTTCTGTTCTGTTCCTTTCCGTTCTGTTTTTGTTTTCCTTCACTTGCTAATTCCCAAGCGTTTCACGACAGCGTTTCCAATTGCTTCGGTTTGAATTCGGAACCCGTTCTGTTCAATCCCAGACATGTAACTTCTCACTTCTTTTCTAATCATTTCTTGCATCACCTTCAATATTTCTCCGTTGAACAATTGCCTCCCTCGTTCTTCCACCACCGGCGGCGGCGTCACTGGCCGCGGCTCAGGCACAGGCTCAGGCCCAGGTCCAAACCCGGGAAGAGACAAACTCAGAAAGGTAGATGGATTTAAAGCTGAAGATGCAGTTTCCATTAGATTGGGCCTGCAATGGGCCGAAGGTGTAGGGTTAGATATAGCAGGCAGGCCTGGATCGCTTAAATCAGACTCAGATGGGCTGCTTGGGTTTATATGGCCCAAACCAACACTAGCAGATCTTTTAACGGGCCGACGGTCGTTAAAGGTGGAACACTTTCGTTTGAGGGTAGAATTCCAATGATTCTTAACGGCGTTATCAGTTCGGCCGTTAAGTAACCTTGCTATGGTGGCCCACTTGTTACCGAACTTCTCATGGGCTTTTACTATGGCGTTGTCTTCTTCCGGCGAGAACGGACGGTGCGCCACCTCCGGAGACAGCTGATTGCACCACCGTAATCGGCACGATTTCCCAGATCGACCTGGAATTGATTTACTGATCAACGACCAGTTTCTGGGCCCGTGGGCCTGGACTAACTTCTTCAACGCCTCGTCCTCTTCCGGGCTCCATGGGCCTTTCACCCGATCCAGTTCTCTACTCGCCAATGATGCCATTAAAAAAACTATAAGAGTGAAACTGAAAGTATCATAAAAATTAAAATTAAAAAAAAAAAAAAATTGAGAGAAGAGGTGGAAGAAGGAGAAGAAGGAGGTGTGGTGATGGTGTTTGAGAGAGGTGGGGTTTTGAAATAGGAGAAAAAATTGGAAAAGTGATAAGGATGACCGGTTGAGCCGGTTAGATTTAACTGGTTGAGGCGGTTGGCGAAACAGTTACTAGCACACAGCTGGCAAAAACCAACACGCGTGGGAGTTGGAGCCTGGTTACGGTTACACGTATGATCACGCTATCGATGTGTGTGGTTTTGTGTTATGTCAGTGATAAAGTAATAAGAGAATTCATTCTGGAATATCTATTATTTATTGACTGTGACGGTTCAACCGTTGCTAAATCTAATTTTACCTATAAAACGGTATTTTTTGTTCTTCATCTCAAACTAACGTCCGTGATAATTTTTTTATTTGAATAATTAACTAATTTTAAAATCATGGAAATCTAATACTCTGTTAGTTTTTTTTTAAAAATAAATTATATCATATTGAATTTTGGATATCTAATGAAATATTTAGTCGCATAGGTTAACTGCTTCTGCAGGATGATAACTAATTACAGTTACAGTTTTTCGAAATCTAAAATTAATATTCAGTTTTTTTTTAAGAAAAATAAATAAATATTAAGTTGGAGAATGATTGCGTTTTGATTTCTGTTATATATTGGAATATTAAAATAAAAAAATTGTTGATATTAATGTCTATGATTTATTGAGGTAATTTTTTGTATGTACTCAGGAACAAAGTTTTAAATTTTATATCAATATATCTTTCTGAAATTTATTAGAAAATATTGATTATATTTTTACCTTTGAATTGAAATGAATTTTCATGGATATAAGTTTTAGTTGTTTAAAATTAACTCTAACGGTTGATATCTTCTTTTTTTGTTTATGATGGCGGCTACGACACCATTAATCGAACCGAAAACATCATATCTAGTGCTCCAAATCTATCAAAGGAAATGATAAATGCTCAATTATTAGCTAACTAGCATTTTGGTTGTGTGATTGAAAATTATATAATTATGCTGTGATTATTTAATTAAAGATTATGGTAAATAAACCTTAAACATGAAATTATATTTTAAATTTGTGATAAGTAACTTGATATGTGATAATGTTATTTTTAATTATTGATAGTTTTTAAAGAAATAATATCACAATTTAATTTCAAAGATAAGATATTGAGAAAAAAAATACTATTGTTAAAGAAAACATGAATAAAACCCTAGTCTACATATTCTAATTTCAGGGATTTCTAATTTATTAAAATTTATGTCACTAGATATAAAAAAGAAAAGTAATAGATAATATAAGAAAAGTAATATAAATTTTATTAAAATATTTTATTTAGTATTAATTACTTTATATAATTGATAATATTATTACCCATCATAGACCTTTATAATTAGATGATGATAATCGTAAATAAATATCATGATAAGATTATTATAACTAATAAATAATATTAATTCAAAATAATTGTCAACTTAAAAATAATCACACGACAAGTTGATAATTAGAATTAAAATAAAGTGATGTAAAATTAAGGGGAAAAAATGTGTGTTTGTTTTTAGAAAACTTTTATCTGTTGCATAAATTTTTATTCAATTACATTTTTCCTAACCAAAAAAAATAAATATTTTATCCCACTTTATCTATTTAATTTATGATATTGCCTAAACCATATTCAAATTAAACATGTATTTTTTTGAAAAAATTATCTTATATAATATCATAATGTTTAACAAAATCCTATTTTAAATTGTAAATTCTTATTCATTAAAAATTAAAAGGTTAGGTAATAATAAAGTAATATAAGCTAAAGTGCATATCGCTAATCAATGAAGCATAAAATAATATATAGATAGATAATTTTATTCAGAGTTTGTAAGTAGTTGAGTTTCTTATCATCTAAGTCAGAAATTAATTAATTTCTAATTGTATACAGAAAAAACATTGTTGAAAGAGACGAAATTGTATACAGAAAATATACTTTTGTCTCTCCCAGAAAATTGTATGAGTGATAATTATAGCAAACAGTTTTATCTTCTTGTAGATAAATAAAGGGGAAAAAAAAAGTAATTGAGATGAGAGATATTATTAAAAGTGATTAATTAATTTTTTTCTTTCGACAAAACAAAACCCATTCCACATTAAAATCATGACAATCCACCATCAGTTCAACAAACATAATTCTTATTTAAATTGATTTTAAACATGTTTCATTTGCAGATTTGAAAGAAAACAATAAATGTCAGAAGTTTTAAGTGTGTTTTCTAGTAGGTAAAGGGGAACGATTTTGTACCCTAAGGTTTTTAAAAACAAGTTGATTTTTCAACGATGATCTTCTATGCTCATCAATGGTGGGATGTTCTATCAAAAAATATCAATCGTGGGGTGTTACCTACGAAATCTAGAGTGTAAGAGTCAATGTGGATTAAATTTAAGAGATTGAAAATAAAATAGTAACGTACCTTTCTTAAATTGATCCAAAGTATTTATGTATCTCCATTGACCTTATCTAAAGTATATAATCAAAGTTAGACCATTTAAATAATGGGAAATGGATATTCTTACGTGAAAATTTTATTTTTTACATAAAATTCTTCGTACGAAGAAATTCAACCATTGTTAAAATTAATAATATTTTATTTAAAAGAAAAAATTCTTTTTCATTTTCGATAAAAATTGAGATTTTACTGGATATGCCTATTTTGTGAATACCAACTTTTGTGGTGGGTGATTGAATTTGTTTGATATAGCTGGACCACAACCGAATAGAGTAATTATAAAAATGAATTGAGATTCAGAACAAATATATTGTTTTCTGAACAACAATATAGTTGTAATAGTAATTTTTTTGGCAACATATGTTACACAATAACTGAGTATTTTGTATTGAAAATGTTGAAAAATATTTATGTTTATATTAATATGACTTTAGCAAGTAAATTTTTTTATGATGCTATTCTTTCTATACAGATAAAGAAAAAATTATTTCCATTTCTTTATCAACTTAAAAATTTTAAACAGTAATAAATATTACTTCTTTTTACTGTATTTAATTATCTTTGTCTAATTTTTTTAATTTATCATAAATAAAAATGATAAAAATTATATTGAGAAATTCAAATTAATTTTAAAAAACTAAATATTAATCATATTTTTTAATCAGTATACTATCTTCTTAGAGTGAATAATAATAAAAAAATCAAAACGCAAGTTAATCAGATTTGGGAAGGAACCGTGGACATATTTTCTTCTTCTTCTTCTCTTGAGGGGACCGATGGCTAATAATCTTTGTTTAGTTTTAATATTTTTTTATAAAGTCAGTTAATCATAGAAAGTAAAACCACGTTTGAAATAATTTATTTACATATACTGTAATTTATGATACTTCATTTAAAATGGCATAGTTTAAAAAATGTAATGGGATAATGACTACTTTTTAAGAAATAAATTATTGAAATTATCATTCACTTTTAATTTTATTTTTTATGTATTGAAATATACTGGGATAATACATTTTACATTCAAAACTGACTCATATCCCTAAATTAAGTGGTATTAAGATTAGATTCAATAAAATTAATTATTACATAAAAAAATAATTCTTACTAATACCTAGTTGAGAAAAAAAAAATCCCATTTATTAAAATTTCAGCTTCATTTAATCATGTTGCTAAATAATAGTCTCTTTAATTAGACTCAATATTTATTAGTCTATCGTACATATGTAATAATTTTTTTTTCACTTATTTTTTTTTTCAATTTTTAATTTTTTTTTTTATTTTTGTTAATATTTATAATTTTTAATATTAAATTAAAAAATTAAATATTCATACAAAAATGTTACAAAATTTTTATATGAACATGTCAATATTTAATAATAAAAATATGAATAAAAAATTGACTTGAGTAAAAAGAATTTAAAACCTAAAATATAAAATAGTCAAAATTATGAAAAATTTAATTAATCTTTAATTTTTTTAATATATTTAGTATAGTATTTAATACATTTGTGTTGATGCAAGATTCTTGGTAATGAGGAGAGAGAAAAGGGTAGCGATGAGCTGGCGAAGAAAAATAAGAAATTGAAGTAGCACTGCACAATCTTGGGATCAACGCTACGCTACTAATTATCTTGTCAGTCAAATCCAGCCTGTCATATATTTATTAAATAATTTTGTATTGTCATCAATTATTTATTTTTATATAAAAAAAATTACTTTCGAACCATTTTACCATTTTTCCACGACCAAATAAAAAAAAAAAAAACTCTTCATTAAAGTCATAAGATTTTGCTAGTTGAATAAATGAAATAATTTTTTATTGATGTATTTTTTAATTCAGAAGAAAATATTGATTTATTTATGTAATTTTTTTAAAAAATAATTTAGTTTCCAAATTTTAAAGCTAAGATTATTTTTTTTTTCAACCAGTGAATAAATTAAATAATTTTACTTATAATTGAAATTGAGGGTGAAGGAAGTAGCATTAATGCATAATAAAAGAAAGAAAGAAATAACAGCTGTAGATGCATAAGCAACAATATTATAATTGATGACTCGTGACTGCGACTGTTCATGAAAATGCATGCATATTGCATAACCAAGCCAACAAGTCTCGTCGCCCAAAAATATTATTGGATTTCAAACTCTTATACATTGAAATTTGGTCGAACAATGAGTGGTACTGTGAGAATCTACGTATACATAAAAGAATAATGCAAATTCTAACAAATAAGTAATTATATATAAGTTGTTTCCATAAATTATTTGGAAGTATTTTTATAAATCATTTTTCATATTAATTAGATTACTGAATCATATGCATTAAATATCTTATGTCAAAAAATATCATATCAAATTTTTTCATTTTTATCAAATTTATGAAAAAATATCACGTATTAAAAAAATATCTTAAAACATTAATATTATAAAGATCATCGTTACATAATAAATTAATCTACTCTTGACACTAAAAATTCTCAATTATCACGATTTAAAAAGTTTTCTTCACTTTATATATATTAATAAAGATGATTTGTTTTTACTTTAACGTTTCAATCAAATATTTTACACCTCTAAATCTAATTGACCAACTTATATACACATCGTTTTCACACCACAAATCTTAACACACCATCTTATATTTATGAGAAGAACAATTATATTTGTAACAATTATCTTTACTTAAAACCTGTGTTTATTGATAAATAAATAAAAGAACAGGATATGTTACTATTTTGACTTCTAAAAAAATTTGAAGAAATACGTAAATTTCTAAGAAATATTAGAAAATTATTATGGAAAAGAAAACGAGGAAGAAATATAAAAGGCGCGTAAGCATTAATGTGCGTGAGCACGAATTATGACATTGACCGAGTTTTGGATTGGATGTTTGTGGGGACAAAAAAACAAACTCAACTTGTAACCTTTTAAATGTTGTCATTCACCAAAGTAACAAAAAAAAATAAGTCTTTAAAGTGTTGCTTTTAAAATAAAATAAATAAATAAAACTCAGAAGTGGACCTTTATTTCAACGCGTAACAGCTGTCTTTAACTTCCCCTCTCACGCAATTTGTCACGTGCCGCAATGTAAACAAAAATAAATAAAAACAAAATAAAATAATAAATATATGTCGTACATTTTATTTAGATGCGTGCGTGCGTACTTTGTCCGTACTATTTTCTCTCGTGGACTTCATACAAATCGTGCGTATCACGTGATTCAGACTTTGTTTATACCATCCGTATTCTATTTCAATAAATTATGCATGGAAGAAAATAAAATAAAAATAAAACAAACAAAACAGAAAATGTAATATTTTAATAAGTAAAATTTAATGTATTTTTTTAAATTTCTTCATTTATTTAAATAAAGAGAAAAATATACTTACAAAAGGATTATTTTTTAAACAATTAAATTAAACTAAAAAATAACCTTTTATTATATAATATTTGAAATAAAATTATTTATCATTTTTATGTTACGAAAAATATTTAAATTGGAAAAAGAAAAACGAAAAAAAAAATTAATGAGACGCAATACAAATTTCTCTCCAATTTTAGCCAATCTAATAATTGTAAGCTACTTTGACTAAGTCAGAGAATAGTTTAAGGGAAGAAAAAATTATACATTCACTGGAAAAAGGAAAACTATCTTCTTTTTCTTCAGACATAAATAATGTATTTTCAACTCATTTCATAAATAATTCAACAATTATTTATGGTGGAATTATTTAACTTCGTTTTTAATTGAGATAGACAACCTCATCAATAATACACATGGCAAGTCAAGTTGTTTATGTTATATCTTTAAAAGTGTCATATCCAACATCAAAATAAAGGTATATTTCATATAAATATATTATTTTAAAATATGAGATACCTATTTATGTAAATGTCTGTCGTAACTCAGTTTTATTTTATATACGATTTTAAAAAACATATATTGCTATTAAAAACACAAGTCGTTGGCGACGGGTAAATCATTAATAAATAATTGATTTATGATTTGGGAATCATTTAATTAATTAAATACGAGTAACATTACTCACATGAATTTTTTTACACACATTTTTTACATCTTTCTATTATTGTTATTTGGGTATGATTCGTATGAATTTAGTAGAAAGTTGCTCAAGTTATGCTTATTTTCTAAATGGACTTTAATGAAGGTTTTTTCCCATGTCTATAGACATATTCTGTTAATGGATCTTATGTCATCCCATTGCTCTTGTTTTCTCTTTAGTTTTCCAAAAAGAAAGTTGGAAATGAACAAATTTGTGTATAGAACCAACTCTGTTATCTTATTAATAAGTATTAAATTGGGTAACACCGAAACTAACATGTATCTATCTACATTTAATTCACTTGCATTTGCTTGATGAAATAAGATAAAATTCTAATTCATTTAAAAATATATATTTCAAAGTTTGAATGTATAAAAGAAGCTAAATATATTTTTTAACCATGTAAAATAAACATATTGGCCTTTTGTTCTGAAAGAATTTTTCTTCGGCTTTCGTTTCCCTAAATTTTTGACATCATTATTCTTTATCTCGGCTGAATTTTTAAAATTTTGTTTTAATTCCCGTTTTTTCATCCCTCCAAAACTTAAAATAACTATTTCTCATGTTCATTTTATGGTCGATAAGTAACATTTATTTTAGAGATTTTTTTTTTAAAAAAAAAACACTGTGACTTAAAAGAAAGAATTTTATGAATAAGCTAATAAGAAAATAATTTTAACTTTCAAATAAATAAATTTCATTATTTTTTTCTTATTATTTTTTTTCTAAATGTCCTTTTCATAATTCGCCCCAACTTGACTTAAATTACCTTATTGGGTGAGACTATTCCAATCATAAGCTCGTGTAAGTTCATGACTCTAAAATTTGCGGGGTTCATGGTTCCATGAGGATCTGGGCCTTGGTCTTTTTTATTGGACTTAAAGGGTTTTTTTTTCTTTTTTTAATTAATCCGAAACACATTCTTAATATGATATGATAATAACGGTATTTAAATAGTAAATAGCATCGTTATAATGCATGTATATATATAATAATTTTATTATGCTAATAATTGTAATATGTAACTAACCGGTCAACTCATTCACAGAATATCTGTGTATTTCTCTCTTTTTATATTTTATATGTATATGTATTTCTCTCTTCACATTTTATAACTAGTTGTCTTGTTGTCTATGTATTGCAGTTGTTTACCAAACAGAAAGGCGTCTAAATGGAAAAATTATGCACACAAATTCAACAATTGCATTGCATTACATATGGGAAATGATAAAAAAAGAATTATCAAAGGCATAGAAGAAAGATAAAAACAGGTGCAATGTGGTGATTCGAACTATGGGTCTAGCCCAAATTATTTTTTCACAAATGGATAAAATAAAGTATGTAGAAGCTATCTATGTCTCCCTTTTTGCTTTTCACTTCTTCAACTTTTTTTTTAATTATTTATGAAATTAATTTTTGCTATGTGTACACATTTGAGTGCTAGATTTAGAATTTAAATTTATTTACGAGGTACATGCTAAAAGAATACAAAAGAATACACGTGGAATCAAACTGACTGTTACATAACATAAAATATGTAAATCAAACTCACTAGTTTGATGTTATAAAAGTAGTCAAACTAATTATTTTACTTTTTAAATGAAATGTTCATTAATTTTATGTCATTTAAGTTATTGATATGTTCATTAATTTTATGTCATTTAAGTTATTGAAATGTTCATTAATTTTATGTCATTTGAGGAACAATAAATGATATCTATAATTTTAAAATTATCCTTAAATTATGAATCTAAACTCTTTATTTCGTGTGCAAATTTCATATTTGTCAAATCATAGAATTACAGTTTGCTAAACAATATATTGAAGTAAGTACAAACAAACTGTGTATCCTAAACACATGTAATATTTATTTAACATGCAATAACAAATAAGAAAGGTTAGTATAGATCTGATTTTTCCCATTCACGCCTATGCAAAAATATCTTGGTTGATTCATGACCGGTTGCAAAGAAAAGCCTGTTATTTTATTACACTTCTATATCTATATTAATTAGTATAATATAAAATTAAAAATATTTTGTTGGAAAACTGTTGATAAGTTAACAAGCTATGATTGAATATGTAATTAAATAATATATTTCAAGCTCTTAATTTTAATTGGGCTTAATCTTTATGTCATATGTAATATTAGTAAAAAATATACTTATATTAGTATGATCATTTATCTAGCTGCTATATAGTTAGACGTTAACCTTTTATATATAATTGGGATATATACGATGATTCCTTCTTGCTACTAAAAAAAATCTATTATTATAGAAAATATTTATGGTGTTTAAGATTTTCGATAAAATTATTATGGTAAGTGTAATAATATACAATTTAGATACTTTGATCTCAAATATTGAGATTAAATAATGTATTGTGCATAATGATGTGGCATCGTTATTTAAATATTTTGATCTCGATAAAATTTGAAATTGACATACATCAATTCATTACTAAGTAAAAGTCAATTTATGTATAACGCATAGTTTAAATTTTCTATATAATGTACCAACTCTCTAATATAACTATTATCTTTCAAACTGATTTAATAGGTTTATACACGCATGTCTCTAGTTAGAGCTGGTCACATCGATATAACGTATGACACAAGAACGTCTATATCCCTTTCCTACTTTGTCCACCTATTAATGTATAAATATTCTAAATTTCAAAAAGTGTCTTTAGACTCTCAACTTACTTTAAAATTCTATCTCAAATACATTTATTGATTTAAGTATTAAAAGATCTTTACATATACACCTTCTTTAACAAAGATCAAACAATAGCTCTTTCGACACAACCCGAACTCAACCACTCAAATCGAGAACCGTCCCTCAACTTTGATCACTTCAGCATCAAACATCAGTTCCAGGAAAGAAAAATAAAATTAAATAAAATAGTAACAATAATAATTTGCAGTTTAGTCTATTCATAGATCCACGACAACATAATGGAAACGTAAGATCTAATACTCACGCATATTACATCCAATTCCATATGAAAATTCACTTGGATTGTTAGATGCAAGACGAATGAACAAATAACAGTCACGCAAGATCTACTACGATGTACCTATTTTCAATAAAGAAAAGGAAAAGAAAAAAAATAGATGTATCTATTAAGAGTAGCAAAACTTTTCTTCCTTGAAATGCGAAGACAAATATTTAGATTAAAGTAACATGTTCCAACTTCCAACATATAGACGTTAAATGCACTGACCCCATAGACACATCAATTAATTTTCGGATGCTTTCATTATGTTCCATCATGCTTCTTAAGTTCCCCAAGGGTCCCACATGAAGCACGCGAGAAACCTAATTAACGACGTGAGTCATCAATTCAATCCACAAATCAAGCCCAAAAGAAAACATTACCACTTTTATAATTAGTTCACAAAATTATAGCCAAATTGCAAAATAGATCAATTATTTTTGTGTCATGTCTATCTTGTCATGGTTTTTGTGCATTTTGCTAGTAAGTGGTTTAGGGGCAACAATTGCTAAGGACATCTATGTCCTGGCAGGACAGAGCAACATGGCTGGACGAGGTGGTGTTATTGGGGGGAAATTTGATGGTAATGTCCCACCGGAGTCCAGGCCCGGCCCATGGGTTTTTAGGTTAAGTGCAAAACTGGAGTGGGAGGAGGCGCGTGAGCCTCTGCATGCGGACATTGATGTAACTAAAACATGTGGTGTTGGGCCCGGCATGGCTTTCGCGAACGAGCTTGTTAGTGGTGGTGGTGGTGTTGGGCCTGTGGGCCTTGTCCCTTGTGCTGTGGGTGGGACGAAAATTGAACAGTGGAAAAGAGGGTCGAAGCTGTATAATCAGTTAGTGAAACGAACGGTTTATGCGATGAGTGGTGGTGGCAACAAAATTCGTGCACTTCTTTGGTATCAAGGTGAAAGTGATACAGTGAAAGAACAAGATGCCAATGCTTATAAACAAAGATTGGAAAGGTTTATTATGGATCTTCGTTATGACCTTTCTCTTCCTTCACTTCTTGTTATCCAGGTTAGCCTTTTACTCCTTTTCTCACTCTTCTTTGTTTTTTTTTTGGGGGTTTGTGTAATGTTGTTTCAATTTGATTCTCATTTCCATTG
This sequence comes from Hylodesmum podocarpum, assembly GCA_026586105.1. NCBI lineage: Eukaryota > Viridiplantae > Streptophyta > Magnoliopsida > Fabales > Fabaceae > Hylodesmum > Hylodesmum podocarpum. The sequence goes on along the minus strand of JALJEV010001430.1, from coordinate 2,050,402 downwards.
GTTCAATTAGTTGACAGATAATTAATTCAATTTATTCTAAAGTTAAATACCCATGGATGTATATTTCGTATCATTTAAATATATTGATGAGAATAACCTAATATTTAACACACAACAACTGTAAAACGTAAATATAAATAACTATAAAGTATAAAATATGAAAAGTAAAAAATATGTCATAATATTAATTCAATATTGTTGTTGAATATTTAAAATTTTAGAATTATGATATAAATGCGGTTTTGTTATTAGGATTTGGTATTTGATAATGTAAATCTTTCCTATGATAAGATGATGTGGAAAAAGCAGTATAAATACCAAACACTGAATTCAAATTTTAATTTGCAAGAGCATTTAGAATATTTGTAAAGGGAAATATTCATTGTAAGAAGATTCAAATAATTTTATACTGAATTGTGGTTTTGGCTTTTTATGAACTAACCTGAATACTCAGGAAGAGGACAAAGAGTACAATATTCTTGGATTCGAAATTCAAACAAGAGGCATTCTTTTCAAAATTTCAAATTTATATGATATAACCGTTGGTTTTTCCATATATATATATGATTCGCCAATTATTATGACAACCAACCAACTAGGTCTGTAAATGGTCCATCACTGATCACTCTAACTTGCATGAACTTCTACTTTTTCTAATGGGCCCAAAAAAATCCATACTAATTTGGTTGTGTCTATAATAATATATTAAAATAATTTACAGAGTATTTTTAATAAATGATTTCGTATCTGTCAAAGTATTTTTAATGAACTAAAAATAAAGTATTTTTTACAAATTTAATATTTTCATAGTATTTCGTATATTTAGTTTCTTGCTTTTTTAAAAAATTTAAAATTTGCTCCTCAGTACAGAAGTTTTGACTAATTTGTGAATATTTTTAGTTTAACTTATTTATATAAAAAATTTAAAAGAAAGTGAAATATATCTTTCAACAGTTAATGAAATTAGGTTCCAGGTTATAAAAAAATTAAACTAAGCAAGTAATTAATTAAGAAAAATCTCCGTGTTAGTCAATAATACTAATTTCATAATCAATTTTTCAAGACGATTAAATCTATAATTTATTTTTTTTAAAATGAAAGACTAAATATCTAAATAATAAAATTAGAGAGGAAATTTCTTAAATTTTAAAATAAAAGGAGTGAATTTGCGTCTAAGCCTAACATCAATTGACATGTAACAAAAATACTAATTTTATAATCACTATTTTTATCAGAAGAATGATCTCTAAATAGTAGGTCTAAACTCTAAATAATAGGTCTGAACTCACGGATAAAATTGGAATCAATTTGAACCGGTCTATGGTAAGTCTTTAAGATCAAAAGAGTTGGTACAGATCAACTGAGTTCGTACATAAGAGGAGGAGAATGATCATGCAAAAGATACTTTGAAGATGAAGCTAATTATGTGTTTCATGAGAAAAGAGAAAATAATAACATTTAGAATGACTCAAAGTATTTAACTTACACACACTTTTTCCGAATAAATACACAAAGATGTCAGTCCTAAATATGTTAAGGTGATTATAAATTTTTTGTATGACTATTTTATATAAGAGCGATTTGATGTAATCTCTTAATTATGTGTCCCTCGATAAATAGTTAGCGAGATCCTCTAGGGACATGTCTTTTGATTTGCAGCGATAGTCTCTTTCCTTGAAAGCACTGTAACTAATTGAAATGGATGTCCACAATAAATTTTTTATTAATTGATTGTATAATTTACTTTCCATTACATAAAAATAAACTTTTAAAGTAAAATATGATGGTGTTGTAAACTGTTGTTATATATGCAGGTAGGACTTGCATCAGGGGAAGGTAAGTTTATAGAGAATGTGAGGCGTGGTCAAATGGGAATAACATTGCCTTATGTGAAGTGTGTTGATGCAAAGGGACTGAGTCTCAATCCAGATAAACTTCACCTTACAACAATGTCTCAGGTTCACTTGGGCATACACTTAGCACGTGCCTATCTTTCTTCCACAACCCACCATCAACACCATTATCATTTTAATTATAACATTAATCATACACAAGTTTTGGCCATCTGAGAATGCATTTTTTTTATATACATATATATTCGAATTTGGTGGAGTTAATTCCTTTCCAGTTTCATCTTTCCTTTATCTTTTAGGATATTTAAATACTTAAATACTTCAAAAGAAGAATTTGTCACAATGTCACTCATAATGATCTATAACAAGGTCATCAAGGCCATTGTCTTGGACCTTATACTATATGAAGTGTTTAATTATACGATATTTAAAAAATGTTAGAAAATAGAATTGATAACTTAGACCTTCAATAATAAATATTACCAAGGCATTTAAAGATACATACATCTAAATTTCTTATAACACTAAACAAGAAAGTCATGAGACAAGTATGATTCATTGATCAATGGTAATATAGAGAATAAGTTAAATTAATTAAATATTTACAGCTATAAAAAATATAAAATTATTTATAATATTTATAATTAATTGTTATTAAGAAAAAGGGTTATTAATTAGACTTAGATATTTCAAAGTCCTGCTTAACAACTTGGATAGACAATCATAGCCGAAGGCAAATTAGAAATATTAGTTATAAGTCGATTAAAAGTGTTATTAGAATAGTTGAAAAAATTAGATTATTTTAATGATTGATTGTAATTATAATTGATTATCATATTAATTTTTATTTAGATAAATTTATTGAAAAGTATAAAAATAATTAATTTTGTTTGAATATAATAAAAAAATTCAGTTTTTACGCAATGAAAATAAATTATTGAAAAATAGTTATAAGATAGAAATGTGTTTAGAATTACTTATTTTAAATAAACGTTTTTTCAAAATCTTTAAAAAATTTAAAAATTTTATTTCCCTGAATCGTTTGTATGTTTCCTATCAACTAAAAGAGTAAATTACGATTACATTAACATCTCTTCAATTTTTTTTTAGATTTTATAAACATTCTCTATTTATTTTTTTGCATATAATCCTGCAATAATATGAGAACATTATATTAACATTTCTTTTATGTGTTCTACTGATTTTTTTTTTTTTAAATATTACACTGCCATTTCTTATAAGAAATACAGAGTAATGTTGAAAAAATTAAGAAAAATCAAACATAATCTTAAAAAACATATGAGATATAAGTGTAATTTATTTTTTATTTTTTGGTTGGTTATAATAAAATGAAAATAGAAATGAAAGGCATAGTAGGGCACTTTGGGCTGGAACGTACAGTGACTTGTTATTTTTGTGACAGTGTTGATGTAATTTGGAAGGTAGCAATTTGTTGGAATATTCATAGCTCAGCATGGTTTGGACCATACAAAAGCTTTGGATCACATAACTACAAAAAACACAGAGTGTTTTGTTCTGGAGCCCAGTCAGCAAACCCCAAACCATATAAATAAGGATAAAATTTTGTATTTTGTTGTTCTAATTGAAATTTTATGTTTTTCAGTCATGCTATATCATATTAAATTTGTGATTTAACATATATATAAATTATGTCAAATTTTTTGCATAGAACAAACGCAATACTCTAAATTAAAAACTTAATTATCACCTGATCTGTGTATACTAAATTACTCATGTCAAATTTGATCCACATTTTAGAGAAGAAAATTGTTCCATCTTCTACGTATTTTGCTGCTCTATGATAAATATTTCATAATTTTTTACCCTACACAAACTCTTTAATTGTTTCAGAAAGTTAAATTGACACTTTCCTTTTATTCATTACACTGACACCTCTTGATTTTGAAACACATTACCCTGACATTCTCCATAAAGAATATGAAAATAATAATAATAAATAATGGTATACCATGTGCAATATTAAAAAGAAAATGCAAAGGTGTAAGTTAATCTCAATTTTTTTAAGCACCTATTTAACATTCATGATTCAAATGTTGTTTTGTTCCTTGGTTTTACCAGCCGAACAAAGGAGAAAAATATATTTTTAATTTATTTTATTTCTTGTTATTAAAATTTAAAATAAATCATCAATTTGATCCTTAATTTTGTAAGGTATTATCACATACTTCTTAAAATTTAAAAATAATAAATAAGTCTTTTACTTTTAAATCTTTAATTATTTTAGTAATTTTTATCTCAAAATAACTGATATTTTAGAATTTCAGAGTCCAACTGATGTCCTTTGTTTTTAAATATATCCTTATCTAATATCCCATTATTAGGTGGTACACAACCAAGATATTAAAAAAAAATATTTTAGATCAAATATAATAAATGAACAATATTTGAAATTTACTAAATATTTATGTAATCTTAAACAACAATTATTTACAAGAAGAAGGGAGTAATATTTTGAAACTTAATGAAATCCAGTTAATAATCAAGTTCTTTTAGTAATTATAATATTAATAGAAATATATACTAATAAATATAATAACTAACTTTATTGTAACTACACCTTGAGCCTCCCAACATAGGCTATCATATTCATAATTTAGTTTATGGTAACATCCAGTATCATAGTCTACATGTTTGATTTTTTTTACTAGTGTTTCCTGTGAAGGGACCTGAATGTGTAAAGGAGCAAGGTGCAATGGAAAAGGTGCAGAGAGGATACACAATCCACCAAGAATAATGTCAAGAACAGTGATGTGATAGCAAACTAAAGTTGTTCCAACAAAGATGTAACATTTGGTGGTGATGCTGTTCCCACAAAAAAGTTTCAATCTGTGAATGATACATATTAGCCACCAATTAGTGATAAGAGAACTACTACCACTCAGGGTCGTGTGGAGAAATTTTGAGGCTTCAAAAGATAAAAATTTTGGATTTGGATGAGAGATCTCTTGAGATTTTGTGATTTTGATAATTTTTGGTTTATTTTAAAATTTTATTGTTTTCTTAAAAGATAAGTTTTGGTTCAATTGTTAATTTAATGGTGTAAAATAACTATAAAATCATCAAAGTCACTAACTAGTCAATCCTTGCTCAAAATTTTTAGAAAAGGCTCATTATAATAAGAAATTATTTCTATAATAGTCTTTTAGTTTTTTGAGTTGCAAAATTTTCATATTGATGATTTTTTTTTATTAATCTTCCAGTTTTTTCCTTAATTTTCAAAATTGAAGTACTTATAATTATATGAAGTACTTATAATTATATGAAGTACTTATAATTATATGAAGTATAAGAAAAGAATAAAACTTAAAAAAATAAAACAAATATTACAAAGCAAATAAAGAGAAATTGATGAAATGATAGGACTTGAAAATGTAAAGAATATTAGCTTATTATCTCTTATTAATTTATTATGTTAAGATAGAATTTGTTTTTGCAACAATATGGTTGGTGTTCATATCAATAAGATATCTTTATTCAATTATATATCCTTGATAACTTAAAAATATATTTTAAAGCTAACTTACAATTCATTAAAATATTGGCTTAAAAAATATTAACTTCATTTGACTTAATAACTCATAAATCTTCACATTTTCTATTTGCATTGGTCAATGGTAATGAATCATGATGGTCACAATATATGAAATTATCTTTCTTGGGGCTTAATGCAATGGCCTAAATGACCTAGAAATATATATATAAAAATGGGTGCCATTTCACCAACTTCATGAAATTATCATGATGGATGATAATTAAAAGTGCTTCTTTATTTACACCAACTTCAATCTCCTACAATTTTTAATTGAATCGTACAGCATGAAAAAGTGCTTCTTTGTGAATAAAAACAAAATAAAATTAAAAATTCAAGCATATGCTTGAATTGAGATTAAAATATGAAATTTAAAAAATAGTGATTTAAATATATGCCAATAAAAAAATTGCATTTAAGAAGGCTTTCCCAATCGGCTAGAATAATTTATTTAAAAGTTCTTTATTTACAAAAAAGAAATGTCCTCAAAGATTTCGTTGACCAAATACGACAATAAACTTTCCGTTCCTCAATCACTTTCCTCACGCCGTCAATGTATTTCTAAATTACGCTCAAGATATATTTTTTAATTGCATGAAAAAGTGACATATATATTTTTTTCATTATAACTGTTTTTCTTTAAGAAAAAGAAAAGCAACATTTATAACTGCTTATTTCTTTTATTTTATACTGTAGAGATAAAAATAATAAATAAATTTATAAATTCCAGAGAGTAAAATTATCCAATGAAAATAAAGATTAAAGATAATTACACAGGGGAAATCCTTTTTATTAATAGTTTTTAGTTCTAGTTTAAATTTTAAGATTTTCTTTAAAATATTTATATTTATTTAATCTACAAAATAATCAAATTATAACAACTATATGCTATGGTAGCTTCACTCTCGCGTTCAATTCCGTTTATTTATTTTTTTCTTTTTTACCACATTTTCTTATATGGAGATACTTGATCATCACAATTAGGATGAGTCTGATCAAACCTAAATCTACCTTATGTTAAAATTATAGAATTTGGTTGGATTTTCTTATTTTAAAGTTGAGCCTGGTTTATAATAACTCTATTTAAAATGAAAATTGTGTCCATAGCTAATAAGTGTTTTCTTAAGTTCAAGTTTAATTTATTTAAATAGGCTAATCTCATCCAAAATTAGTTTCTTAAAACACCTTCATTCAAGGTAATTATTTTAATTTATACAGATAAATAAATAAAATATAATTATTTCCAATATAAATATTTTGAAGACACAAACCAAATTCGAAACAAGATTGTAGTAAACCGACCTTAGTTTTGTCATTTCTTAATCCATGTCATAATCTGAATGAAAATGATTAAATACTTGATTCGTTCATTGTTTCTTCTTTTCCCTTGTATTTCTGAGGTCTCAAACTAGATGCTGATGCGGTCATTTTTTAAATTATTGTACTCTAATGTAACATTTTTCTTCATAATATACATATTATAGTACATGCCATGTTCTTTGTTGGATGCACAACTTGGTCACACGTTCAATCATCATCAGCTTATAACACAAACACCTTTTCTTTATTTGGTTTTTTTTTGGCACAATACTAGCCACTTATTAAGAAATTTGCATTTCTCCAAAACCACTTAGTTGTTGTAGTGTATTAACTATTAAGTACAAACCAAATTCACATAACAAAGTCGGAAAATAAAACACTTCCTGAACCTGTGGGTCCACCCTTGTTTCTTTGATACTGTTGAAAAGGAAATAGTTTATCTTATTTTATTTCAAGACAAAGAAGAAGACTAGTGGCAAGTATTCAAGTAACATCCATTTCCATAACCATTCATAGTGATAGGTTCTTGTGAGGGCAGTTTCACCTGTTATAAATGGAATGCCTATGCAGTACTAGGTAGTACCTTCAAAGATGGACACAAGACATAAGAACAACCTCCCAATAATATGTACCAGAAAATATTAGAAATAACTAATATTATAATTCCTTAACTTTAAACTTATGAGAAAAAAATTTAAGTCTTAAAAGATCGAATTATGATCATTTTATGCATACAGTAAGAGTAAATGACTAGTTTGATTCTTAAAATTTTTAACAAGTAGATAATTTAGTTCTTAAAATATAAAAAATAATAAAATAATCCTTGAAAAATATTTATTTGTTATTTTAAATCCTAAATTTAATAATTTATTTTTCTTTTAATCTCTAAATTTTATTATTTTAATTTTTAATTTTCAGAAACAAAAATAATAAAAAAAATTAAAAACAAAAATTATTAACATTTATTTTTTTAAAAGATTATTACATTTTACATAATGTAACGAACTATATCAAATAAAAAACATTAAAATTAATAATTATTTTAAAATATTGTTCCAATAGAATGAATTAAATTTATAACTTTCTGGAAGCCATTCAAATTTCTACTTGTAAACCCATTCTAATAGTGTAATATGCTATCCTCTAATAAACTCTTGTAACACTTTCTTCATTAATGAAATAAATGAAAATCATAATTTTCTTTAATACCCCACTTGTATCTAATAAGTCTCTTCTATTTTGTAGTAAAATCCAATCAATAATAATGTGTCGCTTACCCTGCACCACGTATATACAAATACAAAGTTCTTGCAAATAAAATTAAAAAATTGACAAAAAAAGGGAAAAAGAAAATGAAGTCATAGTTGCTACGAAGAAAAAAGCTACACGGGTCTTTGGAGGGTCTATCACGAGACTTTATTCAAGAAAAAGACGAAACAAGTTGCTAATACTATATTATTTTCACATTTTTTCCCTATTTCTTAGAAACAAGAACTAATTAATTAACTAAAACCATTACCACCAACTAAAGACCCTCATAGAATCCAACTTCATTCATACACATACAACAAGAGTTGCATCGAAACAACCCTATGAACCCAACACTAACCTTAACCTACTCCCATATTCCTACCTCCATAAACCCATCCTCAGTGGCACAACCCCTAAACATGCCATTACAATTAAACCCATAAGCCACTTCACCCTTATCCGAAACTGCAATTAACCCAGCTTTTCCTTCATCCAAACGGTGCCTTATCACAAAATCCACAGCTTCTTGAAGCCTCAACCCTTTGTATTCCATCACCGCTGCCACCTCACGCGCCAGTGTGCCACGTATGATAGCTTCGCCCTCACCCGTGCATGATACCCCACATACGTTGCACGCGTAGGTCCCAGCTCCTATCAGTGGCGAGTCACCGATTCTACCGGTCATTTTGTTCATTAACCCACCAGTTGATGTCGCCGCCGCGCACCGACCCTCCCGGTCAACCACAACGCATCCAACGGTCTCCGGCGCGTAAACACTTATGGGAAGTCCATTCATTTGCAGTGGACTCTCCACACCCGATCCGCACGTCTCATACCCCGACTTTGGGATTCGGTAATCAAACTGTATCATCATCGCACAACGTGTCAATCATTTATTTATCACTGATTTAAAAAGAGATTTGTAATTGTATCATTAATTGGTAATTACTTTACTTATCACTAATTTAAAACGAGATTTGTAACTGTAACATTAATTAGTAATTACGTACCAGAATTGTGTTGGCTTCTTTTGCCAGCTTGAGCATGCCAACATTGTCAGGGGTGATAAAGTACTCGTTGTCCACAACCTCCACACCCTGGGAAAAAATCATACCGCTATTATTAAAATCATAGATTTGCACACGTTGACGAATTTAGTCTACACAATTAGGCTTTAAAAAAAAAAGATAGTTAGGTCATGTCATGTGAATTCGGATTTCTTTAATTTATTATGTAGTAACAAATGTCAGGTCCAAAATAATACTAGTAAAAAAATGTCAGATCTTTTCTCAAATGCATAGAAACACACTTTCAATGTCAAATGTTAATTATTTAATTTAATAGGACTACTAAAAAATATTCTTACTAGAATATTCATTCATATACACATTCTAGGATGCCATTTATTCAAAGAAAGGTAAAAATCAAAGTTTGCTTTTAATACTTGACTAATATACAAGAATATTCAATCCAATTGGTAATCCTGAGATTGTGTAAAAGATTCATGTTTGATTTTCGAAAAAGTTAAGGTAAGGATTTATGAAAAAAATTATGAAGTAAGAATTTGACGAACCTGTTGCCTAGCGAATTCTTCAGCACCGGAAAAAGCAAGGTAAGAATGTGGGGATTTGTCCATTACTAAACGAGCCAGAGAGATAGGGTTCTTAACGGTGGTAATACCCGAAACGGCGCCGCATCGCCGTTTGGGACCATCCATAATGCTAGCCTCCATCTCTACCGTTCCTTTTGCAGTCAGAGCAGATCCACGGCCTGAATTAAACAGCGGATCTGTTTCCAACTCTCTCACCTGCACTCAAAAACACACCACACTCCTCAAATCCATGAAAAAAAATAGTAACAATAATAATTCCCACCTAGGAACAATCAAATTATTATTATAATTAAAGAAAAAAATAACAATCACATTCACGTAGAACAAGCCATGCATGCTAATTGCAGTGTTATTCTATCTTTCTTTTGTTATTATTTTTGTGATAAAATAATTCGAATTGACAAATTCTTTGAATAATAATTGTTATTATTATGATGTTATGAGAAATGTGTGAGTGTGTTATGTGGGTACGAGGTAAATGTACCACGAGTTCGACAACATCGATGGCAGGAAGATTAGAACGCAGAGCAGAGATACCGAGATTGAGACAGCGAGTGAGGAGCTGTTTGGCTTCTTCTTGCCGGTCGAGTGGGAGATTAGGGTCAACACCAGCGCCACCATGTACAGCGATAGCCCAACCTCCCATTTTTTTTCTTTCTCTCTCTCTTACTCTGCTCTGCGTTACTTTCGTTGTTAATGTGTGGATTCTGAGACCGCAGTGACCTGAGGGGATCAAATGCGGTTTTTTATAGGCAACCTCGGACTTGAAATTTTTATGTGTTGGAATTGAATTTTGCTTCCTTTTCAAGGGTTTCGTTTTTGGGCTCGCCGCCGGATCTTTAGGGTGGGTAGACAGATTCTTGGTTATGTTACGTTTTTGGGTCTCTAATTGTGTGGCATTCTTTAATACGATTCCTCTCGTGACTCGTGAGTTTTAATATGTTATGTTAATTATGTTTATGATTGGAAATTTGCTCCCTAATTGGGTTAATTTGTTTATCATTGAAAATTTGCTTATTCTGGTAGAATCTGCTATTTTTACATTATCATTAACCTAAATATAAATTACCGCGTACTGTCAGTTTTATAAGTTAACAATTAATTTTAAAAGATTATATTTGAGATAGATTGTGATTAATTGAAGATTTAAAAATAAATAATTATGTGTGCACGATGCAACGGTGCTTAGTCATATTAAAATTTCTCACTTCTCCCTCAATGATATATTATGTGAAAATTAAATATAGATTTTTTAAGCACAAAACCACCATATTACATGAAATTTTAGCTTCTGGTTAACTAAAAAAATAATAATAATAACTCACTAATGCTAAATTCCTTGAAGCTAACAAGAAAAAAGAAAAAAATAAATATTTATGCTTTACATGTATGATAAAGGTGGACATGGATTGTATTTTCAAAAAATTAATTTATATCTAGTCTAAATTAAAATAGGTGGATTAAATTTAAAATTAAAATTTATATTTTCTAAAATAAACTAATTTAAATTTTCTTGAATTAGTTTAAAATCAATTTTTAAAAGTAGATTTTGATTTAAAACTGATTTTTTTTTTTAAATTATGCTTTACATATATAATAAGGATAAATATAGTTTGTTAAAAATCCAATTTATATCTAATCTAAATCTAATTATGTAGATTGAATTTGAAATTTAAATCAATATTTTCTAAATCAAATTAATTTATATTTTTAAGTTAGTTTAAAATCAATTTCAAAAATACATTTTAGTTTAAAATTAATTTTAAAGAAATGTTTATATTTTAAATATATGATAATGGTGGGCATGAATTAATTTATATCCAATATAAATCCAATTAGATGGTTTAAATTTGAAATTCAGATCTATATTTTTTAAAATAAACTAATTTAATTTTTTTTAATTTAATTTAAAAAGTAAATTTTAATTTAAAATTAATTTTATTTTATTTAAAATTAACTTTAAAACATATCTTTTTTCAAAAACAGTTTTAAACAAAATTAAATAAATAAATTTTAAATTAAAATACAAAACAAATAATATAAATGTATATACATATATATAAAAAAAACATCTGAGGGGACCACCGCTCCTAGATGTCAATGTAACTCCGCCCAGCATGTGTTGTCAATTAAAAATAATGATATATATTTAAATGTAAATAATAAGTTATTTAATCATTTTTCTCCTGTAAATAGCAAATAAAATTAGATAAATACAAATTTAGAATGCATTTTATCATCACAATTTTTAATTTAAATAATTAATCTTCATGATTAGCTTCAGAATTGAGTATTAATGGTTTTGCTAATTTTTTTTATGATACTGCTTGACACTTGATTGAATAAATATTTTTTTTTACTACATTTTGATTTAAATAAAGATTTCGTAATGACATAAATTATCTATCAGCAACAATAGTTTTATCATATCATTTATATTTATATTTAATTATCATTATCTACTAATTATATTATTTATATACATTATAAATTTTGAATTCAACTTAATGTATAAGAAAGTAAATCACACTGATAATTAGTGTTTTTATAAAATTTTATAAATTTTTTTACTTCTTTTACCTTTACGCAACTTCTTTTATTGTTTAAAAAAGTTATGTTAATGACATCGCTTCGTATTAAAAAAACATTATGCTATGCTATCACCCTTGACAAAAGTATAAAGATAATGATAAAAAACACAAAGATATAAAGTCTAATGTTAAAGAGCACAAAGAACATGAGTATAATTTCCTTTATATAATATTATAAATAATTAATATTAAATATGATATATTAATAAATTTAATTATTATTTTATATATATTGCCTATTATTTATCAAATTACCATGTAACCAAATTATTTATCATTTGTCATTTTCTCTGCATCATAAATTCTAAGACATTCGATAAATCCTAAAAATGACAGGGTTAAGCAACATGGAAATTAAAATGAAAAATGTAAATCAAAAACGTGTTAGCTAAGAATTTTGGATTATTGTGCTAAATAGAAACATTTAGTTATAAGTCATAAATCAATATATTACTAATTAAAATTTAAAATTGCATATTTTTTTCAATAATCACGTGTTTTAATAATTACAAATCTTAATAATGATATTTCCCTGTAAAGAGTAAAATTTATTTAGTTCATCAGAAATATTTTTGGAAATCAAGTATATTTACCTTTAAATTTTATCAAACTTATTCTCTTAACTTTAATTATTTAAAAATGTACATTAAATGAATTAATGAAAAAAGTAAAGTAATATTTTATATTAGTAAAAAAAAGATAATCTCAGAATATTTGTTTTCTAAGAATTACGGAATGTGAAGATCGTGTATTCTTGTAACGAGTAAAATTTATTTGGCTAATCATAAATATTCTTGACAATTAAATGATTTTATATAATTAATTTTAACTATTAATTCTAATAATTAAAAACCTCCATTCCAAATTATATAATTTTTAAAATTATCTCAAGAAATGTAATTAATATTTTAAATTTTGTATAAATATCAATATAAATTTTCAGACATTTCGTTGATTAATTAAAAATTTAATAAAATTTATAAAAAAATAAGTAGATATAATATTGAAAAGATAAATTATACAAATTAATTGAAAAAATTAATAAAATTAATGAAAAAATTAGATATAATATTAAAAGGATAAGTTGCATAAATTAAAGGTTAACATTTTTAATATTAATTAAAATATCATTAAAATAAAATAATAAAATTTTCATTATTTTTTTTAAAGTGACATATAATATGGTATTATTTTAAAAGGTCGTATATTTGAAAACAGAGGTAGTTTAAAGTAATTAAAACTCTATCTTAATTAGCTCTTAATATTTTAACAAATGCATACACAGAATCAGGATTTAAATTATAGAGTAAAAGATACCAATTTAAAACCGATTTCGCTTAAACACGATGTTATTAAAATAACACACATCACGTGGGGTAAGCAGAATTACAAATACACCCCTGGCTTAAGCAGAACCTTACCTTTCCAAACATGCAGAAGCCACCACAACTTGGCCCGAAAAAGAGGTATATTTAATATCGTGTGATTCTCCGTAACAATAGGGAAATGAAAAAACTAATTTTTTAATTGCGTGAATTATTTGATCTCTGTCTGCATCTGAAAGATTCACCTCTGAAGGAATCACGAGTATTTTTTTATTATTGCCGGTAAAAGAAATTAAGAATCGCCGCTACAATGAGTCAAAAATTTCATTGCCCCGTCGTCATCATTTGATTCATTTATTACATTAACGTGATGCCATCTCGTGCTTTGAAATGCTCTGAATTAAAACATTTATTTAATCCCTCGAAATTATCAATTTATGTCTCTCATTTGGTCCTACCATATTCTTGCCTTGGCTACTAGTAGCACTGCGGTTTAATATTTTAATCATTTTTCCTGAAAAACAAAAGTTGGTAGAGCCTAAACGTTCAAGATGAACTTTTCCTCATTTTCTTTAATTTTATTTTATTACCTTATATAATAGTACTATTAGAGAAGGATCTAGCAAGTACTAGTATCATATTTTGAGCAAGGAATCTGTTCTCGGTAATGAAATTAGGTTGTACCTTCTCTAAAGTAAACATGAATTTGAGTTGTATCTTCTCAACACTAAACAATTGTATTTTAAAACAAAAATATTATAGCAATAATTTTAATTAACCACTTAATGATGGAAATTCTAACTTCAACATACTCCTACTAATAGACTATGTTGTTAAAAGAATACTTACATTATATACTAAAAATTTTCACTATTTCTTTTAGCACACAGTTCATATAAATATCGTGATTGTATAAAAAAAAAACTCCTTTCATCCCATGATAAGTAATACTATATGAGGAAAAAAATTCAAAATAAGTATTATTTTTAATAAGATATTAAAAAATTCATTTAACCCTTTAATAGTGCAATTGAGCTATATTATTTTCAGTAAAAAATAATTCCTTTAAAAATAAAATTAATTTTATCAAACATTTATTCTCTTCCTTCAAATAATATTTATTAGCTTTTTATTTTCTCTATACAAAAACCTTACTACGATGGTTAATAAAACAGACAACCAAAATTTCAAAATTATCGGGGATTTGTCGATGTTTTTTCAGTTAGATGTTATTTAGCCGGTAATTATATTTATGAGATTTGGGATCGGAATTGATATCTCTTAATACTGCTTTTTTTTTTAGTTTAATAACGTTTTATCTCACTCAATTTTAATCATATTTATGAAATATATCATTAAATAAAATTGAATAATTTCTTTATTCATTAAATATTAATTAAATAATTAATAATATATTAACATGTCTTTATTAAGATATATTAATTTATTGATGACACTTAATTTTTTAATTTATTTTATTTTTTAATTGAATAAGATGTAAATGAAAAAAAATATTTTTATATATAAATTTTGTCTTCATCTTATACTAAGATTTTAAATAATAAATAATTCGTTAAAATTTAGAAAATTTCTTTTAGCGTACTCATCGTAAAACAAGAATGTAAAATCTCCATAAAACATTAAACAATTACAAAATATTTAAAGAAATGATAAATTTATTATTTTATAATAATTTTGTAGAATTTTTATAAATATAAAATTTGGTAGTATAAAACGTTAGAAATTTATTTTGGAAATTTATATAATTTTTATTATCATTAAGGTGATTATATATGTGTTAAATATGTAACTATTCTAAAATATTTTATTAGTTTTTAATACATCATATACTTACTAATTAATTCTAACTGTTATTGGTGTACTAAAAAAATATAATTAGTTATAGACGGGTAAAAGAATAATTTCATCAAAATATCAATCTAGTCATAAATTATCATATATTTTAAAAACTTAATTTCTATATTAATCACTTCACAAGTTACATCAAGCTATTTCTAATTGTCAATAATATAAAAATCTCAACACTAATATATATATATATATATATATCAAAATAAAACTTATAAAAAAATATCCCCTGGCTTAGTTTTATCGTCAATTTTTTTTTTTATTAATTACTAATTATTTGAAGGGTCTGGCTAACAGGTTTGAGTACGAGTTAAGAAGTAATATATATATATATATATATATATATATATATATATAAATCACGGGTAATTGTAAAAAAAAAAAAAAATTGTTAGAGAGTATAATTTTTTACATGTAAATAAAAATATTTTTCTGTTTAGAATAATTCTAATATACAAAATATACTTGTACTTTAAATTCTCACTTATATTTTTAAATTCTCACTTATATTACATTTTTTTTTATTTTCGCTTGCTCTTTATTTTTTCCATAAGTTAACTTCTTACAGTTACCCCTTTTACCGATTAATTTTACTTATTTGTTAGATTATTTATTGTTTTCAAATATAAAAAAATTTGCTCACAAGTCACAATCCTGATTCCCAAAAAGCTTCCTCTTTTTCATTTTTAAAATTATTCAAACGAAATCTAAAAATGTTCGTGCCTTTAAAGTCCAAATTTATTGTTGCTTTATGATTTTCTTCATGAAATAGTAGAACCCTCAACTTTTTCCATTTTGTTTTCTTACAAGCACGTTGTTATCAATAAGAACGTTACCCATGCGTCTTCAACAATTTCTACTTATGATCGGTTAGTTGAAAAATTTAAAGCATGTGATTAAGATTAATGCTTGATAATTGAGGGAGAATTAGAGGTTTATATTTGCAGATTTAATTAGTATCCACTTAGGTTGTAAAAAATACCATAAATCACCATTTATATATACTCATTCCATCCAAAAATAATTGCAATTTTAGGTTTTGGTAAAAAATTTCAAAATAGTTATTGTTTTCACACAGTTTTGTAAATATTTCTCATAATTTACACAAAGTTCTGTAAAGTACTATAAAAGTAGAGCTATTTTAATAAAACTATTTAAATAACTGATATATTTGTTGTTATTTTTAATCTATGCTGAAAAATTTAAACTGCAATCTCTTTAAGATAAATGAAATATATATATTTATTAACCTTCTCATAAATATTTTAAAAGACGTACCAAATGTAAATTCTAATAAAATGTTGTAAAAGATATCCAATAACAACACATAACAATTAAATTATTACATTTGCATTCTTTAAGTTTTAAATTATAAAAAATTTGTTCCTACATTTTAGATTAGAATGCACACAAAAGGAGAGCAAGATTCCCACACTCTTGATCCTCTAAATTAACTATTGGGCTAGTTTATTAAAAAAAAAAAAAAAAAAACTCTAGTGTAAACTAATTAATTAATTAATTTTTTAGATTTGATAAGAAAAAAAGCTAATTTGTATCTGCCCGCCCAGTGGATGATATTTCACATACAATAGAATAAATATTGATCACTTAAAAATATTAATATATTTCATGTTTATTAAAAATTTGATCGATTAGATATACAAGCTTTTTCATGTTTTAGCAATATTTTTCATAAATTGTTACATCAAATAAAGAAAAGCGCATACTTACTCTTACTTGGTATTTTTTTTTTTTAAATGTATATATATATATATATATATATATATATATTATAACATTCCTTGAATAATTGATATAATTTCCTTGTTATATTACAATATTTGTATGTTTCATAATCTTTAATCCCGTTGCGACAAAGTTTAATAAAAATATTTGAATAGTAATTATTTGAATAATATCATGAAAAATTTATTTAATCATATATTTTGATTTATTTATGAGTATCTAATTCTTTTTATCACATATGATCAAAATTGAGAAGCCGTGGATATCACCAGTATTAATATTGGCGTATCCCACCCAATTTAGAAGATCTATTAGGACTAATAGGAAAATTCTTGTGTTTTAATCATAATATTGGCACAAAAGTGTATACAATTGAAAATACTATTTAATTTCTATGGGAATTAATATATATATATATATATATATATATATATATATATATATAATTAAATAAGTTTATTTGAATACAATCTATTCTATTAGTTAAAATTTGATCCCAGATTACTTAATCAAGAAAGACATGTCGATATCACTTGTTTTAGTTCGTGTTGACTCCGGAAATTGTTAGTATAAGATAACATGTTGAATATAAATCTTATATAATATATGATGAGATGATTTTTTTATTTTTAAATGTTTATTTTCTTTAACTAAATATTTATATTCATTTATAAATTAAACAATTTCATTAAAGTATGATTTTTTTCCTTTTATCTTTGAAAGAAAGTATAATTTTTTTCTTATATTTCACACTAGATTCATCTTTCAACAGTATTTTCTCCTTTAGTCATGGTCAATCTAATTTTACAGTGTTACCCTAGTAAATATAAAAAAATTAAAAACAAAATTGATTTGCCGACCATATGAGAGTATTATAAATCCTTGGAATAGACAATCACTTTGAACAAATTTGTGGTGGGTGCATGAATCTGTGGAACAGAATTCTTAATTTGTGTTTCCATGGTCGAGCGAAGAACAGTGACAAAGTGGGGCAGATTAAAGAAAGAACAAAGAAATAGGGTCTGAATTAGTACCAAATTATAATGTTGAATGTGACCCACTTTGTGTTAGCTCCGTAAACCAAGGTGCTGGCGGCGAATAATTTGCAAATTTTAAATGAATCTATACATTGCTTTCACTATCAATATAATACATGTACTCTATATATTATAATAATATTAATTGTGTGCATTAATTTGTGAACCATATTTTCATTTTTTTTATAATTAATTCCATCTTATTTTCTGTACGTTAACAACTTATTCCACCAATTGTATGATAAATGTGGAAAATGTGAAACTCGTATAGACATGTTTTTATAACATCTCAAGTGATTAATTCATGTCGGTAATTACAGTAATACGTGTCTCTTAATAACTGATTCAGTCATTAAATCGTGATTAATTTAAATATAAAGTAAAAATATATCTTAAAAATGAATATTAATTTCGATAATATGGGTTCAAGATCACGTATTCGACTTGTTATTTTATTCTATTTTTAAATTCTATTTTATGATTATAATTTTTCAGATAAATTATCATTTTAATTCTAAGAGAAGTAAATATTAAATAATTTAATCTTTAAAAATACAAAAATATTATAGTTTGTAAAATATATTTATCATCTTTTAAGTCCTCAAATTTAATTATTTATTCTTTTATCTTGAATTCAGTTATTTATTCTCATTTTGATATTTTAAATTAGAGATTATAATGATAATGATAATATAATTCATAGACCAACATAACTATACATATTTTTTTAAGGATTAAAATGACAAACACATTATACTTTCATGAATTATTTTTTTATTTTTTAGGAATTAAATATTTTTTTAGTGTGGTAGATTGTCATTGTACAAACAAAGATTGTATGAATAAATATTTAATTACTTAAATAAGCAACCGTGACTCAACATAAATCTAAATAAAATTATAAATGAATAAATGTGGGATAAATTGTTTGACCATAAAAACAAATTAAGAATTATATAAAAAAAATTTAACATTGAAGTAAAATTTCTAAAATTAATATGATAGTATGACCGACAAAAGTAAAATAAAATAATAAAATAAAATCATTTAAGGACCCAAATGTCGTATCGAAGTTGCTCTTAAACATTTTCTACTTTCCATAAGATAAAGTGGTAGGGCTCAGTTTGGTGATTAATCAACAACAAAGCTCCCATTCTAATTGGCATTAGACTAATTAAAATCTTCAAAATATTTATTTAGCAATTGATTAATTATTCTAATGATGAAAAGATCAAGATTGTAATTAGTTGAAATCGATGACTAATGAACACCCAAAGCTTTTGAGATTAGATATTTGCATACATGGACCCAACGGCTACCTAACTAATTAAGACTAATCAAAATTAAAAAGGGATACCAGGTTGGCCTGGTTGGCTATACTTGCAAACGGTTTTGCTAATGAATATCATAAATGTTATTTATCAATAGATTTCTCAATAAATATATAGAGAAAAAAATTATTTAATATATACTTTTAGAATAAAAGAGTTTTATACGTAAATCAATCAAAAATTATTGTTTAGAATATGTTTATTAATTTTCACCTAAATATTTTAAAGTCATATCAATCATAAATAAGTTTAAAAGTTATTTATATAAAATAAATTTTCACATATTCATCGTAAATGAGATTTTGTACGATTTTAATAGTGATTAGTTGATTGAATAAAATATTTTATATTATTTAAATCATAAATTCATTGACTGTGTAAATAGTTTTGCATTCATAACACATGTAACAATTAAATTCAATAAAAAAGAAAAAGAAAAAAATTATTTTCATAAACTATAATTAGTTTATTAACAAGTTGGATGAAAAGACTTCCATGTAACAAATTTTTTTCTGTTATTAGTATTTAGAAAAGAAGGCTCAAATAGAACATTTGAATTAAAAATGTGTGGGAAGATAATAATGATAACATTGAATATTATATTTTAGCATGTTTTTTATTTTCTATTCTTCAAATATTATTCTAAGAATAATAATATACAAAACAGAAAATGACAGGAGGGTCCAGAAAAAAAAAAAACACAAAAAAGGAAATAAAAGAAGAATATACGTACTTGGAATTGGAGACACCACTCCCTATAGCTTTTGGGTATGCAAATAGCCAATAAGCAATAAGCACTGACACGTCAACAAAAACTAGTGTTTGCTATGGCCTCTCAAGTAATGTCTCAGTCTCACTATACATGACTTATGATATATATGGTGTTTCGGTGTTTCTGCTAGTTCTGTTCCTGAACCCTTCTGAAAGAGAAAATTTTCTTTTTTAGTCCTCTCCCAGGTTATATCCACCTTGTGCAAAGATTTGATTTCAGATGATCTGAAAAAGATTCATTTGATCTGAAATGTTTTCTATATGTGATGAAAAAAAATATACTAAACAAAAGAATTTTGTCAAACACACCAGACTCTACATAAACTTTTCTTTAAATTTGGTTCTTTTACAAGTCATATATAAGAGTTAATGTAAAAATAATAGCATTATAAAACCTATTAATAATGTATATGCATTATAAACCTATTCATATAATAAAAGATACAATAAAAATGAAAATTCTAAATAAGAAAAGCCAAATTTTTATTTTCTTAAAAAACATAATTAAAGCAAAGTAGTAAACTAAAATTAATAATAAAGTGGGATATGATACACTATATTGGAAAAAAAAATCCAAATTGTCTAATACCGAGATAGAACATAAATATAGAGTTTACAAGTGTAGCATAAATTATATTTTAAGATGATATTAGAATTTAGAACATATCATAATTTTTTTAAGAAAAAAATCATCTATCTATAACGAAATCCAATAATGGCAAGACACGACGTGTATATTTGAGAAAAAAGAAAATTCATGTCCGAAGAGAATACCTTAGATCCATTAAATAATATTATCTGGGAGGCCCAATAATATTATTTAAGAGGATATTAGGGGGAAAAAAACAAAATCCCACATTTGCTGAAAATAAACTTTATAAATATCGGATAATATATTTTCACTTTGTGAACTAACTTTTAGAGTTGGCTTGGGTTTAGGTTCTTTACGAGAGGTTAATTAAGATTAAACTATTTTTTTATCAATGATCAATACATAGATATAAATTCACGAAAACATAATTAAGTTATTAAAGTGAAAATATTTCAGCTCATTTTAACTCTAGTAAAATAGTGTCACTATGGTGTCAAACATTTTTGTTTTCCTTGACTTGAGAGTTTAGGCGATGTTACTTAAATTTAACGAGTTAACCTGAATTTACTTGGAAAGAGTTTGAAATTGAATTAACTCAATCGCTTTATCTACCTAGAATATAAAATCGTAGGAGTTCAATAGTTAGTTAAAAGTTTCAAAAGTATGGTGAAATTTTATTCAATATAACGTGATTTTGCTGATCGTTCATCTGTTTTGCTAACATGACCACATTTAAGAACTGTTTCATTGCCCTACATGTATACTGAATTTGAGCTGATTTCAAGAAGAACTTTTTGGAGCATCTTTTCCATATATAAAATAATTAGGTTCAGTTTTTAGTTTATCAGAAAAAAATGCATTAAGATTGGATACAAAGAATACCCTTCTAAAATATCGGTTATATGACAAAGAAATATGTAAAATATTTAGTGACTAACAACCATATAATAACCAGCTATTTACTTCATAAAATATAAAAAAAGAAGGAAAAAATTAATATATATATAATTTTCGTAAGATAATTGATTAATTGACTTATATTATTATTGATATTAGATATTTCTTAAAAAAAAAATATTACTCTTCATTAAAAAATTTCCTAGTATAACTAACTCCTAAAATAAAACGAATACGAAGACAAAACTAAAAAACACTTTGGGGGTGTGAGAAAGGAAGTGCCACACTAGTTGTTGATTTCAAGAGGAGAAAGTAAATGAGGCTGTTTGAGAGTGTGATGATTATAAAAGCCCGTTTAATTTTCGATTCATTAAGCACTTTTGGTATTTACTCAAGCAAGATATAATGTGTTTCATGATGAATTATTATACAAAAAGGAGTTTTTCCAATAGGAAAAATAGAGATGGTAAGATAATTGATATAATAGTCATAGAGAGATAGGAAAGTGTATTGTACAAATTTATTATATGATATAACAATTCATACTATTCACAAAAATATTACTATGTAATTTTTCATGACTTGTGTAAAGAGACTGTTTTCATATTTGAGTATATAATCAACTCATCAACAAATTTCAACTTTATGGTTGTGTTCAGGATCGCCTCTTAAAATAATCAACGCGAACAATATTTTAAGACTAAAATACAAATCAAAAAAAGAAGAGAGATTAAAATCACTTAAATTAATCTGTGTCACAACAAAATATTGATTATAATTTTCTTGGCCAAAGTAAATAAAAAGACATCAAAATCCTTTAAAACTAATAAGCATTAAAATTTTTTTTACCATAAACAAAACAGTAAGATATATATATATATATATATATATATATATATATA
This sequence comes from Hylodesmum podocarpum, assembly GCA_026586105.1. Classification (NCBI taxonomy): domain Eukaryota; kingdom Viridiplantae; phylum Streptophyta; class Magnoliopsida; order Fabales; family Fabaceae; genus Hylodesmum; species Hylodesmum podocarpum. Next base: position 2,027,734 of record JALJEV010001430.1, on the reverse strand, counting down.
TATATAAAGTATATATGATTTATCAAATACTTTATTAATCCTAATTATTCTTTTCTTCATATCATAAATTATATCTGATAGATATATTTCTATCTCTTATTTATTAGTACCGATATTTTCTTCTTCGACGGAATATGAGGTGTCACTGTGTCTGGATGTAATGAATAATCCTTTCATGCATAAAGATTTATTTAAACGTAAACACGTTAATAAATATTAGGTATATTTGGTTTGAGCATTTTTTATTTTTATTTTTATTAAAAATAAAAAATATAGGTAAAAACGTGTTTGATTGATTTTTTAAAAAACATTTTATGAGAAAATACTATGATTTCATTTTCACAATTTTCAAAAACTGTTTTCAGAAAATAGAAATTGAAAATAAAAACAAAAAATAATTCTTCAAACCAAATAATACATTATTTATTCGTATGCAATTCTTAGCTATATATATTTAAATAAAAAAATATTTATTAATCATGTACATCACGTGAATTAACATCAAAGTGTTAATGAATGATTTGGCATCTAAAATTTAGGTTGTGGTGTGGAGTAGTACGTACATTTTGAGGGAGGGAAAAAGAAGTGATGGATATGAAAAGGATGCATGATGAAGAACAAAGATTGGTGTAGTACTAATCCCATGTTAGAAGATGTTGGGGCAAAAGAAGTGGAAGCTATGGGTAAGTGTTATTGGCAAAAATTGAGGGTGAGTGAGTGAGTGAATGAACAAGAGAGTGAGTGTGGGTCATGAAAGTAACGTAGTGCATGTGGATTGGCAGAAACAAAAGTTGGAGAGGTAAGAATCTTGCAAGATACTTGACCTACTTTTCTCGCCCACCACCTCAAAAGAACATTTGTTTTCATGCGTTTTCAAAGGATTCGCATCACGTGTTCTTTGTCTTTCACTCTCTGTCCCTGTTTCTTGTCCACACTCACCACCCTCTTGCCTTATTATATCATTTTATACAAGTCTTACAAACACACTCCTCTTCAAATAAATAAATTAAATAACAAACTGTCTTAAAATATTATTTATCAAGATTCAAGAGAATTCACATTAAAAATATCATATCACCTAAAAATATGTTTATTATTCATGAACAAGATACTTTTATCTAATAACACTTTAGAATAGTATAATCTTAAAGTTTAAGGATGAAGTTTAAACAAAGAACGACTTATAGTAAAAATAATTCATATGTATATAAGTGAGGATAATCCTTATTTTACAAGTCGATTTTATAGATTTAAATTAGATACATGATCTCACATTTCTAGTAAATCATAAAAACATTTCAAAACAGGTTTGTTTACATTTATTCTTCTCAAACTTTTACAATCTTGTAGATTTTATGTTCTAATAAATTTATTTATTTAGTCAATTTTGATTCCAAAGCTTTATAACCTTATAAATTTTGTCTCTTTGTCATGATTAAAAAAATTCTCACAAAATTATCTTTAATTGTGACAGTTTAAAGAAAAAATTGTCACAAAATATTATAATTGTGACATAAAAATTATCATTATTATTATTTTCTGGTGTCTAATTTATTTTCGGTATGAGAGTCAAAAATTAATTTCTTAGAATATGGAAACTCTTTTAAAGAGATTGTTCAGATCTAAAGATAAAACTCCATTCAACATATTTACAAAACATAATTAACTATTAATCATATTATAACACGTTAGGCATGAAGTGTTAACCAAAAGTACCCACTATGGTTAAAATAGTTTGTGATAATATTTTTTAAACAAACATGAACTTTTAAATTGACTTATATTTTTCTAATAAAAAGAATCTAAATACAAACAGATCCTGTTAGAGAAAAAGACCTACGCGAAATAATTCTATTGAAGCGTGTTAATATGATCGAACATAAAATAAAAAGGTGCAAGGACGAATTCATTGTTGCTTATGATATTGGCTTTTTATAACTTATCAAGACATCAGATCTTGCATTGATCAATTTGGCCAATTTGATTAATGACTGGTCTTTTTATAACGTACTCATCAGTTGTGCCCACCCGTGAACCTGTCCAAAATAGATGAATCTTCTTACCATTATACGTACTACACCAACCAAAAAATTCATGATAAAAAAAATCACTTTGTCAGAAGAAACTATCATAAATCTATTACATTTTTAAGATTAAAATAATTATAAATGTTCATTTTTTAAATCTTAAAAAAATGAATGCATTTCACAGTTTGAGGGAACTGATAAAAAAAATAATAAAACAAGTAGCTTTGTTAGAAAAGAGAAGGAGGATCTGTTATTAAAAAAGGAGGAACAGGATCTCACGCAGTTGTCATATGAGTCAGACGCGTATGGAAAGAAAAAACGACACATTGTTGGACCAAGAAAAAAGTAGGACGATTCTGAGATAGCAATGGTATCAAGGAATCCTATGGATTCTGATTCCACGATCCCTCGTGAAGGTTCGGCACACATCCAAAATGATACCAGCTTGGATTCAAAGTTAGGTTCTCATTAATTCAACTTCACCTTTTACAAAACATGAATGAACGTTAGCGTGTACTTTATAGAGACTTTATTAATATTTGTATTCATAATTTTCTGGTATCCATTTCAAGTTAACCTGATAATAAATTATAAAAAGAAAAAAAAATATATATATATATATATATATATTTATTTATTTTATGAATGAGTTAAGTATTATTAATTGCAGTTGACTACGAAGTAAAATTAAACCAAATATATGATTAACTTTCTCAATGTCTTTAGAATTTTTTAATTTAATTAAATTTTAATTTTGATTTTTAATACTAGTTTCAAGTTTCAACAGAGTACAGATTCTCTAAAGTATGTTGGTGCGGAATTTAGTAAAGTAACACGATATTATTGATCACTGTAACAGTTAAACCATGCACCTCAGCATAATTTATCTGTTTTTTTTTACTTAGCTATATATTTTTTATTTCATTTATTTTACCAAGGAAATGGATTAAATATGAGTACAGATATACCAGAGGAAAACATGATGTATTGATCATTTAAAAGGGAAAAAATCCAAATTAAGTATATTTAAATTTTAATATTAATTTAATGAAAAATTTGATTTAATCCTTTCAATTCAATTATTACTGGATGAATTGGGCCAACAGACCCTAATTTTATGAATGCTAGCCATTTATGTTTGGTTTTGAATGTTGGGCATGCTATGAATGTTGGGCTATTTCGGGCCGAAGGCAGCCGTTACTCGATATACCGTGTTACTATTCACTAACACTTTTTGCTATTCGCACTCCATTTTGTTCTCAATTTTTTGACAAGGTGTCTTTTTGGAAAAGTGTAACTCAACATTGAGAAATACATTAGAGAAATTAATTTCCATAGTACATGTCAAAAAAACCCAAAAAGAAAAGAGGAGTGTGATGAGTGCAAAAAAAGTGGTATATTTAGCAATATATTTTTGAAAGGGAAGTGGGTTTCCCTATTCAATATTGCCGTACGGTTGGGCTAATCACTTTGAGTATTTGGGTCTCTTATAGCGCTCTGTTCGTTGATCTGTTGACAAAAATGGGAGATTTTTCTTCGTGAAAATTGAAACCTCTCATTTTTTCATGTAACCAATTTTGATTTAAATGACATAAATGTCCTCGTGTATTTTTCGGAAAAATAAAATCTAAAAATATTCAGACTTTGATTAAGGGAAAAAGGGAGGCACATTTTTAATATTCTTTCTCAATGTAAATTTAACATATATTTTTTGTAAAATAATGAATAATGTATATTTTAAATATTATCTTATTATTTTAGAACTACTAATAATTAAAAAGCAGAAGTGAGGATGGTGGGTCGAGAGGGCACGATGGAGCACGTGTACAAGTGCAATGTTGATTGCCCAAATTAATGTATGATAAGTTGTTGGCAGATTTCTAAATGTATGATAGTTTATGGGAGAAGAGTTGAACTTAGATCTGTGTCCATGGGGAACAAACTCTCTTCACCCTCTGATCTAGCAGTAGGGTTTCCCACTACATTATGGATTTCCAATAATACACACACACACCATTCCAGCTATTTTGTCAGATAAATTATATCATCCATTAATAACATATTTTTCTTCTTGTCAAGAGTAATACACCTAAGTTTTTATTGTTGTCACTTTAATTAATTATTTATTTTAGTTTTACAAATATATTTTACTATTATTTTCATTCTTAAGATAGCAATTTTAGGAATTAAATTATCAATAAATAATCATTTTTAAGACAAAATTTGCTTGATAAACTTAAATTAATCTCCAACGGATGTTTAAGAGCATTCTTGATTAAAATAAATGATAAATGGTTAGGACTTTCATGATCCCTATCTCTTTCTTTCTTTAATAGGATGGAATAGATAGAATTTTTAGCACAGAAGGATATAAAGCGGTACCGTTATCTAAAATCAAGGATAATTGAATATTTTGTTGCACATACTCATCTTGCATGCATGAATAAAACCGACCTGGTACGAGGGAAATTATAAAATAATTTTAGTCTATGATTCATATTAATCTTTATGTAACATGTAGTTAATTTTTTCAATTTTAAAGAAATTAGGGCTGTAATGAAATAATTTCTCATATCATACACGTATGATAACTGCAACCTGTAATTTTAATAATGGCATTCATGCATTATATATTATTTTTCAATTCTCTTTCATTTTTCTTTTAACGTTATCAATGGCACTGCAGCATAGGGTAGGGGACGTGTCCTTCACCATAATAACAATCACGCAAGGAATGTGTATCTTCTGCCAAATCGATCAATCAAAGTGCCCCGAAAATCAAACTTCCATTCTCAAGGGGGCCACTCCTATTCCAAGTTCCAACCAATTTATATATACTCTTACATTCCCCAGTTCTCACTCTTATCTCTTTAGGTATTCCATCTCCATGTACTTTGTATATTATTTATCACATTATGATTAAGTATTTATTTTTTATTTATTTTAGAAAGACACGATTATGAGGAAAAAAATTATACCAAAGTGAAATAAGAAAAATGTAACGTACCATAATATAAAATTTATAGGAAACAAGAAAAATAAAAATATACAGAAGAGTATAAATAATTTCTATATAGAGACTTCAATGAGATAAAAAATAATCACATGTTAAAAAAATACCAAGAATGTTAGAGAATACAAAAGAGAATTTTTACAAAAGAATTAAAGAAAATTGTTTTACTAAACTCTAATACATTAACTATATTGATAGAAAAGAAAACGTAAATGTAAGTTAATAAAATTTATCATTATTTTTTATATAATTTTTATTTAACTCTCTCTTTATTGTTACAAATTTATATTTAATTTAAAGTCCTAGAAACTCTTCTGAATATTTTGTTTAAAATCTTCTTATGTTATCCTTCTTGTCCTTCATGGTCTACATGTTCTCCCATGTGGTCAATCTTCTTATGTTATCCTTCTTGTCCTTCATGATCTACAAGTTCTTTATAAGTTCTCCCATGTGGTGGGACTTAGAATATAAACAATTAAAGTTAATAGTATATTGTTATGATAAATTGTCGTGGAGATATAATTAAAGATAACTACATCAAAAACTAAATTTTGTTGTTGAGCTGATTTGATAATTGGATTGCTAGCTGGTCCAGTTTTTGGGTGGGGCCTCTTTCTAGGTAACTTGTTGTGGCAAGAAAAACGGGTGAGAAAATAAAAGAAACAGTGACAAAGAAAATAAAGAAGAAGTAAATAGTACTAATGTAGTGAGGTGGAGGGGGTATAGGTCATAGAATTGGTTGAAAAGACTGTTACAGAATGACTTATACGAATGAGTCATGACTGTCTATATGAGCAGGAGAAAGGTTGTTGCTGAGTAACCATTAATCAATGGCGTATGTCAGTAACCCTTCACATTTTTTTACACACTGTTTTATTAGTAAAGAAGAACATTAACTCTCACCAATTAAAAAATTAAAATAAAATCATTAATGATACGTTTGAAATCAACTATGGACTAAAATCTAACACTACTAAAATATGTTGAGGGTTCCAATAGACAAGGATTTTATTAGATCAATAGTTGATGTCAAGTTCTTTGTTGAGATTTAGACATGAAATATTTGGTAAATAAATATAATATATAACAATAGAAAAATATATATATATTATTTTAATATTGACTGATTAGTTACATATTATAATTAATTATAAAGTATTATAATTAATTATAAAATAAAGTTGTATTAACAAATAAAGAATGAGGTGAAAATTCTTGTAAAAAATAATTTTAAGTGATTTTATTGATATCATATTATTTATATATGGATGTTTAAATTGAATTAAACTATTTAATGTGAGGTTATGATCTTTTTAGAATAAAAAAACCTTTTAAATTATGTATCATAGAATCTTTTTTAATTTAACATTCAATTTTAAAAAATAATACAACACAAAATTTCATTTTTTTTAATAAATAGTTATACAATAAATACAATATTTACAAGAATTATCACTTATGTTTTAATTTTAAATTATTTTATTAAAATAAATTAACATTATTTTTTATTACAATAACTTTATTAAAAAAAATTATATTCAATTACTATTATCAATTAATTAACTTATTTATATATATTATAAATTTTAAATTTATATAATTTAATAATATTATAAATTACATAAAAATAATTACTATCAAATAAAATATTTTAACAAAAATATATATTATTTTACTTGTGTTATTTATTGTTCATCGAGCATTAAACAAGATAACAAATTATCATATATCTAATTTATTTACACTGTATTGTTATTTTCATTTTGTTTATGTTTAATACCGTAACTTCAAACAAATTAAACGGGTGTTTAGACGAGTAATTCAAATTGATCTAGTATTTGAGTTTAAATAATTTGCTACATTTTTAAATCTTAGTTTCGATATAGAAATTAGTATGTTATAACTGATTTTTAATTAAAATAACCATTAACTAGTTCGTTAAGAATATTAATTAACAAAATTCTGATTTTATTGTTATTTGGATTTTACTGACATTTTTCGTAATGAATTTAATATGATTGATTGATTAAGAGTGAAAAATCTTACTATTTTATTGCTGCCATTGTTTAGTTTGCACTGTCCAAGAACCATTATCTTCATTTTATTGGTTTCGGAATCTACAATATACTAGTCAATTTCTGAGTTGGTCAATTGAATGACCCATTTCCTTAATCACTGTACTTTTAAGGCTTGTCTTGAAAACATAAAATATATGAGAGGAAAATTGATTACGTTGGTGTGTACTAATTTATTTTTTAATACTATTGTATATATATTTTCTATTGATTTAACCTATTTTATTTATTAATATATCCAAATAAATATAAAATTATATTAAATTAATAAAAAAATAAATTAAATAAGAACAACACAATAGATATATGGGGTACCAATGAATACGTTGTATTATGCAAATTAACACGGTTAAATAGCTTATATTTTCAAAAGAATATGTTTTCAAATTTTGTGGGTTATTATTTATATCACCATTTTGATTAAACAAATCCCTGTTTGCATAAATATTAATTAAATAAAATAAATAATGATTTATTTATTTAATTAATTAAATAATTTATTTAATTTTTCTCCTTTGAAATTACGTGATATTTTTTTTCATCTTACTTTTATGAAATAATTTTTCTTTTTTTCTCTAATAATAAACATGTTATATCGTTACAGAAATGGACAATGTAGGATCGCATTATCGCAAGGTAAAAACTGTTAAAAAATTTAAAGTTATCGTACACTAGTTCAAAGTATGAGGTAATTAATGAGTTGATATTGCATGATGATTTACACCCAATAATAATGACGGTTAATTATATATATATATATATATATATATTTGACACAACAAAGGATATAACTATTACTGATTTAAAAGAAGATTATTTTATTCATATGAAAGTAAAATTTAATATGTTTAAGACTAATTTAATTACCTCGTGTTCTCCATTTTGATGGTCTTGAAAAATAACACAATAAGTAAATTTAAGAACAAATTTTAAAATTAAGAATTACTATTTGAATTTAGGATGAATAATGAGAAGAGTATAAAGCAAGCTGAAATTAAAATTTAATACATTAATCTTCAATCAACACTGATTAACATAAATAATCATATCCCTTAATCATGTGATCTATAGAAAAATAATGATATTGGATATAAAATGAATAGTATTAAAAGAAAAATATTTATTTTATATGCATTTCATCTGACAAAATTAGTTACAATTTATATATGCATACACTTTATATTAATACTATATAGTTAATAAAAATATACTAATCCCCACTTAAAGATTACATTAACCCATAATTAGATTACAAACTAAAGTTAAAAATAATGCAAAAAAAGCTTCTTTTTTTAAAACAAAAGAGAGAAAAACAATGTCAATGGTGGTGTTGATGAATATCTCTTTGACTGGAAAAAGCATGAAACTTTTGTATTTAGGGTTGTATAGTGGTAGCCGCACCTATTACTGTGTCTATTGTTTTGCATCATTATGAGTTTGATCCTAAAGGGGTCAAAAGGGTGAAGATTATAGTCTCAATTCAAGTCTTCACACACTAAAGAGAAACAACAAACCTATTACTTGTCTTCTCCTTTGTGAAATTTTCATAAGAGATACTATCATTGCCTTTCCACTTTTTTACTTTTCGTGTTGAAAATTGCATTATTGCAGCCTTCAGTATCTATCCATCTCTTGAACACTAGCATGTTAGGAAAACATTCCACCTAAAGTTATCAAACTTGGTAACAAATATGGGAATATTTGTTTTTTAAAAAAAACTAGTCTTTTTTTATTTTAAAGAAGTTTTTCAAATCTTTATTAAAAACCTTTAATACAAAATAAGATGCACACTATTGAAAGCTTTTCTAAAAAACAAAATTGTGCTTGTCCCCTATTTTCAATTTTCTTTACTTTTTAGTTTTTCCTTTTCATTTTCTTCACATGCATGTAATACAACCCAAGTTGCCTAATTAGTAATTATTCCTATAATTTCCTACTGCTCAATCTCATTTTTTTTTAGAACTTACATCCTTTTTTATGTTTGTTTTACCGTGAAAGAAATGCTACAATATATCTACTTTTCTTATTTCACTATTTTCAAAAGTTATAAAATTTTGCGATGAAAAGTATTTATTTTAGTTTTTACTATTTTGATATACTTCTATTTTCTATCTTTTCTTCTTCTCAATCATTTTTATATTACTACTCTTTAGTTATTATTCTTTCTTACTCCCCTTAGATAATATTTTCATATAATAATATTTATTCTATTTTAATTATTACACTGTTTATTTTAATTTTTATTAAATAAATTTATCTTTAAAAATAATAAAAATAAAAATTCAAAAAAATCTACAACAAGTAAACTATAAATAATTATGAAAAACCTTTTAAAAAAATAGTCTTTGTATAATATTTTATATATATATATATGTATTCTTCTATACCATTTTATATTTATAAACTACTTGAACAACCATCAGTGTGTAATAAATAAATTATAATGTTACTCTGTTACTGATATTTTCAATTCAAATGGAATTATGTTCGATAAAATACACATAAATTTTAATTTTGAAGGAGTCATGTCGGGCTATGGCAACATTTTGAGATGAGAATGAGATTTGAATGATTCAGTATTAATGGGTGTGTTGACCTTGCAGGAAGAGTTCATGTGATGCATCATGATTCACAAATTGTAGTACGTAACAAAGCCAACTATATAATAAGCCATCCAGCTGTGATAGTACCCCTTTCTCCTTCACTTCTTTTACCCTTTGAGATTTCTGGAAACTGGTAACTAACTTTTTCGTTGGTATATACTCCTTCATAGAATAGTACTTAAAATAGTACTTAAAGAGATTGTTTTATACAAATCAAAAATAATTGTTTTTTCTTTTCTAAAAATAGTTTCGAAGTTTGTTATTATACTCTTCCACACTTGCACTAAATATATTATGTGTAAATTAATTAAATATATTGTCATATTTCAATTTAATAAGTAAAATATTTTGTCAGCTCAACCTTATAAAATCAATTTATAGGTGAGATTTGCACCCATTTATATTTACGCGTCACAGGTCTTAGACTCCCATACCAGGAAGTTCAGGAAGTCTAATAGGTGGTTCAATATTAGTCCCTGATAGGTGGTCCAATAATAATCCTGATAACAGGTGGTCATCTAATATTGGACTTATCGAGCGTGTAAGCTATCCAAATGGACGGTCTAATATTGGTTTACGGGTAGCCCAACATTAATTTAGGATAGACTCTGATACCATGTCAGAAAAATGAATTTTTAGACCTAATTCAACCCTATAAAACTGACTCACAGGAATTCAAAACTTATAACACTTCTCCTTCCAACCTTCCAGCACCGGACAGGTGTCAGACTCTATACATCATATTAGGCACTTTGACCTGTATGGGCCCATTTACGTTTTTTATTACGTAAATGGGGCCCATTTGATAATATTTACCAAAATGGGCCGTTACGCTAAGCTACTGGGCGTAACCAAGAGGCTAGCGGTTACGCTGAGCCCATGGACGTAACATGTAAAAACAGGTTACGTTCAAAGGGCGAGCGTAACCGGCCAGGGTGTTGACATGTGTCATCCCTGCGTTGGTTACGCTCAGCTGTTGAGCGTAACCGGTTACGCTCCAGAGTGGGACGTAACCTGTAGCGGTTACGTCCCAACCCTGGACGTAACCCTTTTAACTTTTTACCATCCCCTTCCCCTTTCACTCTCACCGTAAACTCTTCCCCTTTCATCTCTTCTCCTTTTCATCTTCTCTCAACAACCAGTTTATTTTTTCTCCATTGGTCCCCCACTGCATTTTGGCATTTGAAGAATTTGGACAACCATTGGTCCCCACTGCATTTTCACATTTGAAGCTACTTTGTACCCTACTTTAGAGTAGTTTATTCCCAACTTTGCAGTAGTTTATTCTCCACCTTATCAGGTAAGATTTTTTAAATTGAAATATTTTTACTTTGTTGTGCAATAATATATTGTGTTAAGTATAATTTAGGTTATTAAGAAAAATTACGGTACTAAATTTGGTTATAGTTTAGGTTGTTAGGAAAAATATAGGCAAGTAGAATTTAAAAGAAAAAATATAGGTACGTAGAATAAAATATTTTAGGTTATTAGTAGATTTATTAAAAAAATTATTAGAATATCCTAACAAAATATTATAAAAATTAATTTGTGTAGTCTCTTATGTAATATTTAGCTATAAGTAATAGTTTAAAGTACATAGAATAAATTTTTTTCACGTAATTTGATAATTCTTTTTAACATAATTTAATTTAAAGTAAAATTTAATATATTAAATTTAAATTGGGTAGTTAAGATTATTTGTTGGTAATTAATATTTATAATTGATTAATTTAAATATAAATATAATGAATAAATTTTGTTTAGTGTAATTTTATATAATCAAAAATAGAATAGATTAAATTTAAGTTTGTTTAGGTAAATAATGTTTTTCTAGATTATTTTTTAAAATAGATTAAATTAAATATAAATTTAATAGATAATTTTTTTAGTGTAATGTTTTTAAATAAAAATAGATTACATTAAATGTAAGTTTGTGTAGGTAATTAATTTTGATTTTAAATTAATTTTTAGAATAAATAAATTTTTTTTAGATTATTTTTTAGACTAGATAAATTGTTTTGAGCGTAATTTTATTTAATTAAAAATAGAATAGATTAAATTTAAGTTTGTATAATAGATTACTGTATAAAAAAAATAATCATCATTATTTTTTTGTAGCGTAATAATATGTTATACTAATTAATTATTTTATAAATTTATGTGCATATCAGGTATATATATGGCTTCCTCATCTACACCGACAGAGATTAGGATCGAGTCTAGTCCCATTGAGAGGGACGTTTTGTGGATGCAGTCTTACCATATATCTGAGCATATATGGAATACTGGAGATAGTAGGAAGTTGAAGATCCGACGTGCTGTGCCTATGTATCAGGGTCGCCATAGTTTTCCTGATGAGATTTCTGAGTACTTACACGAGGCAGGATTTTATTGAGCTTGTCGGATTGGGTATATGAAGCTTGATGCAGCATTGATCAGTGCACTTATAGAGAGGTGGCGATCTGAGACCCACACTTTCCACATGCCGGTGGGGGAGTGTACCATTACACTAGAGGACGTGTCCTTGTTAGTTAGTATACCCGTTGATGGTAGGCCGCTATTAGGACCTACCACTGGTGATTGGGGATTGATGTGTGAGCAGCTATTGGGTGTTAGGCCTGGTTAGGATGACATGAGAGGATCATTTTTAAAGTTGTCATGGTTACACGTTTCCATTCCCATCTTGAGTGGTTGCCATTAGCAATGTCCCACGATATCTGTCGTACAAATGCGTACCATCAATATGTATGATTGGTTTACAATAATTGAAAGCCTGACCACATTGTCGAAATGTCCAAAACACACGTTTGAATTGTCGATATTGAGGGATAAGACTGTCTGAGACATAATAATCTTCGTCAACAATGTCATAAAAAGAACCCGGTGAGTAAATCTGCATGTATCTAAGCCAAACAGGGAGCTCAGAATAGGAATCCTCCCAATCACCGTAAACCATGGTCATTGCCTTCTGTTTGCCTAACCAAGCCTTCCGATATGATATCTTATAATTTACCTCACTTGATATTCTTTCTTGAACTAGTGATATTTTAATTGAAGGGTCTTCCCTAATCATACATGTAAATATAAAAAATGAAATAGTTATAGTTGGAGAATACTATAATATTTATAAAAAAGGGATAATTATTAAAACGTGTACAACTTACCCACAATGCACATACTGATCATATGAGATGTAAGATAAACATGATCTTGAGTCATACTAGGGTTTACACAGGTATGAGGGCCACCCCATTGGGTAACTTTCCATCTTTCACTTCTCTTTGATTTTATTGCACGCATATAGAAAGGACACCGGGAACCTGCATTACTCTTCAGACAATGAACAACATACTTTGTTGGTTTGGACTCATTGACCGACATTGTTTGGTGCACATTCATCAAATACCGATTAACAGCATTTTGAACATCCTTCTTGTTGTCGAACTGTAACCCAACAAATAGTTCTTGGCCCTCTTTCCGATCTCTTGAGAGTTAAACCCCAACCGTCTTCTTGATCGGGATGCTCCCAATTAACGTTGGTATAATGTGGTGTCGTTTGCCAGAATGGTTGTTGCCCACCCCCTTGATAAAACACACATTAACAAATTCATAATCCCAAAAAGTATAATACTAAATCATATTCAAATAAATAATAACAATTGTAATTTTTCAAACTAACCGTAAACATCATGTTGGAGGTTACCACTTAAACTGCGGTTAGGATCGTTTCTTTCCTCATCATCCGACTCAGAAAAATTACAATCCACATCTTCTTCATCAGTAGATGTATCACCATACGAATCAGATACCATGTAGTCATCATCATCATCCGAACTACAGTTTAGACTTTCACAATGTCCCTCATACGACATATCAACATTTGTTGGCCCCACATTGTGCATCGAAGATGAACCACCTGCTAAAATTACTTGTACGCACAATTCAATAGGACCAATGTCTTCTCTCAAATAATTATTAATCATACACTCAACATCACCATCATCAGCTATTTGTACTAGAACAAACTTACTTTTAACGTAATATCTAGTAACGATAGAACTAATTACTTCATTATAATTTAACTTAAATTTTCACTTAATACTATTTTGTAACAATTCCAAATTTATTCCTCTATTTATTTGCATGGCTCTTTTTGATCCTTCAAACACGACACCTTCATCATCTTCATGTATTCTACCATTCAAATACACAACGATTATAATTGAAGAATTCATTTCTCAACAATTTTTCTAAAAAAAGAAAACATTATTAAATATTAATAAATCATAATATATAAATCAATTTATTTCAATTAATTTATGAACCTCACCCTTTTTGCGTAAACAAAATTTTTCAAATGTTCCTACAAAAATATAATCACAAACAGAAAAAATTAAAACCAATAAATAAATAAGTAAATAAGTAAATAAATAAATAAGTAAATAAATAAATAAATAAATAAATTACATTTTGCCTGTTGTGCTGTGGATGGAGGAAAGGGGGATATAAATAGAGATTGGTTACGCTTGGGCCTGCACCGGAATTGGCCCAGAGGCCCACCACAAAGGTTACGTCTAAAGCTTGGACGTAACCCATATTGTGAAGGTTCCCATATTATGAAGGTTACGCTTCAAGCTTGGACATAACCCAAGTGGGTTACATCCAGTAACTGGACGTAACCTGTTTCCTAAAGGTTACGCTCCAAGCTTGGACGTAACCTACTTCGGTTACGCTCCCAACTTAGACGTAACCGGCCAACACAACCCATATGCGTAAATATTTCTCGACTGACCCTAAATGCGTAAATTTTTTCTTTAAAGGCAACGTAACATCATATTACCACTTAGCATAATCCTGTATTTTTAATAAACAATCGCTACCTGTAATATGTGCCGTTTTTCTGATCAAAAGACTCTGAGTAATGTAAGATTTGACACTTTTTAGATGTTACTATGTAAGTTTTCCAGTATCTCAATTTCATGGATGTGTGACTGACTAGACAAAGTATCTCAATTTCACGGATGTGTGACTGACTAGACAAATAGATGATAATGACTTTGATCCCATGTGAGATTATCAATTGGTTTTAAGTGGAAGGGTTCAACAGTTGTATAAGTCGTACATGGAAAACTAAAGCAAATTATGTGAGACTTCCCAACATGTCTGCCGAACTATGTGACCAAATGGTTCTGTCTTTGATACAATATTAGTTTTTGACTTCAAACCGAATGACATTAAGCGAAGGGGTAATAACTATATAAGCCTTATCAAAGAAAATGCGTGAGATTTTCCAACACCTAGATATTTGTTTTACCTAGCCACACTCTGCTACCATAAGTTTACAAAATATACAATTGTTTTTGTGATTAAGAGGTAGAAACACTGTTTAATTTTTAAACATGATGTAGGACACATTAAATAATCTCCTTCCTATCCTTATTTTTGTTATTAACAAAAAAAATCATCATACATTTTAATCTTTAGTTTAAGATTTAACTATATCTTTAGTTCTTATATTATATCTTTATATTCAAACTGATTTCTATACTATAAAAATTTTCAGTTCAGTCCCAAAGCAGATGTTAATAAATATTTTAACTGTGCAATAATAAAAGCTAAAAAGCTAAAGTCATTAAAATAATCCAATGAGCTTGTCTTTCCAATTATTTTTTTGGCACGGTCTGTACGTTTTGGCTTTGTATTATTAGTTTGGAAGAAAATTTAAATTCTCTGATTTTTTGTTCTTTTTTATGTACCAAGTACCAACACCAACTTCTGCTTCAACACCCTTCTCGATTTTCATCCACCAAAGGTTTGTTCACGAAGGTGCATTAATGACTCATGAATAAAATACCCATGTAGTTTTTTTTTTTAATATACCATGTAGTTTTTAACTCATACACTGTTTGCAATTGAATTTGGCTAGTTATTAACTTATTTATAATATATGGAGAATAGAATATGAATACTATAATGTTTGGTTCCATAGGAGACAAAGAAAGCAAATAAACTATAAAAGTGGAAATTAACTAGCGAGGAATGCTTAGAAAATCTGAATTTGAATGTTTCAATAGAAGTTGATCTTGAGTCCTAGTCTTCTTGGAGGATGGAACAGTTTCACCAAACTCCCAAGACTCATTATTCCAACTATCACTGCTAAACGACCCTTCCATTATGTCGTTTGGACTACAAGAAATGCACTCAATTTTGCGTTTCAACTTTGATAGTTTACCTTCTTCATCATTCCCTTCCATCATCACCTTATAGCATTCCTTCACCTTCTCCTGAAATGTAAGAAACAAAATTATTATAATTTCTTTATGTATTATTAATTATTTTTTTCTTGTAAATTTTTGTAGGATAACGGTTATAAAAAGAGAGTACATTGTCCACTGAAAGTTGAAGATTTTAAATCTAATTTAGTACTATGGGGTCCACTTATGTCTTTGACTGTGGAACCATGAAAAGTTTAAAACCATGATTTAATTAGAATAATAAAACATTGATTTAAGAAAACTCCAACAACCTTGTCGATTCCAAGAATACCCAAGAGCTGACCTTGGTATTCCAATCCCAAACGAGGCTCCAAAATATTGACCACATGCATCATTGTAGCAGTTGCTAACACAGAAGGAAGATAACCCATTAATCTTGAATCTGCAATGTTATACACAAGATTAAATAATCAAATTATAATAAGTTAGTATTAAATAAAAGTATAAGACTAAGCAAAGAAACACGTAGGGACTAAAGATCTGGTGAGAAAGTTACCTGCAAAGAAAGAGAGAAGAACAGTCTCACACCTTCTGAGGAATTCTAAACATAGATAACCCTTTAACCCAAGTTTCCTTGTGATATAATCAAGAAACGAAAGAGGAGTTACTGGGTTCATCTTCCATCCAAGCGTGGAAAGGACCAAGATTTCCATTCTCTTCACTGTTTTCGCTTCAAACAAGTACCTACTCTCGTCGCCCTTTACAGAATCATCACGCATACAATCATTGATCAAATCCTACATCGACTAGTTACACAGTCAAAAGTGTTTATAAATAGAATCAAAGAGAGACATACTTGAAGGTCTACGAAAAGAGGCACGTGGGTCTCTTCCATCTTAGCGGCGAGTGAGAGACATGCCACTGCAACTAGTTGTGTGAGCCAAGGTTTGTCGTTTAGAAATCTGAAGCTGAAAAGAAATCTATCGAGGTAGTTAACAGCGAGTACTGCGGTGAGTGTAGAAAACGAATAACGAGCTTTAACTTTGAGTATCCACTCCACTGCTTCTCCACGAGATGAAGCTAGAACTGTGTTGTTTTGAAGAGAGTTAAAGAGTTGGTTTTTGTGTTCTTTAGCTAGAAGTGAAGATAACTCCTCTTGGTCCCAGAATAGGTTGTGTTCTAAAAACACCATAGGAAAGGTGTTTTTATTTTTGTTTGTGTTTGTGTTTGTTGTGGTTATGGTTATGGTACTATACTCATCTTCTTCTAGTTGTTCTTCATCCCAATGAATGTGATCTTCTAGGCAATAGAGGGTATCTAAGGGGCAATGATGCTCCATGTTTCTTCTAAGAGGTGGTGTTTTTCATCATAAGGTGGAGAAAGACTAGATCATTAGATGTTTTGATGGATTAGATTGGAAATTGGAGAGGTTACTCTGATGAGAGGACAAGGGAAATAGTAAGAAAAAAGAGGCAATGGGTGAGTAAGCAATGACCATACACTAAAGGGACTTGTTATTTATTAGTGATGGGCTTTCACAAAATGGAGCGTTCTGGGGACAAATTCTTTTCAATTTTATTATATTTAATCATTCTTATATTTGCTCAATTTTTATGTGTTAATTCTTATATTAATTGTATAGTCTCTAGCTTTTGGTCACTAATCACATTTTACATTTTAATTTTTATTTATAGAAATTACTAATTTGAGATTTAAATTGAAGAATTTAATTTATGTTACAGAATTTACATATGCTTCTTACAGAAGACGAGAAGGTTTATAGGTAATGAATTATGTTAATATTCTTTGCAATGACAGAAACATGTTGTATTTTTTTAATCTTGTTGAAATGAGGTTAAAAAAAAAAAGTTGAAACATTTAATGTTTCGAGATTTGCAATAATTGTATATTATGCATAGAAGTTAATCAAATTCAGACGTAAATAATTAATATACTAATAAATTAACATATTACATCCCATTCAACCAAATCTTAACCCACATAAATATAGAACATAAAAATATTGAAATGATATAAAATTAAAATGTGAAGGGGGAACTGGTTTGTGCTGATTGTACGACAGAGATGAGTCTCTGTGAAAACCCCATTATAATACAATAACGTTGCAAACAGAGGAGATTCAGAAACACTGAAGCAGTGAGAACAGAAAGTACAGGGATCATGTCTTTCGTGTTACCTATTCGAAAATTCTCTCATACCTATGCTTTGAGACTATGACATGTAATATTAAAACAACATTTTTATTATACGAGTTACTAGACCGAAAATTACCCAGCTGGCACGCGTTGCTATTACTATTTTAACTTTTTTACTTTTATCATGGATAGATGAAAAAAACTCTATCTATTTATAATAGTTTATTTTTCACCAGAGAAACTCAATTGTTTATTTTAAGTCTAGTCTTTCTCCTAACTATAGCATTCTTCGTTAAATTTACTATTTGAATGTAAAAGAACAAAGAAAAAAAAAGAAAGTGGAATACATGTGTTGCATCCATTATTTAAAATCAATAATATAGTAGTAACTTAATCATTTAAAAATCAACTTCATGCCACTTAAAAGGATTTACATCCATCGTTTTAGATTTTGATAAAATTAGGTTTAGAAGGAAGAATTAATTGCAGTTTTTTTATCTATAAAAGTCAAATTAATAAAAATTTATAATATTTCATATGCTTTATTCAACCAATTGTTTTAGATTTTTTTACATAATTAATTGTATTTAAAGTATAAATTAAAACTAATTTAATGTGTAAATATTTAAATAAACTATCATTATAATCTTTAAAGCTAGGTGATAATTTAATATTTAAAAAATTTAAAAAATTATCATTTTAATCCTTTCAAAATATCCATCATTATTTTGATCTTTATCATTTTAATCCTTATATCAATAGATGGGCCAGGATAAATATTTAAATATAAGGTTAAATACTTCTCGAATAATTTTTTTTTATATATAAATTTCATATATGGAACTAATTGTTTTTTTTTTATTATTTTAAAGTTATTCTTCTTGTAACCGAAGATCTTACCATCACCTAACATTTATTGACCCAAAAGAATTTCCAATCGACCTATGAAACTATTGAACTGTGGAAATTCAGAATTTCTCAACAAAACACTGTTTCAAGCAGAGTGAAAATTCAGAAGCGTGTATATTAACTGAGACAAAGATGTGTAGTTAATTTTCTGCCCCGATAGGTACCCTTCTATTTATTTAAAATTCTTGTACATCTTTTTTATAGGCCCAATGTCCTGTGAACAAAGTGGGGCTTGATGGGGGAAATAAAGAGAAAGAAATGCAGTGAGAGAAGAGGGTGGCTATAGCTAACAAGTGCATGCAATGCCAAAGGGATCTATGATGATGCTAAGTTATTGGGATTAAAGAAAGTGATGGTAGATATGGTGGTGTGGTGGTTGTGTTGTGCATACTACTTTTCTCATTGGTCTTACACATACCACACTTTAGTACCTAACTAAGGTTGTTGCCTCATTCTAACATGGACCAACTTGTTTGATATGGAAGATAGTGGTCTTCAACTTTTACTTATTATTATAGGTTTTTCAGTTTATTCATTTTCTTCATTGAGTAAACAGACTTTAAGTCTTTATTACAATTATAAGGTATTGATTTGTTTGAGATGGATGTGGATGACATTTTTTAGGTGAATTGCTGACACATTCAATGTGGATAACTAGTGTTGACTGTGATGTGTATTTGGTTGACCTGAATTGGAGTTCTTGACCATATGTAGAAAAAAAAATATTTCTTGTACAATTATAATATTGGTAGGTAATTAGACAACTCATTATAAAATACGAGAAAGAAAAAAAAATTAATAAAAAATAGAGAATCCAATCAACTTAAAAAAATAATAAATTTCTTTTTAGAATAATTCATCATTCTAAGATGTAACATTCTAAGATGTAACATTCTAAGATGTAACATTCTAAGATGTTACATATAATATATGTTTTTATGAATGAATTAATTAATTAATTATATATTAGAATCGACTAACTAATATTATTAAAATGGGTAAAGACATGTAAAGTATTTTTTTAAAAGTAAATTTATATTAGATGTATATTTGTTATGATTTATACTTAAAGAGGATCAAAATTTATGGTAGGAGGCATTTTTAAGCTTCTGTGATAGCTATTAAATAATTTTACTCATGACTAAAATATAATCTATTACACAAGAATATAAGTTAATTTTTTTATTGATGGTTCTTATTATATTTTTAAAAAAAATGAAGAAACTCCAACAAAATTAACAATCATGATCAATCATCTCCCATGTGTTAAAGAGAATATATGAAGAGAGAAGTATATATTTCATATCAATATTAAAAATTATATAAAATCTTATTTATATTCAATCAATCAATTTCGTAAAAATATCATTTTTAGATATTCAACCAAATAAAATAAGTAGGGAGATCAATTTTATTCATGGATGACACCAACCAAAACCATAATAACAAATTGACAATTAACCATTAGAACCTATTTCTGGGGAGACCAATTGTATTCCGAAGGAGGGTAGAGTTTCACCAGCAGAAACATTGTCCCTCTGCATAAATACTATCTTCTCTTTATATATAAAAGAAAAATTCCAAGATTGTCACTGTTTTTAGTATGGTATAGTTTATAGCATATGAGTTACTTGCCAAAACAATTTAACACTCCAATACTAAGCCATTCTTTTTGGTTCTTATGACAAGATAATAATGAATTTTCTTTGTTTTTCATTGTGCCTAAAGTGGTATCAAATTTTAAAAAGACAAAACAGCAACTCCAACTTATCTATGGTCAAAGTCAGACAAGCCCCCACTCTCTGAAGAATCAGAAAGTGGTTGATGATTTACTTGCATTGCAACTTACACATTGCAGGAAAAAAAAAGAAAAAAGAAAAATAGAAATAAAAAGTGAAACTCTTTATTGGGACTCATAAATCCTTTCTGCTGCAGCAGATAGTACAATGCAGTGAATTAGCTGGCTACACAGCAAAAGATTGTAATCAAGGAACTGGAATATCTTTGTCAATTGCCATCGTATTTTCATTGAAAATGATGAACGTACACATCATTTTGATGGTAAAAAGATATATATTGACTGGCTTGGTCTATCAAATAAATTTTTTCTTTACAATATGATAAAATAAGGTTTACATTTTAGTTGAAATATAAGTGTTTTTTCCTTGCCATGATAAGAGCATTTGGTATTTTTCTGATATATACCACATTCAAAATTCTCTAGTTTTCTTCCAATTGCTTTGTTGAAATTCTTTAATCTTGAATAATATTATTTTATCATGTAATTCATGGGAAAAAAAAAAGCATTCATTAAGTTAATCATCGTGTACTCAATCAGCTAGACAAGTTAGTTAATGCATGACAGGGAAAATAAACTTAAGTTGTATCTATCATCATAAATCATAAACAATAACTAACTCCATGATTCTTAAATATTTTTTGTTAAATTATTGAAAAAATTTAATTAATTCATAACTAATTCGTGGTTTGTATAAATTCTTTAAAAGAAAACTAGTGTGTATAAAAGTATGAACAAACTATATATAAATACTCTATTTAAGAGGCCAAAAAATAATTTTTATGTATCTTAAAAATAAATAGTCATTTTAATATCCACTTTAAGTGAGTATTTTTTTACTTTAACTCTTGAAAGAATAAAAATTATAAAAAAGTCCATAAATTAATATTCCATCATTTATCTTAATTCTTCTATAAATCTATATTTCTTAGCTGTATGAATTTGAATGATGTGATATGTCAATTATCACATTATATATTTTGATCTTATTTTTCTAATTTAAAACCCAAAAATAAAAATACTTATCTAAATTAGAAAATCAAAATGACTATTACCATTTCCATGTATCTTTATGATTGATTTTGAGTGTTATGACATATGTTAGCTACTTTTACCAAATAGGTAAAGTGGTACAATTGCAAAGACTAACTGACTCTATAAAGAAGAATTCACCATCAGCCAAACCGAATTGTACTATAAAAGAAATCTCATATCATCTCATCTCATCTCATGATAAAAACATGAGTTTTGGAATACAGGCCCACATGAATTGGGTCCAGTCCACGACCATGCAGACGAGGGCCCACAATACAATCTCATAATGTTTTTGCCATAATCATAAAATAACATGTCAGCATAATAGGGAACCTATTGTAAAAATTAATGATAGTCAATGGTTGACTTTTCTCAATTTTGCTCTCATGAATCGTGACCACATACACACCAACTACTTTTGTTGTCACTTTCTTTTACCCACTTTTCTGTTTCACCATGCTATAGTAATGTTTATTATTCTTTAAAATAAGAAAAGAGAACCAAATGAGAGAGCAACTCCAATTTGATTGAATGCTTGAATGAATAGAGTTAAAATTTAAGAATATTCTTCCTTATTTAATTTAAATAATTTCTCTCTTTATATAATTTGAAATGAATACAGTAGTAAAATTGAATAAACTTATTTTCTTTAAAATTAGCGTTAAAAAACTATGCACGGACAATGTATTGAATGCTCATAAAAAAGGTTGATTTTTGAGTTTAAACAATTTTATATTACCATTTAGTTATAAATAAAATTTTATATAATTTTTAGAAATTTGGTTATTAAAATTAACAAACTCACTTAACATGTGATGGGTTAACTATAGAAAACGATTTACTTTATCTTTACATGAACTTTTCCTCTTTAAATTAAGGATGTCCAAAAATTTCTTAATCATCGCGTGTAATATTAAGCAATAATCAATTTAAAATATGTTAAAGTTGGTAAACATAAAGCTTAAATGTATAAATCATTTTTTTTATTGAATTATATATAAAAATCTTACATCAAGCATAAAGAACTGATATTCATGTAATGTCTTAGGAAAATAAATAAGCCAGTGATTGTGCACGAGCATTGGTAATTCCGAGGTAGAGTAACAAGTAACAATATATTTTTGACAAGTTTTTACTATTGAGTGAATAATTCAAAACCCTTTTTTAGCAAGATCAACGTAAATATTAAAAAACACACATGTAATATGTTGTTAATCTTGTTATCAATGAATATGGATCTTACCAGTGGTAAATTTTTCGTTGTAGTCACTCGGGGGATCACGCCCTTTATTCAGAGGTTCTAATAAAATTATAAACTCAGTCATTATATTTAAATACTATTATATGACATTTCTTACTATAAATGGTATTTCTGCCTTCTGAAATTAATAATACAATTCCCTGTTGTTACCTACCAACATCATTAGTGACAGTAACTTCAACGATTAGACATCCCAACTTCCTAACCAATAATTTCTGACGCATATACCATAATCTTTTGTTTGAACACATCATGGAAAAAACCATTGACTAAAACTTGCCTCTGAAGTTGGGTGTAATTTCAATTGAATGTTCATTGGTAAGTAGATTTGCATGGTGTATGTACATTGTTTATGGTTCTACAAAGATAGATAATTATTGACTGTTGAGATTTGTGTGCCAAAATAAACCCAAAAATTGTCTTCCATTCAGTATGCCCTTAATGGCATGGAAAAGAAAAGTTCTTGCATTTTGATCATCCTTTTTTCTTTGATGACAGTAGAGGGATTTTCTTGAATCATCGTATGCCCATGAAAAACACTATATTTAGAGGGAACCAACATCACTTAGGATTCACTAGCTCAATATTAATGTTGTTTGTGTCCTGTTTATCTCCTAACACTACAATCTAACACGCTCCTGTTATTTAGGGTCCCATATTTTGGTGAATCAAGTAGAATAGTCTGGGGTACAATTAGTTTTGCAGAGCAATATCTGAAAATCACCATGAGCTGAAGAAACAATAGCAGGACCATTGG
The DNA here is from genome assembly GCA_026586105.1 of Hylodesmum podocarpum. Classification (NCBI taxonomy): domain Eukaryota; kingdom Viridiplantae; phylum Streptophyta; class Magnoliopsida; order Fabales; family Fabaceae; genus Hylodesmum; species Hylodesmum podocarpum. Next base: position 2,003,885 of record JALJEV010001430.1, on the reverse strand, counting down.
AAAAATGAAACCGAAAGAGAAAAGATGCAGTGCCATTTGCAGTAAAAAGAAAGAATGGTTGTTCCCAAAAGGAAAAAGATCCAACTGTTGTTTCAGACAATATAGTCACGACCAAACCACCGGTCAGTAAAAATATAAGCATTAAATAACTTAATTCCTAAAAATAAAGCAGATAATAATCTCTAAAAAAAATATGTTTATGATATAATTCTTAAAAGATATATAGTATCATTTTAATCCCTAGTTTATAATATTTATTGTTATTTTAATCTCTAAGTCAGAAAATTAAAAATAGTTAATTCAAAAATTAAAATGACAATAAATAATCAAATTTAAGAACTAAAATAATAATAAATATTTTTCAGAGACTATTATGTTATTTTTCATCTTTTAGAGATAAAATTGTCTAGTTTTTAGATTTTTCAAAAACTAAAATAATAATTTATAGGAAAACTTTCTATTTCTACAACCTGAAGATTTAGAGACATAAAATCCAACTAAATGAAACTGGAGGATTAAAAATAGGAACATAAAAAGTCGTTTAAGTTTTAATGTGACGGTGACACTTTGCCATGAGAATGGTGGTGATGTAATGATGCAAAATTGTTAGACTTGTAAGTAATCATCAAACAAAGAAGCACATTAAACAAAACATTTGAAAAGTAGGGCTAGTAGAATTTCTCCCCAATTTTGACTTGTGCAGTGTACCTCTAAACCTGAATGGACAACCTACCCCAACTAAGCCAGACCCTTTTGACTCCCATTTGTCTGTCTTTAACCACTCCTAAAATAGCCCGCGAACAATATATACGGGATTTGGACACAATCAAGAATCATGAATGAGTACAATACTTGGGAGACAAATTCATGCAATTCCATCATGGGGAACCGAAATCAAACAATTGTGACAACCAAGACCAAAAGTGAAGTTGAACCAAAATATAATTCAAATACACGCTGATTGTGTAAAAAGAATACACTGGCATTCAATCATGTGATTGTGACAATAACTTTGTTAACTTTTATAATATGATAGCTTAAAAGTGAACATAAAATTTCTAATTAGCTGAGAATATAAAACTTTTTACATTCTTTACACTAACAATACATAAAAATTAAACTCATAAATTCATGGAATTTACCTTCATTCAGTCCACAAAATGGTCGCTTTGCACATTGGTCTCTTTGCACGTCCCATGTCTCCGTATGAATATGTGACAAAATCATTGTACATTAGCAGAAAATAAAGTGAAAACTTGTTAGAAGTACCACGTTTAAGTAGAAGAAGAAGTTTAATGTAATATTTAAGTTTAAAGATTTTTTTACCTATTGAAATAGTTTTTTGGATTAGACTCTTCTCTTGAGTTTAAATCCCAACAATTGGTGCTTTCATTGAGAGTTAACTCACCAAAAAGGCTACTTATGGGTTGGATTAAGGTACAAAGATAGCTGAAGGATTATCATCGGATCAGTGTTTGATAGAATGAAACCACTTTAGATATCAGCCTTTAAAGGAGAAGTTAATGTTAAGAGTCTCATGTCAAGTAGAAAAAAAAAGCTTACCTAAGGTTAATAAACTAGCTTTTTTGGGTTGGACTTTTCTCATGAGCTTTAAGTCCTAACATAACTATTCAAAATGTGAGACGACCATGCAAATGTGTGTGGGAAGCACTGTTCTTTACCTCCTTCATGGTTCCATCCATTACCAGGAAATGAGTCTGCATACATGGCAAAATATCCTCCAAAGACCAAACATCTAAGCGCTCAACATTCCATGCCAAATGCGGTGCAACGCTTAGAACTGATATGAAAGATGAGCATGAGTACTAGTAAATTTTCATCTATGTTAAAGGTGTTCAGTCAACAAAATATCATCCCTTACTGTCCGCAAGTTACCTACTAATAAATTTGTACAACTCAAAAGTGTTCCACAAGTTAACAAACTGCAAGTTGGCCTCGGTACGTTTTCAATGTCCTTCACAGAAGCTAGATATCCCGGGCAAATTTTATCACTACCATTTACCCGAACGCTTACCGAGATCCCAAAGGAACCTTTTACTAACAAACTTTTCTGCACTTATGTGGTACTTATTTTTAATGTATTCTTCAAGGCATACCCGATAGGAGAAGTCGACCCAGGTACCATCAGTTCTTACAACAAAAAGGCACCTTGGAAATAGATATAGAGGATGCCGATCGACCTACAAGAAAATAAAGTCGCACAGATTGCACTTACTGCCAACTCTAAGAAAGAACAAAGTAAATAAATAAAAGATAGTAGCTGAAGTTTAATAGTGTTGGTGCCAATAGGTGTAAATCCGAGTTTAATAGGAAATGCATTTGAAAAAAAAGAAAAAAACAGAAGGTTACCATTAGAAAGTAATGGTGAATGAGAAAGCAAGAACATCCAATTCGGTTTGGGCTTTAGCTTATCAAATATCAGTTAAGGGGGGGAGGGGGGTGTTCTTCATTACTGAAAATCATGCCATGATTATAACCAAAGATAAACTGACATCTGATTTTCAAGGGCTTCAAAAATCCGGACTTGGCAAACACTTTTGAGTATCGTCAAAGCAAGGGTTTTTATTTTGTTCTCGTGTCATCGTATCAATGACCACAAATGTTATCTTTTCAATAAATTGTATTGACAACTGACGAGCCAATAAAGGCATAGAAGATTAAAAACTGTATAAATTTAATTCACGCCATAACTACAGATTCATAAACTTCCAGCACAATACTTATGCACACCAAATGTTTATCAGCAGCAGAATATACTAGCACATGTTGTCTGATTCCAGTGGTAACATAGATGACAATAGAAGATAGATGCACCTTTAAAATGCATGACATCAAAGAAGAGAATGCAGTAATTACCGCTTCAAGAAGCAGAAGAGTAGGAAATCAATGCACTCAAATTCCTCCAAGAGTCAATGATAATCAATTTCTAGGTGTTAATATTTCAGCTTAATTGCACCTAAACTCCTCTACCTTCACTCAAGTTTGATTTTCATCTCTCAGGTTTTAATTACTACATTGTGTTGTGAGGCATGTATTATCGGGAGATTGTCCTGATTTTTCCCTTTCACTCTATTAAAGGGTTTGGAACAATTGTTCCAGTGTTGTTGCACTAAAGCATTCCAAGTCTTGTAACAGTATTTCAAAGAAACTACATAAAAAAGAAATGCTCAGCACATCAATTTTCACACCCCTCCTCTCATTGTAATGGTTTGGGACCATAGCATGTAATCGCAGTGCAATAGCAGAGGAGCGGACAGGGGCAGCACCCCTGCTTCTGATGAGTGCATTATGTCATGCCTACCAGTAGCAGCTGTCGTGCAATTGCAGATCACACCCCAGACACAGACTTTACCTTTTCCTTAATTAACTTGTCTTTAAATTCCTCATCTGCCACTGCTAGCCTGCTCATTTCATGTCTCTCCCCTGTTGGGACAAAACCCATCAACTCACTGCTGGCCAACGTAGCCAGGTGTTTTCTGGATAAGCTCTTCACTCATTTGCTCTGTTATGCTTATACTGAGTTGTATGTTATGCAGGCCATTTTAAGATATCACTTCCTCAGTTAACTGTTGCGCATGTACTTTGAGTTGTGGTCTTGCCTTTCATTTTCTTGTAGCACACATCCTGTGAGTTGCAGAACAGGTATCTGCTCTGTTTTGTTGCTTGTTTTTCTTTTCTTTCCTTTTTGTTTTGTATGTTCAAAGTTCTGAGGCTTAACTTCTCATTGATCACCGCCAGTCATAATATCATCCAGACATCCACTCAAACACTGGGAACAACTTGACAGAGCACTTCTGCCTTAAGTCTTTTGTGCAGTAGTAAAACTACCAGTTATAACCTTGACATGGCATGGAATATCCACATTGGAGAAATTTTAGAAAGATGTTCTATGTGAATAAAGTGTCTAAAGTCCTTGACAGCTAACAGCCTTAAGGCTTTCAAAGTATATGTATGTTATTTAAAGTTTCTCCAATGATGTTATTTACTTTCTTAAAGCTATGGAGCCCTTGTGCATGCTCTCAGGCTTAATTTGAGATGAAGGATCTTGGTAAGCTAAAGTACTTCCTTGGGATAGAGGTTGCTTACTCTAGACAGGGCATCTTTATTTCTCAAAGGAAATACATCCTTGATCTCCTCAAAGAGACTGGTAAGTTGGACTGTAAGACCACTGAACTGCCCATAGAGCAAAATCATAGGATTCGGAATGGTGAGGGAAAGGCCAAAGGTGGAGAAGACCCGGTATCAAGGATTTGTGGGAAAGCTCATTTGTTTATCACACTAGGTCAGATATAGCCTATGCAGTTAGTGTGGTAGCCAATTCATGAATGATCCAAGAGAGACATTTGCATATAGTAAATACAATTATTCAGTACTTGAAAACCTCTGTGGGAAAGGACTGCTATTCAAAAAAAGGAGAAACTTATCCATGAAAGTATATACTGATGTTGACTATGAAGGATCAATTGTTGATAGGAGATCCACTACAAGATATTGCATGTTCTTGGGTGGAGACTTGGTGACATGGAGGAGCAAGAAACAAAAGGTAGTTGCAAGATCAAGTGCAGAGGCAGAATTTAGAGCCATGGCTCAAGGAGTTTGTGAGCTATTATGGATGAAGATCATACTCGAAGACTTCAGAGTAAAACATGTAGCTCCTATGGGACTGGTTTGTGACAATAAGTCCATCATCAGTACTGCACACCAAACAAAGCATGTAGAGACAGACCAACATTGCATCAAGGAGAAATTGGACAATGGTTCTATAGCCACCAAATACATCCCTTCAAGACTTCAATTGGCAGATATGTTCACTAAGGAACTTCCTACAGAACAATTCAAAGATCTTACTTGCAAGCTTGGAAAGATAGGTATACATTCACCCGCTTAAGATCATACTTGACGACCTCAAAGTAAAATATGAAGCTCCTATGGGACTACTTTGTGACAATAAGTTTGCCATCAGGATTGCACACAATCCAGTTCAACATGACCGAACAAAGAATGTAGAGATAGATCAATATTTCATTAAGGAGAAATTGGACAATGGTTTTATAGTCATTGAATACATCCCTTCAAGACTTCAATTGGTAGATATGAACACTAAGGAACTTCCCACATAACAGCTCAAAGATCTTGCAAGCTTGGAATGATAGGTATATATTCACCGGCTTGAGATCAAAGAGGTGTCTACAAATTAACCAATGGAGAGGTAATTTTAACATTTAGACAAGTAAATGTCAATCATCTCCTGTAAGTCCTTTCAAAGGAAAAATATCCAAATAGGCCCTGTAATCTTCTTCGTAAACTAGATTTAGCTTATGCATAAGTTAATTTATTGAAACTCTCTCATATTAACTTCTTTAAAAACTAATTTTTATTTTTAAATTAGATGTAAGTTCATTTTAGCGAGAACTTCACTTCATTTTATTTTATTTTTGCTATTTTCTTTTCTCAGGAGTGCGTACCGAGAAATTCAACCAAACACATTACTCTGATAGAAATATGCCAAGGTAAAGAAAACATGCATACCGATACTACACATAAAAATAATCTCACGGATAGTATTCACTTCACATAACATTATCAATTATTCACTTGACTTACCATAATTGATATCAAACCACTTCCGATTTTATCTTCATAATCTGGATGGTAAACAAGAACGTTCTCTGCAATAGCTCTTTCGTCCTCCATACTCAGTAACTCTCCATTCAAGTACCTGGCAAAGAGACAAACGACGTCGTTTCACGGTTCGTAAAAACAAATTTAATTGAATTTAATTTAACAATAACGAGTTGATTCATTAATACCTCGGTGAGTATAGAATTTGTTTGGTTAGCGTAACTATTGGCTGAATGTCTCTCACGATCTTCTCTTCTTTTTCCTTCCATTCGACGTCATTCACCAAATCAGCGTCCGAGTTTGATTCTTCCGATGACGACGTGTCACTGCACCAGAGACGGTGGCAAGGTGGCGGCGCCGCCGCGACGGTGAAGCCTCGGAAGCTGCGGAACCGTAGGCGGTGAATCAGAGAATTGGTAGCGGCCATTGTAAAAGAGTAACTGTATGTGTGTGTGTGAATAAAGCTCAGCCAAGAGCGAGTTGTGTTGTGTTGTCTTCAGGCCCAATAAGCTAATGGTTTATTTTGTTTTTAAAGCTATTATGGTAATAATACCACGTAGAAATAAATTGATTTATATGTTTTACGGTCATAAATAAGATTTTCTTTATAATTTTTAAATTTTTTATCTCTAACAAGTTATAATTTTTTTCTCCTTCGTTATATATTGTATTATAGAGTTTAATTATTATGTGTTTTTGAGATAGTTAAGATACGAGTTTAACTTTTTAGTAATTGAAAATGTTATAAATTATATTAATAAGTGTTTTCATATCGTTATAATATCATGTTATTAAAATAGGTATAATTAATGAATTTAATATTTTTTATTTATAAAATAAATTAAGAAATTATAATAAATTAAATTGTAAATAAAAATATTTTATAAAATATATATATGAAATTCAATTAGTTTTTGAATTTTATTAAGTGTATAGTGGAGATAAATAAATAATTTAATTTTTTTGAAATATAATATATAATTTCATAAATTTAAAAAAGATAGAATTATTCTATAAAAGTTAAGACTGAAAAAATTAATACTAAATAATAGATAGTTAAAAAAAATAAATTTAATATATAATATTTTATAATTAATTTATAATGTCAAAATTCTAAAACACAATTACACTCAATAGTGTGGGGATCCTCAAAATACTCATACCTGTAAATTTTACTCGGTGAATATGGATTCGTGTAGGATATCCACCTTAGAAACTAGGGAAATAGGTAAAAAAAATTAATTAAATTATATTTATATATAAAAATATTGAAATACTTAAATAATAAATTTAATACATTATTAATGAGATTTAAATTTAAATAAGTTAAATTTTTTAAAAAAATTAATTCAAAATTTATAGGTACAGGAAATTAATTACTCGTAAAAAACATGAGAATACGGATTAATTTTCGTATCCGCGTCTACATATATGGATTTTTTATTTTTTTTTCTGTGAGTACTGAGGTGACTAACCCGTACCCTAACATGAACATCCCTGTCAAAATGATTTCTAATATCATAATTTATCAATTAAATTAACCTCGAGAACTTGTATGATTGACTAAAATATGAATTGGATAGGTCGTCATTCAAATCTGTGTATTCGTGTTTTTCCAATTATTGCTTATATTATATATAAAATTTGCAAGTTAGAGATTAGAGGTATTTGGTTGTGATACAGAGACAGTTTTGTCCCAAGAGATAATTTACATTTTACTCGCCTCAACAAGAATTAATCTTTAACAATAATGTTTTTTTATTTTTTTAAAAGAAGAGATATGAAAAATTGAGATATTTAAAGGTGGGTTTAGACGATAAAAGAAAAAAGAAAACAATTATGGTATACCCTACTTTAATTACAAGTGACTTAAAATAAATTTGTGTTAAATTAAGTTATAGATACATGTAATATTATTAGTTTTAGTCTAAAATTAATAATTTCATTTCGTTGCAATGTATACCTAAACTATATTTGATTCAATTATTAATTCAGTATATTTATTTTTTAATTGATTTAAGTTAGTATTTATTATATTATTAAAATAATTTAATCTCTTAATCTTAAATTATTATAATTTAGTTTCTTTAGTTATAATTTTATTAGAGTGTATAATTAGTTATAATTTTATTAAATTTTAATAATTATAATTATAATATTAATATTAATAAATATATATTATATTACATGCGTGTTTACATTTTATATGCTAATTTTTTGTAAGAGATATCGAATGTAAGGAACAAAGAAAATAATAATAAAAAATAATAAAAAAGAGAAATATTCATAAAAATAAAATATTTTATAAAAATAAATATAAAATTAAATTAGTTTTTACATTTATCATATGATATAAACGAAAACATAATAATATAAATATAAAAACACAGTGATTAAATTATATAATGAAAATAGAGAAAAAAATGTTACGAAATGAAAATCCCCTCTGCTTATTGATAATATATTTTAAGTTTATACAGATTAACTGAGAAGAAAACAGTTATGCAGTTTTTTGTTGCCCGCGTTTCACTCTCATGATTCTATTAATTAGGATCGTAGACCGAGAAAGCTTGAAAAGAAAAATTGATCCCCCTTTGTTACAAATTCAAAGAAAAATGATTCTATCAAATTCAAAAACAGTTTTTGATTTTACAAATATTATTTTCTTTGAACTTTCTAAAAGTATTTCTATCTTAACTCCCTGATATCTTAAAAAATAACTTTTAAAGCTTAATAAATAATAATAATAATTCATAATACATCATTTTAATTCTTATAATTTTAAGTTTTTTCCTTGATTAAATTTTAGCAACAATAAAAAGCTAATTAATCTCTTTTCATCTATAAAATTTAAACTCGAACATTATTATAAAATTCAACTCTAAAGTTTACTTCACATCAACTTACGTGGCTAATAAACTAATTGACTCTTAGAAAATTATAACTAATTATTTACGTATTTTACCTATTTATCAAATATTTTTCGATTAATAAATTATTTAAAAATTATTTTGGAAAAGAATCTACAAGTTCTAAGTCTTCTCTACTAAAATACACGGTCCATGATGGAATAAATTTCTGCAAAGACCAAATATGTGTTTGTATTTGAAACTTCAAAGTTCAAATCGTAGTGAGTCTCTCGTAATCTCATTTTCAGCGATTGCAATGTTCTTTCATTATTTAAAATTTATGGGTATCACTCGCCGTCCCTTAATTCCATCGTATTCAAACTTCATTGTCTATATTACTCTATTATTAATCCACCACTCACTTATTTTGTTGGAAGATAGCGTTTGATTTAACCTAATTAAAAAATAATTCCAATAAATTTTACATTATTAAATACATATATAATTATAATTTATAACCCTAGCTTATTAGGATAAACATTAAAAATAAATCAACTTAGTTTTTTTTAAAGTGCGTGCGATACGCGAGAGATATATAGAGAGAGAACGCATTTGACGCCACATTAAGTCTCCATCAATCACCTGCAACCCTCACGCTTAGAAAAAATGCACACGTGTCGAATAAGCGAGCGAGGCCCCACGGTAAGACTCGGTGAGGTTGCCCATACTGGATCGAAGGATATATGACAGGTCGCGGTAGTACCGTTTCAAAAAAATTGTCGACTTTATCGGGTCACACCAAACAAAGCGCAGAAAAAAAGTTAAATGAAATGAATATTAGTTTCACATCCGATACTCTGAACGCCGAAACCAAAGATTATTCAAACAGAGAAAAAAGAAGAAGAAGAAGAAACTGTGGGAGAGAAGAGAGTTAGTTAGTTACAGTGGCGTGGCGTGGCGTGGTTTATCTGAGGAAGTGCATAGATAGTAACGGTGAGGATTTTCAATCTCAACCGTTCGTTTTATCTGTCCGTCGTGAATGGGCCAATCTGCGTCGTCCGTGGCTAACCGTCGCGAAAGAGACCAATTTCATCGCTCCGTTAACGGTTCCAAAACCAGATCCACCGCCTCGGTTTCGCCGATGGCGAGTTACTCCGCCGGCGAAGTAGAAAACCGTCGCGGTGAGGATTTTACAGTTACCGATGGAATCCGTGACTATATCTCTGATCTTCCGAACGAGTGTTTGGCTTCGGTGTTTCAGTTTCTCGGCTCCGCCGATCGGAACCGTTGCTCGCTCGTTTGCCGGCGGTGGTTGCAGATCGAAGGACAGAGTCGTCACCGTCTCTCGCTGAACGCTGAATCGGATCTTTTTCCGGCGATTCCGTCTCTCTTCACTCGTTTCGACTCGGTGACGAAGCTTGCGTTGAAGTGTGACCGTAGATCCGTGAGTGTAAGAGACGAGGCGCTTGTTTTGATCTCGCAAAAGTGCCCTAACCTCACGCGCTTGAAGCTACGCGCGTGTCGCGAACTCACGGACGCAGGAATGGAAGCGTTTGCGAAGAATTGCAAGGGATTGAAGAAACTCTCGTGTGGATCGTGCACGTTCGGATCGAAAGGGATGAACGCGGTTCTCGATAACTGTGCGGCGCTCGAGGAGCTCTCCGTGAAGCGTCTTCGCGGAATCACCGATGCGGCGGAGCCGATTGGTCCCGGCGTGGCGGCGGCGGCTCTGAAAACCGTTTGCCTGAAGGAACTCTACAACGGACAGTGCTTCGGCACGTTGATTCTCGGCGCGAAGAATCTGAAAACCTTGAAGCTTTTCCGGTGCTCCGGCGACTGGGACCGGTTATTTCAACTCATGGCGGAACGCGGCGTGTCGAACGTCGTTGAGGTTCATCTCGAGAGGCTTCAGATTAGCGACATAGGATTGCAAGCGATTGCGAATTATTCGAGTTTGGAGATTTTGCATCTTGTTAAGACACCTGAATGTTCTGATATTGGACTTGTTGCTATTGCAGATAGGTGCAAGCTTTTAAGGAAGCTTCACATTGATGGATGGAAAGCCAATCGAATTGGTGATGAAGGGTTAATTGCTGTTGCAAAAGGTTGCCCTAATTTGCTTGAATTAGTACTAATTGGTGTTAACCCTACTAAGGCTAGTTTGGAGGTTTTGGCATCTAATTGTCAAAATCTTGAACGGTTGGCATTGTGTGGAAGTGATACTGTTGGTGATCCTGAGATATCTTGCATTGCTGTGAAATGTGTGGCTTTGAAGAAACTTTGTATTAAGAGTTGTCCTGTTTCGGATTACGCCATGGAAGCATTGGCTAGTGGGTGTCCCAATTTGGTTAAAGTTAAGGTTAAGAAGTGTAAATTGGTTACCCTTGAGGGTGGAGATTGGTTGAGGAGAACTAGGGGTTCGGTTGCTGTTAATTTAGATACTGGTGAGGCTGATATTCAAGAAGCGAGTGCTAGTGATGGAGGGGTGCAAGATAATGGTTTAGAATTTCCTCCCATGCCTGCCCAAATTGGTGCTGCCCCTGCTGGTGCAGGAGCAGCGGCTTCTGGGTCGGGTAGCACGGGTCGGTCGAGTTCGTTCAAGGCGAGGTTAGGGCTTTTGTCGGGGAGGAGTTTAGTGGCTAGCACTTTGAGACGATGGTCAGGTGGTAGCACTAGTGCGCGGCATGGTTAGGGACTGGGCCAAAGGAAACCTTAGTCTTTGACCATTTTTCATTGTTTTTTTGTGTTGCACCATTTGAATTTTAATATTTCTTGTACTTAAATTTGAAATTTATGCCGTGTGATGATGATGATGATGATGTTTATTGCCTTTGGAATTGAAGCTTCATGGTTGAAATGGCAATCACATTTGTTTCTTTCTTTCTCTCTGCAATTGTCGTTGGTGCTCTCTACTTTGATTGGTTGAGTGTGCTCTCACTCATCCAGGGCAAGTTGTAGTATCATTTGATTCACATCGCATCATATATACATACAGGGTAATACCACAATGTTGAAGAACTTGAAATATACCTTGTTTGTTTGTTAGTATCTTTTAAACAGTCTTTCTCTATTGAATTTTGACTGATTCTCAACCTGGATTATTTGATGGATTGGAAACTATTGCATGTTGATTGACATGTATATTTGTATAGATTGGCTTACGATAAGGAATTAAGGTTGACTGACTTTTATATGATTCATGGTTGGTGTAATAGGGAATGGCAGAAAATATGCTTGGTTTTCTGTATATATCTTCGGTTACTGCCATGGTGGCTAGCATGTAGGGAAAACTTGATCCATGAGAAAAAGGTTTCTGTATTTAGGTTTATGAAATAGTTTTTGACTTTTTCATGGTGCCGGACATGATTTGATTTCCTTGGTAGCAAGCAGGAGGTGACATTTTATTTCCATCCATTGCATTTGGGAAGAAAAGGGCAATTTTATACATGCTTTAATTGTTGATTTAATAGAAATTAATGATCTGATTATTGTTTGATGACCCTGATCTCTATGGATCTGATCTCATACATAGTCCAGAACTAATAGAAAACGGTCTAGTGAACTGCCAAAGTTTCCTTTTAAGAGTTTTTTTGGTTTTTCATGCTGATAACTGCCAAAATTAAGTTATGTAGAAAATATATTGATTTATTTCACTCACGCTAGTTATGTGCACAGTTGAATGGGGTGCTTTAGCACAAGTATTCTAGGTAAACCGGTAGATCATATTTTTGTGCCTTCATATTTGGTAAACATATCTATCTATTTATAAATTTTTCTAGAGAAAGTGATTCACACATGTTGTGTGATCCATTAGTCGTCTATTATATGAATTTGTTTGGATGCCACTCCTGAATAAGGAAATTCTTGAAGGCCAGAACACAATAGCAAAGAAGATAGAAAGCATGGTGATCCATTTTTCAGTAGTGCTTTATTGTAGCTTTACTAAAAGTTGGTGACGTGCTCCAATAATATCAATTTCCTTTGAACGTATTTCAAACTTTTAATCAGTGAGTCATTAAAGCAATATCTAAGTTAATGAGTGGTAATGTTGGAGAAAGTCAACACCAAGTGATGTTCACATTTTGTGGGCATTATTATTGAGTAGGCCAATCGTTTTCTTAACTATTAAGGTCCCAATCAAAGTCGATAAGAGTAATTTTCACTAAATAAACATATACTGTTATTTTCAAACGCGCAAATTAGAAGAATGGACGTTCTCATTATATATTCGGTTGAGCCAAGTAATTGGTTCTATACAGGGACAATACTCTAGAAGCTTTTGAAATTATTCTCTGTAAGATATTTTTTATCTCGCAGCTGATGTCAAACTTAAATTTCAACTTCAACTGCGTAGTCATTAATTTCCATGAAGTGTAATGTTAAAAATACTTAGAAATTATGTCCTTTCTAAAATATTGAAACTTTGAGGGCAATGCTAATTATTTACGTTTCTTTTGCTAGAAAGTTTAAACTTTCTTCGCGTTTAATATATTATTACTGTGTTGAAACTTATTATATTTAGAAAAGAACTACTATAATACATTATCTGATTTACTTTTTCTAACAGTTTATTATTCATTAAAATTTATTGAAAACAATAAAATTATGCATGAAATTTTTAATGCTCTCCATTTCTAATCTTTGGTTGCTTCTAGTTATATATATTACAACAATTCAAAAATACTAGCTCTAATCTTGTGTATAAAAAATAAATATCAAATTCATCAAAATCAATAAAAAATAGTCAAGTTAATTATTTTTAATTAATAATAACAAATTCAAATTTCATTTAAAAAATATCCTTAGAATTAAATGCATTAAGTGGTGGATATACCTGTGAATCCTTAGTGAATAGATTTCACGATAAATTAAAAGCAATATCTATCATCCGTAATTAGGCCACCCTTGACTAATATCCCGATTAAGTTACTGACCAGTTATATTGGGTAAAAGTTAACACCAAGCAACACTCAAAATTCTTTTCTATACGCATTATCGAGCGAGGCCAATCCTTTTCTTACTTAGTGAAAAGTCCTTTCATCCATAGGTAGTGGAACTAGCAAAACTTACATAAGAAGAATGTTTTCTTTTACGTAATGGATTTCGTGTAAAATACACGAATGATCGATTTCCTTCAAATTATACTTTCTCAAATTTCTAATTACTCGATCCATTTTAAATTTGGGTAAACTATCACTTTAATCCTGAAAATCCAAAATATTGTCATTTCACCCTTCTAAATTTGATGGTTTTGGGTGCGTTGAGGGACTGATTTAGGGAGACAAGCACACCCCATTCCCCTCCTCCAATAACCCCCTTTGATGTGTATTAAAAAGTAAATAAGAGTATGATATTGTAATGATATTTATTTAATTCTTTAGATAGTAATTTTTATTTACTTTTTATTATTGAAGACCCCCTTACAGTGAAGTGCTTATGGTTTTGGTTCGTGGAAGCCAACCCGCCCAGGACGTACCCAGAACGTACCCAGCATTGATGACATAAGTCAGTGAATGCCAAAGGCAGTGCATATAAATTTTATATTTAATTATTCATTTAATCTTTATAATTTCATAAATGTGTCTTCTAATTTTATAATTTAATAGTGATATATATTTTTTTTTTCAGTTTAGAAGTTGACTTTTTTAATACCTTTAGTTTATATTTTAATTCACTTCTAGGAATTGAAAAAAATTAAAATATAAACTAAACTGGTTATTTTTAAACAATAAAAATTAAAAGGTAAAATAATTGTGAAATTATATGACCTAATAGATAATTAATCCTAAATTTTAAGTAAGAGTGTACGATTAAGTGTACAGGTTGATTTTAATTAACAAGAGAAACTCTTTATTAATCTTTCCATTTCCTTAAGTACGTAGAGAATCCGTCTAAGAAATTCCTAGGAAAAACAATATGAAATCTCAAGGCAAATTGGTGTCGCACAAAAGACCAGGGTGAGAATCCATCGACAGTTTTCTTTCACTAAATATTTTAGGATTTTAAAAGTAGAACTTAGCCTCATAATCAGGATACGAGATTCTTACAAAGAACCTGGAGGCATCCTTTACATTTGAACTTGAATAACGATTAAATAATTTAAGCTTGTGTGTCAGGTTCCAAAACAAAAATGATAATAATCACCTGTTACTTTTTGCACTGCTGAGAGCCACAAAATTCTGCGCATGGATTGAATTCAGTGGCACCTGATGAGAGTTGACCATGATGAAGAGATATACAGAACCTGATATAGTTCTACTACTTCGTTTTCTTCTCCTTTTCAACTGCGGATTTTTGGTATGCAAGTATCTGACTTAAGATGGTGAAATTTGTTGAGACGCCAATTACGTAGCCCAAAAGCACTTCAAAGGAATCAAGGATACAGTCTCAATTATATATGGCTTTCAATATTAGCAACCAATTTAAAGAAAACTCTTGAAAAGTCAACATATTCTTAGCATGCATTAGGACTTCACATCATAAGACAACAGTTACACAAGTATATATAAGCATTAAAACATGGAATTTGAATCTTCTGCTCCTTTTGGCTTGAGAAAAGTAAGTTTCTCTCTTTGAAAATAACCATGTCATACTTCTAAGAAGACTCAAATCCTAGGACTCACTACAATGCACTCTTTAGCAACAAACAGTCGTTTAATTGTTTTTGTCTCGTAAGAAAATTTTCATATATGTGGTAAAATAGGCACATGGGAGAACAGCTTTTTGAACCTGTTTTTTTTTTTGAAACACAATGTTTAAATACTTGCTTTGACCTAAACCACTTGCTAACATATACCATCTCTTTCTATTGCCAACACCAAACCATGAAAACTACAATCACTGGTTTAAACAAAAAAATTGAAGCATGAAAATCAGATTTGTTCTCCCCATCTGCCAATTAAACACATGTTGGCCATTAGTTCAACTCCGACCACTAAAATACACCATAAACTCAGATCCAAAATCACAAAAAACTACAGATTGGAAAAGTAAAAGAATATCTACATTTCCAAAGCACAAGAACCCAATACAGAAGGAAAAAGAACTCAGATTATTTTCAATAATGTGTGTTTGCGATGGACTTCTTTGCTTCAAGATGCAAGACATGGATTGAATAATTTAGTTTTCCAGAAGGCATTCATGAAAGAGGAGGGGCAATAACAGAGGAAGATAGCTATTCAGTTTATGAAAGCAATGCCAGATATTAACAACAAAGGACAAGGCAAGAGGGAAAGCTGCCTAGCTATTCACTATAAAAAATGCAGACAGAAAAACGGAATTGCTGGTGATGTTTGTAAATTTACAGTTAAGCTATTGAATAGAATTTTTACAGAAAATAACGAGAATTGAACTGAATGAAATCATATTGTTTCAAAAACACTTTTTTGAAAACATCTTCAAATTGTTTCCAATTTTCTGCTGTCAAAATATGCTCTGGTTTTGAAAACATATCTTCCTAATTTGGTCTAAGAAAAAGTTTTCTATTTTTAGTTTCTAATAAATCATTATAAAAAATCCCACATTTTCTATTTTATTTTTTTTTTATAAGTTTTTTTATAGAAAACCGTGAAAACCAAAGAGTTATGTTGTGATTATTTGTGAAAATAAGAAGTGAAAATATGAAATAGAGAAAGTTTTCTTAGACCAAACATTGCCGTATGCTTCTCAAAACAAATAAGCACTATTATTAACAACAAAAACTAAGTTAGCATTCAATGACAATGATGATGACAACAGAAGACATGATGATCAAAAGAAATTAAGATGCAAGCCTACCACTGTTTGGTGCATTTTCTTGGATGGTGGTGAATACTCTAACTGCAACAAATCAAACAAATATATTGGTATGCGGACAAACACAAACTTTAACCTAAATTTTTTTAAAGTCATAGTGGCTTACCCATCGAACCTCCGAAATTCATAAGAGAAGTTATCAAGCTGAGTTCCCCTGTACTTTTGTTCTGCTCAAGCATAGTAAGTTACAAATGATGAACGCAAAAGGTGAAATGAAGTACCAACATACTTCAAGTCGTCAACAAATGAAGCATTTTAGACATCCAAAATAAAAAAGAAAAACTAAAGGGAATGTGTCAATGGGGTCTATGCCTTCATAATACGAAAAAAATCTCAGCATAACCACATGAATCCTAGCCTTCATAATACGAAAAAAATCTCAGCATAACCACATGAATCCTAGCCTTTCATTACACGGAAGCAGCAAAAGCTCCTAGTTTTCTTAAAATGAAGGTAGGATGGTAATTATGGCATACTCAGAAAAGAGGTTCCTGTTATGCAATAAGTGTCAAGTAAGCCACCATGAACCATACAATGAAAGAACCCATTTACTCATATTGCCAAAGAGGACATAAATAGCCACTCTAACTGTAGATTCAAATATTATATAAGACCTAGTTTATAAATTTCATGACAGCTAGGTATTTTTCTCCAATATAGCAGGAAAACAGAACAGGCCTTTATGTTTCCACTTACAGAAAAGTTTTGCCATATTTGTGGGATCCTTGCAAAGAGAAAGATTAAATGCTGGCATGCCTGCAAAGGATCATATCCACATCAAGAACATATTAGAAAATGATAACCTTGTAACCAGTTTAGTTATAGAATAAAGGCTAAAATGATCAACAGCAAGGAAGGAATACAAAAGGTTTTATTCGAAAAGATATAAAACCACTTGTGTATGGTATCTAACAACTCAAGCTTTAAGAATACTCAGTGTTATCAATAGTGGATGGCAGCCTATGGCGGAAGGCCAAAATTCCACCATATAAACATGCCATTGCGGCTTATGGCACTGCTATAGTGGGCCTCCCTTCACAAATTGCATAAAGCGGTTGGCAAAAATTTTGCCATGCCATTCTGCCATAGCGGCCATGGTATTGCTATTTGACAACGCTGAGAATACTTTGTTCATTATATGGTATCTAAGCAACCAAGTGGCTAAGACTTAGATCCTTCTGACCGTCATTCTTCAAATAAATGAAGGTAAATTTTAGCACAAGGTAGGTGGGCTTGTACATTGTTTATCTTCAAGCCCAAAGGACTCTTGCATGAGCAACCATGTTCGAAATATAATATAAAATGATAAAATGATTAATGTACTTTCATCAATTTGAGAAAATTTTCAGCAGCGTAAGTAAATGTGTTTTCAACATAAAGTAGTTACTCACATACAAAGCTTCAAAGAGGCGAGGATCAATTTGACCAGCTAAGATCGTGGGTGCTACAGCACAATATCTGAAAACCAAAGTGTCAAGGAAATGAACTAGAATATTCAATTATATTGCATAATGCAAGAATAAAAACCCAGCTCTTCAGCAGGGGAGTTGGATACAGCAATGCCCGGATCCATGTTATTGTACTCAAAGGTCGAGAATAGTAGTAGATTATGGCAACCAATACTAAGGCTGTATCAAAAGAACAGAGAGGAAACAAGAGTTAGATAACTTAAAAGAAAATGGAAGCACAACACAGCTTACACCCAACAAATAATAGATAAGTACGAGTTGCATGATCTAAAACCTATGATGCACATGCGAGTTCTAAGTTCAGAACGCCGCATGTTATTAAGTAAAATTAGTCGAATCATTAACAAGGGAATTTTGTACTATATACCAGTTCTGCACACAGAGTATAGACAGAGACCAAAAATTAAGCAAAAACAATAGCACACCTTGGATCAAAAGAAACAACAACTCTCCATAAGCCGAAAACGCAAGACCTTTGTTGAGACAGTATGCCAATGCTATGGTATATCCAAGAACTTCAAGCTCAAAGGATATCATGCTAAGACCTCTCACACTCTGATGCTTCAGAATTTTCAAAATCTGAACAATTAACACAACAACCACATCACAAACACGGTGCTTCCAAATTTTGAAATCTAATTAATGATTAAGCTAAAAGAGGCTACGCAGACTTAGACTAGAGCAGCATTTATTGAACAAAACCCCAACACTAACACGCTCTTTAGTAGCAAACTAAAACATGCTAAGGCCTCTCACACTCTGATGCTTCAGAGTTATCAAAATCAGAACAACTGAGTGCATGTTTGGTTTTACGTTGCAAAAATAATTGAGTCTAGGATCAATTCTAGAAAAAAAAATTACATGTTTGGGCGTTGGGTAAAATATTTTACACAGAGTTTTACTACAAACTTAGTTTTATCATAAAAACATCCAAACATAAATCATATCACTTTAAAATCAATTCTGATCAAAATCAATTTTGCAGAATCAATTCCAGTCAGAATCAATTTTGTCAGTACTCGTCCAAACACACTCTAACACAACAACCATATCACAAATGCAATGCTTCCGAAATTTGAAATCTCGTTAATTATCAAGCTAAAAGAAGCTATGCACGCTAAGATTAGGGGAACATTTATCTAACAAAACTCTAACGCTAACACGCTCTTTAGTAGTGCTATCACACTCTGACGTTTAAGAATTTTCAAGATCCGAAACATCAATACAAACACAATAACAGCGATGCTTCCTAATCTCGAAATCTCGTAAGGTTATTTAGTCAAAAGAAGCTATGCATGCTTAGATTATAACCACATTTATCGAATAAAACCCTAACGCTATCACAGTCTTTAGTAGTGCTAAGGCTTCTCACACTCTGACGCATCAGAATTTTCAAAATCTGAACAATAACAACGTCATGAACACGACGCTTCCTAATTTCTAAATCTCGTAAGCTTATTATTATAAAGCTAAAAAAACGCTATACATGCTTAGATTAGAGCAACATTTATCGAACAGAACGAAAACAAAACCCTAACTGTAACAGAGTCGTGAGTAAACGGAATAAGCGCATGAAAAAAAAACAACCGAATACGACAAAATTAAACGGTTATTGCCTGAGGAAGTTTAACGGTGGTGGAAGCGGCGACGATGGCGTAACCGAGAAGCTTTGAAATGAGAGGAAGAAGACAATCCTTATCGGGGAATTGACCGTGACGAAGAGATCCAACGGCGCAGCTTAGATCAATTCCGAGATATTCCATTGTTCTTCGATCTGAAGAAAACGGTTATTTCGCGAACGATTTTCGTTGATGAGAATGAGTTATTGACTTAAAGCTTCGCTTTCTGAATTTTCAGGTTCGATGAAAGAGTTTCTGCGAAGAAATGTGTATAATTGTTAATTCTTTTTTGGTTCAGTTTTAGTTTGTTAGTTGTGCAAGGTAAATATGAAAATAAATGCTTATTTATATATAATTAAAATTTATAAATGTTTTTTAAGTGTAAAATTGTATTTTGAACTTGTAAATAAATTATATTTTGAGATAATATTGTTTTTAATTAAATTATATAAGCTGCTAAAAAAACTAAATATACAATGGGTATAGTTTGTAACTATTGTTTGTTATATTGTAACTATTTTCTTAAAAAAAAAGATAGTTAAATATATTTTGATTCTTATAATGTATTGTGTTTTATATATATATGTGTGTGTGTGTGTTTTATATATTCTAGTTCTTGATGTTCTAGTTTAGTTTTTGTAATATATTTTTTTTGTTTGTTGTTATTGTAATAGGCAGATAATTCACTTTTAGTGAGATGTTATTTTATTTTTAAATGGATGAATTTAAAATAAATAAAATATTACATAAACTAAATTATAAAAATGGTCATTTTTATAAGAATAAAAATAACTTAATAAATACAAAAATTAAGAACTAAAAAAAATATCAAAAATAAATTTAAACCTTTAAAAAAATTAAAATGGTATCGATTTTTACTGAAAGGATTTTTTTACTCGTTAATTAAAAGGTAATTTTAAATAGGTTTTCAGTTCTTATAAAATGTGTGAATTTTGATTTTTAGTCTTCATAAAAAAAATTAAATTTTTATCATTCTATAATTTGAAATTATTATTTTTAATCCTATAAAATGAACAAATTTTAATTTTGATCTTTATAAAATATTCTTATTTAATTTCTATCCTCGTGAAAGATAAATCATTGTTTTTAGTTATTAATGCTTATTTTGAGGTAGATAAATAATATTTATTTTATGAAAACTGAAATAATTAGGTTCAAATATATAAAAATAAAGAATATAAAAATATAAAATTTTACTAGTAATTTTTTATCAAAAAATTTATTGGTGATTCTTTTTTTTAAAAAAAAAAAAACAAAGAGTACTATCATAGGCACTAGTATCACTTACTATATTTATCTGACTTTTCACTAAACATATGACTAATTTATGATAAAAACAATAATTTCAATTTTTATATAAATGAAGAATAATAGTTTATTAAAAAAAAAATCAAAAGTCAATCATTTCATAAAAGGTAAAATATATTTTTAAATACCTCCAAAGATATACTCATTTACCTTGCTAATTTAATAAACTAATGCAAAAAAAAAAAAAAAAAAAAATCCCTCATTCAAATTTGTTATTATTTACTAGGCTCGTGATCTAATTAAATCATCTGTGTGAGTATTTACCTTTATATTTAGTTGTAGTCAAGTTATTCTTCTTCTTTTTTCTTTTTTTGAAGGCCTCAATTCAAGTGGTGAAACATGATGAGTTGTTTAACAATTTTTACCACTAATTCATGAATTTTTTTCCATATTACATAACTTACTCATATGTTTAAATAAAAAGCACTCTGACACAAACTCACACACAGAAAAATATAAAAAAAAAGAAATTTGTTAACTCTTTTTATATAAAAACATACCATAGATACAAACTTAATACTTATGCCTTTTAACTTTAGTGGCAAGATAACTTGATAAATTGATATTAAAATGTTATGCATAGTGAATAAGGATAGCATGGTTTAGTATTTCACTTTGTTTCTAATTGTTACAAATTTTATTTCAAACATCAAGTTTCAAAGTAACATACTTTTTTTTTCCTTCTTTTTTTTTATTATTTTAGAAGGAAAAAAAAAATGAACTATAAGTTCACATATACAATGTATGCATTGTCAAGGCAATTAAACATCCAACTGTTGTTTTTTCTTTGGTGCAACCAAGTCATTTTGGACTTGAACAAAAAAAATCAGTTGTGAAGTAAATCACCACGTGTATGTATAGTCCAACAAATTTGGAAAGCATGAACAAATTCTTGTTAAAGAAACAAATCATCTGAACTTAACACTCAACTATTAAATAGACACAGTTATTGTTTAAGTAAGTTTATTTTTATTATTATTTTAGTCCCTTAAATATGTGTAGAAATAATTTAATTTTTAAGAGAAAAAAAAGAAGGGAAAAAAAAGAGTTTTGATGCCAAATGATCCTTTTATTTTTTGTTTTTAAATGCGTTTTCAAACTCTTTTTTTTTTCATTTCTAAATTTTTTATTCTTAAAACATAAAAAATGTAAAAGAAAATCAACTAGTCTGAAAGCCTTCTTTCTCTTTATTTGAAAATGTTGACAACAAAAATTAAGGATTCAAAAATATATAAGAAGTGATGAGAAAGATGATATAACTTATTACGAATTACTCATTTTATCCTAAAATAATAAACAAATAAATTTTATTTAAATACACAAATGGAATTTCCTTGTAACAAATAAAAAAATGGTTTATTTCTACTTTTTTCTCTTAGAGCCAAAGAGACCTTGTTTCTTACTTTTCATAATCTAAATAACTTTAAAATACATTTATTTTCTATTTATTTTTCTTCAATCTTATATTTTATTAAAAATTTTAAGTTTGATAAGGGAGTTCATCATAATAAAAACAAATCTCACAGTTGAAAAAGTATTTGTAGAAATATTTATTGATAATTTCCTAATAGAGTCTTTACAATAATAAGAAGACTCAAATTTAGTTTGATTTTTTTTTTTTAATTTAAAGGGTATGCACTGTTTAAAACAATTTTATATAGTCATCTAATCATAAAATAGATTTTGTATGATTTACAAAAAAATTATTATCAAAATTAATAAATTTATTATGATGAATTGCAATTAATTGATTATATAAAACATATTATATTAATCACATATGGATATTTTTCTATTTTTTAAATACGTAAAAATTCAACATAATTATTAAAAATTTCTAACAACTTACATATTGAATCAATTGAGTTAAACTCCTCTCATTACCCTTCTAAAAAAATATAAACCTTATCCATACTGAAGTAAAATACAAAAAAAAAATAAAAAAAAAAATCCTAGTAATATGTACTCATTTAAAATGTTGGCATTGAGTACAACATGTAACTAAACTAACCAATTTTGAAATAATTATTTCACCAAACATGAGTTGTCAATGGTATTGGTATGTTGCAACTTTTAAAATGTAGACAAAGAAATAGTAGAGGAAGCAAAGAAGTATAGAAAAATTGGGTGGACACATCACATAATAGGTGGGTGGGTAAATTTTTGGGCCCCAAATTAGGGTAGCTGAAAGTCCATTTACTTACCCAGCCTATAGAGAGTGCATTAGCATCACACACACGTCATGTTTAATTAGCCTGGTCCATGAGCTAACATTAAAGGAACCATCATCTTCTTTTTTCATAGTCATATTAAATTTTCCACTAGGCAAATTTACTTTTGCTGATGAATCATGACCCAGATCTTTTCTGCACAGGAGATTCATTACCTTTCTTGTGGTCCAACACCACTTAAGCTTGTAAGGTCTCTTCTTTAATATATAATTTCTTAATTTTAATAGTTTTTTGTTTTCTTAATTTCTTAATTTCAATAGATCCACCCTACATGATAAATTGTAATTAGTTAATGGTATAAAATTGTTTTAATTAATATTCTTCTAAGAACTTAAATACTCTGACTATGTTAGACACAATTTTTAAATTAGTTATTATAAAATAATCAATTTAATTATATAAAAACACCATGTTTGAATAATAATGTAGAATATCTTCACAGAGTTTAGTTGAATTAAAAAAAATATATAAAATGTTTTGTATCTCTCTACTTAATGTCTTTGTTTTTTTTCAAATAAAAAAAACATTATGAACACAAGTTTTTTGGTTAAATTTTATTCAAAATGTTATATTTTTTAATAATTATTTATTCTGATTTTATAAACATGTTAAGGATGATATGTTAGAGAATGTGTTATTAATAATTTTTGAAAAAATTATAGTATTATAAATACGATAGTTAGATTCATAACTATTATAAAATATTGAAATCAATTGCATTTAAAATAGACCACACTTGTAATAGAGACAAGGAGATAGCCTAGTAACGATGTGGCAGGGCCAACTAGGTACTAATAATTTGTTATGTTCAGTCCAATCGCTTAGCTTTCTTGGATTTGGAGAATACAAAATCGCATAAGTTATAAAAGTTAAAAATTTAGCTAAATTGTGGTAAAATTAAGGTCTCTAAGTATATAACATCTATATCTATGTATACTTAGTATGTTGTATTAATTTATTCGGACATTAAAAAAAAAAAAGAACAGTGAAAAATCGACATTTGTATATATATTATTGTATTAACTTAAAATTTTTGGATATTAAAATGAAGGATGGATGAAAGTCGAAAGATATGTATAAAATAAAATAAAGGGATAATTGTGTTACAATCTTAAATATATATAAATATATAAAGAAATATACGATTTTTGTGGTGTATGTCAAAATGAAATAAGAGAGTTGTAATATTTTTATACAAAATTAATGTATGAGATAATTTATGTTTTTTTTCGTATAATGGATCTAGCATCAATTATATATAAATATATCATCTTTATTATTAATATATTTTAAATGATGTCACCTTATTAAATCCTTAATGTACTCGAACAACTCAGATACTTTTCTTTAGGAAAAAAGGTACAAGTATTTATAATTATGAAGTTTTTGACAATTTATCTGATCCCTAAATTCATAAAAATTATTCTAAGTCTGACTTATGATTGATTTCATAAATATTGACGTTTGTTTTTTTTTGAAGGGTAAAACTGAAAAATGTTTGCCTATTTGGACTATGTGCAACAAAATGGTCAACATGTTTCATTTCACTTCGATGATGATATAGGTTAGATAGTAATCATGATTATATGTTAATGACTGATGTATTGATCTTGTAGTTTTTTTTTTTTTTTTATCTTATGATTTTATAAAGAAAAATATTTGGTAGATAAATACGTAGACAACCAGACAACTAGTTATAAAATGTGAAAATAGAGAAATACGTATAAATATAAATATAAAGTATGAAAAGAGAGAAATACGCAGATATTTTGTGAGTGAGTTGACTGGTTAGTTGTTTATTGCAGTTGTTAGCAGAATAAAATTGTTTTATAAAACTCACCATTTTTATTTTGCTTATAAAAGAAATATGATTTTTTTTCTTCTCAAAATTAGGATATAAGACAAATAAAGATCAAATGAATTTATTATTCAGCAACCATCTTATTTGAAATTTTCAAATTAGAAACTAAAATTATAATAAATAATATAATTTAAATGTTAAAAAAACACTTAATATTTTTTAATAATTAAAATAATAAACATATTTTATTATTTTCATCTTATACATATTAAATTATTTGAAGATACAAAATAACACTAATGAATATATTAGATGAAAGACCAACACTTTATATAGTGAAAATATTGATTTAAATTTGTGTACCAGAAATTTTCATTAAATAATGATACAGATTATTATATGAAACTCTAATTCTGAGTGAAAAATAGTACTTAAAACATCTGTGGAAGTACTTTTTTAAGTTATAAAATGTGAATTATAAAACATCTGTAAAATATGTGAATTATAAATGTGTCTCACCAATGTTGAGGTCCCACTCCAAAGTTACAACTGCACCAACTCACAATATTGAAGCTAAGACACTCTTGGTGGTCTCCAACTACAAGCTGCAATACAAGTGGGAACCATTCACAATATTGTTTGCATATTTTGGCCTTTTTAACCAAACTTTCTCTGCTCCCTACCCTCTCCTATTCTCTCACTCTCTCTTCAATGGAAAGTGGTCTACCCTTCATTGACTGTCTCTTGCAACACACTCTCAAAAGCATTTGCTCATTTTCCACTTCTTCAACTTCTTCCAAGTGGGTCTATGCAGTTTTCTGGAGGATAGTACCTAGAAACTTTCCTCCTCCTAGGTAAGTAATTCAACAAAACTTATATGCAATTTTATAGATACTTTAACTCTTTAAGTATTATAGAATGTGTATAATAAGTCCATAATAACATTTAATAAAATCTTTTATTGCATGAATTATTGTTAATATAAAAACTTTAATTTAGATTAGACAATGACTTTGAAAGTATATATGGAACTTTATCTAAGTTTTGTGCTAAGTAATTTAACAATATATATAGAATGTGTAAGACAAATGAACCACATGTTATTGCTACCTAAGTATAGGAAATTTGGCTGTACATATGGATTTGGATGTTTGTTTAATGTTTGATTTATTAATTATTTTTTTGTAGGTGGGAATTTGGAGGGACAGCTCTTGATCGTTCAAAGGGAAACAAGAGAAACTGGCAAGTTTGGTGGAACTGTGATAAACCATAGAGAATTCTACATTAACATTATTATATTTTGTGGTATTTGAAACAATGGTTGGTTTTGTTTTCTAGGATCCTTGTGTGGGAAGATGGATTCTGTGATTTTAATGAATGTGAACAACAAGGGAGGAGTGGATACTTGAACCACAGGTTTGGAGCTGATGTATTCTTCAAAATGTCTCATGAGGTTTATAGTTATGGAGAAGGGTGAGATTCACATTGCTCCACCTCAACATTTTTTTCTTGTCTTATTTAAGAAAAAGAAAAGTTTATTATCTTTACCTATGCTTTGAAAAAAAAAAAAAGTGCAGTGGATGATAGTGTGTGTATTCTTATTTGATATCTATATTCTTCAGACTTTTGGGGAAAGTGGCTGCAGATAATAGTCACAAATGGGTTTATAGTGACACTCAAAATGGGTGTGAAACTAGCTACATTGGTGCTTGGAATGCTTCAATTGATCATGTAAGGGAAAAAAAGTACAAGAAATTTGTCACATTGTGTCCCTTTGCACTTAAATCTAAAACACTTGGTTTATATTTTTATATTTTATAATTTTTATATTTGTTCTTGACAGCAACCAAGGACTTGGGAATTTCAGTTAAGTTCAGGTATTCAGGTTAGTACATTCATTCACAGGAAAGTGTGTTAATAGCAAAATTTACGTCAAAATTTTTGACACAGTTGATCTTACTGATACTATCAAATTGTTATTCATTTTGGTGCAGACTATTGCTGTCATTGCTGTGAGAGAAGGCTTAGTACAACTTGGTTCATTTAACAAGGTCTTGACTCAATCTGATTTCTGTCCTTCCAAATTAACTTGCTGTTCAAAATCCTGAGTTATTATTAACACAATTTTTTTTCAGATTTCTGAAGATCTCAATCTAGTGGTTAGCATTCAAAGAAAGTTCAGCTATCTCCATAGCATACCAGGTGCATTTTCCATTCAAAGGCCACACTTACCTATTCAACATCAATGCATTGCGAAGCCTAATGTCATGATGGAAAGTAATGAAATGACTCTTTCTTCCTATAACACCAACCAAGTAACAAGGGTCCATGGAGTGAATGAAGAAAGATCTAGCTTCTTTTCCATGATAGCCATCAACTTAGGTAGGAATCATCAACCACCTCAGAATGGAACAACAACAACACAAGGAGGAGGATCACTTCTTTGGTCAGCACCACCTTCTTTGCCTAATATGTCTTGTGGTTTTGGAGCTATGCTGTCCAAGCTACCATCTTTAACTCCTTCCAATAGTCCTACTCAAGTTTCTGATGCCAATAGGATCAACAGCACAGGCCACAATGTGAAGATTGAGGAGTGCAGATTCCATGTTGCTGGTGATGGAGATCAGAACAAAAAGACAGGGTGGTCCTAAATAAAAAAGAAAAATGTTAGAAACACTCTTTCGTGTATTAACTAAAATTTATTGGAAATCATGAAATTTTGGTGTGTCTCACTCAAAATTGTGTACTTTTAAATAAATTTTAACCAATATTAGGAGTGTATCAGAAAGATCTTTATCAGTGATATCGCAAAAAAAAAAGAGTGTGACGGAGAGAATGTGATGTTAACTCTCCTTAAACAAACAATATATGTAGTATTCAATCATCAATGGTATCTTGATTTGAGAATGACAATGATCTCCCTTAATTTTAGCAGTTCGTAATAATTTGATAATTATGAGAAAAATGATTCTATTTCTATACAAAATTTAGGTACAGTTTCCTGACTATTATTTGTGATATCTTTTTAATTAGAATTAGTTTTTCTTCAATATTTATACAATCATTTAATACAATCCTTGGAAATAAAAATTACTAAAATGAAACTCTAATTCTGATTAGAAAATAATATAAACAATACTAATTCTTTCCTATATTTCACTGCCAGCATAAAGTCACTGTTCAGGTTTATGGGCGGAATGTTTACGATTTTATTTTGTAATAATTATAATATGTAAATAATTAACTAATTCATTTATATAATATATACTTATTTCTTTATTCACATTTTATAATAACTTGTAATAGATATCGTAGTTGTGTATGAAATAATTTTTGAAAGATTATGGTCATAACTGTGGATTACTACTTTCTCTTTTGTGAATTAATGGTAAGTATAGATGCAATGCAGATATAATTTGCTGGTACTTCATTTTTGCACTACAATTCACCTTTCTCTGTCGTGTGATGAGACATTGATGTTGCCTTAACACCACACGACCAAGTTGTTGGCTGTGGACTGTGCATGATATTTTTGCCTCTTCATAATTGCTAAATGGTAACAGCAGAGCAATAATTGAAAAAAATTGAAGAAAAAAAGAATTATTCCAATAAGCATTAATAAGTCTCACAAACTAACTATCTCTATCTTAGGCTCTTAGCTATGTACTCTAGTACTTGAGAAATAACCATAAATTTTAAATATGTAACAAAATTTGATTTTCAAATATGTATATATACAAAAATATTTGTTAGTAGTTGAGAGTTAGGAAAGATCAATCCTTGAATGACTTTTGGTACCTCACAAATTAGTCTTTAGTTCCCCACTTAAAAATATCTCAACTACCCAGAGAAACAAACTACTTATCTAAAAAAATTAAATTATTTGGTGAAGATATGTGAATGATTTTACATTATATTTCTTGGATATTTATTGACACAAGAGTCTTTAAACTTAGAACCAACTACCTTAAAAGTTTAAAATGTTTTAAACTATTAGGTATAGATATGAATATGCATTTGAAACATAAAATATTTTATATAGTAAATGAATCACGTTTTATTAATTAATTATTTATGATGAATTTATTAACTTTGATGATAAAATATTTAGGAGTGTGCAATTATTAAGTCATATTCAAACCTATGATGATCCCCATGCTATGATTGCCACAAGAAAAAAAAGATCAAGTTACCAGGGCTGGATTGCATTTTGCAAAGTGAGGCTGGACCTTGTGTCAGGCCTATCCATATAAAGTGAGGTGTCCCATGTTGTGGGCTGGTTTTGAAAACGAAATGAAAGAGAGTGTTAATTCAAGTCTGCATCAAGCAGCTGTTCAAGGCGACAATAGTGTTTGCCCCATGGTCCCCAACACCACATTTTTCTTCTAAAATTATTGCCTATAAATAAATATACAGATTTATTAAAAGGATATATTGGCATTGCTTCATTGGGAAACAACTAAAAAAGTTGCACCTCATATTGCTACTTAAGTTGAACCATGATTAAATTCTTAAAATGTTATGTTAGGCATCCATAGCTTACTCTTTCCCTTTATTTTATATATATAATTGACAATTTTATTTCACAGTCAACTGCAACACTTGATTAACCAGCCAACTCTCTCACAGAATATACTCTCTTCACATTTTATAATTAATTGTCTGGTTATCTGCAACACTTAGTTAACCAGCCAACTCTCTCACATAATATATTCTTTTCACATTTTATAATTGTCTGGTTATCTACAACACTTAGTTAATCAGCCAAATTGTCTGGTTATCTACAACACTTAGTTAATCAGCCAACTCTCACATTTTATAATTGTCTGGTTATCTGCCACACTTAGTTAACCAGCCAACTCTCTCACATAATATACTCTCTTCACATTTTATAATTAATTGTCTGGTTATATGTATATTGTAGTTTTCTACCAAATACTTTTCTACCGGAGAAGAAAGTAAAAAGAATATTTGCATATTGTAGTTTTCTACCAAATACTTTTCTACCGGAAAAGAAAGTAAAAAGAAAAATATGAAATTTACATTTTCAAAATTTACCGTGATTTTAGTCCCACAGTAGTTCCAAACATGGTGATAAAGGTTTTGAAAATTTTGTCTCACTTATCTCTATAGCTGAATTTTCTTAAGAGTTGCATGATTGAAATTTGAAAGGAAGCTTCCATTATTGTAACTTTGTTTAGACTAGGATCTAAATTGTCTGGGTGTCAAACATGATTTTAAAATAAGAACTCTTGTATATTTCTTTCACTCTCAACTTACTTTTGAAATGGTTCTATCAATAATACCAACATGCATCAAGATGTGAATTAATTGTTTTGGTTAAAATGTGAAAATTCAAGTCATGCACTTTTTTATTTAACGAAAATGATAGGAATTTAAATTCATTCCTTAAGAGCATCCCCAGTAATTGTGCTTAACTGCGCATTACCACATAATCAGACATTAACAACTTTATTTGACAATCATCTGCAACATGCAGCTAACTAGCCAACTCACTCAAATAACACATACGTAGACGTATACATATTTCTCGTGATCTGCATATTCCAGTTGTCTACCAAATATTTTTCATTTGCAGAAATTGGAAACTAACAGCAATCAGTTAAGTTTACCATTAGGAATTTGGATACAAATACAGTGCATAAATGATATAACCCTATGTACACAATGCCTGACTGAAATTTGACACAGAATATATCTGTTTGCATCATGATAAACTGCTAAAGATCTGCATGTTCGGTGCAGTGTTATTATGTGAGAGTAAAAGTAAAAGAAAAGTGTATATCAGATGAGATTCTAGTCTTTCTTCTTCCCTTTTACTTCAACCTTGGCTCCATCTGCACGAACAAATTTCCTTTAACTGCTTAAGCACTGCTGATGACTCTGTTCTTACCTCCAAAGGCCCAGTGAGGCTTCGCAGGAGTACGCCTCAATGCCTTCACTCCAAATGGGTTGTTCTGGCTCTGTAATATGCAGAAAATTCAGAGTAAAAGTGAAAACATGTTACATAATCACAAGTAAATTAACTAATTTCTCTTAATTCTTTGAAATTATTACTCTGACACTCCTTATCCATTACACTTAAGGTGTATTTAGATAGCTGTGGAAATTAAATTATGATCAATTATTATTATAATCAATTATTATTATGATCAATTATAATCGAAATGAATTTTTGTGTGGGGAAGTTTGCTGAAAAGTAGTTGGAAGATAATTAATTTTGTTTGAGTGTAACAAAAAATCAGCTTTTACATAACAAAAGAAAAATCTGTTGAAAAATAATAATAAGTTTCAATTTTTCAGATTCAAAAAAATCAGGTTCTTTTTTAAAGAACAAAAAACTGTTAACAAATTTAAGCTATTTTGCCAAACAACATAGCTTATTTTCAAACAGCTTTTTAGAAGAAAAAGGCTGAAACTTGGGGAAATAATTTTTCCCAAACATAACATTACATTAACACCTGCTATTTAAAAAACATGTTATATAGTGTACGCCTAAAACTTACAAGTGGGTTCTTCTAGATATTAAAAATGTAGATCACATGCAATCAAGATACCAGAAGAGGTAGTATAAGTTGCTTGTTCTATAATCATTAAGATGTGTTTGTCTAAAATTTTCCATAAGGTCTTGTAAGAGAAGAAAATTTAATTTTTCCATAAACTAAAATGACATTATACATAAGTTAAAATTTAGCTTTTAAAGAAGCTAATATGAGATAGCTTCTATAAATTAACTTATGCACAAGCCCATTTTAACTTAAAATGAAGTTTATTTCCTTTTCTTTCCCTATTTTCTTCTCCTTTAAGACTCTATGGAAATGTTTACCCAAAGAAACCCTTAATTATCCATCAAAATCTCAAATTGTACCCAATGATTAGTTCCACCTTGAATTTCAGTTAAAAATGCAAGCATATAGAAAATATTAGATGGTCATAGCCATACCTTCAGACAAGTTCCAGCACTAACATTGCAGATGGGATACTCATGAGGGCAGCAACTGTAGTGGTCTTCACAGCAGGTAGCACCCTCCAGCGGACAGCAACCCCACTCAAAGCAGGAATTTCCATATGCAAAAATACAGCAACAAGTAGCGCTATCGGCGCAGCTATAGTAATTGTCACAGACATTTGGTGGCTTCACAGGCGAAGGGGGTGATGGTCCAGGATTCGGGGGATTCGCGCCATTCTTAATAGGATAAGATGGCTCAATTGCAATTCCACACTTTCCTGATCTGGCTTTTGCCCCCAGATTTCTTTCTAATCTGATATAGCCTTCCTCTCCCCAGCTAGGACCCCATGAATTCCTTACAATCCAATAATCTTTACCTTTCTCTGAACCATACCCAACCGCAATGACACCGTGATCTAGTGCTGTCCCACATCTCCCAGTGAACACACCCTGACAAAACATAAATAAACAATTAACAAGAAATTCTAGTGAATATAAAATAAATATGATGTCGAGATTGGCTTGGAGGACCAGAGTAAAACCACATGCCACATACATGATAACACATTCATAAAATTGATTTTGGTTAAAATTGAGCTATGAAAGAAACTTCTATCAAAAACAAGTTGTTAGTAAAATTTAACATGAATTTTCAACTCAATACAACTACTTTTTTCTCTTCAACTCAGGCATGCAAGTAGGTGTGTAGGACTAAACTTGATATTGAGCTGATGCATTCCAAACAAGATTTATTTTTACACAATCCCATTTAGGTGTTCTAAACTCACTCAATTTGAATCTTCCCATTCTAATTCTCTTACACAACTTCAATCCTAGTTCGTGAATAAAATCAATTAAGAAACTTACAGATACATATAATTGAAATTCCCTGCCTCCTCCTTCGATAGCTACGCTGACAGGCTGATTTGCAACAGCCTTTTTCAAGGCCAACTCATCATAAGCAGGAACATCTTCATAGCCATCAATAGTAACAACTTTAGCATTTTTCTGCACACAAGCAAAATAACCAAATAAAAAAGATGAATATAAGAATCAGAGTCATAACTATTTCCTACAAGCGTTTGATAATGAGTATCAGAGAGTCAGTAGTTAGTTACTAACTCTATTTTGGTCACAGTAACCATCCACACCACGGTAAGGATAATCATCATCGGAATCGATGCCACCATTTTCGATGATGAAGTCAAAGGCATAGTCCATAAGTCCTCCATCACATCCTTGGTTATATGATGTATCACAATCCACCAACTCTTGTTCTGATAACGAAATCAGTTCCCCTGTAGCTATCTTATTTATTCCTTCCACCGCACCAATTGCTGAGAATGCCCAACAGCTCCCTTCATTCGGAAAAAAAAAAACAGAAAAACAGAAAAATCAAACATTAAACATATCTCTAAATAAACAGTTTGCAAAAAGTAAAAAATAGAGGTTCTTTAGACACATATCACAGAAACTCATTAAATTGTGAGAATACAACTACAAAAACTGAAGAACTATAATCATGCTTACTCTGTTACAGTAGTGATTAGAATGTTTCATAGGCACAGAATCCATTAACTATATTCGAACACAGAATCCAGATTATGTTATGTATGAGATATATCAACTGTCACGGGCCATCATTCTAAATTATGTAATCATAGGGACAAAGGGGTGGGTCTAAAAATGAAAACCCTGCATAGAAGTTTCAAATCAACGGAACACAAATACTTTTCTTCAACCAAGAAACAACCAAAATATTAAATTTATTCTGGAGATATTATTTTTTCAGATATTAATAGGATCATGTAGATGGTCAAGCACCAACAAAGAAATAAATCGCATACGAACACCAAAAATTACTAAAAATTATTAAAAAAAACACAAGTTAAAAATCAATTGTCGATGATTAATTCATGAGAAAAAAAAAATGTACAGTATTTAACTTACCCTTTTAAAAATTGAAGAAAAAAAAAGGAAAATCAGAAGCTATCTTATGATATAGACTTTATTAATAGATACCCAGATATATTTAGGTCGAAAGTTAAATATTAAATCTTGAACTACAAAAAATTATTTAAATTGATTTTCCCAACACATTCTTCTATACAAAATTGACCTAGAAATCGACATCTGAACACATGTTTAAGAAATATAGCTAATAGATCACACATTCATTCCTAGAATTTTTCTCATGAAATTAACAGATCATGAGGATAATTAAACAATTAATCACAGGTAAACTCCAAAAATTAAACACACAAGAAAAATTCGATCGACGATGATTAATTAAAAAACAAGTAAAGTATTTAACTTTTTCTTTATTATGATTATTTATTTATTTATTTTCTAAAAGAAAAGGTGAAGTAAGAGCGTTAGAGTGAAACTACTTACCACAACTTCCCTGGTCTTTGACTGGGACAACAGCACCTTCCTTTCTCCAATCAACGGATTTCGGAAGTTTATCACCGACACGTGGCGCGTAACGATTGGTCCGGTTTCTGTTGTTAATGATCCTACGGTTGGGATCGAATCTGGTTCCCAAGTACCTAGCTCTGTACTCTTGGTTTGTTAGATCCGCGAAGCGGTTAAGTCCCAACTTATAGGTTCGGTTTTGAGCGTTATGTTCGTCGATGAATCGCAGGTTGTCTTTGAAAATCTCGAACCTCTTGTCCTTCTCACCGAGCGCGTTGTAAACCTTTGCGTGCTTCACGAGCCAATGTTCGTACATCGACACGAGTTCCTCGTCGGTTCGCCACGTGGACTTGTCGGAGTGGGCGTTGTCGTACGAGATTATCGACATGTCCAACGCCGATGAAAGCGTGAAGAAGATGAAGAAGAAGAAGAAAAGGATCGCCACAGTCAAAGGCATTTTGCTAGAGTGGTGAAAAGGTGCAGTGAATGTGGACTTTATAAAGACGTATAGGGGTAAGAGATTGGAGTAGATTAAAAATTAAAAAAATAAAAAATTAATATTTAATTAAATATTATTAATAAGTTTACGTGAACAAGGAGACAAAATTAAGTACAAGTGAATAATTTTCTTCTTAACAAAATACTCTTTGTATTTACTTTAAATTATTATTACTATTACTACTATTATATAAATAATATGATAATCATCTCAATTAATGATACTTTATATATTACATTTTAATTTGTATTATTATATTTTTATTTTTTATGATAAATATAAAAGCTTGTTTTTTAAGGATAATTTATATATTTAACAAATAAATAAAATCAAATCTTATAATTTTCTAATAAATTTTTAATTTTGATAATATGTATCGGACTGGATATGTTTTTGAAGAAAAAATGAATTTTAAATGTATTATGATCTCAATCAATGTTAATTTATTTTTATATTTTAAATATTATATCAAATTTTATATCTTATATATTAAATTAACATAAAAAATAACATTAAAAGAAAACTATTTTTCTTTGGAAGAGTTTATTCTCACTAACTTCCCTGACATTTATACTGGTTTAATTATATTCTTGCAAGATCATTGATCTATATTAACTTATAGTTTTTCTTCTTTTTTTTATTAAGAAACGTAAAATTATATTGTTTTTATACCATGAATCTTTTTATATTCTCCTATAATTTATGGGATAATTTTTTTTATTTAATAATTAGTTCACACGAGCTAATATTTAAACTCCATATTTTTAATCATTATTATGTTTATAATCAGTCCAATTAAGAAAACACTAATTTAAATTCAAGACTCTAAAAATAATTATTATAAATATCAATAACTTCGCCTACATAATAGTACTGTAGATAATGTAAAAAATCTTTAATCGATACGCCTAATTTATTTATTTATTTGTCAACCAAAACATTTCTACTAAATTTTAAAATCAAATCCAAAACTAACTTGTCCTGGATTAATTTTTTCTGTAAAAACTTGTCGTGTTAATTGTATCATAAAAAATCCTCACAAACAGAATACAACAAACATTGACATTGTAATTTGTAAGGAAATTTCATAGCATTTGAATATATGGTACAAATCAAAGCATTGCTGCATTATCACAAGATCTACAGAACTTGGAAACTAACAGCCAACAAATATGTTTGCCATTAGGAATATGAATCCAAAGACAGTGCATAAATAATATAACCCTATGTACACCCAGCCAATGTGTGGCTGAAATTGGTACAGATTAAATATGTCTGATTGCATCATAATAAAATGATAAAGATCAGCATGTTGCGTGCAGTATTATTATGTTAAAGCAAATGGAAAGTGTATCTATCAGCTTTGTGTTCTAGTCCTTCTTTCCTTTGATTTATCATTGGCTCCATCTGCACGTATACATTCCCTTCAACTTCTTAAGCACTGCTGAACTTGTTCTTACCTCCAAATGCCCAATGGGGTTTAGCCGGAGTACGCTTCAATGCCTTCACTCCAAATGGGTTGTTCTTACTCTGTAATACACAGAAAATTCACATAAATAAAAGACAATAATCTATGTAATCACAAGTAAAATACACACCCCTCACTGAAATTTCTCTCACTAACCACCTTCCTTGTTTGAGATATATTATATTGACACTCCCTATATCACACCAGGGGTTTCTATCACCCAGATAAAGTAAAAAAAAAAGCTATATAAACATTATCTAAAGTATTAAAATAACAACTTTCCTTCGTAGCCAACTACAATATGCAGTCAACCACCCACCTAACTCACTCAAAAAATATATACGCGTTCTCTCTCTTCACATTTTATGACTAGTTGTCTGTTTGTCTGCATATTACAGTTGTCTACCAAATATTTTTCTTAAAATAAAAGCTACTTAGTCTCTCAAAGGGATTAAATCAATAAATTTCAAATACTTTAGGAACTACTTGTACAATTTCATTAGTTTAAAGACTATTATTCAGGAGGGAGGGTAATGATTTGGGAACTAAGTTGATGGTTTATTATACAAAAAGACACATTACATTGTGAAATAGTAAGGAGGACTTGTAAACATTAAAAAGGCAAAAGATCATATGCAATCTCAAAAGGCCACAAGATATCTAACTATAGTTAGCTCTGTAATCATTGAGTAAGAACTATGAAAACAATTTTATTTCGCAATCAACTCCAACAAGCAGTCAACCAGCCAACTCACTCACAAAACATATACATACATGTATTTCTCTTATTAAATATTTTTCTTTCATCACATTTTATAATTAGTTATCTAGTTGTCTGCGTATTGCATTTATCTACCAAATATTTTTCATATGAAAATGGACTTAATCATCCATCAAAATCTAAAATAATAGCCAACGATAAGTTCATCCTGAAAATTCAATTTAAAATGCAAGCATATAGAAAATTTTAGATGGTCACAGTCATACCTTCAAACAAGTTCCAGCTCTAACATTGCAGACGGGATAGTCATGAGGGCAGCAACTGGAGTAGTCATCACAACAGGTAGCAGCCTCAAGAGGACAGCAACCCCACTCGAAGCAATAGTTTCCAAAAGGGAAAATGCAGCAACAAGTAGCAGAAGAGGAACAGCTGTAGTAGTTGTCACAGACATTTGGTGGCTTCACAGGGCTAGGGGGTGATGGTCCAGGGTTAGGGGGATTTGGACTTGTCTTAATTGGATAAGATGGCTCAATTGCAATTCCACACTTTCCTGATCTGCTAGCCAGATTTCTCTCTAATCTGATGTAGCCATCCTCTCCCCAACTTGCACCCCATGAATTCCTTACAATCCAATAATCTTTACCATTCTCTGAACCATACCCAACAGCAATGACACCATGATCTAGTGATGTCCCGCATCTCCCAGTGAATACACCCTGACAAAAGATAAATAGAATAGGCAAGAAAATTCTGTCAATATTATGTAAATATATACCTAGAGAATGTTTTGGAAGATAGCCAATTGGCCAGAGCAAAATAGCTTACCATGATTAATGAACATATTCATATTGGTTTATACCAAGTGTATATATCATAATGAGAATAAATAAAAAAGATAAGAAAAGAAAAAAAGAACTTGCATGGTCTTAATTGTTTTTTAAAATTGAAATCAGAAATAATTATGTTTAACTAAATTCCAAAACTACATTTTTTCACTTCACCTCAAACTTGCTTGTAGGACTAAACTTGATTTTAAATTGAAGCATTCAAACATGATTTATTTTTGCACAATCCTATTTAGCTGCTCAAAAACTCACATTTTCAGGTGAAACACCACTCAAAACATGATATAGGAAATTCACATTATATGCTTTGGTAATTTTGAATCTTCCCATTCTAACTTTTCTATGCAATAAGAAGTACTTTATTTCCTAGTACATGAAAAAAAATATAAGTGTGAAACTTACAGATAGATATAATTGAAATTCCCTGCCACCTCCTTCAATAGCTACGCTGATTGGCTGATTTGCAACAGCCTTTTTTAAGGCTGACTCATCGTAGGTTGGAACATCTTCGTAATCATCAATAGTAACAACTTTAGCATTTTTCTGCACACAAGCAAAATTACCAAACAAAAAAAAAAACGATATGAATATATGAACTATTTCTTACAAACAAAGGATGATGAATATCAAATAATCAGTAGTAAGTTACTTAGGTACTAACCCTATATGTGTCACAGGAACCATCAACACCACGGTAAGGATAATCCTCTTGGGAATCAATACCACCATTGTTGATGATGAAGTCAAAGGCATAGTCCATAAGTCCTCCATTACAACCTTGATTATATGATGTATCACAATCAACTAACTCTTGTTCTGATAATTCAATTAGATCCCCTGTCACAATCTGGTTTATTCCTTCCACAGCACCAACGGCTGAGAATGCCCAACAACTCCCTTCATTCAAAAAAATTCAAACATATCAGTAATAATAGCATTTCTTGAGACTTGGATCACTGTCATAAACTCATTAAACTGTAAGAATATAAGTACAAAAATTGAAGAGCTACCTTGATGCTTACCCTGCCATAGTTCAATCAAGACACGGTTAATCCTAGGCTAAAGAAGCCATATTATGGTTACTTGCTTACTAAGGTTCAAAAGTGAACAATATTCATTATTCTTTGACAGGAAAAGGCAACAAAAAAAATAAAAATGGTTATTCTAAGTTGCCTTGAAAAAATCAAGTTGCAAATAGGGACAAACCATATTAGTGGCTACTGATTTGTATGTTATAAGTTGTGTATTCAGTAAGTGCTTTAAAAAAAAAATTATAGAAAAAAAGCTCAAAGGGCCCATATAGCAGTTGTCACGGGCCATCATGCTGATTTTATAACCCTGACCTGATTAAGAAATTATGAAATAAAAAATAAATCAAAAATAAAATAAATTTATCCTGTAGATATTTTTCCCAGATATTAATACATCCACTGGGTGACCAAGTAACAGCAAAAAAAAAATATATGGCAAACAAACTGAACAATTATTGAGACAAAAATAATTTTAAAAACAAAAATTAAAATAGTACCACCACTGGTGTGAATCAAGTAACACAAATTATTTCACTCTAATCAACAATTCAATAATTAAACAGTATGCAGATAAATTTTTTCAAAAAAACTAGGAACTGTTTTCTTCAGATGTGACTAGACCGTGGATCATAAATCAATAACTAGCAGATAAACACTGAAATATTACTAGAAACTATTTATAAGATATAAATTTAAAAATAAAAACTAATTATTATTTTTTTCTTTTTTACAAAAAAAAGGGGTAAAATAGGGAGTGTCTAGTGCTTACCACAGCTTCCTTGGTCTTTGACTGGAGGGACAGCACCTTCTTTCCTCCAATCAACGGATTCCGGCAGTTTATCACCGACACGTGGCGCGTAACGGTTGCTTCGGTTTCTGTTCTTAGCGATCCTACGGTTGGGATCGATTCTGGTTCCCAAGTACCTAGCTCTGTACTCTTGGTTGGTTAGATCCGCGAAGCGGTTAAGTCCCAACTTATAGGTTTGGTTTTGAGAGTTATGTTCGTCGATAAATCGCAGGTTGTCTTTGAAAATCTCGAACCTCTTGTCTTTCTCGCCAAGCGCGTTGTAAACCTTTCCGTGCTTCACGAGCCACTCTTCGTACATCGACATGACTTCCTCGTCGGTACGCCACGTGGCCTTGTCGGGATGGACGTTGTCGTACGAGATTATCGACATGTCCAACGCCGATGAAACGGCGAGGAACGTGAAGAATACAAGGATATGAGTTGAAGAACCCATTTTTTGTTTGAGAAAGAGAAAGTTAGAGAGAAAAGTGTGAGAGTGGAGAAAAATGGAACCTTGAACGTGGACCTTATAAAGACAGATAGGGTGAGAGTTTTGGTTATTTTTTTATTGAAATAATGTTCAATAATAATTGATTCAGATTAGGTAACGAATAATATCCGTGAGGGACGTGGATTTTTAATTAGAAAATATTACAAATATCATATGGTGGATTTTAATAATTGAACGTGGTGGAAATGTTTGATTATGTGCAGTTTATAAACTAAAAATTAAAAAGGGAAATTTTTAATTTAGAAATGGAGAAGGTGTGATAGGTGAGGATTGAAGAGAATATATAAATGAAAGGGGCATGTGATGATGTGAGAGAGAAAGCATGTGAATGGATAATAGAGAAGAGAAGAAGAAAAGAAAAGAAAAGAGTACCCAATCAATGCGGAATCGGAATCTCTTATCTCACGCGCACAACTCCAATCGCGGACACCTTCCAGTTATGTAATATTTTGTACCAAAAGGAATTATGTAATGAATTGTTAATAAACTTAATAAATTATTTAAACTAATATTATATTTACTGACAAAATATGTAAGATTTTTTAAAAATAGTCTACGTAAAAAATACTTGTCTATAATAATTTTAGTTGTAGTTTTAATATTTTCTTTGAAAAATCTGTAGATTTTAAAATAAAAATACATTCTTTCATGTATGTTTTTATATCTTTGTCTTGTAAATTCTCTTTATCATTAATTATCTTTATTTAATAATTTATTGAGTTAGTAAATTCTATAGAAAAAAATAATATATTTATTCAAAAAAAATTACTTTTTAAATAGTATTTTGCTTCCTCGTGATACACGCGACGCGAGTGTTTGGGCCGTGGACAATTTTTGTTTTTTAAAATGACTGCGCCCTTTTCCGTGACATAAAAATATCTCGGCCTTATTAAAAGGACCACGATTATCTTTTGGTGATTTTCAATTTTAAATACATTTTATAATAATAATAATAATAATAATTTAGTCATTGTATTATGTTTAGGTTATATTTTTTCATAAATTATTTTTGCATTATATTCGTAATAAAAACTTATCAACATAAAAAAAAAATTAGTTTTGTAAGTGGACTTTTTAATTTATTCCAAAATGTGTTACGGTAAAAGAAAATGCCCAGATGAGAACTTGATTTTTTAAGAGGAAAAACCATAAATATGGTACATACAAAAACTTTATGCGAATGAAAATGTTCCACGTCTTCTACCTCCAGTTGGTGCCTTAATTGAGTGGGAGACTGCGACAGTACCACATTTTAATTTTCTCACTCTTTTTCTTTTCTTAATTTTTCATAGAATTGCGGCTAAAGCAACAACACAACATTAAAATCTAGATATACTGCATCAATTTTCTTGGTATCTTTTGTCACGTTAAGAACAGGACATTTTTATTTTGTTTCTGTTTATAAAATTATTGATCGTATTATCGTAACATTATTACAATAGAGTACTGTTTTTTTAAGAAGTCAGGTTTACAACGTTCACACAATTTTTTCAACAAATTGAGCTACACTCCTAAGTAAATTTTTCATTTTATCATACGGAATGCTTTGTTTATAATATGCTTAATATGTTAAAGTTTAGTAACTTCGTAATTTACTTTTAAATTATGTTCTATGTGTTAAAATGTAGCAACTTTATGGTAAATCATATGAGATGAATCTCCCTCTAAAATATTAACACACGATAATGAAATATTAAATTAAAATGGTTTAACATAAAAGGATATACTTGATAATTCATAAAATTTTAATTATTTTTATGTAAATTAAAGATTATTTAACTAAAAATAGTACTGGACCACTTATAAAAACTTATTTTTTGTGTTTTGATTCTATTAATTATTATATTGGAATGTAAAATTTAATAATGATGATTCAATGAACATTATTAAATATAACATTTCTAGACGCAATTAAAAACTGCATAATAAAATTTAATAAATGCCTCAACCCAGATCAAATACTAAACTAAATTTAATATTTAATAAATTAGATTAATGTTTATAATTTACATATCAGCTAAATATAATTAATAATTATAATAATAAATAATTAATATTATAGGTCAAAATTATTAGATTTATTTAAAATTAAATATAACAGTTTAGATGATTGATGTGATGTTTCTTTGGTCGGAACAATGCCAAATACTTATAATTTGCAGTTGTAGGGGTAGTAAAACGAACCACGACAACTTAGTAAATGGTGGCTTACAAATTACAATGTCATTTCCATGTGAGGCATTTTTGGCTGATTACTTGTGCACGTTGGTTAGTATCATTCGGGTTAGGTTCATTGGTTGAGAAATGTTGTAATCACATGGATGTTTAAGACGACTAGCAGATTCCTTACGGATCAAGAATAAGGTCACTTTCCATCTCTTGATTTTCTACATTAAGTGTATCTCATTTTATTATTTAACTTATAAACACAAAATCAAATCTTCATTTCTTTACAATGAAGGATAAGATTGCATTTTGATTCATTAAAAATGAAGGATAAGATTGCATTTAATTTGATTCATTAAAAATAATCTTTCTAAGGAAGTACACCTTCCGGACTAGAATATAAGCAGTAAAAAAAAAAAAATCACTTAAATAAAATAAATGCTGAGTAACTTTTTCTTATTTAACCATAGTACTCGTAATTTTTTTTTAATTGAGATTCTATTTTTATGACTTATTGGTACGGATTTTAACAAAAAATTAATTCAGAAAATTTACCTAAAAAAGTAATTCAGAAAATTTAACATAAATGTCAAATCAATAAAAAAAACTGTTGTAAATTAATTTTTTACAATTTATATAAATTAGTTGATATTAGGTATTCTCCAGTTTACAAGAGTATTCTAAGAACCATCATTTACATCAAAATATTTAGTGTATCCATGAATTAAATTTTTAAGTAACTCAAATGATTTGTCTCGTGTCATTATAATCTACGAACGAGTCTTCGTATTTTTTTTTTCTTGTGAAAATTCAGAAAAATCTCATAATGTCCTTGTATTCTTGCAAATAAATCCTACTAATGGATTATAAATTAGGATTATAAGCTAGTGAGATTTTTCATTGATAGGAATAAGGTCACCCATGATTCTATCTTTCATGCAATAAGAAAGTCGGCCAAATTATCAAAGGTATCAAGTCATTAATTTTGAGCACATAAGGTGTAGGGATTAAAACATCAAGATTTGACAGTTTCAAGTGGTGTCATAGCTTATATGATTAGTCTTGTGTTATTGTGATATATGAAAGTCAAAAGTCTTGTATATTTTTCCTCCTAAAAATTTAAAATCTCATCATGTCTCATATTTTTGCTAGCAAATCCTTCTAATGTTCTCATTAAAAATACAAGACAATGAGATTTTAGGAGCTAAAAAACCAAGATTTAACAACTTTAATCCAGGAGGAGTAAGTGGGCATAAACTATGTCTTAAAGCTCATCATGGACATTTTGAGATAATAAGAGATTATTTAAGTAAAAAGACTCAATTACTTATCTAGGTCTCATTTTCTGGTCTCATCCATAAGTTAATTCATACAAGATCATCTATACGTTTTGTCACGAGTGTTTAAATTTTAATAAGTTGTTTATGTTTAAATATGATCACTTACAAAATATTTCTTCATTATATAAATTCAAAAATAATTACGATTCAAAGTACGATTAAAATAAAAT
This sequence comes from Hylodesmum podocarpum, assembly GCA_026586105.1. Classification (NCBI taxonomy): domain Eukaryota; kingdom Viridiplantae; phylum Streptophyta; class Magnoliopsida; order Fabales; family Fabaceae; genus Hylodesmum; species Hylodesmum podocarpum. The sequence continues at coordinate 1,960,227 of JALJEV010001430.1, read as the reverse complement.
AAAATAATTACAAAGATATTAAATAAATAAAAAATATAAATTTAAAAATTATAAACTAGCCATCTTTCACTTATTTTTACTTTGCAAAAATAACAAATTAAAAATCATAAATTTAAAAATTATAAATTAGTTAAAAATTATTATATCTATATAAGAAGATGATAAAAGGAAAAACGTGAAAAAGAAAAAGCCCACAGTAGATTTGATCCGTGCTCATTTTAATATAATGCCTGAGTTTATATAAGTTTTAATGAATAAATTATTTTCCATTATTTATCGTGATAAGTTATAAATATCTTATAAATAATACATTAGTTTTTTTTTCTTCATGCTCTCTCAAACAATCTCATGATATTTTAAACTATAAAATAAGTATAGGCTATTATTTATTGATATATTTTAAACAATCTCATGTGACTATGAATATCACACTTAATCGGTCCTCACCAAGTTGGGGCTTACTCATTTACTTTAGTTATTGGAACACTTTTGAACACTAAATTAAGTTAAATGTAAGTATCAAAAGGAGAAAATATATTATTTATATGAGTGTTTTTCTTTTAAAAAAACTTACAGTAGAGACATTTTTTTAAAAAAAATGAAATTTACTTCTCTAAAAATTAAAATGAACTCTCATTAGTTAATTTTCGGAAATCCCACTATCTTATAAAAGTTAAAAGAATCAACTTTTACGAGATATTTAGTAAAAAATTAAGTTTAACTTTTAAATAAGTAAGTTCTGTTTTTTTCATTTTTTTATTTCTCAAAAACAACATTTCTAAAAAAAACTCATCTAAATATGTCACAATAGAACGTGTGCGTGTTTAGAATGTTGATGGAACTTAGAAATGTTAGGTGCATATTCTAATAAATCTAATAAACAAAAGTAAAATAAACGAAAAACAAATATTATGATTCATTAATGAAATTATTTTTGCCCCAAACATAATTTTGTTAATAATTTCTAAACATAATCATAGATCACAACTCTGAGTATTTTGGCTATAGAAAGTTTCTCTGTGTTTTTCCCCAAGAGTGTTAAGAAAATTTTGATTTTATTTGAACACTGAAGTCGAAAAAGAAAAGCAACTCTAAAATTTTGCCATGGGCAATTTTTTATTATCACTTATCGGTATTATTTTCGTTCTTTTAATTTTTTATCTTGGTTTTTAAATAAAATTTGTCTCATCTATTACTCTATTCCCATTAAGTAACAATAATGCGATTAATATAAGAGAAATCTATATTAAAAGTTTACAAATTTTATAGAAACTAAAACACCAACATCAAAAACTTAAATGAAACAGAAAAACGAACCAAATTTCATTTTGGAAACAAAAAAAAAAAGAATAAGAAGATAAAAACATAACCAATAGATACCAAAACATTATTTAAACCTAAAAACTATAAGTATTTTTCCGAATCATTTTGTACACTAATAGCAATTGTAAGGTATTGGTACAAGTGATGACAACATTAAAATAGAACAAATGTACGATTGGCATATATGGTGACGTACGAAGGTTCTTTGTGGTTTCCCATACGAACACGAAAATTTAGATATCTTAATTTCTTGGACTCCATCATTTTCTATTTAACCTGTTAGTCATTCACAGTGTCCAAGCAGAACACGTTTTATATGCTCCTAAAAAGTCAAGGAATCAAAAATATTAGAACATATACACGTAAAGATGATAATTACAATAAACACAACACTAAATAAAATAGTTTTTTTTTTCAATAAATAATAGTATGCGTTACCTCTTTATGAGTGTATTTGGTTGTAATATTTATCATCGATCAAATTCATAGAAAAAAGAAAAATATCCTCAGACGGTTGTTGAAGTAGTTAGACTTCACACGTAGGTGCGACATTCAATTCCCTCCCATTTATAGAGAAATATATAACAATATCTAACTTTCATTTATATTAAATCAAACCTTTTCTTATACGATGATTAAGTCATAGGAAAAATAGACCCAATTTAAAATTAGATAGGTGTTTATTGAAGTGTTTTTCTAAGTAATTTTTAGTAAAAGTATTATTAAGATATATAGAACTATCATGGTATTTATAAATTAGTAAAGGACTTAACGTTAATTTTTTAAAAAAGAAAAGGGGAGAACAATATAATAATAAATAAAAGAATATATTTAATAATATTATACGATCCTGGTGTTTAAAAATATAAGATAAGAGAACATTAGGATTGAGACATATATTAGTGAGGTGGTTTCATAGACATATAATAAGATTTATTAGGGTCAACTGGTATGATCGAGTTTAAAATTTAAAATATAATTAGTTATTATTATTTTGAACTAGTTCATTATGTAAAATTTAAAATTATTGAAGTTTGTTTATTGATTAAACTCATTAGACTGACCCTTATGTGTAGCTTAGTATGAAATATTACATAGTAAGTTTATTTGAGAAAATTTTCAATTTTTATTGAGTCTATCTCAGTTTTAAGGTATGAAATATGAATAAATTTAATTTATAAAATTGTCTGAAATATTCTGATATGAATAAAACTTCAACTGCTTCTTAATTTTAGAGTTTTTTTTTTTTTTTACAAAATTTTTAAAACCCAAATTGGCAAATTGTGATGCAAGATGCAAATTGATTCAAATTATTGTAAAACTTTCCAAGCCTTGCACTCCACAAGCTTTATTTGACAGAGACAAAAAGACAAGAAAGAAGGTGAAGAACGAAAAATGGAATCCCATCTAATGATTATTGAGAGAGAATTCCAAATGTTATATGGTATTCTCTCCATTTCATTATATATATATATATATATATATATATATATATATATATATATATATATATTATCTTAATTTTTCTTGTATAGACTAAGAAAACTTAATGTATAAACAAAAGTAGTAATTCTATTATTTTTATTAAAAATTTAAAGGAAAAAAAATTCATATACTGACAATCAAAATAATTTACCAAAGCTTACTGAATTTGGAAATTTTACTAATTACATAAAATTTAATTTTTAATCGAATGATTATATAAAATCATTTTTTTACATATTTTTAATACAAAATGTAAGAACAAAAGTATCAAGAAAATGTGGAAAAAAAAAAACTAAACTAAATTAATAATAAAGACAAAAGAAGTACCTTCGTATAGCCCCTGTCAATTGTCAAATGGGTCCAGAGCCCATCATGTCATATTAAAATTACCCTAACTATTAAATTCTTTCTAAAAATAGGCAAGTAACACATTATTTTAATTTTAATAAAATTACGAAATTCATATCAAACTATCAAATTTGATTAAAATATCAAAATTAATCAATTTTCATCAGCAGAGTGCTTTGTTGGTGCTCTTTCCTATCTTTACGTAATTTACTGTTTTATTAGAAACTTATTCTGAGTACGACAAACGATTAACTATCTTCGTAAATTATATCAATATTTTGTCTTGTTCAGTAAATATTATTAATAAGAAAACATCTAAATTAATCTCATGCTTAAATTTTGCACTACAACTTGAATCAAAATGTGTAGAAATGATAACAAGTGTAATTTGCGTCAAAAAAACTAATACAAAGTAGAAGCGAATTGCAATACGCAAGTTATGTTTGGTTTTTGACTTTCTTTTGTCTCTCTTACTTACCACTTGTAATTTGGTGATAAGTAGATAAGAACTTGACAATTACACGCAACATGTTTGAAGCTCACTTTGCCATAACATGTTCTGTTGTTTGGATTCATCGTTTCGTTTGGTTTCTAAATGCTTTATTTCGATTCCAAAGATTCGGTTTTGTTCTCTTCTACAACTCACAAGTATGGGAGTGAAGCTTCCTCATCTTTTGCACCTTGTTTTATCTTTTTTTTACATAAAAAATATATACCATTAACTTGTTTTATTTGACTTTTTAATATTATTTTTAACTTATTTTATTTGCCTTTTCCTTGTTACTATCACACATTTTGTATCAATAATATAAAATTACCAATTGCATTGTGGGATGTTGGGATCCACTTATTTGTTTATATGATAAGCGATAAGAAATATTAATATCCATCTTACACTTCCTCTTATTTCAAATAGTTCTGGTATAAAAATTTTGGAGTCTTGAGATAATATTTTTATATAATTTCTAGATAAAACATTATCTTTTATTATATTGTTATTTTTTCTTTGGTTTACAATATTCCTACATAAAATTTATAATTAGGCAATTTTAAATTTTTGTAGAAGCCTGATATGGAATAGTGTGGACTGTGATGGATAAAAGTTTTAGAAAAAATTCATGTGACGGACATAATGAATTATTATATTAATTTTACCACTAATTTCATTTAAAATTAATTATTAAAATTTATAATTAAGTAATTTTAAATTTTCATACATGCCCAATATGGATTATGGAATGAGTATAGACTGTGATACACCTATATCAAGTATAAGAGGTGTATAGTTAAAAAAAATTAACCCCGTCTGGCTCAAAAGTTGTATAAATTGACGTTCGAAATTGCAGAAACTATTTCTTTTTTAAATTTTAGAAAAATTTAAAACTCTTTGTTAATTCTGATTTTAGAAAATCACATTTTTGTAGTTTCTTTTTCGAATAAAATATGAAACTATAAAAAATAAATTTCTACAAAATTGAGAATTACTAAAACCTTTTAAAATGGCAAAGACTAAAATATCTTACTTATTTTGTCAAATAAAATATCTTATACAATTTTCAAAACCAAATCCTTGAAACAGCATAAAATATGGGCCTCAGTGATTTAAATTTATAATTAATGTAAGACTAGTATTGTCCATGTGAACTGGGCTGGGCCCAATGTTGTTTGACGTTACTCTATTCTTCTATCATCCAACACACAATCTCGAGCGAGCTAGTTAGAAATACAAATAGATTAACATAAAAAAATTACGTAATCATGATTGAATTGATTTAGATTCCCTTAAGATTTTTAAGTTTATTATTGTATTGTAAAAAACGAGAAAAATAAACAATAAATTTATAGGAAATAAAGATAAGGCTGTGAAAAAAGTAGCTGGTTAGAAACTAGATGGCTAACAAGGCAATCATGAAAGCATTGAAGATTTTCTGAAACGAGAAATCTAAAAGGTAAAAGAAAAAAGGAAAAAAAGAAAGAAAATTCGATTTGATCAAATCTCATGGTACAAGATTCAAAACTTATATCAGACATCACGAACTACATGGGAAAGCTGCATTAGTTTTACTTTAAATTTTAGAAATCAAAGGTTCCAACTAGACTCCATCATTGACCTCCCATGACGAATCATATCATGTTTTACCACGTTAAGTCTCCACAATTTGCACATATTTATCTATTAACTTAATAAATTATATATACAATTAATTTAATTTATTAATAGAATAATTTAACAAATCAGACATATGTAATATCACATGCATCTTCAATAGTAACAATATTGTTAATGACTTTATAAATATCTTTACGATGGATTTTATAATGGCACATCATTGTTGAGATTTTTACTTTTTCAATAAAATAATATCTGGTAAACAACTGCGCTGACAATCGTTATAGACAATCGTTATAAATTGTGAAGAGAGAAATATATATATGTGTATAAAACGTAAAAAAGAGAAAAAAATACCGGTTGACTGTGAAATAAAATTGTTTTCAATAATAATTATATTTTTGAATATCAGATTTTAAGTATAAGATCTGAAAGTAAGATTATCTATTATATATACTCTTAAAGGTTTTAAATTATTTTCTAATTAGATATTATTATTAATATAATTTTTGAATGTTGATAAATTTATTATTCTTAGTAGTTTGTGATAAAAAAAAATTTGTTAGGTAAAATTCACAATGATCTATCTCTGTAGAGAGGAATTAATTTCCAATTATCAGTTGGAGATATTGTTGGTTCAAATACAACACAAAAATAAGATCCGAGCCCATAAAATTTAGTAATTTTTAAGAATTTTTAATCAATTACATAATGTATTTAAAAGATTGTGTTGGAAAGTGCGTTTGCCACATTTTCTGATTTGTTTCATTTCTTTTTGCCTTGTTTTTTTTTTTTAAAGAATTTTTTCTACTACATACTTTTGATCTATCTATGACTTCAAGGGTTAAATTTTGAGTTGAGTCTGAATTTATCATTGTTTTATTAGAATATGTATAAAAAAATATTTTATGCACAACTGTAATATACATATAACCAACTATAAAATATAAAATAAGAAAAAAAATTATATATATTCTTTGAGTGAATAAATGTTAGAGAGTAAATTAAAGTTGATTACATAGCTTTAAGTTAAAAAGCTGATTAATTTACACCCAATAATGGGTTGGAAATCCATGACAAGGCATCACTTGAAAGAGCAAACCAGAATAATTTCTCCATGCCTATTTATCTCCTTTGAAATAATTTCTCATTTTAAAATTTGAAGGAAGAAGGATTGTAGTTATCCATCACTCTATCAATATACACACTTTGAATATTTTTGTTCTTTGGATGACTTTTATTTTGGTTGAAGCAACGAATTTGCTTCTCATAGTGTACGTGGAAAATGATATGCCTTTGACTAATAATATTCACTACAAAACCTGGAACAAAGACAGTCGCAAAAGAAAAACAATAGTATTCTACTGTATGTTTCATTTTATTCTGAGTTTTTCAAAACATGTGGTCAATCAGGTATAGTATCTAAAGTATAAACAATCAATTTGGTATCTTAAAAGACGTGGATAAGTTTGTATTTATGCAAAAAACAGTTAGAGGATCACCTCATTTGACAAGTAAGAAGATTCCCCATTCACCAAACTTAAAAAATGAAAAAGAAAAAAAAAAACAAAAACAAAGAAGAGATTCTGAAAAAAAAAATCACTAGGAAGGAAAGATGTCATTGAATCATGCAAATTTTTCTTTCAACATGCATTCATATATGTCCTTATCCAAGTATTTATAAGGAGCAAATCACATATTCTTTTATATACTTTTCTAATATTTGTTTTAGATTTTAAAGTTTTTGCAAGTATAAAATAGTTTTCTAAATTTAAAATAATTTTATATGGTGGTCTATCTTATAGAATAATTTTTGTGATTGATCTTCGTTATAAAATGTTTTATATTATGTTAAGTACACACATTATTTTGTCTTTATTTTATGGTTATTTGAAATTTATTATCATCTAAATAATAAATTAGATTAGAAAATATATAATTTCTAAAAAAATTACAATGGATCAATGAAAAATAAGAGAGAGTGATGTAGAATAAATTTACTAACCTTTCTCTTTCCCATTAAGTATTAAGAAAACACTGGAGTGGAAGGTAAAGGAAAGAGAAAGCACTTGATCCCTTTATTCTATAGCACAGCAAAGTATTCAAAATGTTTTGTTTTTGTACAAGTTTTTACATTTACTTTTGGCTTTCATTACAAGGTCTACAAGTCAAAGAAAGATTATTTAATAATAAAACCGTTTGCTTTCTTTCTTATAACTGAAATTAATTACATTTGAATACGTTTCAAATCAATTTATATATATTTGTATTATTTTTCATTTTTTAAACAACCGTTTTTATATCTAATATAATGGTTAGAAGACTATCTAACATTCTCATTTTTAAATTATTCAAAATATTTGTTTTGTACATGACACTAATATTTATTAATTCAAAAAATTATATTAAAATAATTAAAAATAATAAAATTAATAATATAAGCAGAATGTTAAATCTAATTACAATTTTACCTTGTAATCAATTACAATGCAATACGCAACCAATACATATATACACGTATTTTTTCTTATTTAATATTTTTCATCTAATTTTAACATGTTGAATGAAAATTATTTAGGAAAAATAATGAAGAGCAAAAGCAAAGGATGAAAGAAGAAGAATCCCATGTGACTTGAGAGGGAGGGTATCTGTAAGACTATGTATAAGGGTGTGGGTCCCAAACTCTCATCCATTCTTCCTTTGTGCATTAAAAGAAGTTAAAGGGTCAACTCTCTCTTTCTCTCTCTAATATGTGCTCTTCTGTCACCAACTTAACTTTTACTCCATTCATCAATGAATCCAACGGCTAATCACAACCTTTTGACCTTCCCACCACATACATACTCCATCCCGTTAAAACTGGACCCCACCTTAACACATACATCATCATTATCTTTCATAGTTCATACATATACACAATACATGGGTCTACGAAATTTCACAAATTTCGCAGTTAGGTTTGACCCTTCGCATCTCTTAACCCAACCCCTTTGACTATAAAACCCCTCAAAATTCCTTCCTTTCCCTCTTCCTCTTTTCTTAACCATTTCACACCAAAAAAGAAAAAAAACAAAAATTCAACCCTACAAAAGGCCTATTCCCAAATAAAAAAGAGAACTTGGTTTCTCTTTTCTTTTTTGTTTCCCTAACTTAATGTTGTGGTGTTACCATGGCTGTGGAGTTTATGAAGAATAATGCAGTGGCGGTGCAGGAAGCGGCTTCTGCGGGTATTCACAGCGTAGAGAAACTCGTGAACATGATTTCGGACACAAACAAAGGTGGTTCTTCTGAACTTGAAGCGGTTGCTGACGTGGCGGTTAACCGGTTTAAAGAGGTTATTTCTCTTCTTGAAAGACCACGAACCGGTCGAACCGGTCACGCTCGTTTCAGAAGAGCACCTAAAACAGTGCCACCTGTCCCTGTTATTGAGTTGCAGCAAAATCACGATGATCCCAAACAAAAACAGAACAAGAACAACGTAGAACAGAAACAGAGTAATAACTCTGCTTTTAAGGTTTATTGTCCTCCTCCTCCGCTTCCTCTGTCTCCTCTTATGGTTCAAAAAATTCAGCAACCTTTGATTCTTTCATTACCGGAGAAGAAAAATTATGAAGCGAATGGTTCTATGAACAACTCCTCCTATGTTTCAACGTTAACCGGAGATACAGAGAGTTTGCAACGGTCGTGTCAGTCTTTTTCAGGATTTCAAATTTCGCACGTGTCAGTGCAAGGGAATTCTTTTATGCGTAAGCCGCCATTGTCTTCAAAGAGGAAATGTAATTCAGCGGGTTTTACTAATGTCAAGTGTGGATCTTCTTCCTCTGCACAGTGCCATTGCTCTAAGAAAAGGTACTATTTTTATTTATTTATTTATTTCTGTGGTGTTGTTTCTTTTTTGTTACGTTACGAGGAGTGTGGTGTTGGGTTGTGTTTGGATCACAGTTTTATCTAACTGAATCCATTTTAAATTTTATAATGATAAATAGTTGTTTTGGTTGTTATTAATTTTGTTGTTTTATTTATTTTTGAAATGTTTATTTATTATTATTTATTTAAGTTCTGAAATCATTTTTTTTTTCTATCATTTAGTTTTGTTTGATGACAATAATACAGGCTTTCACATATTCAATTAAAATAATAATGAATAGATGTTTTTAGGAATTAAAGTTATCATAAATAATTTTTTAGAAATTAAAATGATAGTAATTGATTTTGAGGTTTAAAAGAAAAAATTAATTATATTTTTATGATTCGTTTTTTAAAATTTAAATGTTTTTAGGTTCTGAAAATGTATGCTTTATTAATATTTAATTTTAAATTAAAAATTAAAATGATAATAAATATATGTTTTTAGATTCTAAAATAATAATAGATAAATATAGTCCAAGAATTAAAACCATAGTTTTTCAGGAATTAAAATTAAATAACGATAATAAATATTTTTGAGGACTAAAAAAAGAAAAATTAACTATTTTTTTATGAAATTTTTTAAATTTTATTAATTTGAGAAGTAAAAGAACAGTAATTCACTAATTCACAATGATTTATGGAACTTATAATTTATAATTTATCATTTATGTATTGGAAAGTTAAAAACTTGGGCCATTTTAACGTTTGAAAAATGGTGCAGGAAATTGAGGTTGAAGAGAGTGATTAGAGTGGCGGCTATTAGTTCAAAGACCGCGGATATTCCACCTGATGACTATTCGTGGAGGAAATATGGACAGAAACCTATCAAAGGCTCTCCTCACCCTAGGTATCTTCTTGTTCTTGCATCACATTTTACTTAATTTGTGCTTAGAATAGACTGAAACATGTGTAATGTTGTCCTGCCTGTATAATTTTGTGTTACTTTATAACGAAGATTTTATCTCTTTTATCTTAATAATTTTATAAGATTGAATTAAACATCTATCCATATTAAAATACTAGAATTTATATATCAGATATAAATAAATAATTTCTTCTTACTATTATATAAGAGTTAGAATTTTAACATGTGTGTCAGTGTCTACGGATTAAATGACAGTTTTAGATAAACAGTTTATATGAGATGTAGGTCTTTCCAACTGAGATTTTAAGGTCATCTTTTATTACATTTCTAACACTGTCTATTGTAGTAAATTTGAAAGTAGTTAAGTATTATACAGTTTAATATTTTTAGTATGTATTATTTTAGATGTGGTATGAAAAATAGTTAATACATGTTGTTTGAAACGTGAATATGTTTTGTTGTGATGAAATTGCAGAGGTTATTACAAGTGCACCAGTGTGAGAGGGTGCCCAGCACGCAAACATGTGGAGCGTGCCATGGACGATTCCAACATGCTTATTGTCACCTACGAAGGAGAACATAATCACTCACAAATCGCTTCTGAGGTGGCCAATGTTGTCCTTGAATCTTCTTAGTCAACTTTAATTAAGATTCAGTGCCATTACTTTAATTTAATACCTCATACTATAAGTTTTCTTAGTTCTTATGGTCTTTGTCCTTTTAACTCTTTTTCTTCCTCTTTTCTCTCGAAGTGGTTATTTTAAAATTCATTAGGATACTTAATTAAATACAGGAATGTTGGTTGGTCTTTGTAAGACTTATTATTATTATTATAATGAAAAATGTAATTAAAGAAATTAAACAGCAAAAATGTGTTGAGTTCAATTGAGATTCTATTTTAATTTTTTTTAGTAAATTTGAGGTATTTTTAATTAAAAGTCAAGAATTAATTTCTCGTAAATGTTTATATAATACATTAATATATTATAAATTTAATATTAAATTTAAATAGTTTCCACGCGTTCGATAAGTTTAAAGTTTCACATCACCTAAATACATAAATGATTACATGTATATTAATGAAAAATAATTTTCATTCAATTTTTTAAAATTAAGTTAGAACTACTACCTCTCTTTCTAACCTAATAAAAAGATTATTTATCAATTATTTCTTACCATGTTAGTTAGTATTCAATTTGCTTGCTTGCATGAATGGAATAGATAATGTGTGTGATGTGATTCTAATATATGTGAATGTGATTGAAAATGGTGAGTGGGGACAAAAGAAGGGTAGGTATAGGGTCACGGCCACGAGGGCTGGAGAAAATTGTTGGGTTGTTTTGATTTGATGAGTGGATTTCGTGGAATTTAAGTTTGAAAGTTGATGAGGGAACCACATTAGTCATTGATAAAGCACGCGTGATTGTTTCTATTTTTGTATATTTACGTTTGAACGAGGATGTTAGGCATAAATGGATTGAGAATTTTTGACAACCTAACAAGAGGTTTGTTGACTTTTAAGCATCCTGACTCGACCTAGATAGGCAGTGAATAGCAAAGTCAGATTGTGAATATCGTTCCCGTTGAAAAATTCTATGTCTGGTCCCTTCAGTTACTACACAACTATTTAGTGGGTGCTTTTTCAATTTTTTAAAAATTATTTGCAGGGATGGAAACAAAAATTCTACGATACTTAGAGACTTGAGCTATGCCTATTTGATAATTTTATTAGTGGATATGCAACTAATCATCTTACTCTTTTATAAATATGTTTATATTTTATATATTTATATTTTATAATTAATCTGCAATACACTTTTTTATAGATATATTTACATTTTATATGTTTATATTTTATAATTAATTTATAATATATAATTAATCAATTAATATTTTATAAATATATTCATATCTTATAATTAATTATTTAATTATTTTATAACTAATTATCTAATTATTTATATATTATAATTGTCTATTAAATATTTTTCTTTAGATATATGTCATTTATTGTTGGATATCAAACCAAACGATATTCAATTTTTGACAGTTATAAAATTTTATTAAATTAAAAGAAAATATATGAATATAACTAAAAATTATTCAAAATATTCATAAAATATCCTACAAATATGTATTTGATACAAAGCATTGTGAAACATTTGAATTCTGACCATGCTCGTTTATTTTCATTGAGTTTCAAATAACTTCTGTTTTTGGCATGGCTTTGGTTTTATATTGATTTTTCTTCTTTTAATACTATTCTCAGGTCTGCTGTAACATTAGTACCCCGGTATTTTGTCTAAAAATATACCCTCTCACAGAAGGTTTCCCTCCTAGTTTTTTAAATATCGAAAATAAAAATAATGTTGATGTAAAATACTCTAGTAGAGTTATTTTTAAGTTTAATAATTATGTATATTTACCGTAAAAATCAGAAATTAGTGTTGTTATAATTTTAAGTTTGTTACATAAAAGTTAATAAATTTATCATACATGATTTTATTGGATGACATGATATCATAAAACTATATTATACTCAAACTATTTTTTTACTGTCTTTTAGATATTAGAAAAAGGAGAAGCTAATTTATGTTTATTTATAATCGTAAAAGTTATTTTAAAAAATCTGATTTTATGAGAGGATATTCAAAATAGCTATTGATTTTACTTAAAATTTACATTCTTTTAAAATTTTAATTATCTTTTAAAAAACAATTCTATTAAAAAAAAAATCTAACTCAATCTTGTAAAGATTTCTCCCACTTTTATATATATATATAAATAAAATGTTCATCAATGTTACATATATAACATGTTTTATGTCAAGTCGATGTGAAATCTATTTTTTTTTCTTAAATTTTAATCTTAATTTAAATGATTGATGTGAGATCAGAAACTAATAATTACATCTACTAATAATTACACCGATAAAATAAATAATATGCTCAATAAAAGTAGTAAAACTTTTATTCTATATATTTGGTGTAATTATTTAGACTTAAAATTATTAGTTAAATCAAAACAGTCTTAACATGCAAAAAAGTGAGGATGTGAAAGTGAGAAAAAAGAGAGGTGTTTTTGGAAGATCAAAGAAGCAAAAAAAAAAAAAAAAAGTGAAGGATTTAAGAGCAGAAGTGGAGGTGTGGAGAGATGGTGGTAAACTTCAAAGAAAGCCCAATCTACTTGAGCTTAGTGGAGTTCTTGCAGCAGGTCCACAGTTTAGAATCAAGCTTAGAAATCTCTAGCCAGAGATGAAATGTATATTTAATTTCATGTTAGATAAATGTTTTTTATCCCATAATTGAAGTTATACAAATTTTTATATATTTAATTTCGTGTTGGAGAAGAGTTCAAAATTGATTTTAAGTGAAGAATTGATCTTGAATTCAAATAAATTTAGATAATTTTTATGTTAAATAAAAAATGTATTTAAAGCCTATACACCAAAAGTTTAAAACAAATTTACATATATTATATTGTACATTATAGTTTGTAAGTAGGGGCGACAATAAGTCAAATCCATTATTTAATAAATTTTTATTTATTTTTTATTATGTAAGTTTGAGTTTTACATGTTATTTGTAATAATTATTTTTTTCGTGCAACCTATTGACCTGTTTAAAAAATCTGGTTTAATATGTGATATAATAGACTGACTTATCTTTCCAAACTTATTTACAAAGACATATTTATAAAGTCCATTTCAAAACTTATTTATATTAAATACAAAGATAAATTTTTTATAACATATATATATATAATAAAAAAACATTTGATGTAGTATTAATAATTTTTTATTTGAACATCATACATTTATCATATTTTGGCGCCATAAACATTTTAAATAGTTAGTGCATGAATGCTTTTCATAAAAGATTTACGTACTATGAACTTGATTTCAAGTTAAAAATATCCAAACATAAATTTTATTATTTTGGAAAGCAACGTGCTGCATTACTAATTATAGATGTAAGAGCAAGTTTACTAAAGAGTGCTTAACAAAAGTATCTATATTTATGTGCTCTAATACTGTTTGTATTGTTATCCCTAATCTCTCATTGAACTTGCTTTAGTGCTGCCTATATTTACTTGGAAATGTTGGAAGCATTTTATCTACGTAACCTTAGTACATGTTTCTCTTTTACCGAACAAACATTAGGGAAAATAATTGGTGGAAAAACATGGAAAAGTGTTCCTACCTCTGCTTGGTGCCTCAAATTAAGGTGATGAACTTTTTAAAATAAAAGTAATAGACATTCTAACAAAGAACTCAAATCAGAATGGGGATTGAAGAATGCCAAAACAAAGAAAAAATAATCTAACAAAAGTAAAGGGTGAAAAATAAATATTTATGTTAATAGAAATGGGAAGATAGATAAAGTCGTTAAGTTCATTATCCATATATATATTAGTCGATATTTAAATCGCCAACTATTTTAATAAAATAAATTAAACACTATTCAGATTAATTATTTAATGTTAGTTTGATTTGTAAATGAATTCAACATCAACCAACTTTCATGTAAGAACTATAAGATGAAATTTTGGAAAATTTGCATTGGAATTCGCAATTTCTCTGTTTAATGTGTCTTATGTTTAGAAAGAATCCATTGAAGCAGTCGAGAACTTGTTGATAATGAACGATGGTTCGTGACTTGGTTAGTTGGGCCCTACCTAGTTCTAAGGGCCCAATAAAATTTTTTTCCCGCTTTTTTTTTTTTTTTTTGATGTAAAGAGACCGATGTAATCTTAAAGTTTGAATTTGGGAGAAAACTATCTGGCCCGAAGGATATAATTTGGTAACATATAATACTAATTATAAAATTTATATTATTTTATTAAGGCTGAATGTAAATTAATTGAGCTGTTTTTCTGTTTTAAGAAGTTTTATTTTAATATTTTATGTTTTTAAAATATCACATTTTATCTTTTTAATTTTTTTTGTTAAAAATATTAATTAAATATCGATGTTGTCAATGATTTATAATTTAAAATAATTAATTTATTATAATAACAATTAATAATCGCCGTTGTAAGTTACTTTTTTTTTAAAAAATAGTAATCCATCGACATAAAACTAATATCCTTATCTTATCTTCCTCCGTACCTAAGGCTGATGCAACAAATCTCATGGTTCATACAACAAACATTCTTTCACATGTCTATTTTCTTCATTTCATATGTCTAATGCTCTAATGATAGTGATGAACTTGCCCCTATTTTGCAGATGGAGTGGTTGCAAAGACAGGGAAAGGAAAATAACAAAATATAAAAAGTTTAAATAAATTATTTTTTTTTTACCGGAACATGGATGACACACATAATTAAGTAATGATGGAGAAAGGTTTTGGTTCACTCAGGCCAGCAAGACTTATTATGTGTTTGATGTTCCGTTTTTATTAGAATGGGGAGTGTACATCCGATAATTAAGTTAGTATTTCGTTAAATTCATCAGGTTATGGAAGATAATAAAGTGTATATGTCATGGAAGATATGTGAAAAGTAATTTTCAAAAAGTATATATAGACAAAAAAAAAAATATCATAATTTCTTAGAGTATATATAAACACAAAAAATATCATTCATCTTAATATAATAGAGATAATTTTGTGTCAGCTTTTAAGTATGTCAAGGTGACTAAAATTTAATTTAATATCATACCTAGTGACGATATTATTAATTTTCAAATTAATAATTAAAATATAAAATTAAAGTAAAATTTTCCTGAATCACTACCGTATATTAATTATCTTTAAAATAACTTTATTCATATTTTGTCCTCTAACCTATTAAAAAGTACGTTCTTAGTCCTAACCACGATAAAAAATTAAAAAAATTATATCCAATGGAAGTAATTTAACTTTAATTTATTTGAGTAACCAATTAAATGCTATGCATTATTAACACAAAAAGGTATTGATTTAAGAAAAATATCATGTATGACGCTCATGTGACGAAAGTGGAAGGTAGTACAATAGCAATGAGTATATAAAGTATGGTGTATCATAGTATTCGAAAATCCAGATACTTCTTTCTTTGGATTATTATCCACCCAATCATTTTGTTTATACAAATTCAAGTGCCAATGAAAAGTTGGCCTAATAAAATGCTCCACTTTGTGCCTACTTTACTTCAAAACTAAAGCAAGTAACTAGAATTCATTCAGGATCATATCACAAAATGTTGTCTGCAAAATTGTTTGTAGCAACTTTGTACATCCTCTTTCTGTCTCTTCCAATCCACATGTCACCACATGACCATGTTAACATAGTCACACAAAATTTCAGAACTAGTAGTACTAGTGGCCACAAGAGCAAAGGTTGCCACAACAACAAAAACTTGGACACAAGTCACAAAACAACACCATGTCAAAAATCTCCAACCATTGAAGCAGTTTCACCTTCACCTCCTCCTCTTGTGTTTGCAGATCAAAGACTGGCACTAGTGTACCCTATAATCCAAAAATTCAAGTCCACCATCACCTCAGATCCACTAGGAGTGACCAAAACTTGGGTTGGATCAGACATATGCAGCTACAAAGGCTTCTTCTGTGACACTCCACCAGATAACAGTTCTGCCACTGCTTTAGCCTCTGTTGACTTCAATGGCTTTCAATTATCTGCTTCCACCCTTGATGGCTTCATTGATAATCTTCCAGATATTGCTCTCTTCCATGCAAATTCAAACAATTTTAGTGGAACAATCTCATCCAAAATCTCCAATCTCCCTTACCTCTATGAACTTGATGTTAGTAACAACCAATTATCTGGTCCATTTCCCACTTCTTTTCTAGGCATGAGTACTTTAACATTCTTGGACCTGAGGTTCAATTTTTTCTCTGGGGCAGTGCCACCACAAATTTTCACACAAAATCTTCAAGTCCTTTTCATAAACAACAATGTTTTCACTCAAGGGTTGCCTGATAATTTAGCCAATACTCATATTCTCTTACTCACTTTAGCAAACAACAAATTCAATGGTCCTATTCCAAGAAACCTTCCCAAGGCTTTGGCAACACTAAGTGAAGTTTTGTTACTAAACAACCAATTAACTGGTTGTTTACCTTATGAAATTGGTTTTCTTGAAGAGGCCACAGTGTTTGATGTTGGAAACAACCAATTAACTGGTCCTTTGCCTTTGTCTCTTAGTTGTCTTGAGAAAGTGGAGGTGCTCAATTTAGGGAGTAATCTTTTGTATGGTATGGTGCCAGAAGTGGTGTGTGCAGGGTTAGTGAATTTGGTTAACTTTTCATTGTATGATAACTATTTCACACATGTGGGGCCAATGTGTAGGATGCTGATTCAAAGAGGGGTTCTTGATGTTAGGAACAATTGTATTCCTGATCTTCCATTTCAGAGATCAGTGATTGAGTGTGCTGAGTTCTTTGCAATGCCAAGGATGTGTCCCTTCATGTGGTTTCATGGTCTCATCCCTTGTAAGTATCCTTTTTTCAAACATTCAATTCCTTAGATGCCTAAGGCATATCTTTATTTGGGTTGCAATTCTTTGTTTCTACTTTGTTTATCTTCTTGTGTAATGCATAATTGGAACTTTGTGATGGTCCATTCATGTTATGATAATTTCCATGTTTCAAGTCAATGAGTGAAGCTGATACATTATTACTTCCAAGTCATGCGTCATGACCATAAGCTATTGTATCATAATTTTGTTTTCAAATTGGGAAGCTTAGATGACTTCCAAGAATATTTAGTAGACAACTGCAATACGCAAACACTTAGACAATTAGTTATAAAATGTGAAGAAAGAGAAATACGTGTATGTATAAAATGTGAAACAAAAAATATATATATTTTATGAGTGAGTTGACTGATTAACTACTTATTACAGTTATTAATAAAGTAAAGTTGCTACAAATAGTAAAGTTGCTGCAACTAGTCACAAAATGAAAAATATTTATCAGACAACTATAATATTTAAATAACTAATTATCAGTGAATGAGTTGATTAATTGAGTATATATTAGAGTTCATTATAATATATAATTATTGTAAAAATTTATTTTATAAGTATCTTGATTACACCGGATGTAATTTAGTGTTATATCAGGCGATATAACTTAATTTAAGTTCTAATTTTATTGCATATTAGCAATTTAATTTCTAATGTAGGATCAACTTAATTTGTGATTTTTAAATCTAGTAATTAAATTGATTTATTTGATATCGTTTAGGGACAATTTTTAGAACTAAGTTCAATAAACTGTCAAGGCAATCTAATTCAGTTGATTTAGTAAGATGAATTAATTCTTACAATTATTTAATTCTTACAAATAAAAAAAATAAACAACACATATAAATGATTAAATTAATTGGATATCAATCATCATGAAATTAACTTAAAATTGTTTCAACTAAATTTTATGAATCCTATCTAACTTAGTTAACTTAAATATTTACCAGGTAAGCTTTATAGTCTATAATTATCCTAGTCACTAAAAAGAATCAATTAGATATCAACTTTTAACAAATGAATTGGTATTTCACTTTATGACTATAAAATATTATCTATACCACTAATATTTTTGCGTATGCTGGATTGCTGGCAAATGAACTGCGTATTTGATTCAATTTGCACTAGTTGGAGTTACTATCTAAACCAAAACTATCAAACTTCAACAATATTCCTATTAATTATGCGAGAGTAAATTATATTCATATTTTTTATATTTTTTTTAAGATTATATACTCTTTCATTTTTTCAATATTATTTTTATATTTTTTATATAGAACACAGTAATATGTAAAATGAGTGTCTATATCATTAAAAATTTTATATAAAAATAAAAAAATATTTATGAAATTTCATTAAAAATAAGTAGGAAACTTAATAAGTGGTGAAGTAATTTTTCTCATTTTGCAAACATTAAAATAACATGGGTGTCAAGGAAAAGTGCTCAAAGTCCAGCGCCCTTAAAGACAGAGAATCTAAATTGCCAATGAAAAGGGGCTTTTCCAAAGCATATGGTCCAAAAATTTGTGTTAATTCAAGAATCATGAGAAGTTGCTGGCTATGCCAAAGCCACAATTATTATTCTTAGCTACCACACTATCTCTATCTTTTTATATACAGAAATACTCACTGATCAATCTTAATACTATACAAGTTAATTAACTAATTATTTTATAAAATATAAAATAAAATAAAATAATAAAAAATATATATCTATATACGTTTAGTAATATATATATACATTTTATAATATATATACGAACAAGATAATTAGTTGATTAGTTTATATTACAATCAATTATTAAACATTTTTCCTTTTACACAATTACCATTGTCTTCTCATACTTTTTCATCTTTCCACATGATGATCAATAATGCTACGGCACGGTCCTTAATGGATAAAAAGTAAATCACATGTCAAGTGAAGTAAAGACAAATTAAAGCCTAGTAATGCAATTTTTTTACTAAAAGTTTATTTGTTAATTTATAGAAAATTGTATATCTTTTAAAAAAGATAAAAGAAATTTTTTTTATGAATTAATTAATAAAAATATCTTTTCTTCTAAAAATTCTTCCGGAAAGCTCAGCCAAACTTGCATGAAATTATAATTCACAACATTTCTTGTATGATTCCTAGATAAACATTACTTTATTATTGACAATAGCATGACTTTCGCAATCTTACATAGCACTGATTGATGAGACAGTGAGACAATTTTCTGTTCATTTGACAAAAGAAAAGGAAGAGAAAATCGAGGGAAGGAAAATGAATAAACTCAACTGCTCCCATAATCTGGAATTGATGTGCAACGAATGCAGTTCTAAGGCCATGCATGGCCATGCTTTCCAGCTCAAAAAGAACATAGTGATCGAATAGTGATGTATTAATTTTATAATTAACGTTGTGATATTAATCTAAACAGCCTTGTCACTAGGCACTGTTGTTCCTTTTCTAAGGTTTTATATGTCAACGGGTACATCCTAATAACCCAAGTGGGAACCCTTTCCCTTTGTTTTTTATCTTAGGAAATCAATTATATATATCAATTGTCACAACTTTGAGAGTGGATTGTGTTAATTATGTACGACTTTATATTATCATCAAATGAATAAACGTGATTCATTTGTTGAACTTTTTTTTTCCTTCTCGCATATGATTGCAGAAATATATATATATATATATATATATATATATATATATATATATATATATATATATATATATATATATATATATAAGTTTATCATCGGGTAATTTTAACTTCATTTGATGACATTTAACTTCTCGCATATCATTAACAACTTTTTTCGCTTAAGAGTATTATTCAAAGGATATTTAAGAAACCAAAACAAGCAAATTTTTATTTTAGTCTTTGAAAATTATTAATTAAATAATTTAATGTTTAAAAGATAAAAAATAATAAAATAGTAATTAAAAATATAAAATTAGTTCAATGATCAATAAATATTTACTCATTATTTTAATATTTGAATTATATATGTATTATTTAAGGTAGTCATATCGAGTTATATCATATCAAATGCTTTGTCTATTCAGATTTAACAATGAAGAAGTCCATACCTCTGCCGATTACATTCTCAAAATTGTAGGGTCGTATTCCATCGCTTAAGTTTGTTTGGTCTTAGGAATCTTATGACTCCCTTCAACACAACTTCTCTGTCTGCCAAAATATATATACACTCAAATGAAGGGAGTAATAATAGATTAAACCCTAATATCACATTTCCTTCTTAACATATCCGGTATGTTAACAAGTCGGTCATGTATTAACTTTATCGTAAGAATGTCTTTGTAGGTACACTTTCCCTCACCTCTAGGAGGTCATTTTCATACGAATACACTCTCTTCATAATACTCGTTTCCTCTCACTAATCATATAAAAAATGATACACCTTACTAAGTTGAACTTTTTTTTTTCTAGTAAGAACAATATCATTTATTATATTTTGATTTCTATGTTAGACGAGGGTAAATATTTTTTTAAAACTATCTTTTTAATTTTTATCTAAATTATCTCTAAGATGTTAAAAGAATGATTCACTCGAACCCATCCTCATGTTACTTACATCATCTGCTTGTTGGAGTCTTTGATGATAGAGGCATTTTTAAATGATAATGTTGCATTTGAAGGAAGAAAAGGGTTCAAAGGATTGTCTCAAACCAATTGATAAATGTAGCTATTATAAAATGGGAATTTTTGCAAGAATATGGAGAAGTCGGCTAAGTGGGTTCATGGGAATGTTGCAATGTATGGATGGTTGGTATGTTTGTGGGGTGCAAGTGATTTTGCCGTAGCACAGTGGCAGTGGAAGAGTTAGGTGGAACAACAAGGTTTTTTAAATAAATAAACAACCGCCCCAAAAGACTATAACACTTTTTTGATTATTTTTTAGACCATAACACTTTTTTCTTGTGATGTTTATTTTGATTGGTTGGGAAAAGTTTAAGTTTGTGCCTTTTCTATTTGGCCTTCAACTTATGTCATAAATTGAGCTTCAATGGAAGTGGAGTTCTAATACTTATGTCCCTCCATCACTTCCACATAAAAAAGATCTATTTAACTTTTCTAATAAATTAACTTCATTATATTGTCTCAAACATTTTTTATCATAAAATTCATCAAATAATTCTAAATACATAAAAATTCTTAAATTTTATACATGCAAGTTTCGAGTTTCGAATTTTAAGGACTACATTTTCTAATTCACTCTATGTGATACCAAAAGTTATTAGTAAATAATTTCAATTCTGTTCACATGCATTAAATTCATTATGACTATCTTTATAATTCACGTGTCATTTAGTTTGACATGTCACTCTTGAACAACATGGGTTGATAGAAATAATGGTTAGATTACATAGTTAATTAATTACCTTATTTTAAATTTATATTTTTACTTTTCTATTATACGATACTTTAGCTTTTTTAAAATAAAAATGTTAGAATTGATTTGATCTTTATCACTAAATTCATCATGGCCTTTCATGTTTCAATTTCAATTATCTGTCACTTTATTTGAATTCATTTTGTTTATGTGTCATTTAATCACTTTATTTCAATATTAACTGTATCATTGAACATGGTCTAACATAATACACAATCAATTAGTTAACTTGTTTTAAATATATATTTTTACTTTTTTATGTTTTGATAGTTATAATTTTTTAAAAATAAAAAAATGACTAGTTGACATTATATTTCTGTTAGTTGCATAGCGTTTCTGCTGTAGAAAATTAACTTGAAAAATCGAAGACATTTTTGTGAACCAAAAAATAATTTTCAATTTTCCAGAAATTAAATAGACAATGACCAGAATTTTAGCATAAAATAACAAAACCCTCATCTGCAAGGGACCAAAATAGCAATTTAGCTTAAAATTTACAAAACTTTAAATCATAACTTTTATCAATCTGATTAACGTTAACTAAACTAGAAAACTTGATAATTACACCTGATTTTGAGTCACGCAATTCCTATGGATTAATGTATTTGACCATTGCAAGTGGGCCATATTTTGGGCTGAACACAAGGATCTAAGGCGAGCCCAAACTGAAGCCCAATGAAAGGTGACACCATGCTTATTGTCGCGTCGAGAGAGAAGCAGAACATGCTAGAAGTAGCACGATATTTACAACCTGCATTTCCATTACTCTACTTATTCATAATTCCAATTTATCAAACAATAATTAAATTCCATTCAGATTCAATTTAAATGAAAAAATTCCGAAACGAAACCCTTTGATTCCATATAACATACTTATAGTCTGGAATCAAAGTGAAAGAGATAGAGAATAAAAATTTATACAATTCAAGAAAAAAAATATCATAATCATGGACTCGGAAATGGTGGAGGCGGAACCATCATCATCATCATCAGCAGCAGCATCATCACCATCATCAACATTGCAAGCGTCAAGTTCGGATCAAAACGACGCCGTTCGTGAGTTACTCACATTGGCTCATCAGCTCATCACTCAAGGCAAACCTACCCAGGCACTCCAAGCTGTAATCTTTCTTCTTTTCATTTTTCAATCATTCTTTCTCTTCATTTTTGTTATTAATTTGCAGTCTTTTTTGTCTTTTTTATTTGAATGTTCGAGGCTTGTTAATTTGCGTTCTGTGTCTAGGGTTGGTAATGAAATTCATGTTGTGGAATGGAATGGGTCACTGTCTTAGAAGTTGCTGAGTGAATAAAATTTAGAAAATTAGGGATTTTTTTTCTTCGGGTGAAAAAATTAGGGATATTTTAAATGCTGTTGTTTTACCAGTTGATAGTAAGATAGTGTAGTTCCGATTTGAATTCACTTTTGGAATGATTTGCAGTAATGTGACAATTTAGTGCAAATTTTAGCAAATGAATTTTATTTGTTAGATCAAACATTTTAGGTATTTTGAAGTTTAATACTGAGATATCTCTCTTGTCATGTGTGCCAAACTCCCTTGAAGGCTCTGATACCACCATATTGGCATTAAGTGAAGTCTTTTGAGATTTCATGTTGACTAGAAATATGGCCTAAGCAGTAGTATTTGTAATGCTTGGACAATTCTTGGGTTGAGTTGGACTCTTGGCTCAAATTTAATTGTAAGAGGGTGAAAGTGATTATTGAGATAATTAGATAGAGAGAGAACCTGAGGAAGAAGGAGTGGTGAGACTACACATGATGGTGGCTGAGGGCAATGGCTTTTAGCGGCAAAGCTAAGAGTGCGAGCATGATGGAGACTGTAAAGAGAGAAAAGAAACAAACACAGCATCTTCAGAGAGTATTTTAAAACAATTGGATATGATGCCTTAAAATTCAATGGTCCAGATTTTATTTATTTTTCATTTTTCTTTCTCTTCTTGCAGTCTATTCATTGGCGACTCATGCTGCAAACTCTAAGATGCACAAGATGAACACGGACTAATGAGGCTTAGGGCTGTGGCAAGGAGAAGCTTAGTTTCTAGGAAATAACAATCAGTTAACTCTTTCAACATGGTGGTGAACGTAGTGATTATTTCTTCAAATAAATTGAACTGATTTAGATGGGCTTATTTAGGATTTCAAATAGATACTAAGAGCAAAACCCCAATTTGGATATTGACACATGGAGGATTATGTAGGAGAGTGAGTGGCTTAATTTCTTGCTTGGTGTAGCTAAATTTTATGAAATTTTTTATGTTCCCCAATTCGTAGGAGTATGGAGGATTTTAACTGATCCCTTCATTTTGATTAGATTCTTTTTCCTTCCTCTCCCACCTCCCAAATGTCCCCTAAACTACCAAAATAGTGTTACTTAGATAGACATTTGACATGATTTGTTAAATAGGCACATTGCACCTAAAAATTAGTGCATACTTTTTTTAAGAAGTTCTTGCTTGCGTTTTCAAAATGGAGTTCTTGTTACATAGTTATTGTGTTTAATCAAATAACAGGCCTTAGTAGGAGGTTTTTGTTAGTCATACATCCCAAAAGGTCACATTTTCACTGAAGCACACAATTCAGTTCTTCAAAATTATGAACGGCTTGGTGACATGTCACTGTTTCATCTTTGATCCAATCATGTAAAACCTAGATAATAAAAGGTGACTTGCAATCAACCGTTCAAGCATTCCATCAAGGATATTGCTTATTGTGATGTGCAAAACATAAATCATGTTTGTAGGAAGTGCAAATACTTGCCAAATGAGAAAACCTATGCAAAAAGCCAAAAACTAAGATGGTGTTTGGTTTGTTATCTGATTTCATTTTTAGTCAATCTGTTTCACTGATAGTTACGTAATGCTACTTTGTTTTCATTTTGTTTACTATCATAGTTTTATAATGGAAATAGTGAAAATAACAAGAACTTGTTTTCCCGTTTTCCTTGTAACATTTGGAGAACATGAAACAAAATGATAATAACCGTGTGGTATTTTTGCAATAAATAGTGAACACATATCAACTGAAAATGAAAATAGAAAACAAACCAAACACTCCTAAATGTGCACAACATTTTGGTGGCTGATATTTACCTATAATTGGGACAGGTGGTCGCAGCAATGAAGACTAGAGGTGGTGAGGAAGCTGTTTTTCAGTCCTTGCATCGTGCTCGCGAGCTGTATAGAAATAGACTGCAAGAGAACACTGCGGTTGATCAGCTGGCTTCGTTGTTTGCCGAGTGCGCTATTGCCGAAGCTCAGCCTGCGGTGATTGAACCACCTGCCAACAACATTACCAGCCCATCAATTGCCCCAGATGTTCATGGAACTTCTATTTTGGCAGAAAGTGGCAGGATGCAAGTAGTGTTGGATGCAGTTTCTGATGGAAGCAGCTTCATCTGTTTGAAGTGTGGAGGCCTTGTTAGTAACCATCGCAAAGACGAGCATTATGCATACTGGTGTTGTTAATCCCAGTGCCTTGGTATAGGGTTGCCCATCTTCCTTGGTGATGCTACTTTTTTTTGTGCATCTTTTTGATGGAATGGTGGAATGAGCGAACTTCTGAGTTCTGAACGAATTATACGTTGATCTTTTGAAAGGTCTTGCTACTGTGATAGTAAAGTGATTTGCCAAACTGTGTTTCGATTGAATACTTCAGTGCTGTAAACCATACCAATACAGAGTTGTCTTTGTAAACTCGGGATGTCACATGTTGATTCCATTGAGTTGAGTATTATACTATTTGGGCCAACAGTACCTTGTGTAATCTTGAGTATGTTTTTAGCGTTCATTTTGAGTTGATATGTTTTGAGTAATAGTTACAAAAACAATACTTTATTTTCACTTTGTTTTTCATTTTTCAATAATTCACAAGAAATATGGTGAACATAAGGACCTTTTTGTTTTCACTATTTCATTAACAACATCTTAGAAATAAGAAGTCATGTAGCTTTTTGTACTATGATTTTAAAATATCGATTAAAAATGAATGCGGATTTTGCATGTAATAATGGAGAAATTTTGATTACGAAGAGATTGTAGGCCTGTGTTCATTTAGATGGCCATATTACATATTAAAAATAATGACTTTTTTAAACAAAAAAATTAATGATTTTCATTATTTGCAAGCATTCTCTTGAATATATTTAGTTCGAGTTTTTACGCTTAGATTGGCGAGCGTTGTTTACAGACCTAATATATGTATCTCTAGCAGAAGACCCAAGTTCCTTAGCTGTTGTATAAACGAACATCAATTACGTATTTATTATTATGTATACTGACTTTTCTTGTGCAAATTACTTGCCAGAATAAGACTTCTCTTGTTGTCTGGTCTTGGGCCCTCTTTATCAGAAAAAAAAAGAAGACGACTTTTAAATTGTTGATTTTTCTTGTGCAATGTTGGTACTACTACGGGAACTCTTGCACAAGAGTATATAAATATTACATATTTTATATCATGCTTGCGCGCGCACAATGCTACCGAAAGAGAGGTTTCGCTTCTCAAAATTGACCCCATTTCAAAGTAACTTGAGTAAAAGATTTGTCCAAAAATATTAAGTTTAGACTTTGCCCACAGTAAATCTTGGAAAGTTCAATAATAAATCCATGAGTACAGAACAAATATATTGCGGGAGATATTACGAAATGGTTCAATATTGGTTACGTAACACAAGGGGAAAAAACTGATTCAAAAGTGTATATAGCATATTAGTTATCAACCATGCTACAAACTCCGGTATGGTAGATTACAATCTCTTTCAATATAGTTAATGTTCTTTACACACAAAACCTAGAGGTAAAACAAAAGGATTTCCTTCTGTTGCTTTGTGACAGAGAAACAATACAGTAATTCTATAAACAAAAACCAATGATTGACAAACATGGTAAGACCATAGAAAACTTACAACTTACAAGTAAGAAATAGGAGACCCTCAATACACATTTCCAAGACTTGACAAAAAAATATTTCCCTTCTTTCCCTTTCTAGTGTTGGTATAAACAGACAATATCCCAAGATAACTTACTGGCAAGATCCTCACCAGTGCCTCCAAGCAAGCAACTATCTCTTATTCTTGATTATTTGGGTAGCAACATTTTTACACACCTTACAAGATGCTCCACTCCATATGCAGCAAACAATGGAAGCATTTCCAACATTCACGCAGTATATACAATGCTATTGTTAGCAATCATTAGTATTAACACTGCACATAGAAACGAGTAGCATCAGAATGTCAGATCAATGCATGTTTATTCACCAATAAAAGAAACTACGAAAATGTTTGGATAGTTATACCCTAGTGATATATAACAATTAGCATAAACTTAAGCTGCAATTAAATTACATATAGGAGTGGATAAATATTTATATCAAAAGGATAAGGAAGAATATAATTTTGAAAGGTTGTATGGCACCGGGGTTGGCTTGATCTTATTTAAATAAACATAAAAGGGTTTTTACCTGCACCTAGTTTTTGGTTCTTTCCGATGCTTATGTCTAGGATCATTCTTGTAGGTAAAAAAAATGAACACTGAGCCGCAGCAAATGGATGATCACAAAAACATTCCGATTCACATCATATGTGGCAAAGCCTGCGATCGTGGCCTTGATCTCATGATTGTCTCGTCACTGTGTCGAATCAATTCAGAAAGTCTCCACGGCTTCTGCCACTTCCATTTGAATTGTACTAGCCACTGATGGTGGCTTCTTTTCCACCTCCATAGCTTGCCAGAAGCTTGTCCTACAATAGCTAATTTTTTCATTGACAGTTGCCCAATGGGTATCATCTGCATTGACAGAAAATCTTAGATCCTAAACCAAATGAAAATAAGTATACCAATATAATATAAATGGAGAATAAATTACCCTTCTGCTCTGATCAATAAATGCTGCTGATTCCCTCACTTGGCCATTAGTGATGCCTGGCGTATATTTGCGCTGTTTCTGTAATGGCACAGACTCTGGAGATAAAGGTTCCTTGATGTCTTCCGTATGGTGTTTCAATGAATTTGGAGAGTTTCCCTGTTGATAGAGAGCGATGAAAAATTAACAGCTAACCATGAAAGCTACATATCAATGACATTGACAATTACTGTGATTCGAACGGTGTTGGCATCTGGGTTTTATTTATTTGCTAGTGGACAATTATTCAACTTGAGCTTCATGTTTGATCTACTTGGTTTGCAAGTATGAAGATTTTATGTTCAAAGGAAACGTAGCCATGATGGTCTTGATGGGTTTGGCCAAGAACTGTAGGTGCTATGCCAAGGTTAATTTCTTCTGTTCACGAGCCTAATTTTTCTGTCTTGAACTTTATCAGGCTGCTAATGCTGACCTTTTTAGAAGCAGCACTATAGCTATTTATTCATTTTAACATTCTTTGTTGCTTTTTGCTTGAATCTTAAACATATGAGTTCACAGAAGTTGGTGTAGCCTTTTAGAAGCAGCACTACTAACGTTCATTTATTTTTATAGCCTTAGTTGTTTTTGGCTTGAATCTTAAGTGATAAGATCTTACCGAATTTGGCGTAGCCAATGTGGTGGCAACATCTTGCTCTCTCACTTTTAGTTCCTTCTCAGCTTCTTTTCTCTTGATTTCACTTTGACGTAACAGACCTACAAGTTCTTTGATTTGATCTTTCATTTCCCTGATCTCGGTGTCCTTCTCCCACAATTGGCACCTGTAGTTAGCATCTAACACTTCAATTTTCAACAATATATACAAACATTTATACGGATATTAAATTATTAATCATGTTAGAGAGAGAGAAAGAAGATTAAAATTTAAAAATGTTTAGGTTAAACAAAGCACCTAGCATCTCCAACAGAATTGAACAAATATTGAAGCATATTCTTGGCTTCTCCCATTGAGCGCAACTGGTTCCAGCGGCGATTAGTGAAGGCCCGTTCTCGTTCTTCTGCCTCAGAAAGTTGAGAAGCCATTGCCACAAGTGAATTAGATGATATGCTCAACATGCTCTCGAGTGAAGCTATTCTAGCCATTCTTGCATTTGGTGACATGGAGGATGCTCTGAGAAGAATGACATGTGTTAAAAGCAACCAGGAAGAGAAAAATGTCCTTTTATATTGCATCACATATATTATTATTTGAAAGAGCTAAAAATTTCAAAAGTAAAGAGCTAAGCATTAGTAAATCTAATGATATTTATGTAAAAAATCAGACCTAGCAAATCCATTCTTTCCTCTTGGAGGACTGAGACCCTTGGCAGCAAACCCGTTTACTTGCCTTAGCACAGCTAACTCCTCTGCAAGGGCAGCTCGCCTGAAGATTGCATCACACTATTAAATATTACAATACACATAAACCGGTAAGAAAAATAATTTAGGAATGTATGTTGCATACACTTGGCTCTGCTTCTCATACTCAAAACGAACTTCATGCTCTTTCACCATGACTTCCAGCTCGTGGTCAAGCCACCGTTGTAAGGACTTCTCATTGCTCTAAAGAATCAACTCAAACTTATTTATAACTAGCATAGATATTCAAGCAAATTTAAGGAGATGAAAAATATTTACCTGTCCATTGGTTCCATTTCCGTTCATTGCAACTGGAAGATAAAATATAATTGGAATTAGAATAATAAATAAAAGAGAGGCGGTTAGTGCATTAAAATTCCATGTTCTCAACTAAAGGAAGTATCCTCTACTTAAGGCAATTTAAAAGAATATGCATTTCGAATGATCTGATAAAATTTCCTATGTATCATGCAAGAGGACATTCCAATCATTAAAAATTGAGCATATTCTGTGCTCAACACAAATCATACTCGAGGTATCTCGGCTGGAAGATTTACGAGCTTCTAACAACTCCTTTAGCCTTTTGGTGGCCATTGCAGCTTCTTCAGTCTTTCTCTGAAGGACCTAAAGGAAATATTCAGTTATTAAATATAATAATTCATTATGAAAAGTATCAATCATGATAACCCCAGAAATAAAAATCAATAATGATGATCATGCATGTTGAGTAGAAAGAACAGAATATATATGTATTAATGACATGTCATTTTAATTTGGATTTTCAAAACCTCATCATAAAAAAATGTTTATTAAGCTTTCAGAAAAAACATTTATTTATGAATACTTAAATCTGGAGGCAGACATAGTTTAATTTTATGCATGGATATTAATCTCTAAAATAACGTCTAAATAATGAAGGTATAACATGCATTCTTTATTCTTTAATATTTTCTGCAAAGCTACACACTGGTGCTTAAATTGACGGCATCAATACCATGCTACAGCAACTTGGATACCTTGTCCTGTTGAGCTACCACTGATTGAACCACATCATACAGAATCGACTTCTAACCCATAAGTCATAAGTGCTTCTATTCTATGTAGATTTTAATCCATAAAGAATGTTCCTTTAGTTTTCCTTACACATATTTCACTAAAATCCTGGAGAAAAAAATATAAAATCATATTTTCATGATGAAAAGGCTGCCCCTTCCCTCTGTTTTCCCTCCCCGGCAAAAATAAAGGCCTGTGAACAGACACAAAAGCTGACCCACCATAATTTCCTAAGCCATAATATTTATCCCCAAATTAAAAAAAAAAAAAAAAAATCTGGTTAGAATCTTATACACAAAAAAAAAATCTTGTGGATCAGAGTTGTAACCAAACTATTGCTGAAAATTGGGCATACTTAAATTACTGACAAGATCATATTTGAACAAAAATCAAAGAATAAAGACCTGTAATCACACAAATGTGCCAATGATATCAACAAAGCTCAATCACATATGACTTGTAACGTTTATTTTGAAAAGTAAGCAAGACAATATTAGTCAGTAAAACAAGGCTCCAACAACTAGCAATACTCACCATTTTCTGGCGCTGATTTAAAGCTTGCAGCTTATGCCGTTCAAACTCATTTCTCCTTCCTTCCTTTTTTAACTGTTTTGCAAACATATATTTAATCAGGTCATAGAAGATATATGCAGTACAGGCAAGTAAATAATGCTTAAGAA
This sequence comes from Hylodesmum podocarpum, assembly GCA_026586105.1. Lineage (NCBI taxonomy): Eukaryota > Viridiplantae > Streptophyta > Magnoliopsida > Fabales > Fabaceae > Hylodesmum > Hylodesmum podocarpum. The sequence goes on along the minus strand of JALJEV010001430.1, from coordinate 1,929,301 downwards.
TTAGATTAGTCATGTCCAACCATCACATGGCAAATCTCTAATTCTACCTCTTGGATTTGATTTATTCAAAAGATTGGAGCAGCACACATCATTTGGACTCAAACTATAAGTTAAATATTAATTCATGTTAACATTTTAATAGAGCAAGATGCAACTGATAATGAAGCAATTGTTTCATTTAGGGAAAATATTAATTGGTGAACTTTCTCTACCATGAGATAAAGATGAGTAGTATCATGGACAAATCAAACACACGAGAAAAGAGGAAGCTGGACATACTTGCAGCAACTCTTTCTCTCTAGAAGCCTTCCATTGCCGAAATTGTTCAGCCTCTTGTTTTATCTTTTGTTGCAGTTGAACCTATAACAGTGTTCAGTGTATAATAGAGAGTATATTGAGTAATCAAAACTATGGCATTAAAAGGTACAACAACCAACCTTTTGGGCCTTTATAGATTGTATTTCATCTTGCAATCGCTTTGCTGCTTCATCACTTTTTTGCTTTTGCTTCAAAAGCTGGACCTGACTCTCCTGTTTCTTTCTCAGATCCAGAATCTAGCATTGTATTTGAAAACATAGTTTACAATTGTTCCAATTCAAATCTTATAATGGAAAAATAATGGAAATAAGAAGACTCCTCACCTGGGCTTCAAGTGTTTTCAATTTTTGGGCATGGATATCCTCTGATTTCTGTGTTTGTCCATCAGAATTGGCCGCAAGATTTTCAACTTCAGCCAAAAGACGATCCCTATCTTGCTGCATATATAAATCAGCACATTTATAATTATGAATTTTCTGTAGGAGCAAAATAACTTTTTAGAACTTCTATTGAACCTGAACAGTTCTTTTCTCATCCTCCAGTTCCATTATCTTCCTTCCAAAGTGCTGCTTGAGTGCTTCAGCATCAGATATTCCAAAAAGCTTCATCTCAGACTGTGTGGACATCAGTACCAAAACGTATATTAATGAACAAAGGAGATAAGAAAACAGCTCAATGCTTCTGTCATGATGATTATTTGAATTTGGATCAACCATCAGATACAAAACTTCTTTCAGTAAGATTAATCCAACTATATAACAAAAGTTATCCATGATTCTATTGACTCAAATGTGTTATTGGTTGATGCTTAATATGTCATAACATGTGTTTAATTATATATATGCAGTATAACAACCTCTTTTTGCTCCAAGCGTTTATTCAATTCATGCAACTCTCTATCCATACTATTTTGCAGAAGTGTATGCTCCCACTCTTTTGCTACTTCTTCAATTTCCCTTGAATCCCCTGCTAAAATTGGCAATTGTAACCCAGAATCACAAAGAAGTTCTAACAATCATAACTAAATTTAAGAACTAGAAGCCACTGATACAGAACAGGTTGAAGGAAGCTGCAGCTTTAAAATTAGTAATAATAACATATAATTAAATTCAATCCAAAGAATATGCTGACCTGTTGTTTCACTCATTGGATAATCAGAAGCTGTGGTAGGTAAGGCCCTTTTAAGCCCATCAGTCTTTACATTACATGTGTTAATATCCTGAAAAATGAAATTTTATAACTTATATGTACAGCCTAGAATTTAACATCCTGAACTCACTTCCACTTATGGACATGATAATGGAAATCAGTCCTAGTAGTGGAATGCAAATACCAAGATAGGATGAAAACACATATCTAGGCACTGAAAATTTGAGCGAAAAAAATTGTATCAAAGAAGATTATCAACAGAAGAATCAGAGGCATACATCGGCATCCTTTTCACATTGTTCTACACTGGAGCACCTACTACGGTATTCATGAAGTTCACATCGAAGATCCTCATTAGCTGCTTCAAGCCAAGAAATCCTTTCCTTGAGGACCTACATAGTAAATTATAAAATGATTAGATATTAGAAGTGTATGAAGAAAGAGGCCCAGCGCCCAGGTACAGCTAAGGCTAGTATCCTTTTCTTTTAGAGAATCAATATGATGAGCATTGATTGATCCCCAACTGTGCATCATAAATAATGTCCAGTCAATGTTACCACTAATCTATTATAGGAAATAAATTAAAATTAATGCAAGACAATGCCAAAGATTTAACCGAAACCAACTACCTGAACTTCCTCAGAAGAGCCACCAGAGCGAGCACAAAGTTCTGCTTGCAAATACTCAAGTTGTTGTCGCATTTTTAGCATCTCACTGGACATGGGATCTCTATTGACCTATGGAAGAGTAAAGAAAAGAGGAGCATCAGAGTCTATAGTAAATGTGACAAACAATTATCTCAATTTTATGATATGAATAAAAAGGTACATAAAAGTTATGCATATACTTACAACAGGCTTATTTTGAATGTTGCGCGCACGATTTGCATACTTCAAAGTGTTAAGGGTTTCCTCGGCATTAATATCAGCTGGACTTATGCAGGCTAGATAAAAAAAAAACAAATTATTGAGCACGAGCTATATGAAGATTAGAAATCTTTATTTGAAGCTTGTCTTATGAAGGCCAATGATGGGAGCGGAAAAATGAGAATTGATTGGGATAGACTCAGGGAAAAGAACAAACCTATCATAACAGTTCTGCTGTTACCACCAAGTGAATCCTGCAAAATCATTTAACTTTGTTCATAAATACAATACAAAATTAAAAAAATAAAAAATTAAGTTAAAAAAATTGAATATAAATCTTTCATCTACATGTTTCCTGTTTTATTTCTATACAAAATTAATAAAAAAAATAATTAAGTTTAAAAAATTGAACATAAAATCTTCCATTTTCATGTTTCCTGTTATATTTGTAGTTTCTTCTCACTCAATAACAACAATATTTCTTTTCTTCAAGGGAACTGTAATTATCAAGGTAAATCATAAATTCCAGTTCAACGTGATCCAGATCCAACAAGTGAGCTTTTGCACAGAAGAATTTGGAATAATGAGAAATGCAGATCACACTAATTCTTCTTTCCACTAAACTCCTCGATTCTTAGATAAAGGCTTTTCTGAGATGAATCAAATGTACAACTGGACTCTGTATATTTTGTTAGATTTTTGGGCAAATCATTCAAACAGTCTAGGGATTTCAAGGGGAAGTACATCTATAAACAGGGTTACAGTACATCATATATATATTTATATAAAATTGAAAAGGTCTTTTCGACGTCATAATATAGCAGAATATAAGCTACAAGCAGGAAGGTATATATATAGATCTCACACCTGCAAAAGCCTAGTAAGTTTACTATCTCGATAAGGAACATGAACACCTTCTTTTCTCTTCTTTTCATCACCAAGTGCACTAATAACATTACCGAGTGCTAGAAGGCCTCTGTTAATGTGAACTCCTGTTTGAATGAAAAAATTATTAAACTCATAACGATCAAAAGCAAGTTTAGAAGACAAATCAAACAGGTGAAAATTGTCGTGCCCTAACCTTCCTTAAAACGTAGACCATCAGACCCCGTTCTTTTAGCTCGTTCTGATCCGGCGAGATCTACCAAGTGCAACTTGGCACAGAGATATTCTTCATTCATTGTATCATTTGAATTGATTTCACTAGGACTATTGAGCTTCCGCATTTGCTCTAATGTGATGGTGAATATAGCATGTGAACGACTGGTTGGACACATAACAGAAGAAGAATAAGTAAGAAGAGAACTCCCGCAAAATAAATGTAACAGCATTTTGATGCACATTGTACAGCTCATGCTCATATTTATCCAAAATTAGTTCAAGAGTGACGAGAAAATATTTCATTAGCAATGAATTTGTGTAATTAAAAGAAGAGAAGGAAAATGTATAAGTAACCTTGATTGGTTGTTCATATTTGTGCTCCCTGTTGCTCTACTTAATGATCCTTGTTCTAGGCAAGCAGCCATTTCTTTTAGCGTTGTAACACTGACTTCCGTAGATCCTGCTAAAGTAATGACACCATTTGATGACTCACGAATTTGTATAGGTGGTTTCCCAAGAATAGTCACTTTCCCTGCATGTCCATTTGCAGTTTCTTGTTTGTTCATCGAGGATAGATCCAGCAAGTCTCTTACTTCTTCTTTAAGAATCTTTTAACAATTAAAATTTTTTGTTAGATGCTTAAACTAAACAATTTCACATATATGAAATCTTTAAACTTCGGATATTAAGACAAAATTTAACTTTGAAAATCAAGGCTGTGTAGGCTGTACCAAAGCTATCAACTGACCTCAATAAAGGAAACATGCAACTGAAATTCAACCTGATGCTTTAAGGTCTCAATTTTGTTAAACAAGGAACACATAACTTGGGGTATTATTCCTTCTTGGTAACCATCTTTAAAGCCAGTACCCATGGTGTATGTTTTCCCAGAACCTGTCTGCAATGGAGTGAAAATGTCACATACCATAGTGGAAAAAGTGTAATGGCATCTAACTTGCGCATCCGTTAGCTGTAACTATACCTGACCATATGCGAGAACAGTAGCATTATATCCTTGGAACAAACCATCAACAAGGGAAGCAACACATTCATCGAACAGGGAAGATGAGGGAGAACCGGTGCTCCCATAAACATGATCAAATGTAAAGGAATGAGCACCAATTTGTACCTGTATAATAGACACAATAGCATGTGATTTCACCCAAATTTTTTAGGTAATTAAGGAACCTATTTGTTCTCATCCATGCATTAAGTCTACACGGAAAAATATACTGCATGATAAAATTTCTTTTATGTGACAACATCAGTAATACTTTTTCAATTGGATATAGAAGGTATATATAGATAAGTAACATGTTCATCACTTAGACTTGCTAAGAAAAAACAAATAAATTGTCATAATTAGGAGTAGAACAGTGACATAATTAGGAGTAGGAAAGCACTTTCCTACTGATAATGAAAGGGAGCCATAGTCTTAATGGCAGAAAGAAACCAAAGAACTGCTTTAATTTACTGATACTGACTAATAATTTACAATGCACTTGTCATCTCTAAAACAAAATAATCCGTTCTGCCAACGAGCGCATGGCTCATCAGCACTACCATAAGCTAGACCCGAATAACCTTCCCCCATCTTTACCAAGGGATTCACACTGTGCATTGCATTGCATCTCCAATATAACCCAAAAAGCAAAACACACACAGAAACTTACTTTTTTAATAATTAGTGTTCTGTTTGGAACAAATTCTCCATAAATACTATAAACAAAGAAAAATTGAAGGTAAAATGAATTGAACTTCCGCCATTTCATTTAATCTCTCCTAATGGATAAAAGTTGATTTTAGCTCAATGCATTTTAGATTTCACCTTTCTATTTTCTTTCTCCAATAGCTACTCACCAAAAGTTTTATAATGATATTAGTTCAATGATTCCATTCATCCACAAATCACAAACAACTAAGTTCACAAAAAAAAAAAAAAAAAAAAAAAAAAAAAAAAACGTTTCATAACTAACAGTTATTAGCTTAGAGCTAGTCTCTCACAAAATTCATATCTCTTCAAACATTTAACAAGTAGTAGACAACAGTTTCACGAACAGAATTCTCAAATACCCATGCCAAAGCCCAAGCTCAAGCCCAAACTGGAAATAGAAACAAGTCAAACACACAAACATCCCAATCGAGCAAGCATCAGATCAAAAATTCAATTCCACGATAACCATTAATCCTTTAATTTACTTAAGCAATCTCTCTCGGATCCAGATCTCCGTTCACTACATTCACCGGAAAAACAAACAATGCAAGCAAGTGAAGAAAATTTAGAAAACACGTTCGCTATGATAATAACCACATTGCGTTGTTGAGAAAATGCACCTGAGGCTTCCCTTGCACGACGCTAACGCAATCCTTGCATCCCTGCAGCTTCTCCTCACCGATTAACGGTCGCACGTGCACCGCAACCTTCACACAACAATCTTCACCTGCTTCAACCATCGCAACGAGAGAAACAGAGACTGTGAACGTGAATGTGAGTGTGTGCGTGTGATTTCGTTCAATTATTCAATTCAATTGCTTTGATCATTGTCACTATTGTGTTGTTTCGTTCGCATTGTTGAAACTGAAAGAAAGCATTGCAGTGTTGTGTGTGTTTTTGTGACTACTACTACTACAGGAGCTGAGGAGAGAGAGTAGTTATAGTTGGAAGAGGAGAGAGAGAGTGAGAAAGAGGGAAGGGTAGTTTGGGGATTTTGAAAAGATCGAAAACTAAGCTGCTTGAGGTAACCGTAAGGACAACAACCACTATCATTTTCCCTTTGCCTTCACTGTAATGTACCTGTCGAGACGGTTGCGTCCTCGTGCTCTTTTATTACACTTCTTTCCCAATTTGCCCTTTTTCTTTTCACAACGGCCTTCTATATAAAACATAAAATCCTCCCTATTTTACCATTTCACCCCTATCCCTTTCTATTTTTATAAACCTTAACATACAATCCTTTAGCTATTTTTGTTCTAGGTTCTAGGCTAACCTATCAAATTAAGATAGATTATCGTGTTAAAACTATATTTGAGGTAAAAATATGGGAGTTTAATTATTATCCATTTTACTATAAAAGTTTTTATCCTTAAACCTATGACTTTAAAGATGTTAATTAAAATTTTATTTCTTTTAAAAACGTAATATTTTGTAATTAATTAAAAATATAAAAAAATATATTTTTATTATTAACATATATTAATGCAATTTAAAATTAAGATTTTTTTTGTATTTTAATACAAAACTATCTTCTGTGTGATATAATACTACTCAAATTAATTAAGACTATGAGAAACAAATCTTTTACTTTCAATATTCTACTCCATTGCGTATCTTAGTTTTAAATTTAAGATCACTAGTTAAACAAAACTAATCCTTACCAATTAATACACATGATCCGTCGTGTTTGCATTAAATTTCTACATGAGTAACACACTGTTTTTTCCTATATAGAATTACTACTATAATATATAACTTAATGAGTAAAAATATACATCTATTTTCTGTTGAACAAAAGAAGAGTAACAATATCATTTATTCTACTCTCTTAATTAAAAAGTTAATGAGTTATTATAAATCTTTGTAACTATCTTCTATTCCTATGTATTAAAAAATAATTGTAATATACTGTTAACTAATTAATCCACTTATAAAAAATATATATATTTATGTATTTTTTTTCATATTTTATAATTAATTTTAATTCATAATCAATTATAATACACAACTAACTCATTCACAAAATATATACATATTTCTCTCTTTATATTTTATATATACATATTTCTCTTTATATTATATAATTAATTTTTTATAATCAGTGGTTCATTAAAGAATAAGTAAAAGAGAAGGAGTTGAGAAGAATGTGGCTCAGAAATGGTTGTGGAAGTAGATTTTTTGAGAAGAAAGGTAGAAAAGAGAAAAAGAGAATAACAGAGACAGCGCACAAAGCCACGTGATGCGGAACCAGCACAGAGCATTATTATGGGATCAAGGAAGCTTTGACGTTACACCGTCTTTATCACACACGTTCACATTTCACAGGTACCATACCATCACTTTTGCTTCACCCACTCAACCCTTATGTGCTTATGTAACCCTATGCCAATTTCCCATGCACTCATATTTTAGGTCTAAGAAGTCTACATTTCATCCTTATAGGGGTTACAATCATCACTACACACCATAACATACTTTAGTTATAAATTAAAAAAGAAAAAGGTTTGTATCCATGATCAAAATCGAGCTAATTCTTATTTTATAAGGATATACATATTTATGAGTTTGAATTTTGTTATTGATGTAAAGGTTTTATTAGGCAATGAAAAAAATGAGAATTTTATCAATGAATATGGCGTGAAAATTGTATGGCTGAATTCTTTTAACTCAACTCACTTAAATTTTTATGAATAAAAAAATTACAAACATATATACTAGTTGGATTTTTTAAGCATATTGCGAGAAATTTGATTCCAACTATGATTATAAATAAAATTTTGTAATAAGGCACAATTTATAAAGATTATTTCGTAATTTGTACGTCTCAAAACAGTTAATATTTAATTTTCAGTTGTAAATATAAATAAATTAAGTATAAATTCATTAACATCCGAAGAAATCTGCAAAATTACATAAATACTCTATATTTTTTCTAATATCCGTTACAGAAAATCACATAATTATTTAAAAATATTATTCTAATATCTCTTATGTATTATACTAATCTTTTCTAATTTTCAAAAATATTAAATTATAAACTCTTATAAGAAATATATAATTAATACTGAAATATAAATAAAATATTGTGTACTATTTCGATCAAAATACAAAGGAATCTTAATCTGTAATCTATTTAAATAAATACCACAAACACACTTCTTCATCCACAAACACACTTCTGCACTTTTATAGGACAAAACAATACATAAAACAGCATTTTTTTCTTATAGTAATGCCTTAAGTAACTGCTGAGATTGTAAGTATATAAAAATTCTCTATTTTGTCTCTCTCTCTCTCTCTCTCTCTCTCTCTCTATATATATATATATATATATATATATATATATATATATATATATAATCGTTTTATCTACTGCCATCGTTATCCTTTACTTCAGGTATGAAGGAAACTTGTGGATTCTTTCTCTGTCATATATATACAAAACATTTATAATATTTTAGATATTCTGGATGTCACTTTTAAATTAAACTTAGAGTATGTAATTAAAGGGACATAAATTAATATATTTAAAAGACGTCAGCATTGATTTTTAGAGCAAAGGTTTTAATTTTGATTAAAAATTAATACTGAATATATTTAAAGTATTACTTCTAGTTTTTTCTTTATCAAATTTATTGTAACCTTTCTCAGGTTTGGGTTTTTATGTATTCCTTTACGCATGTATCATAAAATTTCTATAAATAATGGTTTAGACATGCAAAAAGAAAAAGTGTGATTTGTTTGAACTATGAAGGAAACCAAATCAATTCAGCTAAGTTGAGGCCACTCCTAATTCATCATCGTTAGTTCTTTATAAAACTATTGGAGAGAGAAGGTAAATTAAGAAAAGATTAAAATAAAAAACAAAAACCATATATCAAGAGTTAGAAAGGGATGAAAAGAAAGATTGAAGAGATTGCGGCTGAGTGGTAACATAACAATAGCAGAATTGAGTCTATCTTTCTAAATTATATAAAATTTGATTCATGGGGTAAAACTTATAATCTTTAAACCCTAAAACTTATCTGATAGTTAAGTATTTTCAAGAGAGAAAAAATTATTTATATAAATTAAATTTTTTATGAATTATTTAATTAATTTTTGGAGAATTTACATAAAAGAACTTTTATAGACTTATTTATGTGTAAATTAAATTTAACTTACGAAAAAAATTAATTTTTTCATATTTTCTATTATAAATATATACCTATTAAGAAATTTATACAACAATGTTATCAACTACCCGTGTGAGTTAATATTATTGATTAAAGATCAAAAGTTAATTCTCATCTTTGATTTTCTTGATATCATTAAAATCTCAATAGACAACTTATAGAGAAATTTTTTGATGCGGGCAGATTTCTTTAATATCATTTACAATTCATTTAGTAGGGTGGAAGAGGATAAAAAAAAATTTAAATCAAAATAATTTCAAAAATGTGAAATCCATCTATATTTTCTTTTTATTTCGATCTAGTAGAGTCTACAATCTCAATACAAAATTTCATTTCTTTAAAGAAATTTTCAGGCGCTAAAAATTATCTGAATAATTATGTAAAATTATTTACAAATTATGTTAATGATATAATTATTCAAACAAATCTCTATTAACGGTATCAACATTTGATTAGCTTTCCAGTACTATTTCCTGTGTCCTGCAATTCTTTTTCTTTTAATAATCATAATATTAATACAATATTTATAAATGGTGGGAGATCCTTAATTAATAACAGATATGTTAGCTTTATGTGAGAGATATGATAGGTTAGGTCAATGTAAGTTGAAAATAATTTTTATTTTATAAATAGGTTTTATTAAGATTAGTTAATTTCATAATTCATATTTTTAATTTATTAATTATTTGTTATAATTAAATTTATCATATTAAGTTGATAAATAAGGTCAGCTGAACTTATTTTGAAATGATTTTCTTTGTTAAAAGTCTTTCACTGTTATAAGGAGAGAAAAAATATAGTAATTCTTTGTATGAAGAGAGGATTGTTAGGATGCAATCAAAATTACACATCAGTATAAGAACAGGAAAGAATTGTTCTATTAATCAAATTATCGTTGTTATAAGAAAAATTATTCCAAATATTTAATTTTTGAGACGACGAGAACAAATTAGAAATGTTGCTGTCACCTCAAAAAAATCTGTTAAATATGTATAATTAGAGAATCTTTTCCTATAAACTGAATTGAATCAGACTTACACCCAATTTTTAACATAATTTTTACTTAAAAAAGTACCTAATTGACTATATTTAATGAGGTCTTCCCTCCTGACCAAGTAACCATTTTATATATACAAAATTCGAATATAAAAATGTTACTTAAAAAATTTAAACTTAAAATACTGGTACTAACAATTTATTGATTCACTGATATGTCAATGAGATTATCTGGCATGAGGTAGAAAGTAAACGGAATAGAAGAAAAAAAAATAGAGACTTTGCTTAGCACTGAACATATCCAGCTGGTTGGGCTATTAGTTCACATGCAATTCCAAATGCAACTTAGCATCTCTAATGTGGTCGGGCCCACCCCTCCTTTCATCACACACGCTCTCGCGGTCCCATTAATTAATTACTCACACCTTATAATTAATTTTCTCCACTGTAATTTTCGACTAAGCATGCTTAATATATGCATTATTTCCCCTTTGATTCTGTACTTTACTTTTCTTAATTATGACTATGATTTAAAGCTTTTGATATTTACGATCTAATTATGCCCATAAAGTTTGTATACAGCTTTACTTTGTGAAGGTCAACAAGATAAGTTAATTAATTAATAAATTATTGAATTATTAATATTAGAAGGTCTTACTTCATCTAAAGATACGATCAATTATAAGGGTATATGTGGAGAGAAATTTTTACTTAAATCAGTTTTACAGTGTTAAATTAGCCTTACAAATTATCATTCACATTTAATTTACATTATTAAATGATAAAAGCCTCATATTAATATTTGACATTTTATAGCTTTAAAATAATTTAAAAAATATAATATATTTATTATTTTAATTTTTTAAGAAAATTTTAGTGTCATTTTAATAACTAACTTGTGTAATTTATTATTGTTTTATTTCCTAATTTAAGAATAAGAATAAATTGTTAAATTTAAAAATTTAAATAATAATAATAATATTTTTAAAATATTATTTTAATATTTTTATAGACTAAATTGTCAAATTCTTAAACCGAAGGTAATTTTCTTGCCAATTAATTGTTGATATTTTCTTTAAAAATCTTATTGCATGAGTGATGATATTTTCTTTTGAAAAATACCTTATATTAATTTTTTTTAAGACTTTAAAATAAGTAAGTTTATCGATCAATAATTAATTAACAAATGTAAATATAACTTATATAAATACACACACCTGACACACGTACTTGATGGTCGTTATAGTTAATTAATTTATTTTATTATAATGTACTTAATTTTATATTAGGTATACATCTTAATCAATGTTTGGTGGTTTTTGATTAGATAGTTAATTATTTACTTTTATCTTAATGCGCATTTTAATATAAAATTATTGTTACAATTGATTTAGATATACATCTAAATCATGTTTTTAATAAAATAATTGTTTTTAATAAAAATAAATTTATCCAAATTCAAAACAAATATACACTAAAAAACTTATAGTTGTCGTCGGTGGAAAATCACCATTTTTGATTTGTGTTTGTTTACAACTATGACTCACCCACCTTTCTATCGTATTATTATATTATTTGTGTCACTTTAATATTAAGAGTAAATATCATTTTTAAGATTTTAAATTTAGATAATTTTATAGTTTTGTTACAAATTTTATATTTTTAATGTATATTATTTTAACTTTTTAAATATTTTATTAGAAGAATCATCATTTTGATCTTTTATAATTTTAAAATGTATTATTTTTCGCTCTTCAAAACTTGTAATAACAACTAAAAGATATCATAATCTTCAATTAATTATTTTAAATTTTAAATTATAAAAATGCTAAAATAAAATTGAATTTATTTTAATAAAAATATTTAAAGAATTAAAATTATATATTTTAAAAATAAAATATTAAAATAAAAATTTTAAAACTTAAAACATCAAATATAAAAATGTCAAAGTGACATTTAACATACTTATAACTATATATCTTATATATGTTTAATTACATCCCATGATCATTCAAAATTGAAAACTACTATAAATATAACATGTATATTCCATAATTCTTTTGATAATCATGTTATTATCAATAATGATTCTTTCGATAATCATGGTATTATCAAAAAATCCGTTTTTCGTTAAGTTCGTTCAGTTCATATATAATAATATCTTTTATTTATTTTTAGTACGTTTGTTGCATTAAATTAAGTTTGATTTAAGATAATTTATTTTTCATGTTGATACGATGTCAAATAAAAAGTGGACCGTTATGGAAATAAATATTGTACGTAACAATAGCATTCATATGAAAAAGGCATTCTCGGTGTTAATATTCAATGCTAAACGGAATACAGATCAGCGTATATGCACCAACAATCATTAGGTAATCACTGTCATCACATGTGTGTCGGTATATATATATATATATATATATATCTTTCATTTTATTATAAATCTTAAATCTTGTAAAAGAAAAAAATCGTAAAATAAGTATTATTTTATTTTTTAATGTAATATTTATATTTTTCATCAATACTATTAATAATATTGTTGTGTTACTATTATTATTTTTATTTATTTATAATTTTGTGCAATTATTATTTTTCCTGGGCATGTATGAAAAAAAAATTCTAAAACAATACGGAGAAAGTGTTATGTATTTTTTATTGCAGAAGCTCTAATCATAATTCAATATTTATAGAACACTATCTCTCTAACATAAAAGAAGTATACTTTTATTTTTATTTTTATAATTATATATTACAGGTAAGATTTAAGATATTTATTGTATTTGTCGATGGCTTATTTAAAAAAAATTAATATTCAGTTTGAAGATTTAACTTTTGTAGAACTAAAAATGAAAGTCTATTTATTAATAATTTGAAATATACTATGTTTATAAAATATTTCATTTTATATTAATAATAGGCATAATTTTAATTATTTTTATTTTATATTTTACGTGGCACAAAATCAAATATCACTCAAATTATGTTTCCTTTATTTATTTATATTCTTATATAAATAAATGTTAACTACTTGATAATTTTTTAATAATAACATTACACTGACACTTTCTGAATTTTTATAAAATTGTACAATTATTCTTTTTTTTTTTACACTGAATTTCTTAATTATTTTTATAGACATTTTATTAATACCTCAATATACATTACTCTTATTCATTCTCTTAATTTTAAACAATACTAAACAATGACTCTTTTTTTAAAAAAAAAATTATTTTAAAATAAAGAAGTATCAATTATAATTAAAAAACCATATGATACAAGTGTAATTTACTGATTTTTGTTTTTAATTTCAAAGTATTTTTACCCTTAGGATTTGTCACATTCAAACACTAGTAGCATGAAGAAAAATGAAGAGTTACAATGTTTAATTGAAAGAAAAAATTCTTTCAGAACAAAAAAATGAAAAAAAATAAAAATGAATGACGTATATTTTAACATTCCATGCATAAGTAATTAGTTATTTTTGGGTAAAAAATGTCATTAGTTTTGTTTTGAAAGGTTAATTTTTTAATTAACATGCATGATTTTCCACACTCTACATGTTAAGGGATATCTAAGTTTTAGAGAGTCAAATACTTAATTTTAGTTATTAATTTTTTATTGAATAGTTAACTTTATTTTTAAAAAAATAGAAAAAGAATACAAGTGTTATCAATATTATTGTTTTATCCTATTTTTTTATTTATTAAAAACAAGTGTATTAAGCAGAAATTGAACGTAATTTTTGTCAAACTCAAATTCAGTATGTATCAGTATTAGTCTAATAAATTTTGTTTTGTTAACTAAAGAAAGAAATATCATTGTTTTTAAATGTTCTAGGTCTAATAAATTTCATTCACCAAAGAAAAAAAGAAAAACTTCTCATAAATTTGGTCTGCTTCCTCGTAGAAAGAAGAATATCACATAATCACCTAAGTTTTTTCCTTCAGAGGGATATGATGTTGAAGATATATTATAAATAATTACGAAATCATGATTTTTTCCAACACCTATAATCTTTCTTTTACTTGTATGAAAAAAATTGTATCAATACATTTTATGTAAGTCAAATTAGAGTTTAATGAGATATAAAGCATTAATAGCGTACGTGGAAAATTATTTTATATTATTAGTTAATAATATATCACTATTCATATAATTAATAGTATAATTAGTATAGTTTAATACCAATAACAGATGTAATTTGTGATTGAATATTATATTATTTTATATTATCAATTAATTACTTTTTTCCTCATCTAATAATACATGTCCTTTATTTCTTTTTTAATCTCTTTTGCTCTACTCTCAATATATTTTGGATTTAGTTTATGTCTATATATATTGATAGTATAAAAATTCAAAAAATATCACATATTTAAAAAAGGTTGGCTTTTATTTAATAACCCTGAAATTTGCAAATCATAAATTATGATATATTGTGTGATAATATGTAATAATGAAATATTACATTACTTTGTTTTCTTTTCAGGCTCCACTTTCTTATTCATTAAAAATAATTTTTTAAAATGTATTGTAATGATTTTAAAGAAACTTAGAATGGACTACACCGTACTTAAAAATTACCACCAACATACCATATATTTAAATTTTTTTTCAGATATCATCTTAAAATTAATTAACACTACATAAAATTGTCCAATAAATACATAAATCCTACTTAAACAATTGAGATACACAATATATAATTTCCCAACATTATTTTTACAATAATAACAACAAAAATCGAATTTAAAACATTTTTTATATTAAACAAACTCTGTCTGTTACTTTCCAAATTTTAAATTTATTTTCTTGTTCTATTATCTTCAATTTCATTAGTTCATACTATTTTTTACACGTGGAAATTGAACCATTTATAAAGAAAATAGAAAATGACAGCGAAAATAAGTTTGGTTAAATTTTTAAAAATATTTTTAATAGAAATATTTTCAGAATATAGCTGAAAGTAGGAAATAAAAAAAATTCATATATAATATTTACTATTCAAAACAATGAAAACGTGATAACATGAATATAAATTTATCATTTTCTAATATTTTCAAAATTTTCAAAATTTAAAAATAAAAATAATTTTAAAAAAATAAGAACACAAAAAATATATTTTCTTAGACCAAACGTGACCTTTCATTATTCACAACAACATTTTCCCTAAATTTCTTCATACGTGCATGATTGAATCTCATATCGCAGCCATCCCTTCAATTAATCTTTTCATCAAGAAAAGGCCAAAAACTAACTCTAAACACTTTTTACTCTGTCTCCATAAAAACAACTCAACATGTCCATGACCTATTAACATTTACAAGTTATTATCCATTCATATTAAAACACAATGCATGGAGCCAGTTGAATTAAGAGCCTCTGAAAACCCCTTCAAAAGTGGTTGCAAATTAGGGTCCACTAAATGGGTATGGAACATGGAGGAAGATGAAGATAATAACAGTGACTTATTGACTACTATATTTGTTTTGAAGGTCCAAATGCCATGTGCTACCTAGCAGATTTATGAAGCTACACCTATATCAATCTATAGAGTATAGAGCGTGCCAAAAAAATTATTAATGGGCCATCACAACAATATATATATATATATATATATATATATATATATATATATATATATATATATATATATTTTTTATGATTTTATTTCATAGTTAACTCTAATTAATAATAAATTAGTCAACTTATTCATAAACATATAAATATTTCTTCTATTATTTTTTTTTTTATTTTTTTTGCACATTCTATAATTAATTATATGTTATATGTTGTGTGCGTATCAGGGTTCTTTATTAAATATTTTTCTTCCTTCTGTCCAACTAAGTTATATTCTACTATGTAATTGATGATAGGTATATTTTTATCTATGGATTCATATTTCCACTAACATAGAAATACGGTATATATTAAATTTCTTGGTAGTTACGGATTTTTCATGGAAAAAAAGGGGAAATATGTGTATTAGTTTCTAAATTTCTCATATTTTTAATTTAATTCCTAAACTAAAAACTGATTGATTTTATTCCTTAAATTTTATTTATGATAAAAATAATCATTAAATAAATGGCATGATAATTATATTATAATTATTATTTTATAACATGTGTTATAATAAATATTATCACATTTTCATTTGATAATAATTTTTAATGCAAATTCAATATAAACTACATATGAGGCTCTTTAGACTTTGATATTTTACTACTGTCACAATTATGGTTGTCAGTTGTAATCTAGTTAATTTAAATAAGTATAAGCATATGATCAATACCTATTAACGATTAAGAAATTAATAAATAACGTATTTTATATATAAAAAAGTTTTTATTAAAATATATGGTGTAAGTTCATTATTAGTAATATTAAATGTTAGAGTTTTTATAAAAGCTTTTTATTTTAAATTTAATTAGAACATACTGATGTTAAAAAAAATAATCTGACAATTAATCCTGTATGTATAAGTAATTTCTCATATTATTGCAAATACTCCACTTCATAATCATTTTAAAAATTATATATAAGTTGTCATATTATAAATAATTGATAACGTACAAATTTTGTATTCTACATTAAGAATACATCAAACATAAGTGATAATCATTTTTCCGATTAAGTAAATTAAATATATATACACTTAATTATCATGCATTACTGTTATTACTCTGCTTGCTTGCATTGCAATGAAAAAAAATTCTAGTTTGGTAATGATTATCAACATATTTCTATTATTTTCCTGTTGAATTCAAAATAGATAAGGACCTGCCCTCTCTTTTTTGATTTTTCTTTTCATGTGGTGAACTGAAAGGAAAGCAAAGTTGCAATAGTAAAAATGAATTCTTTAATGTTTTTTTTTTTTTTGCACACACTCTTCTTTTTGGTTCCTGCTTCTTTAGTTAGAAGGAAGAACAAATAACTGTAGAAAGGGTGGTACACTATACCACCCCAACCTCCCTCACTCAAGTTTTCTTTTTGAACCTAACTCTTCATTCATTGGATTTTTGTCACTCGAACGTTGGTTCAGATGCAAACAAAGTAACCACAAAGTGGACCCAATATTCAACTTGATATTTTTCGGCTTCTCTATGAGTAACATCATGTTTATCATTTAGTATATTATTAATCAAGAGTCAAGAAATAAATTATATGGCAAAACAGATGTTATATCAGTAATAAAAGTTAATATTTATTTGATACATCTCATTTAAAAATATGAGTAAAATTCGTGATCCATAGTATCACATGATTGTTTGTTGATGTTGGACATATTATATCATCTTTTTGTCAGATCAATATCTCCTTATTTGTTCATTTAATTTTTACACTTAAGATGTCTAGTTCTCAACATGAGAGAAGTATGTTGAAAATCTTATGTCAACTATAATTTTTGATCGATACAATTACTGTTTTCTAACAGATATAATTATTAATGGGGAAATTGTTGTGGGTTAATTATCCTATACAGAAATTAAAGTAGATCAAATAATAGTTAACTCTTAATGTTTGGATTATTAGACTGTTATACCTTAACTAATATATTTAACTTTTAATTTTTTGATGATATAATTATAAATACTTGATTCAACTAAAAATATGATCGATAAAGTGTATAAAAAGAAGAGACTGCTCTCATTTAATTTTACATTAGTTAAGGTATAATTCACATTTTTAATAATATATTACTCACACTCGTGATTAAAAAAATAAAATTGATGCACCACTTAGATATGGACATTAACTAGTAACATCAGAGGAACTTTATAATAACAGTGTGCTAATGCTAACTAGCTAGCAAGGTATGTGATTGAAACACGGCCTTTATCAGATAAATTATCTTATCCCTGGATCAAACTCACCAAACAGCAAACGAAATGACACTCTCACTCCTCTTGGTTATGTGGGGGAAGTGAGTTTAGTTATGTACGATCTTGATGGGTGTGTGTGACAGGTCATCATTAATTACAACCTTATAATATATTGTTTTCTTATAGTTATAGCTATTTTAATAAGGATGTTAATTGGTTTGTTCCACTCCATGTATACTTCAACTAAATCATTTAAGCCTATTCATATTTTTTAGGAGGATTGATCCAAATCAAATCAAAGAAATTCGACCAAAATTTATTTGGGCATTAGTTTTTATTTATTTATATTTTTTTTTTTTCTAGTAAACATATCTATCAGAAGATTAATTTTGTTAAGCTTAAAGATTATTGAAATGAATTAAATCTCTCTTAACATATATTTTTTATACACAATCAAAAAATGAATTCTTGCGAACACCCAACTTAAAATGTTGGTTCTAGACTAGATTAGGATTGTTGAAAAAAATACAAGATTTTTCAACAATTATAAAACAATTTTTGCTTTTATTATATTTATTATAATATTAGACCACATAGATCTACACAACTCAACTTGTTCTTTGTCCAGTTGCTTTGGTTCATAACTTTATGGAAAAAAATTATCAAACCTCAATCGAACAATTTGATTGGTTTGGTTTATACTTTTTCTTATAACTATACCAGATCAAACCCTACATTTTAATGTCTTGTTGGTTGTATTGTTAGACACATGCAACTCTCTAATTGTCTATACATCAAATTAGTTCATTAAAAGTATTAATCAACTTACTCTTGAAAGTACAAAAATATCACTTGAATCCTTAAAATTATTAAAAGATGATGTTACTTTCTGGATTTCTTAAAATTGCAATCACTTTAAAAAATTACAAAATTAAAGACTAATTTAATTAAAATGATGACTCTGATACTATAAATTTGGGAAACTAATTTAGTATATTACTTCTTGAACTTAACTTAAGACAACAATCTCATTAGATCAATCAAAAAATAAAATAAAATAAAGTTGATATCACAAACTTTAGGAGTTACAACTTATGATTCATTTCTTTGGAAACAAGAGTAGCTTTTCTTTTATGCTTCCAGTGAGGATGTTACCTCTGCACCATTGCTTTCTTTTATTCTCAACCAACCTCTATTACCCCACTTTTTTTTTTTTTTCTCTATGCTTTTTCCTCTACCCATGTGTGGAACTTTAACATCACATGTTCCCACCTCCTTTCCATCACTAACATCATTCCTAATCCTTTTTTTTTTCATATCAATCTCACATCTTTTTGCCCCCCTTATCCCTATCATTCTCTCTCTCTTTCAACTCCTCACTTTATTAACCAAAATCATTATTATATAACAATAATCATGTAATTAAAAGTTTAGAACTAGTTTGGACAATATTGATATCTCAATTATCCAATAGCAAAGTTTCATTGACTCTATGCACTGATTTCAATTACAACAAGCATAGCCTTGTATGTATATATATGATTATTGATTCCTACAACATAATCATCAAATGTGGCCCAACATTTCTAATCAACCCAAATCGAAAAAGTAATCTAATTTTGTGTTTTGCTTTAATACCATTCCCTAGTGTATCATGATGTGGATAAAATGGTATATATACCTCCAAATTAAGTATCTTCTAGCTCTTGCTTTAAACATTTTATCTCCTAAAGCATGGAGTTGGAGACACAACATGTGCATCATTGCAAGCTTTCATCATTAGCATGCGTCAATATTATTGCTGGTGAAGGCATACCTAGATAAGTACCTATATAGATGACATTTAGGACAATAACTAGTGGCACATGATTATTTGGTGCTGAAGCCTGGCTCCTTATCAAAGTCCTCTTTGTATTACAAACAAACAAACGCCAACGGGTGTTTCAATTGACCAATTCAATACTAAGTATAGTTCTTTCACTTACCGTTATGCATTGAGAATCACAATTAGTCATCGTTTGTGGTGGAACTATTTTCATAAGAGAAAAAAATGTTTGAAGGTTACGTATTCACTCCATAAAACAATTTACACAATCATTTAATCACAAATATATAATGGTAAATATTTTGTTATCAAAGTCAATAAATCTATTGAACCAATCACATTTTCATGATTGTTGGAAATTACTCCACCACTATCTCAAGTGATGTGCCAAAGCCGTTATGCAACTGTTATGTAAATGTCGTGATCCAGATTCTATGATTCTTTTTGTTAGGAAATACCGGTACAATTTCCCTCCTCTGTGTACTTAAAATTAGGCACTATGCGGAAGCGAAAAATATAATAACAACGCCAGAAAATTTTAGCGTAGAAAAACCTTCTCAATAAGGTAAAAACCACGGGACCCGTAGGCCTCTTAAATCTCCACTATAACAATAATGGGAATACAAATACAATAACAATTGTATCTTCAATTTGTGGATAACACTCACAAATTGGCTTACTAATTTTTCTCTCTTAGAAAAACACTCTCTAAGGATTTCTCCCTATTTTTCTCTCACACTCTCTTGTGAGGATTTCTCACACAAATTGTTGTTGTGTGTTTGTGATGGGATGCTCATTTCTTCATGCAATGCCTCCTATTTATAGGAGAAGGGAAGTTGCACTGTTTCAATTTTTAATTAAAAGGCCACCGAAAGTTTTCTGCAAATTGGCCTCCACTTGCAATTTTTTTCAACTCCACCGAAAACCATTTCTTCTTTTGCACCGAAAGTGTTTTCCTTTTTGGTTGGAATGGTCCCACAGTTCTCCCCCTCCAGCCAAAAAGGGAATATATTTGGATTAGTTTGGGGTTAATGCTAAGCCTGCAATTTCTTTGCAAACTTCTATCTTCTCTTTCGATAGAGGTTTTGTCATCATATCTGCCCCATTATCATTGGTGTGTATTTTCTCAATCTTCAGTAGTTTATCTTCTAACACATCACGAATCCAGTGATACCTCACGTCGATGTGTTTCGACCTTGAATGAAATGTCGAGTTCTTACTGAGATGTATTGCACTTTGACTATCGCAATAGAGAACATAACTTTCTTGAGTATGGCCTAACTCTTGTAGGAATTTCTTCATCCACAATATCTCCTTGCAACCTTCAGTGATTGCGATGAATTCAGCTTCTGTGGTGCTTAAAGCAATACACTTTTGTAGTCGTGATTGTCATGAAATAGCTTCCCCTGCAAAAGTAATCAGATATCCTGATGTAGACTTCCTTGAATCCACATCTCCAGCCATATCTGCATCTGAATACCCACTGAGCATTAGACTTCCATTGCCAAAACACAAGCAACTTTTGGCAGTTCCTTTCAAATACCTTAGTATCCATTTTACAACATTCCAATGCTCATTTCCAGGATTTGATAGGAATCTACTCACAACTCCTACAACATAAGCAATGTCTGGTCTTGTACACACCATTGCATACATAAGGCTACCAATAACAGAAGAATATGGCACCTTGCTCATTTCTTCTTTTTCTTCTTCATTTCCTAGACATTGTGACTTGCTCAGTTTGAAATGACCAGGTAATGGAACATGTACAGGTTTGGCATTGTGCATGTTGAATCTTTCAAGAACTTTCTTGATATAATCTTCTTGTGACATCCACAACATTCTTTTGGAACGATCTCTGATGATCTTCATTCCAAGGATCTTCTTTACCGCACCCGATCTTTCATGGCAAATGATTTGCTCGCCTTCTTCGAGAGCAGCTATCTTTATCTTATCTTTCCCAACAATCAACATATCATCAACATACAACAATAGTATAATGGATTCACCATTGTCATAGTTCTTCACAAACACACAATGGTCTGCGGATGTTTTCTTAAAGTTGTATTGGGTCATGAAAAGTTCAAACTTCTTGTACCATTGCCTTGAAGCTTGCTTCAGACCATAGAGACTTTTCTTCAGACGACACACTAAGTGTTCTTTGCCTGGTTCTTCAAAACCTTCTGGTTGCTCCATATAGATTTCTTCCTCTAAGTCTCCATGTAAGAATGTTGTTTTAACATCAAGTTGTTCTATCTCCAAGTCTAGTTTTGCGGCTAGACCGAGGATCACTCTAATGGATGTCATCTTCACCACTGGTGAGAAGATTTCTTCAAAATCTATGCCTTTCTTGTGATTACACCCCTTTACAACAATCCTTGCTTTGTACCTGGGGTTTGGGTTATTCTCTTCATTCTTGAGTTTGAACACCCACTTGTTTTTCAATGCCCTTCTGCCTTCTGGTAATTTTACCAAGTCATATGTCTGGTTTTCATTCAGAGACTGTATTTCTTCTTGCTTGGCTTGCATCCATTTTTCTTTATCATTCATCTCAATGGCTTCCATAAAGCTTTGAGGTTCTCCTTCATCAGTAAGAGTGACATACTCATCTGAGAAATATTTTCTTGATGGTTGTCTGACTCTTGTTGATCTTCTCACTTGAGGTTCTTCTTCTAACTGATCAGTCTCCATTTGTACTTCCTGCATTTCTTGACTTTGTTCTGACTGGTCAGGTTGTTCTGTCTCATCTGGTTGCTCTACCTGATGAGGCTGTATCATCTGATCAGGTTGCTCATTCCTTTGAGGAATCTTTCCCCCTGAATTGTGTACCACCATGGTCTTTGGCTTCTTTGATTGCTGAAGATCATGGATTGTTTGATCTTCATAGAATACCACATCTCTGCTTCTAACAATCTTTTTGTTTACAGGATCCCATAATCTGAAGCCAAGTTCATCTCTTGGTGAACCAAGGTATATGCACTCCTTCGTTTTGGCATCAAGCTTTGCTCTTTCATCTTTAGGAATATAGACAAATGCCCTACACCCAAAGACTCTCAAGTGACCATAAGAGGCTTTCTTTCCAGACCATACTTCTTCTGGAATCTCTCCATTTAAAGGTCTTGAAGGAGACAAATTGATCAGATCAATTGCAGTCATTACTGCTTCTCCCCAGAATGACTTGGGAAGTTTTGCATGAGAGAGCATGCTCCTGACTTTCTCTGCAATCGTTCTGTTCATTCTCCCAGCTAGTCCATTCATCTGAGGTG
Source organism: Hylodesmum podocarpum (assembly GCA_026586105.1). Taxonomy (NCBI): domain Eukaryota; kingdom Viridiplantae; phylum Streptophyta; class Magnoliopsida; order Fabales; family Fabaceae; genus Hylodesmum; species Hylodesmum podocarpum. The sequence continues at coordinate 1,906,062 of JALJEV010001430.1, read as the reverse complement.
TCTTGGGAGGTACTTTCTCATGTCTTATCCCATGAGTCTTGCAATAGTCCTCAAATGGACCTCTGTACTCTCCACCATTGTCAGTTCTCAAACATTTTAGCTTTCTACCAGATGCTCGTTCTACAGAAGCATGAAACTCCTTGAAAGTTTGAAGAACTTGATCTTTCGTCTTCAATAGATACAACCACACTTTTCTAGAGTGATCATCAATGAAGGTAACAAAATATTGGGCACCGCCAAGGGACCTTTCAGATGTCGAACAAACATCTGAATGAACAAGATCCAAAATGTGCTTTCTTCTTTTAGCATTATTTGATCTTTTGAAAGATACTGTGTGTTGTTTTCCTGCTAAGCAGTCTTCACAGGATTCAAGTGGTTGTCCCTTTATGTTTGGAAGATGATCTTTAGCGAGAATCTCCAAGCCTTTCTCGCTCATATGGCCTAGTCGTCTGTGCCATAATTCTTTAGATGAATCTTGAGCAACATTCATCTCCCCTTTGCATGTCTTTCCCTGCATAATATACAGAGAGCCTTTCTTTCTGCGCGCGAGCAATAATCATGCTTCCTGGTGAGTTTCCATCTGCCGGCACCAAACTGGTTTATCATTCCGGCTTCATCTAACTTTCCTGCTGAGATAAGGTTTAGACGCATCTCTGGAACATGTCTTACCTCCTTCAGCACAAGCTTGTTTCCATTTTCAGTGATCAAGCTTACTTCACCTATGCCAACTATTTTACTAGTGACATGGTTACCCATCTTCACCGTACCAAAGTCTCCCTTTTGGTATGATGAGAAAAATTCTTCGTGAGGTGTGACGTGGAAAGATGCCCCTGAGTCAATTATCCATATGCAATCATCGGATGCAATATTTAGATAATTTTCTTCTTTAACAAGAAATACGTTCTCATCATTTAAGGCCACCGCAGAGTAGATCTTTCTTCTTCTTCTTCTTCTTTTTGGATTTATTTGATCGGGATGGACTATTCCAAATTTCTGTCTGTCTCTCTTCAAGAATCTCGCACTGCATCTTATGTGGCCTGGTTTGCCACAATAGTAACAACTTAGTATAGTGCGAGATTTAGATCTACCTTGTGTCTTTCCACGACCTCCTTTTTCATGATTCTTACTCCTTCCTCTGTTGTCAACAACGTTGGCTTCAAACTGATTGTTCAAGCCTCTTTCTCTCCGTCTTGATTCTTCATTAAACAAACCGTCTCATGACAAATCCATGCTTAGCTTTCCATCCGGAGCGAGTTGCTAAAGAGTGACAATTAGGGTGTCCCAACTCTCAGGCAGAGAACTAAGGAGTAGAAGAGTTTGTAGTTTATCATCTAGCTTCAAATCTGTCTTTGCTAGTTGATTCACTATACCTTTGAAGGTATTCAAATGTTCGATCATATTTTGACCGTTCGAATACTCCAACTTCACCAGTCGTCTGACAAGGTGAGCTTTATTTCTGGGCGTCTTCTTTTGAATCAAAGATTCAAGTTTCATCCACAACTCATACGCGTTTGTATAAGTTGATACATGCTCAAACAAACTTCTGTCAATATGTTTTCGGATCACAGCTACTGCTTTCCTATTTTGGAGCTCCCATTCTTTGTCCTTTATCTCCTCCGGTTTATTCTGGTGAGTGATTGGCTCATGTAAATCTTTACAGTATAAATGGTCTTCCATCATCGGCTTCCAATAGGAGTAATTATCTGCAGTTAGCTTGAACATATCTCCATCATGAGTGACAACTCCTTCCATCTTGAGTTACACAGGAAATACCGTATGTATGAATAGTACTATACGGAAATACCGTATGCTGTATAATAACTGTAGTATGCAAACAGTGCTCCAGATATGTTCCCAGGAAAGAGAGGTGGGTCACAAATAGACACGCTTAAATACCAAGTCTTTCCTTAGCCAGAACTTTCTTGGATAACACTTTCACACTACCACACGTTATTTTCAGCAATAAGAATTATTCTTTTCTGATGTGGAAGATCAGGCAATGCTGCAACCACAGAGTATACTAAGAATTTTTCTCTAGCACCTAGTGTCTCAGAACTCTAACGAGCTCTGATACCACTGTTGGGAAATACCGGCACAATTTCCCTCCTCTGTGTACTCAAAATTAGGCACTATGCGGAAGCGAAAAATATAATAACAACGTCAGAAAATTTTAGCGTGGAAAAACCTTCTCAATAAGGTAAAAACCACGGGACCCGTAGGCCTCTTAAATCTCCACTATAACAATAATGGGAATACAAATACAATAACAATTGTATCTTCAATTTGTGGATAACACTCACAAATTGGCTTACTAATTTTTCTCTCTTAGAAAAACACTCTCTAAGGATTTCTCCCTATTTTTCTCTCACACTCTCTTGTGAGGATTTCTCACACAAATTGTTGTTGTGTGTTTGTGATGGGATGCTCATTTCTTCATGCAATGCCTCCTATTTATAGGAGAAGGGAAGTTGCACTGTTTCAATTTTTAATTAAAAGGCCACCGAAAGTTTTCTGCAAATTGGCCTCCACTTGCAATTTTTTTCAACTCCACCGAAAACCATTTCTTCTTTTGCACCGAAAGTGTTTTCCTTTTTGGTTGGAATGGTACCACACTTTTTTGGTGTTATTATTATCATTAGAATTCATATATGTTAAAAGAGAAAATACTCAAACTCATTCAGACATCAGAGTGTCTTGTAAGTACTCTCTCCTAATACAAATAGCTTCATAGGAAGGATCAAAATCATAATGTTCCTGTGTCAGCCTTCTATCCAAATACGATCACCTATCATATATGATGAATTGTAATTATTTAACGGTGAATATTTTTTATATGATCATTACTAGAATATTCTTTTATATATATATATATGATCATTAAATATTTAATTTTGACCGATACTTTTTAAATTCAATTTAATAAATTTAACAAGTAAACATGAAACTAGTAATGGTAGATGTGGTTTCTTTATGATTTTATTAATAATTACAAAATTTTCACTTTATGTTTTGTTTTCAAGAATTTAAGTAAAATCTAAAAACTATGTAAACTATTGATGATAAAGTATAAACTGAAAACAATATAATATTTTATACACATAATAAAACATATCAATCAAAAAATAAAATCTAAATATAAAACCAAAGACACCCTATTAAGGAAAAGATTATGTTTTTTTTCTTTTCTTTTTCTCGGAGACCAAGCCAATTAATTCACGAGGGAATGAAAAAGGGAATGGGCCTTTCACTTGAGTTCATAATCGAGTTCCATTTTGTTTTTTGGTGTGTGCTGGTCCATAACATTTTCAGCCCACTATTCTATATTAATGTCAAGGAACTGTATTTACATTTTTTTCTTACACATTAGGGGGAGAAAAGTCAACCCAGAAGAAAAGGGACAAAAAATAATTGGACCCAACAAAGACTTTAATATATGTTGAAACTTCCCACACAAAAAAAAAAAAAAATTAATAATGTCTTGAAAGAAAATTCCATGCTATTCACACCCCAACTTTGTTTGATTTTTTCTTTTAATATTCTCAAAATACTTTTCTCCTCTCATATTCACATTGAAATTAAGTACTTTAGTTTCCTAATAGAACTCCAAAATAGTTTCCTACGTATTCAAAATTCTTGTGATCAGAGTTTGACTTGTAGAAAACTACTGAAAATTCTAAATTCTACCTTGAATTTTCGTGCGAGCTAATAAAGCAAACAATATCAAAATTACAAATTTAAATTTACAGGTTCAAAAAATAAAAAAGTATTTAATAGGTAAGTCATAAATGAACCGTAACATAAAAAAAAATAATAAATTACATAACATAATTAGTTAACATTTTCCAAACTTAATTTTAACATTATTTTATAGAAAGGTTATTTTCTCTTCACTGCATTGTATGCAACCAATTAGATTTTCTTTTACCAATGCATGATGAATAAGAATAATAGTTTGGAAAAAAATGGCGTCCATGTTCTCTAGATAATGTAAAAAATAAACCCCACATACCATCAATATAATTGACAAGTCATAATTTAAAAAAAAAATAAAAAAATATTTGAAAGTGACTATTTAAAGAAATGAGTAAAAAATTAATTTTATAACAAAAAAAATATATCATGAATATTTAAAAAAAACATCACAAAAAATATAATTTATTCGAATTTCTTTACCATTCATTTAATGAAATATTTTATAAATAAATAACATTTACATTGATAAGATAAATGTTATATTTTTATTTTCTTTATCTATAAAACTAAATTACAGATATAAAAATAATTATAATAACTTTAATTAATAATATATTACTATTTAACCATAATTTTCATGGCAAGTTTATCTATTGTTAGAAGAATGATTTTAATATTTTAATCACAAATTTATTTAAAGAGAATTATTAAATAATTAAATATAATATAATTTAATTAGCTAATTATTTTATTAAATATGTATATATTTGATTTATTGATTTTTTCTTTCATTCCTTTTTTTTACAATCTAACCTATTGCAATTAACTACTAAACATTTCTCATATTTAAAATTTATGAGTAAATTTTAATTAATTAAAAGAAAATATTTACATTAAAAATCCTAGTCAATCCAAAGAAAATCAATCTAAAGAAATAAGATATTTATTTCATTGCATTTCAATCTACATCATTTAACTTTGTTATCATCTTCCACATTAACGCTTAGGAGAAAAAAAACAAAAAGAAAGAAAGAAAAGGCAAATTTTGCGCTGAAAGAGAAAATAGAAAGAGACGAAGAAGGAGGAAGACTTGGCGTGCGTTATTACAACCGTTAACTGTGTCCGATGTGGCTTCATCATACTCATACCTCTCTCTTTATTTTTCATTTTCAATTCATCAAAAAAAAAAAAAATTATAAAATCAAAATCAAATTAAAATAAATCGAAATTCCTTATTTGCCATTCATTTCCATTCTTCTCTTCTTCTCTTCCTCTCATTCGCATCTCATTCTGAATCTCGCGTCGTTTCACTCTCTTCCAGTCGCCAGGTACGTCACGTCGTTTTACTCAACCGTTACGGATCCGAATATTTCAATCGATGTATCGCTACGACGCGTCGTTTTGGAACCTTCTTCGTGTTCACCTTCGATTCCTTGTTTTGCAGTGATTTGATTTGAGTAGAGTACTGTGAACGTTCATGCATGACTGATTGTGAAAGTTCGCTTGCGAGATTTTGAGATTGTGATGGCCTCAGCCGTCGTGAATTTCGTTAACGCCACGTTCGATTGGGTCTCGGTCGCGCTTCATGCTCCTTCTGCAAGAGCTGTGGTTTTTGGAGTGCATATCGGTGGTAATTTTCGAATTTAATTTTGATCGATAATTATGAATGTAATTATTTGATTAATTGATTGATTTATTGAGTTTCTGAATTTTTTGCTTTGTGATTGAAGGACATTTGTTTATCGAAGTTTTTCTGCTCGTGGTCATACTTTTCTTGCTATCTCAGAAAAGTTACAAGCCTCCTAAAAGGCCGTTAACAAACAAGGTTAGTTCAACAACACTGAGAGAGTGCATTTTTTTTCTTTAGATATTCAAATATTTGGTTATTTGTTGAATGTGATGTAGAAGCTAGTTAATGGATTGTGTAAACTTAATAGAGTTGACATTTGGTTGATTATTGATTTTTTTTTTACACAATGACTTTTATTTGCCTATTTCATTAAATGTAAGTAGTGTTCACCTTAAGATTGCTGCATTCGATGTTGTTATGAGTATATTGTGCAGCTGAAAAATGGCTTCCACTAATGTTTAGATTTTATAATTTATTCAAATGCTTCAACGTGCATTTGCTTCAGTGCTTTATACGCATGTCTACTTAGAATTTCACAACCAATAGCCTCAAAATATGAAGAAGCTACTTTCTTATAGCTTCAAGTTTTTTTTTATCAGCAAATGTTAGTTGTTTGTAATTGTTAGTTTTTTTGTTAGCAGGAGAGTTCAAACCTGAACTTTCCCTTTCACCCTTCACTCTTAAGTCCTCTTCTCTAACCACTAGATCACTCCATTTTATAGCTTCAAGTAATGTACATCTGTTTCTTGTTATTGCAAAAACAAACAAGCAGCCGAAGTAAGTAGAGTATTGAACATTCACTTATTGTGGTTTTTAGTTGTTCTAGCTACCTGACATGGGGCATCACTTGTTATTCTTTAAGAAGATTTGAATCTTTCAAGGTTGATAAATTATTTTGAAGTTCCTATCGATGGAAAATATGCTCTTCAGATATCTCCGCTATGCTTTTTATTGCTGATCATGTGCTTTTGCACTGATCATATATATAACTTCTGATGCTTACTTTGAACTAAACTGATTTATCTTCTCTTTTGGTTTTCCTTCAAGTAGTTTTGAGAGTGTCAATTCTTGATAGATTTAAGTTTGTGAAGTTTTGAACTAATCACTAGTTCTCCATGGTTGCACAACAATAGCAGCTCTCTTTATGATGTATTTGCACTTGTTTTTTGGGTGATTGTTTGTGTTGTTATAATTTTATAAGCATACCTCAGAATGGACTCAGACAAAATAGTATATGATACAATCTTCATGTCTTTACTGAAATTCTAACATAGAGGTTTATGCTTTTGTAATTGGTATCATGTTGGTAGCTTTGCTGGCAATATTGACTTGTTCTATTTATTTATGGAATATAGTTAAGATGATAGTGTTTGAAGATCTTGAATACTTGAGATTGGAATTGAAGGTTTTGTTCGTTTTTTAAAGATAACTCACTTGTATACCTGACTTGTAACTCAGTGTCCTCTCTCTTTCTCTCGATCTTGTCTTGTAAATGGTGTCAATTCTAATAGAGTGCTCCCCTATGGATATATTTTATGGACCTCTTAGTGCTTCAAAATATGCTACTGGTATAAAATAATATGATGCAATGTTACTTAAGATGGATATTGTGGGATAATGATATGATTGTTGTTTGCTTAGCAATTTATTCTTCGTCTGTCAGCAGTCACTGCTTAAAAATTAAAATATTGAATTCTGTTATGTTTTCAAAATTCAAAGTACCAGTCTCTTTCTGCATTTAATTGATTCTAACTAGAGATTTTCCATTTTTTTTTCAATTATTGTGTGGAATCACTAAAGTTACTGTTATTTTTTAAGGGAAGGAATACTTGTTATGACTTAAATCTGTAAGCATATTGGTCCATGCTAATTGTTGTACAATGCAATCTGAGATTCATCACGATATTTTATTGTCATATTTTAAAAAATCTTTGCTTAATAACTGCAGGAAATTGATGAGTTATGTGAGGAATGGGTTCCAGAACCCCTTATTCCTTCTCTTAGTAAAGAATTGCTGTATGATCCTCCTGTTCTGGAGAGGTAATTTCTTTTTCTTTGGTTTTACCACCCTTGCTTTTTTTTTTTCTTTTTTTTTTTTAACTTTTAGTGTTTTATACATTTATTTGATGATATCCTGAAATTATTATATTATTTTATGCTTGTCAACTTCACTGCCATGGTTACATTTTCTTGACTTTGATCCATGAACTTTTTTGTGCGAGACCTCTAGTGCTTTTGTAAGGTTTTGTTAGGAATCTACAGTTGAAATGAGATAGAAAAGACAGATTTTATTGAATAGGATGAAAAGAACAGAAAATAGGAGAGAGAATCTCCTCCAAGGGTTTACCCTTCACAAAGGATTTCTCCTTTCATGAAGAGCTAATGCTCAATTTACAAAATGATCAAGTGACATCCTTCCTACTAATCTTCCCTATTTATATCAATTGAACTCCTCTAACTAACTAATATTCTAAACTCCCTTATCCGAATATCCTAACACTACATCCCACCTAAAAAACAACCTTGTCCTCAAGGTTGGAATATGAAAAATGGAAATAGTCATATATCAAAACATAATCTAGTTTGGACCATAGTGAATCAACTCTGCTAACAACCAATAACAAGTCCCATTTGATATGAAAAACGTTTTCTACCTAACGCTGAAAACTGTTGCACCCATTATATATTTTGGCCTTGCAGTGCTTTTCCACAGGTTTAGGTTTTGCCAAATAAAAAATTTGGACCACTTTGTAGAATTCAAAATCTGCTCTTTCTTATCATTTGAACCTGCTTCTTTGGTGTTCATCCATGGGGAATCAACTTTGAACCCGCTGGCCAGTGCATGTAAACTCAGTTCTGGTGGCTTTGGAGGTGGTGGAGGTATGAGTGGCCACTGTGTAACCTTGTGGCCACTGACTGCAACTTCCAGCCTTGGAGATCTGGCCATGAAAATTTGGTTGACATGCAAGAATTTTCAAGCTAACCAAGAAATACCAAGAAAGAGTTTATTACATGAAGTGCAACAGAGGACAAAGTTCTAAGTGCAGTTATGGGTTGCCTTCCTGTCTGTAGACTGTTTTCCATGATTTTGAAGCCATCAATCATCTTGGGTGCTCTTGTATAAACCATTGCAGTAGTTTTCATAAAGAAGGCATTGTCACCCTTAACCTCGGTGACATTTAATACCCAAGAATGAGATTATTTGTTGACATGCAAAATCATCTTGTTCCACATTTTCCCACTGCAAATCCTGAACCTCTTCCACCATGAACTCATCTATGATCTCAGCCGCAGTGGTTTTTGAGTCTATATCCTTGACATCCATTTCCTCAACTTTCTCTTCCTTGACAACATCTTGAACTTCTAGCACTTCTTACTTCATGGCAGTTAATCTTTCAAAGACACTACTGCGAAAGCTGTGGAAAAAGAATCCCAATTTAAATTGGGGTTCTCTTGGCTCCAACAATAGAACCAAGGCATCACTGCATCATCCATACTCATGAAGGTATATTGCAGCTGATCGAATGATTGAATTTGGTGTACCTTAAAGAAATTTTCAGCCCTAGCCAACCAACCAATTGGATCTTCCCCTGTAAAACACTGGCAGCTCCTCCTTCTTGGCCCAAATTTGCACTTCCTCTGTATTTAGCACTGGTTATCCCTCCATGATCCGGCAGGTTGGGCCAATTTGTTAGGAACCCACAATTGAAATGAGATAGAAAAGAGATATTTAATTGAATAGGGTGGAAAGAACAGAAAATAGGAGAGAGACACTCCTCCAAGGATTTCCCCTTCACAAAGCATTTCTCCTTTCACAAAGTGCTAATGCTCAATTTGCAAAATGATCAAGTGACATCCTTCCTACTAACCTTCCCTATTTATATCAATCAAATTTCTCTAACTAACTAATATTCTAAACTCCCTTTCTCCTTATATCCTAACAGGTTTCCACCTTGAGTTGTGACATGGTGGTCTTGGGTTTTATTTATTTTTCTTTGGGTTGTGGCAGCAGAAACAAGCTCTCTGCTCAGCTGACTTTTTTAAGGTTGTGACATAAGACCCCACCCAAACCCACTATAATGGGAGCTTTTTCCACTGGACGACCCTCTAAATTTATGAAATTTACAACTTTATTTTGTAACAGAAAAGATTGTAAAGTAGAAATCCTGCCCTATGATTTAATGATCAGATGCCTCCCTTCTACTTTTCAAAGTCAAATATAATTTTATTTATTTATTTTTTATGCAGTGCTGCTGAGCCACATACCATAATTAATGGCAAAGAAGTTGTCAATTTTGCTTCCGCAAACTATCTTGGTTTTGTAGGTCATAAAAAGCTACTTGTAAGGAAATGGTCTCCATATTCATAATAAATTCCTTTTTTCAGGGCACTGAGTTAGTGCAGTTAATATATATTTACTTTTTCTTGTAGGACTCATGTTCTTCTGCTCTAGCAAAATACGGTGTTGGTTCTTGTGGTCCTCGTGGGTTTTATGGGACAATTGGTAAGACTCGATCTTAAAGTTTGTTTTTGACGAAATGCTTGTTTTCTCATGATACTTTTGCTTTGCCCAGATGTTCACCTTGACTGTGAAGCAAGAATAGCAAAATTTTTAGGAACCCCTGATTCAATTCTCTACTCTTATGGACTTTCCACCATGTTCAGTGCAATTCCCGCTTTCTCTAAAAAAGGAGATATAATTGTAGCGTAAGTATGCATAAGTTTTTCTTTCAATATCTACTATGCTGTAATATTCAGTTTTTCCTGTTTATTGTTTTTTTGTCTCTTGGCATTTATTTATAGTGGTACCAGCTGAGGAGGCTGTGTTAATGTAAATTCTGATGTTGTGCAAGTTTTTATGTTTTACAGGGACGAGGGAGTCCACTGGGGAATACAGAATGGCCTTTATCTTTCCAGAAGTACAGTGGTGTATTTTAAGCACAATGACATCGACTCTTTAAGAGAAACCCTAGAGAAGATTACTTTGAAATATAAGAAGGCCAAGAATTTGAGGCGATATATTGTTGTTGAAGCTGTCTACCAGGTAGATCTCGTCTTTCAAGCATATGGTAGAGTAGCTTTACACTTCTACATTGCACTTCTGAAGAAGTTCTCATCACAACCTTTTAGCTTTAGAACAAGTAGCTGTTTGAATTGCTTTCTGCTTCTTGAAACTGGTGCTTACAAGGCTTATTCTCAACTTATAAGCAAACTTTGTGGGGTTGAGTTAGGCCATAAGCCCAACTTCTTAGAGTTACTTCTATTATACTTTCCCTACTAACATCTGTCTATACATGTATGCTTTGCCTAACATGAAAACAATAATTGCTCGATTGATGCCTGTTAATATCTTTCCCCTGTAAAATTTTCAGAATTCTGGTCAAATAGCACCTTTGGATGAGATCATTAAATTGAAAGAAGAATATCGTTTTCGTGTTTTGCTGGATGAGAGCAACTCAATTGGTGTGCTTGGAAGTTCTGGAAGAGGTCTCACCGAATACTATGGAGTTCCAGTATGTATTGAATTTCTTTGTTTAAGTCTGGGTGCTATGCTCACATTAGATGCAAGTGTGCACTTTGCATATATTCAAAATTGTCTTGCTATTTGTGATTTATGGTTACATGCCTCAGGTTGAGAAGATAGACATTATAACTGCTGCAATGGGACATGCATTGGCTACAGAAGGAGGATTCTGCACCGGAAGTGCTAGAGTAATAGACCACCAAGTATGGAAGTGTCATATGTGATATATATCCAATAGCCATCTACAAGTAATGTGTTAGGTTTTGTAGTATACTTAAAAAGAAAGAAAAAATTGTTAATGTGGAAATTAAAAGTTTCTTCTCAGGGAAAAAATTTCATTTTGTTTACCCTTCATCATTTATTCCAGAATTTATTTATAGGTGTCAACTGTAATAGTTGCATGATTTAGAGGTGTGCTATCACTAATTTATTGTTTGATGATGTCAATTGTTTCACATCCATTTTCCATGCTCTAATATCCTCATTTTCAACCTTGGCAGCGATTGAGTAGCTCTGGTTATGTCTTTTCTGCTTCCTTGCCCCCTTATCTTGCAAGTGCTGCAATTACAGCTTTTGATGTCCTAGAGGAAAATCCTAAACTGATAACAAAGCTGAAGAGAAATATTGCTTTCTTATGTAAAGGTGAGTTTTGATATCACTGCTGGTTTCCTGAATGGAATTGTAGTACCTATGAATTGCTCTTATATAGTTTGAATTTCTGTTTATATGTGTTTGTTTTTCACCCATGAAAACAAGGATTTTTATCTAGTTGTTTTGCTTATGCACACTTAGATTTTGAGATACATTGGCCACTGCAGGATTGTCAAAAATACCAAGCTTCATAATTGCAAGTAATACAGAGTCGCCTATTGTTTATTTGAGATTATACAAATCAACTGGTTCCGTGCAAGATGATCTCCATCTGCTTGAAACTATCGCTGGTCGGGTAAGGAATGATACCTGGTAATGTTTATTTTCTCGGTTTCAATTTTGATTGTACTTAATATCTCGTATTCACAGGTTTTGAATGAAGAATCTGTATTTGTGGTGACTTCCAAAAGATCAACATTGGACAAATGCCGTTTGCCTGTAGGAATTAGATTGTTTGTTTCTGCAGGGCATTCAGAGGCTGATCTTCTCAAGGCATCTGAAGCATTGAGAAAGGTTGCAGCATCAGTCCTGGGTGATCAAATTTGAACGCTCTAAACCTTTTGCATCTTATTTTGTATCAAAACATAAGTTATATTCCATGTTTAGGTGAGAAATTTTGAAATCCAGGCGATAAAGAAAGTCCTGTAGTTCCTATCTTGTGTAGTATTTGATTTTCTGTTCTAGTTTAGGGTAACAGTCTTCTGCATGTGTTGCTCATTGGTTGCCTAAAGTGGTAGAATAAGTATTTAATGTTTCTTATCATGAGTTGGGGAATATGCCTATGAATTACATTCCGATGTCAAAAGTATCAATATAACATTTTTCTCTAGTTAGCTGTTCAACAATATACCTAGTCAAAAAGTTGTTTTCCTTTCATGTAAGTTAAACATGTCTTATTTGTAATGTCTTATTAAGAGAAATTATAGGTGAACGCCAAAAAGTTTTAGGTTAAGTAATTTTTTGTGTCCAGTGAAAGCCTTTCACCTTTTAAGTTTTTTAAATTTGTGCCTTAGCATTTGCCATATTTCGTATTGCACTTAACCCTCCAATTTAAATCTATTAATTAAGATTAAAGCCGTTATAGTTACTGAATAATTTGAAAATTTTCTAGATTTAAAACCTGATATACTGTTACTACACTTTGAAAAGGAGTGTGTTGGCCATTTCACCCGTAAGAGTATGTGAACGAATTCAAAGTTATAACAGCCAAGAAACTGAACACATTGAAAACAAAATACTGTTGTTAAGTTTGATACAATATAAAAGTCATACACGTAATTAAGGTTGAGATTTTTCTGGGCTTAACACACCATACTACAATTAAAGTTCTTCCAGGGTCATAGATCACTTCCACTACAACCAATGACTGTTGGTTAAGGTAGGGGTTGATTAAATATGGTAGGCATTTCAAGGTTCACACGCCAACACGTAGATATGGTCTACGATCCTATCTCTAATTTCTGGTTTGATTAATCAAATAGTATATACTACTATGCTCTCATGACTAGGGTGTAAAAAAATCGATTTGAATCGAATCAATTGGAATAATTTTTTTAAAAATTAAATTATTTTTAAAAAAATTTAAACTCAACTGTTTTATTAAAAATTATTTAGTTAATTGAACAAATTTTTTGGAAAATAGTTCGGTTTGAAGTAGTTCGAGTTTTTAAAAAACTGATCTATGTATAAATATATTAAATAAAATACTTTTGTCTTTTGTTTCGTAAATGATTTCTTAAACCACGACACTTTCACTTCTTTAGTGTTGTGGTGTTCCTACAAAGTCATATTTAGTGAAGCCCACGATGTTTAATTTAATCAAATGCACCCCACAATAATTTTGTTATCATCTTTTTTTTATTACAAGGGTAGTTGAGTTTGTCAAAACCGAAATGAAACTAGGATAATAAAGATTATTTTAGTGAGGGTCATGAAATTTATGTTGAGGAAGACGAATAAATCCTCAAGAGGAGTATAAATAATGAAGTTTTTTGAGAGTATGCGTGGCACATACACCCTGGTTGACTGCTTTAAGGTTTAGTGACAAGCAACCATCAACTACGTAAGTGGTTTGACCTTAAACGATTATTGACACGCAATTATGTTTCGATGATATTTTTATGTATGTTGTCAATGCCACTTACCAAACTGAATGCTATTATTTGTTGCATTTTCAAATTTCTTTGTTAGAACTTTAGAACCAAATCCTACCAACAAAAGAAATAAAGAAAGAAAGGAAGGAAGGAAACAGTGATCACATGAAAATGTCTTCATGAATGCCTAATTAACCTACTATTTAAGATTCTTAGGTTTAATTATTCATTTAATCATTATAGTTATATAAACTGTCTTTTATTTCTTATATTTAAAAACTGTTTGTTTTAATTAATCTCTCTGTCTATTTTTTTAATTCCGCTCACATACACTTTAGTTTCATTTAAATTTCTATTGGTTTTAATGGTTGGGACTAAATGGAGTTTAAAATATAAATATAAAAACTAGAATAGAATATTTTTAAATATGAACACCAAAAGGTAAAATCTGTACATAAGAATCAAAATAGTTAAATTGGAATTTTCCTTTCATTAAAATGGCTATCAATAACCATGATTCTTCGTAGCTTTGTTTATAGCCATGATGTGAAAGAAACATTTTTCCTAGATTATTATAACTTTTCATCATAGTGCTGCATTGCCACAACCTTTAACATGGGCCAGCAAATAGAATGTTTGCAGAAAGTAGAAGGAGAAAGCCAAAATGTATAAGTTATTTACAGATGGAAGAAAATGTTCTCTTCTAAAAGGTAGAACAAAGTGCTTAGCCACCAAAACAGAAAAGTATAATAAGAATAGAAAAGAAAAGACAACAAAATTGGTATGACAAGTTTTGTCATTGTTAAAGTCTCCACAATTGACTGTTACTGGAGTGAGATCAAAGAGTATTTGAACAAGGAGAAATGATGTTAATTGTATTCAATTATACCTCATTTGTTGTCACTTTGTGAGCTATGGCATTGTGTTTTTGAGACTTTTCTGAACTATCCAAGACTATTTCAAATAGATCAGCCTCAGACTCATCAAAATCTAAGACTTGAATATTATTCCCATTGTGATGATTTCCTTTGTTTGAAGATCTATTAAGCCACTGAGAATCAATCCTTCCCATGGAGAAGAGCTCCTTGCTGTCATCATAGCCAAGGGTAGCACCAGGGGAATTTACTAGTGGGGCTATGAAGCATGGATTTGGTGTTCTTTGAGCATTAGCAGGTGCATATTTGAATGCACTTTGTCCAAAATTAACCAAAACCAAAATGTCTATATTTGAAGCCAGAGTTGGACAGAGAGGAGTGGCAAATTCCTCTGATTGGCAGTGAATAACATGCACCAACTCTGAGTCCACTGTGAAGAAAACCTTTTTCTGCCTTGGATCAAATCCACACCCAATTACCCTATCAGTTCCTACCCATTGTGCCTTCTCAGACTCCATCACAAGTTTCATTCCTGTAACAAAGTTTGAACTTAGATATGTCCACAGGAACATAAATAAATCGCATAAATTGCACCTATAGCTTTGGAATGTTATCTTAACTTTTTGATGGGTAGTAAAATTGTTATGTGGAAATATGAATGTACATATTAAAATAAGACAAAATTAAATGCAAATCCTTATATACTTTTGGTTCCATTTTCTAATCATAATTAGAGTTTCACTTTGGTTCGTATAATAAATATTTGCATTGAAGATTGACATAACTTACTCAGTGAAACTTATATTATAATTATAGAACACTATCAAATGAACCTAAAAAATTTGCATGTAAGTTTTGTGCATCAAAATCATTATAGCACAACTAACAAAATACTACTGTTATTAACCCTTGTCTGTTCTACTCTTTAAGTACGGCCTTGAAACATTTCATGTGGGCCTTTGAATTTGATGTTGATGCTCAAGGTGAGAATTAGGACTGTGTCTTTAGTTAGGTGAAGCTGTTTTCTTTCTAAAACACCAGTACAAAGCCTAAACACCATGACTTGAGAATTTTGAATGTGTCCTGCTCTTATCAGCATCACTACCTAATGAGTAGTGACCCTAATACTGCACACAATAATGCAATGGCCATGAACTTGAAGCCTTTCTTTGCTAATATGGTAAATTTTATTCATCATAAATATAATGAACATCACAAACAATTAGGTAAAATGTCTTTTTAGTTACTCAATTTTTTTATCAAAATTGATCTTGATTCTTATAGTTTAAAGATGATGATTTTATTACTAAGACCGAAATCATTATTTTTAAAATCTAAAGACTAAGATTAATTTTCACCTAACTTAAAAACACATTTTACCCTAAGCAATAAGACAAGGGTAGGTAATTTAGTTACCTTCAAGAAAAACAGAACCATTGGAATTGAACCCAATGCTCCGAGGATAGCTACCTGGAACTCTTAAAGGAACACCTCCTCCAGCTGTTAACCCCAAAGAGAAAATCACAGATCCACTCTTGTCAAGTTTCATTTCTTCAACCTTGTTCAAATCACCTGTTCCATTTGAACTGTCTTCAATGAGGAGTTTTGTCTTCTCCCCTTCTCTCTTTCCAACAGCAAATTCATGATCACCAACACAATAACACAATATGGTAATTTCAAAATATGCCTCTTGTGGGAATGCATAGTTCCCTAAAGGAGGACCAGGAAGAGGTAGAGAAGTCCTAATAACAGAAACAACACTCATATTGGAAGAGTTGTTGTTGTTTGTGTGAAGAATTTTTTTCAAACCAGGATTGAGCCTAACCTTTTGCATATATTCAGCTGATCCATTACACACTTCCCAACTTATCTCAGCCTCATTTTCTCTTCCATATTCACCACTTGCACATGCTCCTAAAAGGGTTGTTGATGTTGATCTCCTTGAAGTAGTTGTTGCCATGTTGCTCTTGTAGTTGGTAAAAGCAAATCTAGACCAACCATTTTCCACAGCATCAACAATAAGGTATGGATGATCATCCCAGTTAAACAAATTTCCTCTTCTAGAGACACCATTATTGAACACATAAAAGTTATTGCCTTTGGTTTTGTGATCAAAATTATGATAAGGTTGTTGGTGATGATGAAGTCTTGCAATTCCTTCTTGGAGACTCTCAACTCTGCTCAAGCTATTGGCTTCAACAAAGTTTCTGTGCTCTTTCTTCTGGTGACACCAACGCCACATGAAAACAAACAAAAGGGTTGAAACACACCCCAAGGAAGCTGCCACTACCGCAACATGTATCACATGACCCATCTCTGATCTTTTCAGACTCTTTTTTTCTGTTTTCTTTTCCTTTTCAGTTTCTTATCTATAGAATATTGTTCTAGCAATAAAGGTGGGGTTTGGACTTTGGATGAGTAATGGTAAAGGAAGAAGAGGAAAGAAAGAGAAGAAAATGATAAGGAGGCAATGAAGTATGGTGAGCATGGACTAAAACTCGTTGAATCAAAGCATGCAATAAGAGGTGTCGTGTTATGTTATGTCATCAAACCAAATGATCATAGTGAAATGATTCATATATAACTATATCTCAGTAGAAATTTGGTTAAGATTATAATTTTATCTATCAATTATGACATGACAGATAGTTCTATCTAATAATATTGATTAATGAATTTTATGATACAACATATAAAATTTTATTCTATTAACCGTATTTGTTAGAGTAATTCAACGATCTTAAAATAAACTCTTATATTATATTAGAATTATAGATTATAAGTCTAACTTAACTCTAAAAATTAATAAATTGATTTAAAAGGTGAAAATTGTTATTCATTTATCTACATACAACAAATCTACATATAACAAATTATGTCACAAAGTAAGATTTTTAAATATCATGTATTAAGAAAATAGTTGCTGACTATTTTACAAGAAAATACACTAGTTGAAAAAAAAAAAATGCAGTGTCACATAAGGATGAGTTTTCCTTGGAGTATGAATTCTTTGTCAGTATCTTATAATTTAATTTGAAGGGAACCGACAAAAACTCTTCATTTGTGAGCATTGAATGCGTTTGCTGATTCATTTTGTTTAGTTTATTTTTCCAAGGAGAGAGGAAACTAACATGGGTTATGTGAATTGTTGTGCTTTCCATTTCATGCACTCCACTAGTGGTTGCCAAATTGTCATCAACAGGTATGATTTTCCCTTAATCATATCATAAACTAAATTAATATATGTTAAGCTTTCTACTAACTATTGCTGATGGCATTGTTTTCTCAATCTGATTCAGAGCAAATTTAAAAAGGAAAATTAGGTGCTTTTGCTGAACTCTGATTCCTTGTGTAGCGTACATTTGTTTCTCAAATTATCTGCGCCACCTAAAAGTCATTAAAAAACAATTAAGGTTGTGAAAGTTCACAAGTGGCATGGCACTTTGGAATAATAACATTAAGACACATACTCTATGAAGGAAAAAAGAAGAATAAAAAAATAAGCTAAAGTTTTGTCTTTAGAAATTATTGAATATATGGGATTCATTGGCATAAAATCATTCCATTTAAAGTTGGGTGATTTTTTGTAACTTTTAAAAGAAGAAAATAAGAAAAAAAAATAAAAATAAATTATTTTTTCAAAAGTTAAATTTATTTTTCTATTAAATAATTTGTAAAAATTCTTTCTTTTGACTTTTCTAAAGAACGTGAGATTTTCTACAAATTAGCTAATGAAAAATTAATTTTAATCTCTGAAAAAGTAAATTTTATATATTTCTTATTTTTCTCTTAAAAAATCTTCATAGAAAATTAACACTCAAACTAAAATTTAATAAAATGTTTCGAATTTGAGTTCCTGGCCTTCTCACTACTCAAAAATTTTCACAGTAAAATAGCTGTAATAAGTTTTGGTCTAATTAAGAATTACAATATTTATTTTGAAAAGAATTTTGTTAATGAGTACTCTAAAAGCAATTTATGAAGAATTGAAAAATAATTTTCTGTTGAAATTTATGTTACAGGTACATTAAAAATCATAAAAAGAACACATTAGTGATATTCTTTCAAAAGAATCTATCCATTTTTGTTGCATTTGTCTTTAAACAATATTGAAATAAAGCCTAAATTTACTAGTGGATTTCCAACATTCCATTGTTAGGGAAGAATTTGAGGTGTGTCCCTCAGGCATTAAGTGCACCGAAACACCCTAATTCATTGTTCTATGTTTCCTCATGGAGGTTGGAGAGAAAAACATTTTCACATGTAAACTTTGTCTTATTCCATGAATAATGGCTCTTTCCAGATGGCAAACTCATTGTTGAGTGAGACCCTTACGTATGGTGCCAAACCAAGTGCAGGAAAATAAATGCAAATCACAAAAGAAAATTACAAAAACAAGCAAAAAAGAAAAGAACAATGCATGGTAACATTTTTGTAGGTAATAATACTATTGAGTGCATACTGTAGGGATACTGAAGTTGCATATACAGATTATCAAAGTCAATGGATCATGTTGTTAAAAATAGGAATGAAAAAGTGGAATTTGAAGTAATGTTACTCTAAAGCAACTTAATATCTTTCAAATCTAGTTCAATTTTATTCAAAATATATGGCATAAAGCAACTATTAACCGAATAATTATTAATAATCATTCACCGATGAATCTGATGATTAAAAATAATTGAATTTTTGCTTTTTCAGAAATGATGTAAATGAGAAAAGTGAAGATAGTTGTTTAATTCGTAAAAAATATATATCAATTTTATTTTTTAATCAACTTCAATACATAGCAACTCATTCATAAAACATGTATGATTTATTTACTCACAAAACATATATAATATATTTATATATTTTTTTATTTTTTTTACAAAATATAATTAATTATCTAATTTATCTGTGTATTATAATTATTTACAATATAAATATATTTTTATATATATTTAGTAAGATGGCAATATATTGTATTGACAAATACGAATTCCTTTCACGCTATCTTTAAATTCAATGATAAGTTAAAGATAAGGTACTTTTGTTTATAATTCAAACTGCTTGTGATATATGCTATTGATCATTGTAAATTGCATTGTAAGATAATATATCCTTTCTTTTTAATATGATAATAAAGTATTGAAAAGAAGTGATTATATTATTCTAAACTCAGAGTTTAGCACAAACTTTAATAATATATATTTATCAATGACTTGCTTCAGGCTTCGATAACAACTTATATTCGTAAATGACCTGTCCATAAAATATTACCTTTGAAAATAATAGCCATCAACGAGTTTGTCTGACTTATCATTACATGCTTCCTTTAAACTTATCCATCAAATAAGGTTCTGATATATATATATATATATATATAAATTCTAGGCCAGTTTTTAGGAGTGATTTATATTTACAATTCATATGTATAACAGTTTATTGTATAAAAATATCATAAGATTTATTTTATCACCCATTATCAAATTAATCATTTAATTGTTTATAAATATTAGATTTATTTATGAGTTATGTCATTCATTGTTGAACTGATATTAACTACTTATTTAATTAGTTTTAATATTTAAAGAAGTCTATCAATTTAATTAATCTTTATGTTTGAGAAGTCTAATTATAATCTACAAATTTTGTTATAAAAGTTGCAATAACTTAAGCTCAGTAAAAATAAATTTTAAGTAAAGAAATTAATTTAGAAAAAGAAAACATAAAGAAGGTATCCTTAATAAGTAAGGGAGTATACATTGCAAAAGTATACTTGTTTGTCAAATATCCTGTATTGGGCCTAAACCTCTAAAAATCTTCTCCTTAAACTTGGCTACAATGGTTGATGAATGGTAACACCTTATCCATGCAAAAGATGAACAACAACACTTCCCTTATTCTCCAAAATCCTTTAAACCCAATCCTCTTCAATTCCCACTCTCACCGAACCACACTCTCACCCAAACCTTTCAAACGACGCATCCAATGCTGCATCGAAATCGACATGGTCAAAACCCCAAACGGCATCTACGCGCCCAAAAACGACACCAACAAAGTCGTTATCCTCTGGGATCTCGACAATAAACCGCCACGTGGCCCTCCATACGACGCCGCCGTTTCACTCAAAACCCTCGGTTCCCGTTTCGGCGAAATAATCGATTACTCCGCCTACGCTAACCGCCACGCCTTCAGCCACCTCCCTCAGTGGGTCCTACACGAGCGCCGCCACCGCAAAAACCTCGACATCCTCGAACGCAAAAAAATCATCACTCCCTCCGAACCCTACACGTGCGGCGTGTGTGGGAGAAAGTGCAAAACGCATTTGGATCTCAAAAAGCACTTCAAACAACTCCACCAGCGCGAGAGAGAGAAGAAGTTGAATCGTTTGAAATCTTTAAAGGGGAAGAAACGGCACCGTTTTAGGGAACGGTTTTTGAGAGGGGATCATAAGTATGATGAGGCGGCGAGGAGGTTGGTTGTGCCTAAGGTTGGGTATGGGCTTGCGGCGGAGCTGCGGCGGGCCGGAGTGTTTGTGAAGACTGTGCAGGATAAGCCTCAGGCTGCGGATTGGGCTTTGAAGAGACAAATGGTGCATTCTATGAGTAGAGGTGTTGATTGGTTGTTTTTGGTTTCTGATGATTCGGATTTTTCTGAGATGTTACGGCGGGCTAGGGAGGCTGATTTGGGGACTGTGGTGGTCGGAGATTGGGATCGTGCGCTTGGTCGTCATGCTGATTTGTGGTTGCCTTGGAATGGTGTTGAAAATGGGGATGTTGATTTGGATTTTGTGAATAAGGGATTGAGGATAAGAGAAGAGAGGTTGTATGATCATGATCATGATCATGGGGTGTTTTTTAATGAGGATGAGAATGAGGAAGAACAAGAGTTTGTGTTGTTGTATAGTGATGATGAGAATGAGGATTATGTGGAGGACTATGATGATGATGATGATTATTATGATGATGGAGAAGAAGAGGAAGATGGGTTT
Source organism: Hylodesmum podocarpum (assembly GCA_026586105.1). NCBI lineage: Eukaryota > Viridiplantae > Streptophyta > Magnoliopsida > Fabales > Fabaceae > Hylodesmum > Hylodesmum podocarpum. The sequence goes on along the minus strand of JALJEV010001430.1, from coordinate 1,884,620 downwards.
TCTATTCTTTGATTCATTTTGGATCAAGTTAAGGACAATGTTTTAGAAAATGGATTGGGATTGTGATTTGGAGTGGATTATACAATAGGGGTTGAATTGAGGATATGAGGTTGTGTTGTATGTAACAATGTAGCATTTTTTGCATTTTGGAATGGATTGTGATGCACAATAGAGGTTGAATTGAGGATATAATGTTGTGTTATATGTATCAATGCAGCATCGTTTCCATTTTGGAATCAATTATTATACTCAACAGAGGTTGAATTGAGGATATGATGTGATGTTTTGTTATGTTATGTTATATATGTATAGCATTTTTTGGACTCTGATTGGATTATAGAGGGTTGCGTTTTTTATGTGCGTTCTGTCTCTGCCTGCAATGCAATTTTTTCACCTTCCTGCTTAGTGAAGCTTAAGGTTTGGCTTGCAGTGTGAATTTCTTGCTCTCTAATGTGAGCCAGTTCATTTTTTCACCCTTTGCATTGAATGGTGTTATAGATGAGTAAACATGATATCCATAATTTGTAGAAAAAAAATAGATTGCACTATGCTGCCTTGGCCATTGAAGTTTCATGTGTTATGTCTTACTACATGTTTTAATTTAATATATTTTGGTTTTCTGCAGATAGTGTATTGCTGGTTTAATTTTGTGTAGATTGAGAGAAAACTGACACGTATTCATTTTTCTTTGGACTTGCACTTCAATTATATTAAATATCATTCAAATTATGACCTAACCCTCTCTGAGAAGCATGTAAATGGGATTATATCTCTAGCATAGTGTCTTATGTTTATAGATTTTGGTTGTACACTTATTAGTACAGTTTTACAAGATGCCTAAGTTTTTCTCTGTATGCAAATGTGATGGTAGTTATAGGGCGTACTTTTAAACCAGGAATCAGTTTCTTATACTATGTACACTGTGCCTTATTTTATCAACTTTATTTTGCAGTCAATTAACTCATTATATATATATATCGTATTAATATATACTTGTTTTTATTTTATAACTAGTTGTTTAATCTGAAACTTAAAGATCAAGTTGTACACGTCTGAGCTATGTTCAATTATTGAAAATCAATTCTACCCATCTTTTAAACGAAATAGCACATAATGAATATTTGCTGATGAAATTTTGTTGATTGAAGTTTGAAGTAGAATTTACTTGGAAGTTATTGTACAGTACAAGAATTCATATTGGACTATCCCTAATGTCTGAAAATTACTTCTCTCATTCTGTCATAAAAGGCTTTTTTGTTTGTTAACTAGCAACGATAATTGAATAGTTTCTAAATGGAAATCGATGTTCTTAAACTAAATAGTTTGATACTTACATAGGCAATGATTATCTAGTTATAACTTGGTTAAAAAAATTGTATGTTTCATGTAAAAGTAGACACAAGCTATGCCAATGGTCACCATACTGTAATGTTAAGATAGATACAGTACACCACTGACCAGTCAAATATGCCGAAACTAATGATCTATGTATTGTGATAATTGTTTCACATGGCAGTGTAGAGAGGAAGGTTCTCAAATTAAGCCAAGAAAAGTTCATTGGAAAATGATGCACATTACAAAATATTTTCCAAGAAAGTACGTAGAATGAGTTTGCATTTGAATTTGTATTTTTTTTTAAAAAAATAGCCTTTGAATTTTCTTGCTTGCTCGTGGTCATATTTCAAAAGGTGATGCACGTTCAAGAAAGTGTCCTAAAATTTTGTTTTGTTTATACTGAGATCAAGCATTCGTTTCTACTAATGCTATTAATTTATAATTTTTTATCAAAATAAGTTTGATTATAATATTAATTTTCTTTAAGAGTGAATTATTCTTTATTTTGTAAGGCATCTTCATATTAGTCCTGAACTTTCAAATAATAAGTCCCATTCTTTTTATTTTCTCAATGTTTTCTTCTGAACATTCACTAATATAGGAATTATAATTAAAATAAATTTATATATGTTAAAGATTAAAATAGTAATAAAATGTAAGAGTTATGGATTATAGCAAAAGTAAGGGATTTATTTATATTTTTTGAATATTTATAAAATTAGGGACCAATTTAATATTTCAGTCATATTTTAATATGGGTTTATTTTTAAAAGCTACTTCACCTCACTTTTAATTCAAAAAGATACTAATTTTTTCTTTTTATCCTCATTAATTTACTTGTAATAGTTTTCATTATCTTTTCATTCATTAGCTATTTCATTGTTTATTTTTAATTTATATTAATTTTTTACTGAACAAAAACTTACAAAATTCAAATTATAAAAAAAATAGTTAGTCTTTTTTGTTTTAAAATAATATATTCAAATATTAAATATTGATTTAAACATGTATATTTATTTAATTGAATCTAAATTTCCTTTTTAAGAAAAAGAAGAAAATACATCATAAAATAAAAACTTTGACCATCAATTACTCCCAAAATTGATGTATTGTTATACTCGAAAAGTACTAAGTAAACATCAACTTCTTACACACAAATTTTTATATAGTTTTAGTACAAAAAGATAGACTATCCACTAATTACAAATTATACAAATGAATTGCTTTTAAATTAATTATAATAAAAATAAGAAAAGTATTATACATCATAGTCATAATCTTTTTGCTGACTGTAAACATTGTCTGTGCATGTAATACTCTGTAATATAAAATTAGATTGCATCAAACAAGTGATTTTGTTTTATTAATTTGAAAACAGAGGTGATAAGATTTGTGTCAAGAAAATGTAAAAAAGCCAAATAGACATATCACATGTGAATAGATAAACTGAACCGCAACCTTTGGGTGGGAACTCCACAGGTTATTGCATTTCTCAATTCTGATAGATTTGATATTTGTCTTGTCGCTGAAAAAGTAACTAGTAATTTATAGGGTTAATTATATATTTTTACTTTTGGTAATTTTGAAATTTTAGTTTTTAATTTTTTTAATTTTAATCTTTATATTTTTTATTATTACGTTTTTAATCCTGTCCATTAAATATTATTATTAAATAATTTTGTAATAATTTATTATTATAATAATAATAAAATGAGTGATTTTAATATTTTTAAAATATTTTTTAATTATTTATAATCACAAAACACGTAATAAAATAATATTAGAAATATCTGTTTACGTTTTTAATTGTCATGAAATTTGAACATTTTCTTGAACTATTATAAAAAATAATAAAATATTATCATATCATTATTCAGCAATAATATTTAATAATATAAATTAGAACCATATCGAATTAAAAGTATAAGAACAGAAACTAAAAAAAAAAATTACAAACTGAACTCTAAAATTACGAAAAAATTAAAAAAAAAATGTAATTAACCTAAATTTATATTAAGTATAGTTTTTATGCAAGGTTTTGTTTTTATTGAGTAATTTACGCTACCTGCCGTGATAACTTGGTAATAATGTCTATTATATTGTCGTTTTAAAAATATGTTTTTCTTCTTTGATAGATGTTAGTGTATGATATTTTATTTATTTATTTTTCTAATTCTTTTAAATTTTGGTAAAAATACTTTTTATATTACTATTCTTAATAAATGTAGATATTAAATATGATATATATATATATATATATATATATACTCCTTTTATATTAAAATATATATTTCTCTTCCTTATTAAATATATAAATATACAACATTTGTTCTATTTATAATTTTTCAACAAAAAAATATTTATAAATAAAATATTTTTATATTATTTTATCATATATATTTAAATATTATATTTTCTAATTTCAAAATATTATAATATGAAATGGGACAATTTTTAAATTTATATATTTTATACAATATCCTGAGATATTTAAATATTATATAATCTAAAAAATAACATTTAAAATTATCTTAAATATAATAATAAAATATAATATTTAAATAGATAAGATGATGTAAAAAAATTTAATTATAAAATTTTAAAGTTAAAAATTTATGAATAGAATAAAATATAATATATATATATATATATATATATATATATATATATATATATTTTGATAAGGGAAAAATTATGTATTTTAATATAAGAGATGTGTCATCATAATATTTATATTTATTAGGGTGGTTGTATTTGGTAATATTTTGAAAAAAAAACTCATAAACTAAAATTTATCGACAAATAAATTATATATTTTATATAAAAAGGAAAAAAAAGGTGTAATATACATCATTTTTAGAATCTTGATTTTTTCCTTCCCAAAATTTGATATAAGTAAAAAAATTGTATCGAAATATAAATAAATTTTAAATATTTTTATCCTATTTAATAATAAATTTCTCTAAATATCTCTATTTTAGTTGAAGGTTTTATTTTTAATTAAATTTTTTATTTTTAATACAAGTTTCAACGATAATATTGAAAATAAATTTATTTATAATAAAATCAAGAAAACGAAATGATATAAACTAATTTTTCTGATTAAAACGTAAATTTATTAGTCAAATTCTTCTATAATTGAATCTAGAAATGATGTCTTAACCTTTACTAAAAATGATATTGTTATAATAGTTACAAATATAGACTTATTTAGTCGTAGTTAGATAGTAACATCAAATGCATCATGATGTGATATTTAGATATGTAATTTGGGAAGTGCCATTA